>CM052717.1:50634565-50737179 GCA_028551405.1 Uromys caudimaculatus
CACAGGTGGGAGCGGTGCACAGGTGGGAGAGCAGTGCACAAGCGGGAGAGCAGTGCACAGGCGGGGGAGCGGTGCACAGGTGGGAGCGGTGCACAGGTGGGAGCGGTGCACAGGTGGGAGAGCAGTGCACAAGCGGGAGAGCAGTGCACAAGTGGGAGAGCAGTGCACAGGCGGGAAGGGTGCACAAGTGGGAGAGCAGTGCACAGGCGGGAGGCGTGCACAGGTGGGAGAGCAGTGCACAGGCGGGAGGGGTGCACACGCGGGAGAGCAGTGCACAGGCGGGAGCGGTGCACAGGCGGGAGAGCAGTGCACAGGTGGGAGCGGTGCACAGGTGGGAGCGGTGGCACTGGCCTTGATGCTCACCTGGGCCTCTCTCTGTTGATGAGGGGAAGCTGTGAGTGGACCATGAATACCCTGCCATTTCTTTTTCTTTTTCTTTCTTTTTCTTTTGAGACAGAATATTTCTGTGTCTCCCTGCCTGCCCTGGAACTCACTATGTAAACCAGTCTGGCCTCGAACTCACAGAAATCCACTTGCCTCTGCCTCCTTAGTCCTAGGATTAAATGCATGCCATGTCTTCAATATACATGAATGGCCACGTTCCCACAGGACTGCCTCCTTGGTCTGCCCTGGGGCAACCTTAGCATTCCAGCTGTAGTGCCCAGTCTACTCTCAGTGGGGCTCTGCATGCTCTCCCCTTACTTTCCATCCTCTGCTCCCAGAGTCACGTGCTCCCCTCAGAAGACACATATTGGCCAGTGGAGTGAGAATGACAACCTTTTGGGTCACACTGTACTGCCCTCTATGACACACTTGTCCTGCTTATGCCCAGTGCTGGCTAGCTGCCTGTATGCATAGCAGCCTAGAGAAGAGAGGGCGCTGTGACTGCCTCTCACCCCCCACCCCCAGCGGTCCCCAGTGTCTTTCACTTAGTGTCTTCAAGACTCATCTCTATTACGCATGAAGTCAGGCTTTGGTTTCTTTCCATAGCCGAATATTCACAGTACAGATGTATATACCGTGATTTTGCTTAACTATTGCTCCCACTGTGGATGTCCTTTGCATGTAGCTCCCCCCCCCTTTTTTTTTTTTTTTTTTAGTTCTAGGTTTAAACTCATACTGGCTTCCTGTATGCTAATTCTCAATGCCCGTACTTATGTAGGCATGTGTCCGCCTGTGTGTGTTTCTCCTGGTTATCTGGGATACGTATGAACTTTGAGGACCTGTCTGTGCGTGTACTCTGGTTCACCATGTCTGGCACTTCTCCCTGATACGTCCACTGTAGGTTGATGCTCAAGAGTTGTCTGATGGATGACTCAATGTATCTCCTGTTGCTCGTTTGTCGCTTCACCTAAAGCAAAGCAGTGCTTACCACATTCTGACCAGAGTTCTGGGGAATGCTATGTGAGGCTTTCTCCTTGGCGATGCAGAAAGTGTGCAGGTCCTGGAGCACGAAGATGCTTTAAACGACAGCAGGTGCTCTGCCACTGAGTTTCTGTGACTAGTCATCTCACGTAGAAGACCACAGTGTCACCTGAATGGTGCATTTCAAATGGCTGCCAGAGCCAGGTGTGGGGCAGACACCTGTAATCTCAGCACTTGGGAGAGAGAAGTAGGAAGATCACCAAACATTTGAGGCTGGCTTGGGCTACTCCAGGCTAGCCAGTGAGAACCTGTTTCAAACAAACGAAAGCAAAAGGCTGTCAGTAGCAGAGATTAGAAAGATAGCATTGTAAACTCAACCAGGGTGATTTTTCTACTGAGTAAGATGTCCATAGCACAGCACCTGGGGCCAGTGTGACTGCCTTATGGTCACCAGAAAAGCAGGATTCTTCTGCTTCACTGTCCCTGGAGCACAGCAGTCAGACATCCTTAGATTGCTTATAGTCCACTGTTGCTGCTGCAGTCAGGCCAATGAGCCTGCCATGAAGTGAGGGAGTGGGCACAAAAGTGCCCTCCAGCATAATTTATGTTTCTGGAGGAAATTTCCTCAAAGATTCACAACAGCTTCCTACTTCCACTTACGGCCACTGCTAGCTGCAAGAGAGGCTGGGAAATATAGTCTTGGAAGGAAGAGAAGCATGGCTGCCAGATGGGCAGTTGGCCACTGCAGCAGCTCCATTGTCTGCTTCCTTTCCACAGAACCTGAGCCACAGCAGCTTTTTGTGCTTATCGGCCTGGGCCCTCTACTGCTCCTCCCAACCCCATACAAGTGGCCAGAATTGGGGCCACGACGTTCTCCATGTGTCCGATTGATCGAGGGATAAGACTTTAAGATTAGTGGGAGACTCACTGTGTCACCAGCGTTATGAACACATTATCACGTTTATTAAGCACTTTCTGAGGACAGATGCTGCTGTAAACAGTTGCCACTGAATCAGTTTTTAGACATATTCCTCCCAGAGCCGTCATTATTCCCACTTACCACACGAAGGAACGTAAAGGTTAAGGAACCGTGGATGTTTTCACTGATAAATTCTTCCCTTTTACTGCATTATGAATAAGAGGATTAGAAACCAAAGCCTGACCTATTTTGGTGGCTTGACCACTGTCCTAACTTTCACCTGATTAGCTGGGGCTGGGGGAATGCTTTGTGGAAATGCACCCGGTGGCGGAAGCCACACTGACAGGCTGTTTTCAGTGCAGTGCAGGAAGGGGCTTAACTCTTGGCACATCTAGCAACCGGCTGGTGACAGGAGAAGAAAGGATCTGTGAGCTCTGCAGGATTTCCCAGCCAGCAAAGCACGTGCAGATGTGTGAGCAGGCTGGGCTCAGCCTGGACTTAGCCTTAACATGACCTTTATGCTGATGCTCTTGAAAGTTGAGAAAAAAAGCTAGACTCAGTTGAGGTCCGCTGAGAATGGATTCAGCCCACACACCTGGCTTCCTAGGTGCATTCGACCAATCCTGCTGGGCAGAAAGCTTTGATTTCTACTGAGTCTGTCTCTTTAAGACACTTTCCAGGCTGTGACTATGACTCTCAGCAAACCACTGGCCATGTGATGGAGCAGCCCACAATTGCTGGAGCATGGCTTTCAGGTGTCTCGTTCATTTGGCTGTGAGCGTCTCCATACATAGTGCTGTCATTTCAACCCACAGAACAACATTGGAGGGAGAAGGTCAACTCCAGCATAGCTAATGCTCTCACCGACCTATATCCACAAGGTGGCTGCTATACCCACTTTTGCCAAGAAGCCAGGGTTCCCAGAGGAAGCCCATCTCTTCTGTGGACAAAAGGGAACCATCTAGCTGTCACATCAACACTCCTAGCTGAGAAAGGTGAAGCTGCAAACGCTTCCTAGCATCCTTGGATAAGACATCATAACCCGGGCTACATAGTGAGTTCTGGCCAGCCTAGGCTTCATAGTGAGGTCCTGTCTCAAACAAACCAAAGCTAAACAAAGGAGAAAAGATGCCCCAGTTGCCTAAGGTGATGTAGCTATACTCCTGTGTTGTTCAGTACACAGTGAGTTTTTCTGTTCACTTGTGGGTCTCTGAACCATTGGTGTCTTGTAGGGATAGGAAATAGGGTAAAGAGCAAACCTGTTCTCTTCCTGTTGTATTGTTGGTGGTTTTGTTGAGAGAGGTTGATTAATTGATGTCTTTTGAGACAATCTCACTATGTAGCTCAGGCTGGGTGGGTTTTGTTTTGTTTTGCTTTGCTTTGCTTTTCTGAGACAGGGTTTCTCTGTGTAGCCCTGGCTGTCCTAGAACTCACTCTGTAGACCAGGCTGGCCTCAAACTCAAAGATTCACCTGCTTCTTCTCCCAAGTGCTGGGAATAAAGGTGTGCACCACCACTGCCCTTGTTGGTGATTTTAGAGTTGAATCCCCTGGTTTCAGAGCCTTCTCTGCTACATACAAGGTCTGCCATGAGATCTTGAGTGACGACGTTAATCTCGGTGTCTTAGTTAGGTTTCCTATTGCTATGATAAAACACTGTAACCAAAAGCAGCTTGAGGAGGAAAGGGTTAACTTTGTCTTACAGTTTGTAGTCCATCATCCAAGAAAGTCAGACCAAAAACTCAGGCAGGGCAGGAGCCTGGAGACAGGAACTCACACCGAGGCCGTGGAGCAGTGCTGCTTGATTTGTTACGCTGTCCAGGGCCGCCCACCCAGGAATCCAGGAATGGCACACTGCCCCTGTGGAATGGGCCCACCCACACAATCATTAATCAAGAAAATACTCTGTAAGTTTGCTCACAGGCCAACCTAGAGGAGGCGCTTTCTCAATTGATGTTCTCTCTTCCCAGCCTAGCCCATGTCTGCTTGACACAAAAACTAACCAGGAGAGCTGATCTGTTGAGAAGTTGGCTGACAAGAGACTTCACCGGGAAAGGTGCCTGCCTCATGCTTACTGACCTGAGTTTGATCCCTGGGACCCACATGGTAGAAGGAAAGAATCAGCCCCCTCAAATATCCTCTGATTTCAATATGTGCTGTCACTGGCATGCCTACACAGGTGCACACATACACAGTCAACCAACCAGTCAGGCGGTAGAGGCAGGAGGCTGAAGAGTTTAAGGTAATCCTCATCTACATACTGAGTTCAAGGCTATCTTGGGCTACACGATACCCAGTTTCACAATGGACGGTCAGTGTGAGAATGAGCATGCTGCTGAAGTTACTTTTGCCTTTCCGAGAGGTTCCGGAGCTGCGGCACCTGTAGCCCCTGCTCTCCAGAGGCTGGAAGGTGCTTGGAGGCCAGCCGGGGCTGCATGGTGAGACCCCGTTCCAAAAGAAAACAGGGGAAGAAAGATTTGCCAACTTTGTTTTGAAAACATTTGTTCCAGCTCTGTCTCCACCCACAGTGACTGAGAGTTACCCCAGCTCAGCACTAGCACAGTTGGTGGCGTCAGACTCTGACATTTTGGCCAATCTGCTGCCTTTGAAACAGTCACACAGGGTTGCTTTCTCTAAGCAGCTTCTTTTCATGCCTGTGAGCCATGCAGCCTACCTGGCCTGCAAGCTGGAAGAACAGCCCCCCCGCCCCTCACAGAGTTCGTGGTGCTCCTGTAGCCCTTTGCCCTGGGCCCCCAGCATAGCTTCAGAAGCAGGTCAGTCAGGGACATGGGCAGTGAGGAGGTAAGGTCCTTGAAGCCAGTGACCCAGTCATAGTCATGGCATCCATCACCAAGGGCACATGCTAAATCATCCTGTGGGTTATTAATAGAATGTAGGTCATAAGAGAAAACGTGATTAATTGCAGCATGAGCTCAGCGGCTGTTGAAGGCCTCGGTTTTCCCAAGGCAGAATTCTTTCTTCCTGTATCAGCTCTTCTTTGTTGGAATGTGGAGGGAGACAGTTGAATGAGCAGATCTTTTTCTGAGTTGATTTTTCAAAGATGGGGTGGGGCTGGATATACTGGGGATCACCTCTAAATGAGGCTAAATTGAGCAACTCTTTTTGTTAGTTGGTGAGTTTTTCATGCCCCAGAGAACGCTCTCAGACAGTCTGAAGAGGAGAACGTAGCTCATGGTGGAAGGACACAGGCATGCTTCTGCACCCAGCTTGGAATGCCCAGGAAGCCACTCACACAGCTGGCTGCACAGAGGAGAGAGACTTGGCTACTCATCATGATACATGCTAAGAGCTGGTGTCTGTCCAGGCCCCGTATGGTAGCACACACCAGTGATTCCAGCACTCGGGAGACTGAGGCAGGGGTGCTCAGATTTGAGGGCAGCCTGGGTTTTACAGTGAGACCCAGCAGAAAACATGTAAAAGGGGATTGTTTTGATTAGGCTTGAATTGCTGTGACACAATACCTGAGACAGTATAAGTTTAAAGGAAGAAAGGTTTATTTTGGCCCCCAGTTCCAAAGCATTTCCCCCATGCTTTCTTGGCCCTTTGGTCTGGGGCTGTCAGGAGCAGACCCAGCCATGTTAACAATGCATGCTTCAGGAGGGTTCAGTGAGGGCCAGCTAATGTTCATTCACCTGCAAATAGCCCTCAAAAGATTCCATTTGGGCGTAGTGGTTATGGCATTGTGGAGCTTCGGTCAGACACTGCCCTGAAAGCCCATTTTGTGAAACGGGAAGCAAACGGTGCTGCTGTGAGCCAGTGCTGTGGTTACCTCTGTCATGGTCTTTCCTCTGCAGTCTCACTGGAGACTCTGCTCCCTCTGGGGCTGGAGTAGACCCTTCTGTGTCCTCAGGCTGGCCCTGGTCCCCAGACAAGTCAGTACACATCCAGGACCTCAGTCTCCTTGTCCATCAGACAAGATGAAAGTGTTCCTCTTCCTGGCCCCCGAGGACTGAGCCTCGCAGTGTGTGTGGCTCCTCCCTTGGAGAGAAGTGGCTGGCTGTCCTAAAAGAGTCATGTTCCCTTAAACACAAATGACCATGCACTCTTGTTCTCTCAGGTCCCTTCTTCTGTATTTTTCTGTTAGGACAGAATTGCCCCGTCTTAGACCTCAGAAGGAACCTAATAGCTTGGGATGCAGGAATCCCAGATCTGACCTGACCCGAGCCGCCACTTACGTATTCCTATCAAGAATTTGCCATGTTGGCCAGTCAGTCCTGGTCAGTCCCCATCTACCGTCTCTTCTGCACAGCATCAGAACTCCCAGGGCCAGCTCTCGACCTGCTTGGACCATGGCTCTCCAAGCCCATGCCTGTGACCAAGGGGAGGAAGATTTCAGCCTGGGAGTCCCTACTAAGATACGGCCAGACCATCTTTCTTTTCCTGGGACTCTGTTCTTGGCATAAACCTGTGGACAGTGAGATGCTTGGCTTGTGAGTGCAGTGCCTGTGCCACAGCCTTGGGCGTGCAGGGTTGGCATCCTCCCTCCCCAGGGCTTCTGAGGAGGCTCGGGTGTCCCAGGTCTGGCTGGACCGGCTCTGTTGCCCTCCTTCCGTGATGTCCCCTGGGCTGCTCTTTACTTCCTTCCGCACACGGTGTGTGGTGACCCCAGGTAGATAGGCCTCCAATCTCTTGCAGTCTAAGGTACCTAGCTCCAAAGAGGGGGGGGGTTGATGCAGCTGGGCTCCGTGCACCCTTGCCCTTCTGGAGTGCCAAGCTAAGTCCTACTTGTCATTTCTCTGCACATAGTTCTCTGAAAGAAATGTCCCTGTGTGTCCCGCACTTCTGCATCTGTCCTTTATCATGTCCTGGTGGCTATGCACTCCTACTCGGAGTCTCTCCTGCCTCAGGGCCTTTCCACCAGCTGGTCTGTGGCCCGGAAGCTCTTTCCAAGGTAATCCTAAGTTTGGGATCTTACCTATTTGGGTGTCTTTCCACTGCGTGAGAAGGCAGCCCTGATCCCCCACCCCATGTTCTCATCTCAGTTTGTATCAGACACTAGCCAGCTCTGGTGTTGTGTGCTTGTTCAGGCCCCCCCCCCCCCCAATTTCTACTTCGCAAGGATGGCGGCTCTCCTGCTTCTACTGTGTTCCCCTGTGCCACTTGGCCAAAGGCATGACCTTTTCTTTTCTCTTTTCATAGGTGCATCACCTTTGACCTTGCTTCTTGGGAGACCTTCAAAGGTGCACTAGTATCCAGGGCGTGCTAGGGTAAGTATGGTGGCTATTTGTTTAAATTTTATAAACAGTACACATGCCCTTATTTTTTTTTTTTTTTTTTTTTTTTTTTTTTTTTTTTTGGTTTTTCGAGACAGGGTTTCTCTGTGTAGCCCTGGCTGTCCTGGAACTCACTCTGTAGACCAGGCTGGCCTGGAACTCACTCTGTAGACCAGGCTGGCGCCCTTATTATTTTTAAGTATGCATACAAAGAGTATTAGAGAAGAGAACCATCTCCATCACTACCCCCCGTCCCACCCTCCCTTAGAGGTAAGTTCCGTCATTCAGTGCGCCATGTGCTGCTACCCTGTTTCCCACACACACTTGTGCATACTTTGTATTTCAGTCTGTTGTCTGAGAACAAACCCATGCTATACAGATGCCTCTGGAGCACCCTCAGCAGCAGTGTGCAGACAGTGTGTTCATGGGCAGTGACACACAGGGTGTTTTGGGCTTAATTCAGTTTAAATTTTATGTAGAGTAACTCTTCCCCCCCCCCCCCTTTAAATTCTCACAAAGGAGTTCCCTTGTGAATGAACCTACTACACAGGGAGACACAGAACAGGCCCATCACCCTGCCGTATGCTGCCACTGCTCTCTCTATAGGTTCAAAACTCAGCGACAGTGGCGGCATAGGTGCTGGTGCATGATTGAAATATGTATGTGTGGTAAATCCCTATCTGGATGTGTAGATTTAAGTAGGTTAAATTTGGGAGAATTTGGGCGTGATTTTTTTTCTAACAAGTATTGTGCTCTTTCATGGTCTGTGACAGATTTTAGGTTGTGATGTCAGTTTCAGGGCACACGCCCTTTTGGTTCCTAATGAAACATTTCTGAATGCCAGTGCCAGCCTTACTTACGGCAGGCTGCTGGGGAACAGTGCTGCCTGGTCCTGGAAGGACAGGGAAACCCTGGCGGTGTGGGCAGTGGGAGGGAGGGTGGAGATTCTGGCTCCAAGTGCTAGAAGTGTTACCGGCTGACACAAACTCTGGCAACCCGGTGGGACTCAGTGAACCCCCTGGGAAACCTCGTGGTTCTTCCCTGAGCGGTCCATCTTGGTAAAGTTTTGCCAGATCCTCTGAGGCTATGCAGGTGTTAGACTTCAGTTGTTGTTCACCTCGGTTTGCTTGCTTGCTTGCTTGCTTGTTTTCAAGACAAGATCTCACTGGGTAGCTCTGCTTGTCCCAGAACTCACTCTGTAGACCAAGCTGGCCTTGAACTCACAGAGATCCGCCGCCTGCCTCTGCCTCCCAAGTGCTGGAATTAAAGGAGTGTACCTCTCCACTCAACTTTGTTTGAGAAGTGTCTGCTTCCTCTGGAGCTGGAGTTCAGTGGTTGTGAGCTACCCTGTGCAAATACTGCGAACCAAACTTGGGTCCTCTGTGCCAGCAATATGTGCTCTTAGCTGCTGAGCCTTCTCTCTTGGTTTTTGAGACAGGTTCTCACACTGGACCCTGTGGCCTGCCAGTTAGGTTAGGCTGGCTGTCCAGTGATCCCCAGAATCTACTTATCTACGCCCCCCAGCCTGTGGATTACAAGTATGTGCCACCACACCTGGCTCTTTGCAGGAGTGCCAGGCCCTCATGCTGGGGCAGCACTTAACTAAGCTGTCTCCCTGGCCAGTCATGGCCTCTTACTGTCCTCCAGGCTGTACCAGCTGCCAGCACTCTCTCTTGTCTTTTGTGACTCAGGAAGCATGCCACTCTGTGTTTTTGCAGTATCTGGATTTAGCTTGGTTTGATGTTTTCTCTTGACTCTAGCAAGGCGATATTGTGAATGGGAAGAATATAGCAGAGGTGATGTCTCCTTCCCAGAGTATTGTCCCAGGGATCCACAGTGTCTGTGATTATTAGCCCCAGTGTCATCTGACTCACCTGGCTAAGGAGGTGTCTGTCTGCCAGGTACTTGCCCTGCTGTCGTTTTCCAAGTATGACTCAAAGGCGTTTGGAGGGAGCTTTAAGACTGACAAAGCCCTACTTATCCACAAACTTGCATGCACTGATGCCAGCATCTGAGGGGAACTGTCTCCCTCTCAGTGTCTACTGAGGTATCTTTGTAATGTCCCCATACCCTCCCCATCTGTTAGCTACAGCTCTTGGCTAATTGGCACAAAGGGCTGGAGGGAAGGAAGGTCCTTGTCAGGCTAACAACCTTTGAATTTTTTTTGTTTTGTTTTGGTTTTTTTTTTTTGGTTTTTTGTTTGTTTTTCGAGACAGGGTTTCTCTGTGTAGCCCTGGCTGTCCTGGAACTCACTCTGTAGACCAGGCTGGCCTCAAACTCAGAAATCCGCCTGCCTCTGCCTCCCGAGTGCTGGGGTTAAAGGCGTGCATGACACCACTTTAGTCTCACTGGGCAGTGGTGTCAGCAAGGCAGGTAGGAAAGTTCATCCAAATTTCAACCTTCTGGCCAGAGGAAAGGGCAGTGGAGAGAGTCAAATGGTAAACCGGCCAGCAGTGTCTGGCTCCACAGGGGAGACAATCGGTAATAATTGGTATTAATAGGAGCTGACTCTGGGCCAGGCCCTGCTGTAAGCACTCTCCATGCATGAGCTCACTCTGTCCTTACACCCACCCTCTGAGGTCACCGACATCATAGGCCTGCAGTAATGGTGTGAACACTGAGGCACAGGATGGGGAGGGTGCTTACAGAGTAGTGGGCCTGGGTGGAACTCAGGCCGCCTGTCTCCAGAGCCCTGCCAGGCCGGCTGCATTCTGTCCAACTCTTGTCCAAATTCTTCCAGCCAGAGATAGACGTGGTGTCCTATCTTGCTGTACACCTGTATGTAAGTCCCTCCCACTAGTCTTGGTCTGGTTCTGGGATGCACTCCAGTCATATATCCTCCTTGTCAGACCCAAGGGGCATGGTGGGTGGCTTATAAATTGCCAGGGAAAACACTTCTGGTCTTCTTCTTTTCCCAGCAAACAGTACCTGCGCTTTTAGTTATTCTGTCTAAAAGGGCCCCACTTTGCCATCTGCCTGGCATCCTGTGGGTTGCTTCAGCCCACATTTCCTGTGTACCCCTGTGCTCATCCCTGTAGTGCAGCGTGTCAGCAGAATGACAAGAGCTGTAACCAGGAAAGCCACAGGGCCTTGGGCATCCTGGCAGACACCTAGCCCTCATTTGGCCTTCTCCAAGTCAGTCAAATCAAAATGGGTTGACAGGGAACCCAAACTCACAGGGTGCCTGGATGTAGCCAACCTGTTTTCTGGGAACAGGAATTTGCTGCTAGTTTGAGGCTTGGGCCGGGAGTTTTACAAGAGAAAACAGGCATTTTCTTAGGTGTGTGCAGGAACCCACAGCTGTTGGTCTCTCAGCCTAGTTTCTCATGAAGTCCCTAGGCTTTTTAGCACTGGCCTTGGGACTGTGACTGCCCTTGACCTCTGCAGTCAGAACACATGGATGCTTTGTACGGCCCATCACCCAAATCCCAAATTAGACCTGACAGTATGATCCACTCTCTCAGACGAGCAGGGGGCGGACGGAGGGGGGGGCAGTGCGCAGTGGGTGATTCTGTGGAAGGTTGTCAGCCCCGATTAGCACACACCCTCCATACATCCTTGCTGCTTAAGTGTCCTCCAGCTAATAGGGTTCCAGGGTGGCTCTGGCTTCGGAGCAGCCTCCTCTGTCTCCAGGGACTGCAAGTTGGCTGTGTGATCCCTGAAGAGGTGACAGTGTGTTTGATGAGGCCGCCTGAAGCCTTATCTAAAGACATCAGCTCTGGGTGGGACCTTTCATCTTCCCAATAGGAAGTGGAAGTAGCACTTCCCAGGGAGTCAATGTCTGCCCCGCCCCCAGGCCTTTCACTGCTGTAACCGCCTGCAGTCAGAGACCGTTGTCTCCAGCAGCCACCAAATCTCATCACAATGTCTCTGCCTCTAGTGACTTATTCATTCACAGGACTGCCAGCCACAAGCGAGATTCTAAGGTGGCAACAATGAACCTGAAATCCTAAAATGAGCACTATTGATGTCATTCCTTCCTGGGGTCATGCGGCCTGCGGCAGGTCAGGTTGATTTTATGTTTCAGGGGCGGGGCCCAGGCCCTGACTGAGGTTCTCCTGTATTGTAGCTTCACAGCGGAGAGGTACAGCTCAGGACAGGAGGGCGGCAGAACACACAGGACTCTGGACAGTGCGTGCACTTCCATCTCCAGCCGGAAAGGTGAAGAGGATGTGAATACAGTGGCTACAGAGTAGATCTGTGTGGTACTTATTGAGCACCTACTGTATACCATGCCTCCTTGGGACTCTGAAAATACTGTACTCAGCGCAGAAGATACCAAGCTCGGGCATATATGTGAGGAGGGGCTTGACATGTATAGATACCCGTTGTGGGAGGGGGCCTGAAGGAAAAGGAGACGTCACTGAGTGGAACTGAGATAGAGGGAGCAAGCAGTACCAGAGAAAGAAAGGTGGAGCCATCATGATTGGGAATTCTAGGCCAGCCTGGGCTACATGACAGACCTCGTCATCCTAAAACAAACACATAAAAAGCCTAAAACAAGCTGGTAATGATAGTGAACACCCATAATGCCTGGGAGCAGAGGCAAAGGAATCACCCCAAGTTCAGAGCACCCCAGGACTACATGTAGAGACCCTTTCTCAAAGGAAGAAAACAAAAAAGACAGGGCTGGCAAGGTGGCTCAGAGGGGAAAGAAAGGCGATTCTGTCCACGCAGATGGCCTGGGTTTGCTTTCCAGGGTCACGTGATGGAAGGAGAGAGTCATTTGCCTCGGGTTGTTCTCTGACCTTTATATGTATATTATGGCCTGCACATGCACACACAATAAATAAATGTAAGTTTTAACTCAAAAGATAGAGTCAACATAACCATCTACCTGTATTTATTTTATCAACTCTATGAAATATGATGACTCATGAAATCAAAACTGATGTTAGATTTGGGGGCTAAGATGTAGTAATGCTCAGTGTAGAACTCCAGTGGGGACCTGCGGTGTGGTTATGGGCCCTCGGGGCCTTGACCCATGGCCCTAGCCCCAGGGGACTTCGTGTCTATGCTGCCATATCCATCATCCCTGCAGAAGTCCCCTTGGGATGAATTATCAGCACTCCCCAGACCATGCCGGTTTGCCTTCCTAAAACCCAAATTGTGGGGCTGGAGAGATGGCTCAGTGGTTAAGAGCACTGGCTGCTTGCTCTTTCAGAGGTCCTGAGTTCAATTCCCAGCAACCTTATGGTCCACAACCATGCCCTCTCCTGATGTATCTGAAGACAATTACAGTGTACTCATCAAATACATAAAATAAATAAATCTTAAAAAAAAACAAACAAACCAAAAAAACACCAAATTGCTCAGAACCCAAAATATGTGAGGCTCACAGCATCAGG
This sequence comes from Uromys caudimaculatus, assembly GCA_028551405.1. Lineage (NCBI taxonomy): Eukaryota > Metazoa > Chordata > Mammalia > Rodentia > Muridae > Uromys > Uromys caudimaculatus. The sequence continues at coordinate 50,647,430 of CM052717.1, forward strand.
GTCAGCCCACAGCTCATTGTTTTTTTGTTTGTTTGTTTGTTTTTGGTTTTTCGAGACAGGGTTTCTCTGTGTAGCCCTGGCTGTCCTGGAACTCACTCTGTAGACCAGGCTGGCCTCGAACTCAGAAATCCGCCTGCCTTTGCCTCCCAAGTGCTGGGATTAAAGGCGTGCGCCACCACTGCCAGGCCACAGCTCGTTGTTATCCCTGCTGTTACCATTGGAGCTCAGACCTCACCACCCGCAATGCCATTACCGAAGGGCAAGTGATAATCACAAGGAGATGCTGTCACACACCCACTGAGAGTGCAGGGTTCCCTGTGTAGCCTTTTCCCTGCAGGGCTGCAGGGAACCTGACCTAAGTGTGAGTGGGGGCTTCCAGGCAGTGTGAGCAGCAGGATCTCCTTGTATCGTCCACCATGGTAAAGCAGGAAGAGCAGCTCCCACTTACACTCAGAGGCTTGCAGCCTGCTTGTGGGTGTTGGGGGAAGGTGAGGGTTGGGCCCACCTGCCAGGTGAGTAGTGAGGCTGTTGAGTTGTGCTACATGTTGCTCGACACTCTTCCTGGGAGACGTGAACAGATGTCACCTTGCCCTAGATAGGGAACCAATGACAGACTGCCAAAGGTCCAACTTAAGGAGCCAGTGAGTTTTATTGGGGTCTCTTACAGGAGTATGGGTGAGGGATTACTTACAGGAGCAGAAATGACTCAGAGCTCATTCACCCAGCATGGAAGATGGCTCTCAGAAGCTGGGACCCTGCAGCTCGATGCTCAACTTGTAAGCAGCTCTACAAATCAGAAAGTGTTTCTTCCAGGCAGCTCGTTGATTCATTGATTTGTAGCTTCCAGATAATTTGGTTACTTTCTGTCTCTTTCAGGTAGCTTGGCTTGTCTGACAGTGTCTTACAGTTCTTACTGTGTATATAACCTTGAGAGAGGTACCTACTGAATCTGCTCAGTTTCTGGGACTTCCTGAAGCTCGTGAGTTACTTGCTTCCTGATCTTAAGGAGCTTCTAGGAAGAAGTGAATGTTTCATCTCCCTTTAGAGCATCCTGGCTCTATCACTTGGTATGATGGCTCATAATTTTAATCTCAGCACTCAGGAAGCAGAGACAGACCCATCTCTGAGTTCTGGACCACCCTAGACTACACAGTTGTGAGCCAGTCAGGACTACATAGAAAGACTCTGTCTCACACAAACAAACAAACAAACAGAATATCATGAGTCATAATCCCAAGGTGGATGCTTTGTCTCAGAGGAAATGGCTCTATAGCACTGCATCCGTGTGAAGCCTTGTAAAGCAGTGCAGGAAATGTGAGCGTCCCGGGGCACAGCTCTAGGCTGGTTGGATAGCGTGAGAGATGCAAAGTGGCAGGAACATGTGGTTCTGGGGTGGACAGGAGAGGCCTAGGCAGGAAGAAACCCAGGTCCTCAATAAAACATAGTGCTGAAAGCCAGGGGCTCAGGGTCGTCACCGGAGGAGGGATATGCCCAGAGAGAGGAGCAGTTACCCAGAGGGAATGTGAAGAGGGCAGAAAAGGCAGGGAAATGGGGGCCAGTGGAGAGGGAGGAGGACAGGAACTGGACCCCTGAAGCTGGGGCTGTATGAGGAGCTAGGAGGATACGGAGCTGGCCTCTGATGGGAGGAGGTACAGGTGACAGATACATCAGGTAACTGTGTGGCCCTACACATTTATGTGTCCCTCTAATGCTTAGGCCATGTGTGACACATGGTAACTATGCTGTCTCTCAGGTCAGGGGAGTTTAGAACTCTCAGGAAGTGCCCCTGGAATGAGCCATTCAACCCTGCAATGTGGCTGGCATATGAGTTCTATGCCTCTGACCTCCAGTCGCCAGCAGATGTTAGGAAGTGTGGTCATTGGAAAGACTGCCTGACTATCTGGATGCTCCCCAGATTCAATTCCTGGCTGCCTGCTGTTGGACAGGCCTCACATGCCGTCCCCATTGGTGAACCGGGATCATGGTAGCCCCCGGAGCTAAGAGAAGTTCCCCATCCAGCCTCAGCTTCAGGGGTCCAGTTCCTGAGGTGACAAAGGAAGCACTGTGGGTGTTTCACAAGGAGTAACACTGTGTCACCGAGGGTGAGCAGTCACTCCATAGCCATGTGGCTTACCTGGGGTAGCCAAACAGAAAGAGTATCGAAAACTAGAGAGAGCGGGGTGGGGGGATCTTCTTCTAGAACGGGGTGAGGACAAGACAGCCTTGGGAGGCTTTTCTGAAGCACCGGCAGCCACCCATCTTCCTCTCGAAGGGAGATAGGAAGCCACACACTGGCGACTGGGGGCTGTTTGTGGTAGAATATCTCCCGCGCTTAGCCAGCAGGTGTATCCATTACACTCTAGGTGTGCGGATCCCCTCAGCTTTCCAAAACTGGGAAACTCAGTTGCATAATTTGTGGAGCCTTGCATCTTCTCTGGATAAACCAAAACCAAAACAAAGGGCCCGAGGTAGGAAGGTGTTGGCTGGATACGAGAAGCTAACAGTCATTCCAGCATTGTGAGCGAAGGCAACAAGGCTGGCCACAGTGGGCCCAGTGAGCTGTCCTAAGTTTGGAGTGCCTTTCCACTGCCCCTAGGAGTTGCAGAAGGATATTTGTTTAGAGGAAGAGTTTGACTGATTTCTTTTATTTGTTTTCTTTGAGATGGAGTCTTGCTATGTAGCCCTGGCTGGCCTTGAACTCATGATCCTCTTGCTTCAGCTTCCATGGTCTGGGACTATAGTCTCATGGAAGGGTTGCAAAGAATGAAGTGGCGGTTTGGTTTTGAATTCCTCTGTGCACGTTCAAGGCTTAGCATCCCAGCGCCCTTCTCCTCCAGGAAAGCCAGGCTCGGGGTCACAGGCTCCACCATCCCCCTGCCACCTGGCTGCCCTACCTGCAGGATTCAAAGTCATTTTCTGCACAGGAGAAGGTGCCCCAGTTCTAGATTCAGTTCTAGGAATGAGCAGCTTGTTGGTCACTCTAGGTCATGGGAGGCCCCCAAAGCAGGTCACTGCAGCTCTGACATTCCTCTTAGGCTGCCATGACTCATGAATCTGTCCTCGCCGCGCCGAGGCTCCCTCCCGCTCTCCGTATGGGCGACCTCATTTTCTCCCAGGCCCAGAGCTGCCTGCTCCCTGTTCCTACTGCATCTCCCTGTTTCTTTCATAGGATGTCAACCAAGCACGCCTCTCTTGGCCAGGTGTAGGGTGACAGAGGCAGGCCAGGAAGGGGTCCCACATTGCCATTCTCTCCCAAATGTGGTTTCTTTGTGGGCCCAGAGTGTGGTGGGTACAGGTGCTGCTGTCACTCAGCAAGGGCCCCTCTTCAGCCCACCTGTGAACAGTGGCAGATTCCCTGGGTGTGGTAAGTCCCAGGTTCCCCTTTGTCCTAGTTGCCACACTACTGCATGCTGCTGCATAAGTGAGCAGCCTTGCTGTCCCTTCCTCTACTGTGGCCCAGCCATCAATCCTCAGCAGAATGGGCTTCCCTTCAGAACATGGGACCATGCCATATAGAGCTTGGAAGTCCTCAGAGCTGTATGGTTTCTTAGCAGCACTGCCTCCATGACCGAGGTGCTGGCAGAGACCCATAAACAGGTGGTCTCCATCAAGCCTGTCTTTGCTGCTAGCATGCTGTGGGCAGCCACTCAGTCCTCCAGCACCCAGGAAGGCGTTTTTTTTTTTTACTAGGCAAACATTCTATCACTGAGCTACGCCCCTAGCCCCTCACTGGGGGATTCTAGGCAGGGGCTCTACCACTGAGCCACGCCCCCAGCCCCTCACTGGGGGATTCTAGGCAGGGGCTCTACCACTGAGCCACGCCCCCAGCCCCTCACTGGGGGATTCTAGGCAGGGGCTCTACCACTGAGCCACTCACTGGTTATTCTAAACAAGCACTCTTTTACTGAGCTGCACCCTTTGCCTTCTGTTTGCTTCTGTTTAGACAGCCTACATGCTACAGAGCAGGCTTGCCATCTGGTTTTACAGATGGGGAACCGACATGCAGGTGAGTCGGGTCCCTTGCCTGTGCTATACATTCACAGTAGATGTAAACAGAGCTGGACTTGGGCTCCAGCCTGCCTAGCCTTGTAGCCAGCATCCTCGTACTCAGCATTTTTTATTATCATGTACTCTGTTTCCTTCCAGCTCTTATCATAACTGCTCAGTGGATTTGTATATGACCTGTCAGCCAGTAAACTCCTGTCTTTTGGTGTTTCGAGGAGGAGATCTCATCAGTTAGCACAGGCTAGCCTCCAATCCTCCTGGATGGCCACTACAGCACAATTGTAATCTTGTTGGTTGCTGCATCCCCAGCTCTAGAACTTGCTGCACGACAGCCCCGTAGGTGACCTTAGCTGAGGAACTGAGCAGAGTCACCGGTGAGGAGTGTGGAGAGCTGGGTCCCTCAGATAGTGCTGGCAGGGATGTAAAGTAAGGTATCCATGAAAAGAACACACGGACAGTTTCATAAAAACTAAGTACACAGCTGTCATATGACCCAGCCAGTGAACTCTTGGGCATTTAGCCCAGAGAAAGAAAACCTATGTTCACACAAAAGTCTGCCTACCATTGTTCATGAGAAGCTTTACTCTTTACCACATCTGGAAACAGCTGGAAACAGCCCCGTATCCAGGTAAACAAAGCCTCACAGTGTCGGTGCTGGGCCATAGTCCTCGGCAGAGAGCTGTGGGCTGTTGAGGTGGACGGAAGGAGCCTCGTGGGCCAGGGCTGAGTGAGGAAAGCTGTGCTGAGAGTCCAGTGTGCAGCAGTGGACATGGAGAGCTACAGAGCTGACCATCGACATGACTGACAAGGCTAGGAGTAGGTGCTGGCAGGGGGCGGCCAGGGCCAGAAGCGGCAGCACGAGGGATCTTTGCAGTGATGAAGTCTCCCAGAACAGGGGACAAGGTGAAACCCAGGGGCTCCCTGTTCCTGTCATGATGGTGGTGAATACATAAACATGCACTTGATGAGCTTGTAGAGAACAGAAAACACACACACACGTGCACACGCACATGCACACACACACCACAAGTAGAAAACCTGGATAATGGGCTGGCAAGATAGTTCACACATAATGTCCCGGTCACCCAACTTCCGTCTCTAGAACCCACGTACAGATGGAAGGAGAGAACCAGCTACATAGTCATCGTCGGCTCCACACACACTCACCATGGCGCCTGTGCACCCCTTGCCACACAAATTAAAACGTCTAAGAAGAGCCGAGTGTGGTGTAATTGTAGCAGGATAGGCAGTTCCCAGTCCTTGGAAGGCTATGGCCAGGAGGTTAAAGTTGGCTGAGGCAGGAGAGTAACCACAAACTCAAGGGTAGCTGGGGAGTTGCAGGACAATATGGACTGTAGAGTGTAAGCCCCTGTCTTACAAATTAAAGAAAAATCGGCTCCATGCATATCCAGGCTCTGAAGGAAGGAGGCTGCTGTTACCATTTCACTGTTCCTGTAACCTCATACACTCAGTCGGTGCAAAGTGTTCTTCTGTGTCTTCATGTGAAACGTAGACTACTCTCTTGCTCGTGTTCTCTAATAAGAGACTAAATACAAATCTGTTACATAATCTAAAAAATTTTTTTTCATTTGAAAAGTTGCTAGTGATAGATACATGGTGATAGATTCCCGTAGTCCCAGCATTTGGGAGGCAGGCATAGGAATGCCAGGAGTTGAAGGTTATCCTGAGCTACACATTGAGTTGGTGGCCTGCCTGGACTACGTGAGACTCTGTCTTAAAAAAAGAAAAAAGTCGTCAGTGATGCTGGGCATAGTAGAACATGTCTGTAACCTTAGTACCAGGGTAGGCGGGGCTGAGACAGGAGGGTCTGGAGTTCTAGGCCAGCCTGGGCTACCTTGTCTTCCAAAACTAGGAAGTTTGCTATGAGACAGAGACAGAAAGAGCGAGGGTGGCCCAGCAGAGGTGGGACATGGCAAAGCTTAGAAGGCCATGGCCAAGAGGGAGCTGGCCAGATTTTGCATCTCTTAATGGCTCTAGCAACTGTACAGAGATTGGGGTCTCAGAATTGGCATGAGAGCCGGGCAGTGGTGGCGCATGCCTGTAATCCCAGCACTCGGGAGGCAGAGGCAAGTGGATTTCTGAGTTCGAGGCCAGCCTGGTCTACAGAGTGATTTCCAGGACAGCCGGGGCTACACAGAGAAACCCTGACTCAAAAAACCAAAAAAAAAAAAAAAAAAAATTGGCATGAGAGATCAGCAGCTAGGGACTTTGAAAGTCAACCAACCATCCAGAGAGGAGGAGGAGGAGGAGGAGGAGGACATCAGATCAGCCCTCAAATGACAGGGTCAGCGGCGGCTGCTAGGGTCCTGGCTACTGGCTCATCCTCCTGTTTGCCCACACACTGAGCCCAGGAAAACCTCCCTGGTTCCCATCTCTTCATCTTGTGGCCTCCACAAGACCTCAAACAGGAGCCTGCGAGACCCTGTCCTAAGAAGGGGCACAAAGAGGAAGCGCTGTTTGGGGGTGCTGGGGACAGTTTACTCAGTATGTGTCGGCCAGAATTAGACAGTTGTTGGCATGTCATCAAACACCACTGGTTACGGTGGTCCGGGTAAGATGGCCCCATCGAATATGTGAATACTGGTCCCCAGTTCGTGGTGCTGTTTGGAGAGTTTAGAGGCTGTACCATTTGGAGTTTGCTCCCTCTGCTTCCTACGTGTGGTACAAGATGTGAGCTCCCAGCTGTTCCTACTGCTGTGTCTGGTGCTTGCTGACGCTTCTCTGCTGTGATGGTCGTGGACTTTCACCCTAGGGAACCATAAGCCCAAACTAAACCCTTCCTTCTATAAGTTGCCTTGGTCATGGTGTTTTATCAAAGCAGTACAAAAGTAGCTAATGTACTAGATATGGTGGCTCACACCTGTAACTCCTGCACTACAGAGGCCGGAAGCTCAGAAGTTCAAACGCCTCCTCAGCTGCCTACGGAGTTTCAGGCTAAAGAGAAAAGGAAAGGGGGAAAGAGAAGGAGAGAGAGAACCCCCACACAAATCATCAAATATATACTAAAAACTTATATTTTACAGCATGTAACTATACTTCTGGGATTAAATACATAGCTACACGCTGTCAAATAACAATAGCAACGAAATAGCCATGTGCCTGGCACTCTCTTCTGCGTGCTTTCCAAATCCGTGTGACAAGCTGTGATTCAGTGCTTTACAGACCTCCAAATCATAGGAGCAGGGCGCCCAACTGCTTACAGATTGGACCTGGGGCAGGCTGAATTCAGAGAGACCTTCCCTTTGTTTCCCACTCCTCTCCAGTGCCCTTTTCCCTGGATGAGATGGTGGGGAGCTGGGAGCCTTGGGAGGTCCACACACCGAGGTCCTCGGGCCATGTGCCATCTCAGAGCTCACAGCAGTGGCCCAGATCCTCAAATGCAACCTTTGATGCAGGAACAGAGCAGCTGCAGGAAAGCCAGCCAGCTTTCAGGCCTGCCTCTCATCTGCAGCCCCAGCAGCTGGGGGTGAGCCCCCTGCTGCTATCGGGAGCAGCAGAACACAGGGACCTGCTGCAGGGCAGCTGTTGTGAGAGTGGGAAGGATGCCATGGGCCACTCTGCTGGGGCTTCCCCAAACCCTGCATACACAGGGCATCACTGAGGACTGTTCTGGGCCCCTGAGTTGGGGACACACCACCTGAGAGCTGCAAGCCATCTCTTTACACAGGAATGGATTCTCCTTCCTGTTCCTACTGCTATTGCCCACTTCCCTCTTGTAGAGATTTTCCTTTAATAATCTAAAAGTAACTGGCTGGCCAGGTAGTGACACATGTCTGTAATTCTAGTGCTCAAGAGGCCGAGGCAGCAGAATCACAAGCCCAGCCTGGGCTATGTAACAAGACCTGCCTTAGAAAAACAGAGCAAAGACAGCTGGCTAGCATGCAAATCTACACCGAGATTCTTGTGCTTGAAACACACTGGCACCATCTGGCCAAACAGGAAAACCATTTCATATGTTCTACAAGTTCAGAGGTAGGCGACACCAGACTGGATATAATCAGCCACTCAACATGTGTGTCACGGATGCCAGCTCTCAACCTTGGCTTCCTCCTCGTGTCCCTAGGTCCCAGAATGGCTTCCAGTGACATCTAGGACCACATGCTTTCTTGTCTATAAGGCATTGAGAGAGATGAAAAAACCCTTCCCCCATGAGTTATAAACCCTTTCAGGCTACAATTGGTCCAGTTGAGGTCATGTGTCCCTGCCAGTGAGCCAGTCAGATGAGAGAGGAGCAACTCACCTTGTTGCCTTTCACCAAGTGGAGTTCCTCTCTCAGGCGCTGGGGAACTGGGAATTGACCAGGCATCTCAGTGCCCACCACAGAGTAGAGAGGCCTCTCTGCTGGGTCCTGACTGGAGCTCACATGCTCACAGACTCAATGGTTTGGTGGCTTTTGAGAATAAAGCAGTGTGGTTTTCCTTTGAAAAAGTCCTGAGTCCTGTGTCTTTTCCTCCTGCACACCTCATTCACCCTCACATCCCCACAGGGAGAGAAGCAGAGACTAGTGTCATAAATGGCTGGTCTGCTGCTAGAAAAACTACCGCTTCCTCACACTGGGTCGATTTTCTTCCTTTTTTTTCCTCTCTATTCCTCATCCACTACTACCTCTTTTCAATGTGTCTGTGGTATGGCTGTGGCTATGGACCTATTCTTGCAGAATATATCTTGAAGTTTCAGTAAAGGAGCAGCTTCTAGCTGAGCATGGTGATGCACACCTTTAATCCCAGCACTTGGGAGGCAGATGCAGGTAGATCTCTGTGAGTTCGAGGCCAGCCTGAACTATGTAAGAAACCCTATCTCCTAACAATAACAACAAAAAAAACACACCAGCTTCCAAAACCAGCCTGGGGTGTGTGTTTTCCGTCTCTTATGATTTTCACAAAACATCTGTGTTTGAGAGCTAGCCACATCGTTAGGCACCAGCAGTGATAGTCCAACTGTCCCCTGGTGCTCCTTGCCACAGCTCACGCTTCCAGTCCCCTAGTATGAGGTACCAAGTTGTACCAAATCCACACCTCAGCAAAAAGTGCTTCAGAGAATGTCAACATGCCTGTGCCCCTATGAATCTATGAGACTCTACTCAGGATCTGCCTTGGGCAGCAAATGGTGGGCAAACGTAAAGGGGGCATTCCTTCTCATTCTACCCACGCTCCTCTTCACACTCCTTGCTGAGCACAGGTCTGGCTTCTCGGGTTTCTTTTTGTTTGCTTTTGTGGTGCTGAGGATCAAACCCAGTGTCCAACACTTAAGAGGCAAGGGCTCTCTGCTGCTGAGCCACACTCCCGTCCCCTCACTGGGGGAATTCTACCCAGGCAAATGCTATACCCCTTAACCACTCCTCCGGCTCACGTTTGCTTCTCGTCACTCTGCTTCCTCTGCACCAGCCAGCTGATGGGTTTAAAATGTGGTCTGGAGATGTGCTTGTGTCTCTGTTAGTTTGCTGTGCAGAGAATCAAACCCAGGGCCTTGTACATGCTGATAAATAAGTGCTCCAACAACATTTTTAAGATTTGTTCTTTATTGTTTTTATTTATGGATACAGATATGTGTCTTTATGTGCAGGTGTGCAGAGGCCAGGAGAAAGTGTCAGAGCCCCAGGAACTAAGAGTTACAGGTAGCTGTGAGCTGCCGGGTGTGGGTGCTGCTTACCAAACTGCAAGTGCTCTTAACACAGTGTCATCTCCATCGATGGTCAGTCTGGTCAGTACCAGATTTCTCTTGAAAGGAGATGAGAGGGAAGTTCTGAAGTCAGTGGTCTGGATTTGAATCCTAATCCAGAATGTAATCTGGCAAGTAGGTGACCCCTCTGTAAGTCCCAGAGCTTCTATGTCTATAAAATATAAAATAGAATTGTGATAGTATCTATATGCTGGTATTCTGTTGGTCTGTTGGGATGATATATGTAAAGCAGATAAAACCGTGCCTGCTACATGTGTGCTATGGGAGTGTTAGCAATCACTTTTGTTGTTGTTGTTGTTTGTTTGTTTGTTTGTTTGTTTTTTGAGGCAGGGTTTCTCTGTATAAACAGCCCTTGCTGTACTGGAACTCACTCTGTAGACCAAGCTAGCTTTGAACTCACAGAGATCCACCTGCCTCTGGCTCCTGAGTGCTGGAATTAAGGCACACACCACCACTGCCTGGCAAGCAGTCACACTTATTACTGTCTTTGTTACTGGTCTGGTTTGATTTGGTTTGGTTTTGCTTTTTGAGACAGCCTTACCGTGTAGCCCAGACTGGCATTGAACTTTCTACACATAGCCCAGGCTGGCCTTTCTACCTGCCTCAGCCTCTTGGGTGCTAAGATCACAGCTGTGTACCACTTTGCCAGAGTCAGTTGTCACCATTTAACAGACATTGAGCAGTTGTCAAAGGCTGTGGTGCAAGCATATGTCCCTAGCATCACAACGGGGGCTGGCTAAATGAAGCTTCCTCACTAACTCTGGAGATGGCAGATAAGGAAACTGAATTGTGGAGAGGTGAAATGCCGTCTCTGAGGTGTTGCTTACACCTCCCACTTTAATATCTGTGTCCCAGAGGACCTGGTGTATAATCTCTGTGTCAATAGTAACAAACTGTTTGCTGTACCAAGCACTGTGCCACTGCTGAGAGGCAGTGGACAGGCTACATCCTCTCCAGGTACCTCATGTTACCATAGTAACTTGACTGTAAGCAAATCTAATGCTTACCACTTCCTGCCCTCTGCTGCCTCCTCTGCACCAGCCAGCCTGAGGGCCATAAGTGGGATCTGGCTCTGTTTTGTTGTTTGTGTTGTTGATGTTTGTTTTGCTTTGTTTCACTGTGCTGGGAATTGAACTCAGGGTCCCACACATGCTAATAAGTGATTGCTTGTTGCAGAAAGTTCATTTGCAGTGGAATGTCTAGCATGAAGCCAAGAAAGAAGACAATTCTAGAATTAGTTAATGGGTCCACATGTCAAGGCCCCCAGCCTGTGCTTTGCAAGCCACGTTGATCTTCATTGTTGCAAGATGGCTGCTTTGGCTCCTGGTGTCACGCCCTCCTCTATCCATGTGACTGGAAGGACTGGGGACCGTGGAGCAGCGTGGTTTGGGGGAGGCAACTAGGACTGCCTACCTGTAGGCATAAATTTTTTGCAACCTACTTTTAATGAAGGTTCAACTTCTTGTCTAGCCCACCACCCAGCAGAGGTAGTGGAAGAGAAAAGTTATGAGGATGTGGGGGAAGGGGACCTGTTCAGCAGTAGTTCTTTGGGGGGTGAGTTCAGGCTTCTTTGTCAGCAGTTCAGTCCCGCAGCAAACACCAAATAGAACTTAGCAGCTGCAGACCAGTCCCCTAGGCAGGCAGGCACCAGGCAGCTGTAGAGCAGTTCTTGGGCGAGTTTCTCTCACAAAGACGATGTTATCACAAGTTAAGCTCAACAGTGCTATGTAAGGTGAACCAATTATGCGTGTCTTTAAAGAAGAATAGCGAGGCAGAGCAAACCAAACCAACGCTCGGGGCTCTCCCCCACTGTCTGTGGGTCATATTTATACCCCATCAAACGTTTTTTCATGTGTTTGCTACACCCTCTCACCTGTGTCTGCTTCAGCAAAACAGTCTCTCACATGTTTGCTTTAGCAAGACATCCTTTCTCCTGTGTGCCCCAGCAAACCATCATTTGACATAACTGACTTTCCAAAGAACTGTAAGTTTCCACTTCACCTACCTCTTACTCTCTCTTACCAGAAGCCCTCCTTTCTCCACAAGCCCTTTTATCTTCGGGGTTGGCAGGTGAACAAAAAAGGAGGGCTTGGAATGCTTTGGGGAGCCAGTGAGTGTTTGCTCTGCACCAGGAAATGAACTCTGCCTTCCACTCAGCTCTGGCTCCAGGCTGTCCTCAAGCCATAGACAAAGCCACCTTTGGTTATGGTCCATGGTGGGGAAATCTTAGCCATTAAGGACATTCATAGTCTGGGCAGCTCTGCCTCTTACAGCAGTGTAGCTTATGCAAGTTACATTCATTCTCGTGCCTCAATTCCTGTTGTGTAACGGGGATAGCAATAGTACCTCTCTAGGAGGTTTGTACTGATCAAACGAGCCAACACAGGAGCAGTGCTTAGAGCAGGCCTGGTGGAGGACAGGCATCGAGTGGCCTTGACGAGGAGGGTCACACAGTAGGTATGACTTGTCCCACGGCTTATGTGTCTACTGGAAGACAGAAACCCCAGGTAAAGGTAACCAAATCAGCAACTGCCCCTGGACAGATGAGTCTGGTGGATGTCTAAACAGAGAAGAATAGTGGGGACAGCATCAGGGCGTCTAGGGGCACATTCCCGTCATCCAGTGCTCAGATGGCTGGCCAAGGGGTGCACAACATACATCTCAGCACTCAGGAGGGGAAGCAGGTGAATCTGTGAGTTCAAGGCTAGCCAGTTCTACAGAGTGAACTTCGGGCCAGCCAGGGCTACATAATGAGACCCTGTCTCAGGAAAAGGGGGGAAAAGTGTATGTGGGTGCAGGGGAGGGGCACGCAGAACAGAAGCATTCAAATTCAGAAGACTGAAAGGGAAATGCTGGGAGTGGCTACTCCTTTTTACTAAGAAAGCAGTCTTTGGCACAGATGTCTTCCCCTCCCCCTGCCAGACTTCCATTACCTTTGTAGTAACCAGAATTAACCCTCCAGAGCTGCTCTTGGCTACGCATCCTCTGACCCAGCCCACCGCAGGCTCTTTCAAGGGAGATCAAGTTTGAGTGTGCCCACCTGCCATGGTGTCCTAGGAGACAATGTTAGAGGCGTCCATCCTCACTCTATAGACCCAGGTTGTGGTTCAAGAAGGCAAGTAAAGAAAGACATCACTCTGCCCCCTGTCGCCTCACCTGCAGTGGGAGTGGCACTGCCTGCCCTGGGGTCTGCCGGGACCCAGAGGGGAAGAAGGTTAATACGTGCCCCCCTCTGGATCCCGGAGACATGGCTTTGATGTAGAATATTGTTGCATTTTTTTCCTTTGGTTGATTGGCTTTATGATGGACCGTGAACTACTGATCCTCCTGCCTCCACCTCCTGAGTGCTGAGATTACAGGTCAGGACCCAGCTTATGCGATGCTGGGAGTCAGGCCCAGAGCTACTTCCTGCTAGGTTAGGGCTGTGCATATGGCCAAGCCACACCCCCAGATCTGGCTTAGTTGCACACGGGGAACTCTGGACTGCATTGAGTGAATGGAAATGGGGGTGTGTGTGTGCTTCTCTGGGGTTGTTGTTATTTGGGTTTTTGAGACAGGTTCTCACCCTGTAGCCTCAGCTGGCCCCAAACTTGGTGATGATTGCCCCCACCCATTTTGAAAATACATTAGCTGGGCTTGGTGGTAACAACCATTATTCCAGCACTAAGGGGAAGCAGTAGTTTTCAACCATCCTTCCCAACGCTGCGACCCTTTAATACAGTTCCTCATGTTGTGGGGACCCACCCCAACCATAAAAGTATTTTTGTTGCTACTTCATAGCTATAATTTGGCTACTGTTATGAATCTTTTTTTTTTTTTTTGGTGTTTTCAAGACGGGTTTCTCTGTTAGCCCTGGCTGTCCTGGAACTCACTCTGTAGACCAGGCTGGCCTCGAACTCAGAAATCCACCTGCCTCTGCCTCCTGAGTGCTGGGATTAAAGGCGTGCGCCACCACTGCCTGGTCTGTTATGAATCTTTTTTTTTTTTTTTTTTTTTTTAAAGATTTATTTATTTTATGCATGTGAGTACACTGTCACTGTTCTCAGACACACCAGAAAAGGGCATCAGATTCCATTACAGATGGTTGTGAGCCACCATGTGGTTGCTGGGAATTGAACTCAGGACCTCTGGAAGAGCAGTCAGTGCTCTTAACCACTGAGCCATCTCTCCAGCCCCCTGTTATGAATCTTAATGTAAATATCTGTTTTTCCAGTGGTCTTAGGTGAACCCTGTGAAAGGGTTATTGGACCCCCAAAGTGAGTCGAGAGCCACAGGTTGAGAGCCACTGACCCAGAAGCTTGCTGGAGGAGAGGTCCAGTTTACAGCCAGCCCTAGCTGTAGAGTGAGACCAGGGAAAGAGAAGTGGAGGTTGGGCTGGAGAGTGGTTTAAGAGCTTGGTGCACTTGTAGAAGACCCAGGTTAGGTTCTCAGAAACATTTGTAACTTTAGGGGATTTCCCACCTGCACCCCACCCTTGCAAGTCATACATGCACGCGCGCGCACACACACACACACACACACACACACACACACGCACGCACACACGCACGTGCACGCATGCGCACAGGCAAATAGTCATACACCTCCAGAGGCAGAGGCACAAGGATCTCTGTGAGTTTGAGGCCAGTCTGAACTACATAAGGAGTTCCAGGACCCTGTCTTTAAAAAAGAGGAGGAGAAAGAAAAAGAAAAGAAAAGGAAAGGAAAGGAAAGGAAAGGAAAGGAAAGGAAAGGAAAGGAAAGGAAAGGAAAGGAAAGGAAAGGAAAGGAAAAGAAAAAAAGGCGAAGGAAAGGGAAAGGAAAGATTAAAGCAATTTGGGAAATCCAAGTATCAACAACACAGCTCTACCTCCTGAGTGTCTGTCCCAGCCTCTCAGAGCATGCGTGTGTGTGCACGCATGCGTGTGTGTATATCATCTGAGGATGCAGGGCCTTGCTCCCCTTGCTCCACGAGCCATCTTTAGAGCCAGTGCTATGTTCATTGTTTTTGTTCTCCTTTATAATCAATGCCATTAATCTTTTTTTCCCCCATCTCTAGTTACTTCTTTGGGATCAATTCCCAGAAGTAGCAATACTAGTTCAGAGTGTAAAAACATTTTTACATTTAAATTGGTTGCCAAATTGCCTGGAGAAATGTTCCACCGTGCGCGTGCGTGTATGTGCTTAAAAGTGCTGTAGTCTGGAGGGCCCCCTTCCTGTGTCCTGTGTTGGGCAGGCCACCATTGCTCTGGCCTCCTGGGAGTCTGTGCCTCTTGCTTAGCTCCTTCCACCTAGCCTGAGGCACCAGTCCCTGCAGCGTTGCCCCGGGGCAGGGTGATGTGTGAACAGAGCAGCCAGCTCTCACCATCTGCCAGCCAGACCAATAGGCCTGTAACTGTAACCCTTCCAGAGCCTTCTGTAGTGTTGCTGCAGGCGCAGGTCTGGCATTCCTGTTCCTGCCATCCTGTCATCCCTTGTGGTCTGTTCCCACCTCCCTTCCTCTGTCCCCGGATAACCTGTGGTTAATTGCTCTGAGACTGCCTCTGTGGGCAAGGCCCAGATCTCCCGGCCCTGCCTACCTCAGAAGTGCTCTTTCCCCAACAGGTCCAGAGGTGTTTTCACACATACTCTTCCCATGGTTGGAGGGCGGGTGAGTGCTTCTAAGGGAGAGAAAGAATTACAAGCCCGGGCTGGAGAGTTGGATCACTGGTTAAGAGCACTGATTGCTCTTCCAGAGGTCCTGAGTTCAAATCCCAGCAAGCACATGGTGGCTCACAGCCATCTGTAATGGGATCTGATGCCCTCTTCTGGTTTGTCCGAAGGTAGCGACAATGTACTCACATACATGAAACAAACAAATAAATAAATCTTTAAAAAGAAAAAAAAAATTAGAGGCCAAATGGACTGTCTAGCATGGTTCACATGTGCACACCCACCAAGTCAGAGTAGGTCATATGCAGACTCAGAACAAATCCGCAGGTCTCTGAAGACAGTGCTCTAATGGCTGAGATGTTTAAATACATTTAGATACTTTTATAAATTAGGGGTTGAAGCGATGGCTCAGCAGTTTAGGCTCCTTATTAGGTAAGGTCTAGAAGACCAACTCAGGTTCAGATCCAAGGACCCATGTCAGGCTGTTCACAACTACCTGGAGCTCTAGTCCAGGAGATCTGAAACCCTCTTGGACCCATAAACGCATGCAAGGACATACATACATATACACAAATAAAAAGAAATACATTTTTTGAAAATCATGTCTAGCAAGGCCTGGCTATCAGAGCTCTGTCAACCAGGCTGGCAACAAACTCAACAGAGACCCACCTGCCTCTGCCTCCCGAGTGCTGGGATTAAAAGGTGTGCACCACCACCAGCCTAGTGAGTTATTTTTAAAAATATGGATGAGGAATATTTGGGAATATCAGGAGAGTGACATTATCAAGATATATGCATATATGAAGTTGAACATAGATATGTATGTGTGTGTGCGGTGTGTGTGTGTGTGTGTGTGTGTGTGTGTGTGTGTGTGTGTGTGTGTGTGAAGATAGAACCACTCAGAAAAATTAGGTATCTAAGACAAGCACATTTGGCATTGTTCAGTGCTGGAAATGTAACTCAGTTAGCTGTGCTTGCTGAGCGTGGAGGCCGAGATGACCTTGACCTCCTGACCCAGCTGCCTTGACTCCCTCGCACTCAGCTTGCACACTGTTACTCCCACCCAGATGGAACCTTGTCAGCCTCCTGGACCTTTCCCCCGTGTTGACCTAGATCAGAGGGGAGGGAGGTAAGCGGTCATAACAGTATTAGCTTGTTTTTTTAATACTATGATTTTTCTTCAATACAAGAAGATAATATGCCATTCTTTTCAACTCCATATTGGTTTTTGTTTTTGTTTTTTACTTCAGTCGCTGGTAAAAGTAATTTTCTTGAAAGGTTCTATTTCTGAATGAGTGAGCCAAGATGGTGAGCCTCCTCTAACAGCAGACAAAGGCTGTCCTGCTGCGGTGCTGCTTTGTGGGGCAGAATATGCAAATGTATGTGTACAGGTGCGTGTGTCATGGAACCAGAGATCACATTCAGGTGTCTTCCTCCATTACTCTCCACATTTTTTTTTTTTTTAAATTGATTCAGGGCCCCTCTCAGAGTCTAGAGCTCACCCTTTAGGCTAGACTGAACAGGCTAGCAAGCCCCCCGAGCTGCCTACCTCGGTCTGGTATTACTGGTGCATGCTGCCTTGCCTAGCTTTCATGTGACTCTGGGAATTCAGACTCAGACCTTCACGCTTGCATACACCAAGCCTCTCCCTGCCTCCTCGGCCTGCTACCCTGACCTTGGCACCATCATGGGAGCCAGAGCTAGAGTAGTAAGTGGCCAGTGTCTTGAAGGCCTGTGGATATTTCAAACTCCTCCTCCACATTCGATGTATTGTCAGTTCAGCCTCACAATTGCTTAAGCAAACACTTGTCCCTGAGCTGTATCCCCAGTGGGGCTGGAAAGATGGCTTAGCAGTTAAAAGCACATGGACCCAAGTTCAGTTCCCAGAATCCTGATGGCAGTTTAGAGCCATTGCAAACTTCCAGAGGATATAAATACATCTTTAAAATACCAGTACCAGTGTCTGTGATGTCCCATTTACTGTGCAAAGTACCTCATGGGAACCTTCTTGCCGGGTACACTATTAGGGACACATGTGACACTGTTGTTCTCCGTGGTACTTAGTGAGGCTGCAGTTTGATCGCAGGCAGGCTGATTACCAGAGCCTGAGCATCTCTGCCAGTCATCAGAGATTGAGGGCAGGCATTTATCGGGGCTGTATCCATGGCCATGATTATGATGGCTGTGGATTTGATGTGCCAAGGTTCGAATCCCAATTGAACCTTTGTTCTCACTGTGATCTTCAGTAGGTGGCTTGCTGCTTTGAACCTCAGAGCTCTCCTCTGTAAAGTAGGGGAGATAGTAAGCTCCCCTCCAGAAGTGCCATGTAGTGACATGTAGAATCAGCGGGGCATAAAGGCAGTTTTGTTGGGGAGAAAAAGGAAGAGATCGGTGGGGTTTGCTGTGTGGAGCTGGGAAGACCAGAGTACCGCATGGAGCAGGCTGCAGCTGAGGCCCCAGCTCAACAGAAACGGGGTGGGTTTCTCCTACTCATGACATCTGGTGCTGTCAGAAGGTGCTGCAGTGCTGAGGGGGCACAGAGCTGACCCTGGGGTCAGCAAACCCAGGTGCAGAAGCTCTCTCTCCCCCCCTTTTTGTGGGCCGTCCCAGGTACTTTTCCTATGTCACGGACATTTTGCTTGAGCGTTCCCTGGAGAGTAGACAGAGGCTTGAGCCCAGGGCTCGATGTCCTGTGCACTGACAGGGATGTGGCAGTGAGGAATCGGGGAGGACTTAGGATGAAACGTGACCACTGTAACAGGAGAATGCTACCTAGGGTGTACCCCGCACCCCATTCTCTCCCTTCCCTCCCTGCAGAAGCCTTTCTCATCACTCTCCTGGGGTCTCCCTAATACCTCCCAGCCCTCCAGCCGTCCTCAGGTGAAGACATGGAGAGGCAGAGGCTCCCCAGCCCAGCCCTCCTCCCAACACCCCCAGGAACAGGATGCGGCTTGAACAGCTGTTCTTTTACAAGGATTCCCTGGCTGTGTTTAATCAAGATTGTCAAATATTGATTTAATCTCCAGGCCCAACAGATGTGATCCTAGCAGGTTTCGGTGGCAATTAGCTGGAATTAGCTTGCAAGTCAGGATCCATGCTGACAAGACGCCATCTTCTGCCCAGGAGCCTAGATTGACCACAGGAGCAAGCCTTACAGGGGACCCTCTAAATGTTTATCTGGGGGCTTGGCCTGGCTATATAGCCCGTGGGAATCACCTGCCCCTTACGATGATAGTGGAAATGAGAGACAGCAGCCATGGACCCCTGTGCTGTGGCTTGCCAGTGAGCTTGATGGCACCCACAGGCAGCCTGGAGTAGAAGCCATGTCCCCCAACATGAAGTCACCCCAAAAGGCTCTTTCTCCTGTCTTTGAGGCCTGGATCTATCATGCCGTCCCCCTTTCTAGGACATAGCTGTTGCTTCTGGGTGGGCCCATTCCTAAACTTACATGCCAGGAAACATATCTTTCCAATTGTGCATTTCAGAGGCTCATTTACTTAAGAGAGTTGGGACTGTGCCCAGATTGGAACAAGATGTTCAAGCCACATGTGCTTTGGGGGAAGTGTGACACCTTCCCTCCACCATCTGGTCCCACAGGTGCCCCAGGGGCTACCTCCCCCACCCCAGGCTCTGGGCTCCTGGGAAAGAGGGCTTGCTGCTCCTCTAATTCAGAAGGAGCCATCACAAGGCCACATTTGGTTTGCTTAGTGTATATTAGTACATGACCAGGCCAGGAGCCCGCTGAGATTTGACATATGCAGACATAGGACTCCACTCAGACTGAAGCCCTATCATCTCCATTTTACAGATGAGAAGCTGAGGTAGAGAAAGGCTCCTTTGTGTACCCAAGGTCTAGCTAGTTTGGTGGCATTCAGAGCGGAGCCTGGGTGGTCTCTGCTTCAGTCCTCAGTGCTATGACTGCTGTGCAGAGAAACCTCCAAGATGTGGTGGCGAGGACTCATTTGCTAGTTTGTTGTTTTTCCTCTCTCTCTCTCTCTCTTTATGAGCACATGATCATATGAGCCCTTAACCTATATGCACTCAACCACACAAGAGAACAAAGTCAAAACAAGGTGACGTGGGAGTGTAAACCTTTGAGTGAGCTCAGCCTCTGCATGGCAGCCCTGAGGACTCTGCGCAAGAGCAAGGCTGACACGGACTGCCCAACTGTGGAGCAAGTGAGTCTCCAGACGTTGGTTTGTTTTATAATACGGTCTTATGTGCAGCTCAGGCTGCCGTCCACTCATGGTCCTCTGGCCTCAGCCAGACAGGCGCTGAGATCACAGCGTGCACCATCACACCTGGACCGTCAGCTTTAAGGCAAGGGGGGCGTCAGCGCCTCCCTCCGACTCGTCCTGTGGATTAAACAGGTCCATGCATAGAGCCCTTGCCATGTGCTTAGCGTGCCGTAAGCACGCATTCAGGCTGTAAGCACGCATTAGTCATGCACTCTCACCACCAGCTTTGGGCCCCTGTGCATCTCGCATCTCTCCTCTGCTCTGTCTCCCTTCTGTTACAAGAACTTTGTCCTTCCTGGATCTAGGAATTCACTCAGCCCGGCCTCTGCTCCCGGGTATCAGGCCGTGTGGCTCTTCTGTATTGACAGCAGCATGAATGCCCATGCACCTGCCTTGACATGCCATGGTATAAAAATACAATAGAGTACACACCAAGAATTTCAATATATAATTTTCATTCACTATTCCTCTTTCCCCAGGGGAGAAGAATCATGCCTATTAAACACCCTTAAAAGCAGGACGGGTCACCAGGGCCAGGTCGGGTGCTGTAGATGCACACTACCCTTTTCAATTAGAAACATGAAGCCTCTGGCTTCTTTGGCACTGAATACAAAACATAGGTTTTCATGGTCACGGCCTGGATCACTGGGGTGAGGTTAATGGACTGTCTTTGCCTAGACACTTCCTAATAAGATTTCCAATGGGTCTATCTGTCTTGGCTCCTGAGGTACTATAGCATGGTCCCCGGTACTGCTCAAACTTCGACTGAGATCAGGGACAGCCAGGAAGAAGCCCAGGGCTTCCCCTGGACCCACTAAGCTGTTGCTGTCTTTCCAGAATCCGTGTCAGTCATGTGTTCCCACAGCACACTTTTCCTTTGGAGCAGAATGGAGTGGTCAAGTGTGGGAACCAGACTATGAGGGTTAGAATCCTAACTGCGAGGCCATGAGAGATGGGCATGGTGGGTATCCCTGCTGTGTGGGGTTTTCGGTACATACAGGCCAGTACATTCTAACGCGTAAGCCTGAACCTGGCCCACAGGCAGAGGAGATCTGGCTTCGCCTCGTGATTAGCCCATCATCCCTTCCCTTCCCCGAGAACATGCAATAAGAAGTACGGGGGACCCCAGCACCTCATGGACTCAGTCATCTGGAGCCCCGAGAGCTCTGTGGAGGGGGCAGGAAGAAGACAGCAGTCCAGCAACAAGAGCAGAGATCAGAGGATGTGGGTGGCCCAGGCAGCTCTGCTCCCTGGAGCATCTCCTGCAGAAGTCTCCAGAGCCCTGTGTTCCAGTAATTGTACCACATATGACCCTCAGCAGTGTCTGTTCCCGATGTTGCGGTTTGAATCTGAAGCACGCTCCACAGAATTGTGTATCTGAATGTTCGGTCGCACCAAGTGGCGCTGTCTTGGGAGATAGTGGAAGCCTTTGGATGTGGGGCTAGCTGTCAGATTTAGGGCTACAGGCTGAGCTACCCCTGTACAGCCCAGCCTCTGTTCCATCTGAGCTCTCCTCTCCGCCATGATGCAGTGAACCCTCTCAAAGCATGAGCCTGTCTTTCCCCCAAGTTGTTTTTCTTGGGTGCTCTATCACAGTGATAAGGAAAAGCGCCTGGACTGCCTGGTTCTTCCAGGTCAGGCTGTCGCTCAGCCTGTTACACATGCCCTCCTGACTCTGCTCCAGCCCTGCCCCCTTAACCTTGTCAGAAACACTGTGCTTCTAAATGGATGTACTATCTTCGGCTTGCTGTCCAGCCCCCCTCCCCCATGCTGGCTGCATACTGGAATCAGTTGCTCAGCTTACTTTTGGGGGGAGAGGTGAGGGGGAGCAGGGTCTCACTATGTAGACCTGTCTGTCTGTCTTGGAACTATATGTAGACCAGCTGACCTTGAACTCAGACCCACTGCACCACCATGCCCAGCCTAGCTCCAGAGCTTTTGGAAGATCCTCAAGAGCAGTAAGATGGCTTCGAGGGCAGCACTTGCTGCCAATCCTGATGTCCTGATTCCGTCCCCAGGACCCACATCGTAGGAGAAGACTTGGGCTGGTTCTCCTCTGGCCTCCACACACGCGCTGTGACACTCATACACTCTCAGCTCTGAGCGCCAACGTTTGGAGTTCCCTGGGCCAAGCAGACACCTATTTGTTCAGGAACCTCTTTGGTGCCTCTACTGTCCAGCAGGGGGTGAAGACCACTGCCCTGGACAACACTGCCCAGTGCCCTGTAAGGGTTTCCTAGTCGTCCTCCTACTCTGGCACACAGTGCTGCCATGCTTATGATCTAGAATGTTCCTTGAAGGCTCACATACTAAAGGCTAGATTCTTAGCCTGTGCTACTGTTGGAAGGTGGTGGGGCCTAATGACAGGAACTTTGATCGCTGGAGGGCACATCCTTGCAGGGCTACTAGAACCCTCCCTTCCCCTCCCTCCTTTCCGTTCCTCCCTCCCTCCCTCCTTCCATTTCTCTCCATGCTGTGGTCAATTCTGTCCCACCTGTCCTCCCGGCTATGATGTTTGAACTTGTTACAAGCCCAGTGAGCATGGCCAAGCATCCATACAGTGAATCAGTGAGCCAAAACAAAACTTCTCTTATGTTTATTGAGGGGTCCGGGGATTCTCACAGCACTGGGAAGCTGACAGTTTCCCTCCCATCATGCAGATCCCTGACCTGATCCCTCAGTTACAGCCCCTCCTATATCATGCATTTCCTACCTTTATAAGGGTGACCACCCTGAGGAGTGGCCCCACTTTCTCTTGTTTCCCTGGCTCCTCTCTGCCCCACTCAGCTGTTTCCTATAGCCATGGTTTAGAGGAAGAACTTAACAAATAGTATCAAGTGTAGGCTGGGAGCAGTGGTGGACTTCTGTAGAAATCCCAGCACCTGGAGGCTGAGGCAGGAGGATCGGGAATTCGAGATCAGCTTGGGCTCCAAGAGACTGTGTCTCAAAAAGGGGACGGAGGGGTGCATTGATTAGAATGGTGAGTTTCACATGTTCAGAGCTGGTACAATGAATGCCTCAATCGTGTGACTGGGACACACTAAGTGAACACACTTTAGTGCTTGCTTGTTCTGTTTGAGACAGAAGCTCTCTGTGTAGGGCTAATCTAGCTTTAAACTCACAATCTCCCTGCCTCAGCCAGTAAAGAAAGCACAAGAGCTAAAGTGACATCACTGAGCTCTGTCTTCTGTCTAAGGACACTAGGGGAGTCTGAACTGTAGTAGGAAGAACACCATAGCTGAAGCTAGCTGTCCACGGAGAAGTCACTGCATCTGAGACCAGGCCTGTGGGTCCAGGGAGGATTGGACTGCTGGGGGGGTCCTCAGGGCTGGAGTGGAGGCCTGGAGAGAGAGGAGGAGGGAGGGTCTATAGGAAGGATGACACGGGAAGTCCCAGCTTTAGCCATCATTGTAAAGGGGGGGGGGGGCTTTCAACTCAGATGCAGCAGAAGTAGGTCCGCAGCTGCCTTCTGTGCTGAGTTCTCTGGTGACCCACCCCATCGGTATCAGTACTGGCTGCAGAAGTAGGTCCGCAGCTGCCTTCTGTGCTGAGTTCTCTGGTGACCCACCCCATCGGTATCAGTACTGGCTGTGTAACTTGGCCCATGGAGTGGAGTGATATTCCTGAGCAGGAGGCTTTAAGGGTCATGGCATGTTTTAGCCACTCCTCTTTCCTCTGAACTTGGGCCATCATCCCAGGCAAAGCTGCTTTGTGCTGGAAGCTAAGGTGACACAAACAGAGCCATCAGCCAGCCTATGACAGATCTCTCATATGTGTGATTGCCCTGCCACATATTTGGGGTCATTTGTTACTGCAGCAAAGCTTAGCCCATCCTAACTATCCTGAGAAGGGACAGAGATAGGAAGGATTCTATCTGCAGTGTAAGCGAATTGCTCCCAGTGACATCATGAGCAGCTAAACAACAAAATAGTTGGGTCCAGAAGTATTTGTCTATCTCTTCCCACAGGAGAAGGTGGAAGCTGCAGAGTCCAGCATGGTGCCTGTGATTGCAGGAAAGGTTGGGGCTCACGACCAAATCAGGGATAAAAGAGCTGGGCTCAGACATCCTGGCCTTGGGCACATTAGTTCATCTGTCTGCTCCTGTTTGCTCATCTGTAAAATGGAGGTGGTAATGAGAGCTGCCTTGTGGAGTTGTGCGGCTTAGCAAATGGCAGTGCTTAGAAAGACACCTGGCCACAGGAAGAGGGCAGTCCCCGCACATGCTGCTTCTGTTTGATCTAAGACTGAAACCCTCAGTGGAAAGAAGTGGAATGGGACCAGTTTCATGCCCAGCTTGATGTGGGGCCTCAAATCATGACAAGTACCATCAAATCTCACTCTTACCTTCTGTCTTTCATGGGTCATTCTCTCACGGCCAAGAGAGAGTTGCAGTGTGCAGCTCTAGTATTCCAGACAAAGACCTCACTGGTGTTAGTGAACCAGGCTGGTACATGGTTTGTTCTTGAACAGAGGACAGAGCCATAGTGGGCAGGCAAGTGGCAGCAGAGTCCCACAAAGGAAACCTGACCTGCTATTGGGGGAGAGAATTGCATGTGGGATGTTTTATGTCTTCCCCTCTGTCCTGCCCTGAGCTTGCTGCAGACACTGTAGCCCCACAGAGGACCACCCTCCTGCTATAGTGCCCCTAAGATGGGAAGGCCTCATCGGGAACATTCACTCCCCTTGAACCCTCAGACTTCACAAGTGGCAGCCTGGGAACACAGGCTAACCACTGATTATCTGCTCTTCTAATGGAGCCCCCATATCTCCCCTGGCCCACAGGCAGTCAGGACAGCCACAGTACTGCTCTGTCTCTCCCTGTTTTCCTTGCAACTGGAATGGCCACATGACCTCATTCTAGCCAATGATATGGAAGGATTGAGGTCAAAAGGATGCTCTAGGAAAGTCTCCTATTTGCCTGAGTCTTGGGGGTTCAGTATGAAGCAAGGGCCGCCAGCTCCTGACCATGAAACAACAAAACCTTCAAGCCAGCAGCATGCTACACCTGCAGCAGGAAAGAAGAAGACAAACCCAATGTCACGGCCCTTTTCTCTAACCAGGACTAGAGCCACCATCCGTGGGCCACATCTTCATTGCCACCTTTGGATGGAGTTTGGTCACTTAATGTCTTTAAGTTTTATTGCTATGAAGAAACACCATGACCAAGGCAGCTCTTGTAAAGGACAAAATGTGTCCCCAGTTGGGGCTGGCTTACAGTTTCAGAGGTTTAGTCCATTATCATCATGGCAGGAACCATGGCACATACAGGCTGACATGGCAGTGGAGATGAAGCCAAGAGTTCTACATCTTGATCAAGCAGGTAGCAAAGAAAGACAGTGTTTCACTCTGAGCATAACTCAGCATATGAGACCTCACGGCCCACCTCCACGGTGGCACACTTCCTCCAACAAGGCCACACCTTCTAACGGTGCTTCTTCCTAAGGGCCAAGCATTCAAACACATGAGTCTATAGGGTCCATTCCACTCCCTGGCCCCCATAGGCTTGTAGCCGTAACATAATGTAAAATGCATTTAGTCCAGCGTCAAAAGTCCCCAGAGTCTATCACAGTCTTAACAACGTTTAAAAGTCCAAAGTTCAAAGTCTCTTCTGAGATTCATGCAATCCCTTAACTCTAATCCCTTATGAGATCAAATCAAAAACAGATCACATACCTCCGCCGTATAATGGCACAGGTTATATATTACCATTCCAAAAGGCATCACAGCGAGGAATCTCTGGACCAAAGCAAGCTGAAAACCAGCTGGGCAACCAGACTCTGCATCTCCATGTCTGATGTTAAAGCACTCTGCAGATCTCCAGCTCCTCTCAGCATTGTTGACTGTAACGCCCCTCCCCGCCCTCCTCTCTAGCTGGTTCCACTCCCATCTGCAGCTCTCCTTGGCAGGTATCCTACTACTCTGGCATCGCCAACAACTTGAGGTCTCCAAGGCAATCTGCACTTCACCTTCACAGCTTCATGCAGTGGCCTCTCTGGGCCTCCATACAGGGACACCCCTGCCACTCATCTGGCCTCAGCACCTTCCCTTAGCCATGGAGGGCGATTCCATAACTCCTTTATTCTATTCTTGATTCTAAAGCCAGAACTACATTGGCCAAAGCTGCCAAGTTCTGCTGCTTGCTGGGACTGGAACATGGCCTCCTGGTTAAATTACGTTTTTACCAGCTTTCTGAGTTTGATGGTTTACTTCACTGCCTACGCTTGGCTGTTCTGGAAGGTGCTCTATAGTCCAGGCTGACCTTGAACTCAGAGATCTGCTGCCTCTGTCTCCTGAGTGCTGGAGTTAAAGACATGCACCATCACACTCAGACCTAAGCTTTTCTTTAATTCCCTTTCACAAAGTGGGAGCTTAGCTGAGTGGAATCTTGCCCCAAGGTCTCTACCCCCTTAACTCCATTAATATCCCTCAACACAGGGTTTAGCTCCAGTCCACTTCCTGGCACCCCTATAATCATTGAACCATACATTTTGTATTTTTCCTTGCTTAGCTTGTTCCATTTCATCAAAACTCTCTTCATAAGAATGAACTACAGAACAGAGTCTATACTAGGTTGTTTTAAGATTTCCTTTGCTATTACAATTAGTCTAATCTCTTTACCTGCCTCTTGTTGTGATGCTAGGACCCATCAATGTCTCCCACTCACACAGGGTAGGAAGCCATTTGTGAATTAGAGAAATAGGTGTGCTCTTAAGCCCCGAGGGAAATGGGAAGCAGGGAAGAGGCTGTGATGGAGTGGGTGAGACCGGAAGAGCATCCGCCAGAGCACTAAGGACCTTGTTTGGCTCCTCTTTTGGGCAGACCAACTCAACAAAAGACCCTTTGAGATGACAGACCAGGACCTGAGGCAGACAGAGTATTGCAGGCTAATAAAGAATTCCTGTGAACTCTGGTGGCTATGAAGTGTGATCATGACGGTTTTTTCTTTTTTTTAAAGACCTCGTCTACTAGAGGTGTGAACTGTAAAGTATTTGTGGATGAAATGGTCTCGTGGCTGGTGGTATAGCTTAGTGCCGGAGCACTTGCTTGGCATGCACAGGCCTTGGGTTCAATCCCCAGGACCGATGAACAGGTGGAACAGGAATGGCAAGGCACTGATGGTACCGGAGCTGGTGATACAGACCCGTCACTGTCCTTCCTCTGCTTTTAACATGGTCAGGGGCCGGGCAGTGGTGGTGCACACCTTTAGTCCTAGCACTTGGGAGGCAGAGGCAGGTGGATTTCTGAGTTCGAGGCCAGCCTGGTCTACAGAGTGAGTTCCAGGACAGCCAGGGCTACACAGAGAAACCCTGTCTCAGGAAAAGAAAAAAGAAAAAAACAAGGCTAAACACGATCAGAAACTCTTGCTAGGCACAGTGCTATTCTCCTATAATCCCAGCACTCAGTCAGGAGGAAGGGGCAGGAGAATCTCTACAAGTTCAAAGCTGCATAGCAGGATCTTGTCTGAGAAAGGAAAGAAGGAGAAAGCAGACAGACAAGACTCCATAATAATGAGTCTTCAAATGAGTAAAGCTGTCTTCACCATCAAAAAAAGCTACATTCCCTGCTTCTGGGCAATAGAGTATACTGCTCACACCTCACTTCTTCCTTTTCTCCTCTTGCAGCATGGCTGGGAAGACGTCTCCACCACCCACAGGCCATGGCCTGCAGCCTCTACTCTCTCTGCCCCACTGAGCCACTGCATCTGGAGCCCCCTGGATGATACCTGCCTCCTGAGGCTGCAACTGTGCTGCTGTCCACAGCGATGGTGAAGAACTGGACTCTACAGGCTCACAACCTTCAAGTGCACTTTCGGGGTCCAGCACCCTTTGTCCCAGGACTGGTGGGCCTGAACAATGGCTGAAGGCCGGGGGACCCCATAGAGTTGCACCTCAACTTCCAGGGGCACCAGCACTCCAGCGCCCAAGGACTATGACCACCTATCGGCCTCTTCCTAATGATGGTGTGGACCTGGCCACCAGCTGTGGGGCCAGGAGCACCGATATCCTCCCTGGGCCCCACCCTGGGGACTACACTCCCATGGGATTCTGGGCCCAGAATGGCAGCATGTCCCAGCCTCTTGGTGAGAGTCCAGCCACTGCCACTACCCGCCCTAGCCCCACTACCCCTGCCATGCCCAAGATGGGAGTGCGTGCCAGAGTGGCTGACTGGCCACCCAAGCGAGATGCCCTGAGAGAACAGAGCAATCCCAGCCCCTCACAGGACACAGATGGTGTGAAGACCACCAAAGTAGCCCATTCTATGAGGAACCTACAGAATGGACAGCTCCTCTCCAGCACTCCAGCTTCCTCAGGATCCAGAGCCTTCCATCGCCTGTCCAGGAGAAGGTCCAAAGATGTAGAATTCCAGGATGGGTGGCCCCGGTCCCCTGGCCGGGCCTTCCTCCCTCTGCGACATCGGAGCAGCAGCGAGATCACCCTCAGTGAGTGTGATGTAGAGGAGCCTGGAGACGCGAGGGGGACCCGGCACCCAGGGGTGCTGCCCTTCTTCCGAGAGTATGGCAGCACGTCCTCCATCGACGTGCAGGGTGTGCCAGAGCAGAGTTTCTTTGACATCCTCAATGAGTTCCGCAGTGAGCAGCCAGAGGCTCGGGGCTCCCAGAACCTCAGTGAGCTCCTGCGGGTGGATCCCGGTGCCCTCTCAGGAGGCAGCTGTGGAGCCAAGGGAGACCCCCGCAATGGCCAGCCCACCAAAGATAGTCTCCAGAGTCTACAGCCTCTCAAGGAGAAAGAGAAGGCCCGGAAGAAACCAGTGCGGGGCCTGGGCAGTGGGGACACTGTGGACTCATCCATCTTCAGGAAACTGAGGAGCAGTAAGCCTGAGGGGGAAGTGGGGCGGCCTCTGGGAGAGACTGAGGAAGGTCGAAGCCCCCCAGAAGCCAGCAGACCATGGGTCTGCCAGAAGAGCTTTGCCCATTTTGACGTGCAGAGCATGCTGTTTGACCTCAACGAGGCAGCCGCCAACAGGGTGTCTGTGGCCCAGAGGCGCAACACCACCACAGGGGCCTCAGCGGCTTCAGCTGCCTCAGCCATGGTGACGCTCACAGCATCACGGGCCCACAGCCTGGGGACTCTGGACCCAGCCTTCACCAGCACGGAGGATTTGAACTGCAAAGAGAACCTGGAGCAGGACCTGGGGGATGACAATAGCAACGACCTGCTACTTAGCTGCCCGCACTTCCGTAATGAGATCGGCGGGGAGCGAGAGCGCAATGTCAGCTTCTCCCGGGCGTCTGTGGGTTCCCCGGGGGGCAGCAGCGAGGCCCACATGGCCGAGCCCACCCTGAGCACCCACCGTACAAATGCCAGCATCTCAGTGCTGGAGGTGCCCAAGGAGCAGCAGAGGACACAGAACCGGCCCCGGCAGTACAGCATCGAGCATGTGGACCTGGGTGCTCGCTACTACCAGGACTACTTTGTGGGCAAAGGTGATGAGTGGTTGGGGCCCCAGCTTGTCTTTGAAACACACCCACTGCTTATATTCATCTACCCCCATCTCATTACTAGTGGTGCCTGGGAGGACAGAGGAAGCTACAACCTGGCACCCGGCCCTAGTTTCAGGCCCCAGGGCCAATAAATAATAATGGGTCTTGTCAAATGTTGCAGATGCCAGTCAGGTCCTCCACAGGGCTCGGAGTGGTCTCTGGAGTTAGACAGACCATGGGTTGGAGTGTCTGTCTGATAGCTTGTTGACTTTGTGACACATTTCACTCTGAGATTGATCTCATGGGGCAACTGGGGTTGATTGTAGTGGATCCCTTACCCCAACCAGAATGGCACTGAGATGAACAGTGAAGGGGTGAAAAATGGTCCAGATCCTGGCCAGCAGGGTGGAGGCTCTGAGGCTCCATATCAGTAGCACGGGATCCCAAGATGAAATGTGCCTGAGGGGTGAAAAGGGCTGTTTCGTGTTGGTTTTTAAAACTCACCAAGAAGCAAGATACAGTAGCGTACATCTTTAATTCCAACACTCAAGAGGCCAAGGCAACTGGATCTTCAGTTTGAGGTAGACCTGAGCTACATAGTAAGACCCTGCCTCAAAAAGGAAAGAAAGTAGGCGGGGGGGGGGGGGGTGTGCAGATAGTCATTTCCTGCCAGGCATGGTGATGCACAGGTGAATCCCAGCATTGAGGCTGAGGCAGGAGGATCTCCAGTGTGAAGCCAGGTTAAGTCTACATAAGCATTTCAAAGACAACGCAGAATAATATATGACCCTGTCTAGTCCCCAGACTTTTTAAAGTAGCTTTTCTAAAATGACTTCTTCGTAGCCACAGAGGCTTAGGATTAATTTAGTGTTTATTGAGCACTGACCGTCTGCGGGATTCCTGAGATGCTGGGCATTGTACATAGGTAGAAAAGCCTACAGCAGCTTGGTAGCCTCTCCAGGAGTAACCACGCCTGTGGGGTACAGCGTACAGGGCTGCTCTCATTAGCTTGCACCCGTTGTTTTGGGTTAGACTTAAATTCTCCCAGGAGCACCTGAAAACAGGGACTGTCGGTTAAAATATACAGAATACCAGGGTGGGGACAAGAAACAGGTGCCTGTTGCGCTTTTGAATTTTTGATAATAGCAACATGAAGACATTGAACCAGAATCATGCAGGCTGCTGGCAGGGTGCTGCCACAATCTTAACAACAACAACAATTTTAAAAAAGCAAAAAAACAAACCCAAAACAGTAGGGTTGGCTATGAGAAAGAACTGTTTCCTGGTAGAATTCTCAGTGGCTTGTCTAGGAGAATGGGGAGAGCAGAAACCTGGCTCCTTGGCTCATTTATGACTGTTACCCTCAGCATTTCCATTATTTGGGTCTGTAGACGCATGGTCAGAATCAGGCATGACTTAGGGATCTGTGTCAGGCCCCTGAACACATCTGAGGTCCTTAGCTACTAATGGCCAGCATTTAAGCTGCATGCTTGCTGTGTGCCAGCCTAGTGCTGTGCTAACTCAGTTAATCCTCACATTGCTGAGTTAAGCGCATTTGACTGCTAAGAATCTCATCATGTGACCTGGCTGGGGCCATATACCTAATCTCAACCCAGAATTTGTGTTGGCAGGAGACTCCCTAGACTCAGGGCTTAACCGCTCCACAACAGCTAATGGTAGCTAAACCAGGCAAGCCATTAACAGAGCCAGGATTAATCTTAGTGGCCCTGGGTTGATGACCCGCTGTGTACTGTGCCAAGCCTCTCATCATTGTGGTCTCGCTCTCACACGACTTCTGAGTTGTGGGTAGCCTCTGAGTCCCCCCCAGCTCCTCAGATGAGAGGACTGGGCCTCAGAAAAGACCTGCGACTTCCTGGTACAGAAAGCCCAGCTTTGATCAGACTTCAGGGTTTGTCTGTTGACCTTTGATTCGTGAGTTTTGTGTGAGACTGCCTTATCCCCTGCCATCACACCGTGGACGGACAGCCGTGGGCTGTGCCCTCTCCTTCCAGACATCTGACCATACTTCCCTGCTCTCCCTTTTCAGAGCATGCCAATTACTTTGGCGTGGATGAAAAGCTGGGGCCTGTGGCTGTGAGCATAAAGCGGGAGAAGCTGGAGGATCATAAGGACCACGGACCTCAGTACCAGTACAGGATCATCTTCCGGACTCGTGAGGTAGGGCCCGATGCCAGTATGCCTGCTGGGAAAACAGGAGCCATAAACCCTTCCCGCTTCCATGTCCTGGTTCTACCAGGTTCCAGGCCAGACTTCTTGCCACATCTCATCCAGTACTGAGATTCTGATGATCTGTCCATTTTACTGAGGGGAAAACTGATGTTCAGAAATCATGTAAGTTATAGCAAATATGGCAGGCCAAGATCTGAACCTAGCAGGTGACATCAAAGCTCAGGATCCCCAAATCTATTTTCAAGAGATTGATTCCAGTGAGCATAAGAAGAAAAGGCAATGATTGAGGAGGAAGGGGAGGGGTCATCTCAGGACTTGGTCTGGGCAGGCCTGGAGCATCACAACAAGCCCTGCCATGCTAGCAGCTTCAACCTCTCCCAACCAGCCTGCTCCGTTCTCAGCTGAGAATCCCACTGTCCTGCCCAGCAGTCCCTGGATTAAAGCCCAGCTTCAGCAACAGGGGAAGAAGGCAATATTGCTGTCCCCCCATACCAGCACAAGTGATCTGTGACAGAATGTGTTTCTGACTTAAAAGCTGGCCTAAAGTCACGGAGACCCACTGATCTCTGTCACTATAGGTCAGGGACGGAAACTGCCACTGGCACAGACTGACCCAGTCTTCTGTGAGACTACAGAGTGTGACTCTTCTACTCAGCGCAAGCTGTCTTCAGTCCAGGCCTCCTAGATCCTGATAGCTTTCCATACAGAAGGATGATTCACTTTGCAGGATCCCTGATTGGCTTTTTGTGGATCCCACGCCCACACCTTGGGCCAGGCACTGACAGGGGTGTTAGAGTGTGAGAAAGGCAGCCAGATCTAGGACACAATCCACCTCAGGGCTAGAGCCACCACCCTCGCACTGAGATTGACACTTCCATGGGTGTGGCTGGTCTTTTGCTCTTTGTGGATTCTTTCTCTCACTCATTATCAGTGTGGTCTCACCCCCATCACTAGATAGGTGGGGAAGAGAGGGGAGTTGGGAGATGTCTAGAAACCTAAGTTCTTTCCTTTTGTTTCCTCTTTGAGCATGACTGCTGACAAACAACAACCACCACTCCCCCACTCCCTCCCCCTTACCCTCAACGGCTAACAACCCCCAACTGCCTATCAGGGCCCTGTAATTTATATACCCTCTGAAAAGTCCCCAAAATTCCAAATGTCACACAGTCGCAGAAATTGTCTGCTGCTGGCAAAACCATGCCTCTTCTAGAGCACGAGGCAAATCACAGTCAGCTGCTGTAGACAATGAGAAGCAGCCCTACACCCCTATACCTGGGATTAAAACTAAAGCACATTCTTATATTTCTGTGTTTTTTAAAGTAACCAAAATTCTAAAATTCTGAAAAATGTTGTTACACAGAGGAGCTACCCAAAGGAGGAAAGGGAAGAAGCGGAGGTCCTCGGCAGGGATGGTGGAGTGTTTTTGTTTTGTTCTTAAGAGGCATGTGTCATGTAGCCTAAGCTGGCCTCCCACTCAGTGTGTATCTGAAACTGGCCTTGAGCTCCTGATCCTCCTGATTACCTGATCCTTCTGCCTCCACTTTCTGAGCGCTGAGGTTTTGGGCATGCACTACCACATCCAACAGAAGGTTAGGGTTAGGGTTAGGGTTTTAGTTGCGTTGCTCCCTGACTCTGAGTCTGATCCCCAGCTGTACAAAGCAAGTAAGTTAGCAATAATGGCAAAGAGCCTGAAGGAGCCACGTAAAGACGGCATTTCTAGAAAGGCGGCTGCCCGCTGATATGGGCCCACACACCGGGGAGCCCTGTATGCCAGCCTGCACACTGGCATAAAAACCCAGCAGGATACCTCTGCCGTGGACTTTGAGTTTGGGGCCATCCTGGCAGACAGATGAGGACAGTCACCTAACCCATCAGAGGCTTTCAGCTGGATGACACAAAGCTCTGTGTCAGTTGAGGAGAGTGGGCTCCAAAATCACATGCCCAGACTGCAGGTAGTCTCTACCCGTGTTTAAGCCAGCCTTTCCTTCTGCTCACCTTTCTGGCCAGTTGATCCCTGAGGCAGAATGTGAGGTGACAGTTCACCCAGCTTCAGAGCACTTTAGGACACGTGAGCAAATGCTGGTGAACCGGTAAGCCTGCACATGCACAGGAGAAATGCAGATTCTTACAGCAGCAATGGCGGCTTAGCACTGCAGTGCGACCGTGCTGTGCTTCACCTAGGCTGGCCCACTGTTGTCCTCATTTATGACAAAGCAGCAGATGCAGAGCAGTCAGGACCCTCCAGTAAGAGGCGGGGCCACGTGGCTCTCTGTCCATCATCCTCTGGCTACTCCACTCAGCTGCCTTAGGCAGTCACCTGACACAGGTCGGCCCTCCCCTCCCCCATATTGGGCCTGTTCATGATAAAAGAACTCAGACTTATACATGCATGCAGTGCCCATGGAGGTCACAGAAGACATTGAAGCCGCAGGGACTGGGGTTATAAATGGTTGTGAGCTACCATGTGGATTCTAGGAATGACACCTGAGGCTTTGGTAAGTGCTTCTTTATTCTCTCTACCTACCTACCTACCTACCTACCTACCTACCTACCTACCTATCTGGACTCACTATATAGACCAGAATGGCCTTGAACTCACAGAGCTCCGCCTACCTCTGCCTCCCAGGTGCTGAGCCTAAAGGTGTGCACCACCATGCCTGGCACATACCTAAGTGCTTTTACTGCTAAGCTATCACTCTTCACCCCCTAGAATGATAAATGGCAGCATGTCACGCGCATTGAGGACCATGACACGTCGGTGCTTTCTCAGCAGGCCAGGGGTGACTTCTCTGCTTTGGCTCCTGTTTGGTAACTGGAGGCTGTTCCATGCTGCCTGTGGCCTCATGGCCACTCATCCCACCAAGACATACTGGACGCCGTCACCTCACAGCCCCAGCAGGGAAATGGGTGACTGAGGCAGGGGTCAGATCTTCAGGCAGGATGGTTGACAGAGGCGCCTCTGAAATAGCCAAGACCTCGGGGAGCTGGTGTGGTGGCTCATAGCTACAGCACTCAGAAGTCAGAAGCAGGTGGATTGCCATCAGTTCAAGTCCAGCCTAAGCTTCAGCACACATACGCCTCTCTCTCTCTCTCTCTCTCTCTCTCTCTCTCTCTCTCTCTCTCTCTTTCACACACACACACACACACACACACACACACACACACACACACCATGCAAGCCTTTGTCTGCCTTTATCTACAGACCACACGCGGCCCCAGCCCTGGCCCCAGCCCTTGAGCTGCCCTGTGAGGCCCTCAGGCCTGACCTCCCATCATCTGGAGTTGGAGGAGAAGCAGTGGACGGCAAGGCTTGCCTCACCTCATTTCCCATCATGGAGGAAGGGCAGAGAGTCACACAACCCACGGTTTGTGCCAGCAGCCTAGAAACCTACACTAAAGTCAAAGCACATGTAGCTGCGGGGCACTCACTTCAGTGTTTCAAGTACGTAGCCTCAGTGGTTTCTCTCAACTCTTACCACAGAAGTCCCATTGTCGTTCCATCCCTCAGTGTCCACAGATGAGAGAATTACTTTTCCAAGGTCACCCAGTGGCAAAGCCAGGATGTCCTGCCGCTGTCCACTCCCACCTCCAGGATCTTCTGGGCTGCGTTAGTATCACACAGCCCCGGGCTGCCTGTCCCATGCTGTCCTTCGCTGGCCCCATGACTTGGACGGGTTCCTTGTGTTTCTTTTTCTTCCTCTGTAAAACAGGCTTGGAGCTGTGACCTGACTCCTAATCAGGTGGGGACAGGGTCTTCCACTGAGGCTGGGAAGTGACTGCAAAGCCTTCAAGGCAGGAAGAGCTCTGAGGGCCAGATCCCCCCATCCTACTGACAGCCCGTCATAACTGTAACTCTTCCAGAAGGCCGAGGCCATGCTGAGGAACTAGACAGGGCTCCATCTTCCAGTCACACACATGCCTCTGGCCCCTACAAATCAGAGCATGGGGCCCAGGCTGCTTACCAAGCCAGCAGGCTAGCCTGTCCTAGATGGCCACCCCCAGCTGCCACGCAGACAGGCTCCAGTGGGCCCATGTCTCTCAGCAGATGGCATGTGAGTGTTGGCAGAACCGAGCTTTCCACTGAGGCGGGAGCAAGCTCGGGGTTGGGCGTAGCACCACACACCTGAGCACTGGCTGCCCCATGCCAGTGACTGCTTAGATGACACATGGGGTCCCCCAGCCAGCCTCAGACCATCTGGCCCAGTGCACTTCTTCAGCCTGGCAAGTGGGAGTCTTTGACAGACTGCCCAAGGTTGGCATGGAACTCACAGTCCCACCCCTTAGCTTCCCAGGCGCTGGCATTGCAGGCATACGGTACTGTGCTCGGTTAGGCCTTAGCTCTGAGAGGGAGTTTGGGCTTTTATTTTCTGTATATGTATATATTTATGTAATACCTAACCCATACATAAGTATGCAGAGTAAAGGGGAAGGTCTTAAAAGTGAAGGGGAAAAGTGTAATTCTGTTGTTGGCGGTTTCCTGGGTGTGCCTCCCCATACCTCTGACTTGTCCTGTTGAGGAGTGGGAGGGAGACCATAGCCTTCTCCTTAAAGTGGTTTAGGTTTTGGGCTTAGTTATGGCTTTGCCAGCTGCAGTGAGTGTCCTCCACCCAGCTCTCGCTGGATTTTAGATACAGTGGTGAGCTAGCTCTCTGTGTGAGCTTCCTTCCTGGATCCTTCAGCTGGCCCAGGTTGGCCTGAACTCTCTGTCCTCTTCAGCTTCCAGAGTTTTTGAATTACAGGTGTGTATCAAGTCAACTGTGGTGGGGCACACTTGTCATCCTGGTGCTTGGGGGGTGCATGAGTTGGAGCCCAGCCTGTGCTCCATGAAACAGTCTCAAAACCTAAGAAGGGAGGGAGGGGGGAAATGAGGAGTGGAGTTGCTAAGCTCGGGAGAAAGCGAAGCTGGCAGTCAGGAACGCCGGCTGAGAGTGCCAAGTACCCTCCCTGAAGTCCCTGAAGGGGACCTACCACCCAGCACAAAGAGCAGCCACCATTTGTATGACTGTCATGGGCCGGACTCTCACAGAGGCCCCCCTTTGCTTATGTGGCACCGTGTCCTCTTTACAGCTCACTTGGTCTGTCACCATCAGTAAAGGGATACCAGATGTCAGAGGGCTCACAGCAGATCTGATTCCGGCTGCCATGGAGAGAATGGGCTGGCAGTGGAACAAGGGCGGGCAGACCAGGAGAAGAGGCAGCTGTGCCATTGGGAAGCAACAGAGGACCAAGGCAGGGAGGAGAGAGGCAGCTTCTTATGACCTGTCAGTGCCCTGCTTCTCCTCTTCCGCCAGAAGGAGAACCAGGAACTTTTCAAGTGGGCAGCAGCGGCAGCAATGACTCCAGCAGAGTGCTGTAGAGCACCATCAGTAGGATACAAAG
Source organism: Uromys caudimaculatus (assembly GCA_028551405.1). NCBI lineage: Eukaryota > Metazoa > Chordata > Mammalia > Rodentia > Muridae > Uromys > Uromys caudimaculatus. The sequence goes on from CM052717.1 coordinate 50,684,015, forward strand.
ATGCTGGACCTGTGATGTACTAGGGAAACCCACAGCCCCAAGGCCAACCATTCTGGAGAGCCAAACCCCTGACGCCATCGCTGCTCCCCCTGTTTCACACACTTAACTGTACTCATGATAAGAGATGTGTGTGTTTGTTAACAAGCACCGTCAGAGCCATGAACTCCCAACCATGAGATTCCTACATTCCTTCTCCACGCCTCTTGCCTGGGTCATGTTTGGCAAGGGTGGGCTGCATGCCTGGCAGCAAAACCACGGCATGTGTTTGCTGCTCCGTGTGCCCGTTGACTTAGGAGACTGCGCAGTTAACACAGATCATCTTTTGTGTTGAAAATGCAGCGCCAAGTGGGTTTGGGGAACAGGCCCTGGGGGAGGGTTTTCCTTTTCTTTTTTTTCTGGTGGTATTTCAGGTATCTTTCTGTACATTCTTGCTGCAGCTACCACATACTCTGCTGACCCAGAGCCTGGCCTAAGCTGGTGGCCAGAAGTGTCAAGAGGGCGTGGCTACAGAGGCTCTCAGGGCTGGTGGGTGTGGATCAGAACAACCACTTGGAAAACTACTTGGCACTTTGGGTAAAACAGAAGATTAGCATGTCTGGATGATTTAGCAATTTGTCTGGTAGGGTATAAACCCAAAAGGACATGTGTTCATGAGCACCAAGAGGTACGTCTGCAGATGTCCGCAGCAGTGCCACTCTCAGTTGTCAAATATTGGAAGCAGTTGTGCTCAGCAGCACTGGGAGGGGATGAAAGCCACACCAGTGTGGACTCCACCCTCTCCGCACAGCATGGCGGAGTCCCACACACACACTCTTCAGAGGAAGACGCCAAGCTGGGCACAGTGGCAAGCTGTCTGAGTGGCAATTTTGGAATTTTGGTTTCTTTAGAACACAGAACTTTTATAAAAGTATGTTTTTGTTTTAATCTCAGGTGCAGGGTTATGGAACTGCTTCAGATTGTCTGCAGCAGCTGTGATTTGCCTCGTGCTCTAGCAGGGGTGTGATTTTTGCCAGCTGCTGATAGTTTCTGCAAGTGTGTGACATTTGGAATTCTGGGGACTCTTCAGAGGGTAGATAAATATTAGGTCCCCAAGATGGGTTGTGGGTTGTTAGTTGTTGGTTGGTTTTTCAGGTGGCTTGTTAGTTGATTGTTGGTTATTGTTGGTAGTTTATTAAATAGTTGTGCACAATGAAGAAACAGGAAGAAGAAATTAGATGTCCTGATGGTGAAGATCAAACTTACTCCAAGGAACTCCCCCCCCCCCAATCTTCAGGAAGTGGTCTGATGATAATGCCGCCCCCTTTCTCACCACTGACTATTCAGGAACTCTTTTCTTTCCCCCCTGTCCCTTTTTCTCTGTTACCTAGCGTTAGGGGGTTGAAAGAGTGGGAAAGGATGGAGAAGGGTGGGAGAAAGAAGAACCCACAGAGTAGTAAAAGACAGCTACACCTGTCACTCCAGGGCTTAGGAGACTGAGACAAGGGTCTCAAGTTCAAGGCCATCCTAGACTATAGAATAAGACCCTATCTCAAAACCAGAGAAAGAAGCCAAGCATGGTGGTACTTGCCTGTAATCTCAGCACTCAAGAGGGAGAAGCAGGAGTCAAGAATTTGAGACCAGCCTGGGCTACATGAGATCCTGACTCAAAGGTGGAGGCAGGGAGCCAGATAACAGAAGACCAGTAACTGCCAGCTGGATATGGGGGTCTGAATTATAGCACTCCCTAGCAGGCCATGATTCCATCCACGGCCTCCAACACACCCCTGACAAAATAGCAATGATGAAAGATGTGGGAAGCTCCGAAGCAGGCAGGAAGGCCCTGGCCCTGGGGGTCAGCACCTGAGGCTGACATCACCGTGGTAACAGACTAGGTGTCTACATACATGTAGATTGTACTGGATGGCAATTTTAGCATCTTAAGGCATCTTGGTGTTGCCTGCCTATACTAACAGTATTCAGACAGGATCTCTGCAAGTTCAAGGTCAGACTAGGTTACACAGCAAGACCTTGTCTTTAAAAAAAATAAAGTAAATACAGCTCTTGGGAGACTGAAGGAGTTTGCGGCCAGCCTGGTGTACACAGTGATTTCTGGGACAGCCAGGGGGAGAAATAGGGGGTTGGGAGGGAGACGTCATCTTTACAATAATGTCCCCAGCAAGAAGCTATGGGCCAGTAAAAAGCCCTCACCAGACAGGAGTCTCACATTTCATTTCCTGGGATTGGTCACATGGTCAGCTTTAGGGACCTCTTAGGAGGTAGTAACGTCTGAGGGAAAAGGGAAGAAGCATGAGGTGGCCTTTGACAAAGTATTTTCAACCCTTGTAGCTCAGCAGAAGCAACTGAGAAGGTTTAAAGTGGGCTACCCTCTCACATACATACACAAGGACACATGTAAATGCGTACGTTTGTGTCCAGCCCCACCCCAGACCAAATCGCAGCACCTGGGTGATGTTTTCCATGAAACTGGTTGGACCACAGCAGGAGCCACAATTCAAGACCCAAACTGGCACCAGCATCCTAGACGGGCAGGTCTCTGTGAGCGTACACTGACTTGTTTACAACTCGAGATGATGTAAGAGCCACTGAGAGCCCCTTCCTTGTGGAGCCTCTGTGGTTCATCCGGGGCCCTGCCTCCTCTTATAGACTGCCCTGCCCTTCCCACCGGTCAGTTCTCCCGGGTCTTTGCTTGGAATGGATTGGCACACAGGAGGCAGCAGCCAGTGTGTGTACTGAACCAGGGAAGATTGGGCTCTCTCACTCAGCCTCCCCTTCATTTATGATTGCCTGCCTTTGTCCCACAGAAGAGAAGGTTGAGGCTCAGAGACTGTGGTCCCTTGGTAGGGTCACAGGAAGAAGAAAGCAGATCCAAGTCCTGGCTCATCCTCCGTATTCTGCCTCTAAGCTCTTAAGTCCCTCTCATCCATCCTTACCCCTTTTGGGGGTGCGGTTGGTTTTGAGACAGGGTCTCATGTAGAGAAGCTAGCCTCTAACTATAGCTAGGGATGATCTTAAACTTCTAGTCTCTTGTCTCTACCTCCTAAAAGCTAGGATTACAGCCCACCACACTTAGCTCTGGTTTTCTTTTATTGAGACAGAATCTCACTGTGTATCCTGGGTCAGCCTTGGCCTCAAAATCCTCCGGCTTTGACCGCCATAGTACCTGGGATTACGGACGTACAGCAGCAGACCTGGCTGCACCTGTCTGTGAAGGCAGGGCGCTCTCAAAGCCCCAGTCACCCCTGACCGTCCCTTCTCTCTGTTGAGCAGCTCATCACACTTCGGGGCTCCATTCTAGAAGATGCCACACCTACAGCCACCAAGCACGGGACAGGGCGGGGCCTGCCCCTGAAGGATGCGCTGGAGTACGTCATCCCAGAGCTCAACATCCACTGCTTGCGACTGGCTCTCAACACTCCCAAAGTCACAGAGCAGCTGCTGAAGCTGGATGAGCAAGGGGTGAGCCAGGGGCTGCGGAGCCCCAGCCCTCAGCCCTCAGCCCCACCCCTGCAGCCCTTCCTGGCTCCATCTCTGCATTTATTTTTAACAAGTAGCAAATTCACTCATAAGCTAGACTGAGCAGCAGGAGGGAGCCATCAGCACATTGTAAGGGTACCAAGAGCAGTGTCATAGAAACAGCCTGGGAATGAGATTGACACCACACGGTTTCTATGAGAGAGGGAGAGAGAGCGTGCGCCAGCACACGAACACAAACCCACTCTCTGCCATCTGGCCTGTCCGTAGCCCCTGGCATTGCTTCTGGACTTCTAGACACATGCAGACCCCAAGTAGCTGAGGTTTTTGCTTTGGCACAGTCTCATTCCATGCCCAGTCATCTCCTATAGGAAGCCATCCCTAGCTCCCAGCTCTGCCTTAAGAACACCGAATACTGACACAGCCATATAAACACAGATGACTCTGCTTCTCTGGGACATGCCCCACACTGGTTCCTCAATGCAGACTGTGCATTGAGTTCCCAAGGGGTCCCAGCGGCACAGGGCTTAGCGCTCAGGACTCCCCGTGTCCCATCCCCGGAACCCCCTTGAACCTACTCCGCTCTTCCCCCCACACAGCTGTGCCGCAAACACAAGGTGGGTATCCTGTACTGCAAGGCGGGCCAGAGCTCAGAGGAGGAGATGTACAACAACGAGGAGGCCGGCCCAGCCTTCGAGGAGTTCCTGGACCTCCTGGGCGACAAGGTCTGTCTGAAGGGCTTCACCAAGTATGCTGCCCAGCTGGATGTCAAGAGTAAGTGGCAGAGGCAGGTGGATTTCTGAGTTCGAGGCCAGCCTGGTCTACAGAGTGAGTTCCAGGACAGCCAGGGCTACACAGAGAAACCCTGTCTCGAAAAACAAACAAACAAACAAACAAGAGTAAGTGGGGAGCGCCTGGGAGGCAGAGGCAGGCGGATCTCTGAGTTAAGTGGGGACGGGGGAGGCATCAGGTACTGACTGCTTCAGGGTGGAATGCTTCCCTAACAGGCCGTAGAGTCCACCCTCAATGCTACCAAAAAAAAAAAAAATCCGTTAAGTAGGGACCACTGAGATGTCAGGGAGCCACCCCTGCTTGTCTGCCTGATCAGCTCAAAGGTCTGGTGATGCCTGTGGGAGGTCCTTAGCACCACTGTCAGGATGGACAGCGCCCCCACTGGGGAAAGCAGATGGATGTATTCTAGGGAGGTTTGAGGTCAGCCCTCCTGTGTGACTCAGCAGCGCACTCCTAGACATGCGTGTGCTCTGCACACTATGCTGTGGGCATCAGATGTGGGGCCTGGGCACAACCATGGGCACCTGGAGCACCCCGGAGCTCCACAGGACTATGTGATATTTGCAGAGCAGGGACGCAGGTGAGGGCCACCTGTCACACATAGTGAGCCTCAGGAGAACATGTACTAAAGGATGCCTTCTAAGTGCCAAGTATTTTAAGAGCGTGGGAGGATGTTGAGCGTTTACTGGCTAATAGTAAATTCTAGAGACACTCAGACATGGTGGCACATGCTATAATCCAGCACTTAGGAGGCTGAGTCAGGAAGACTGAATTTGAGGCCAGCCTAGACTACTTTGCTAAACTTTGCCTTTAAAAGAATAATAATTATATAATGGGAGATTTCTTTTATATTTCTTTCATTTTTAAAGAGTGAATGTAAGTAAAATCTTCTAGTTTAAAAAACTAACAGATGGCCTGTGGGATATGACAGGAACCAGAGGCTTAGGGACCATGGTACTAACTGCTGTTTCTATCCCAGCGGACTCCACAGGGACCCACTCCCTCTACACGACGTACCAGGACTACGAGATCATGTTCCACGTCTCCACCCTGCTCCCCTACACTCCCAACAACAGGCAGCAGGTCAGTGGTCCCCAGCTGGGGCACAGTTGGTCTCAAAGCATTCACCCTCCTCAAGACTGGTGGCCACCAGCCAGGCCGTCTGCCCAGTGATGGCTCTCTTGGGGTGGTCCTGTGAATCAGAGGGAAGTCTTGGAGACCCTCTGTACCATGGTCATTTCCCTGGCAGTTCTAGATAACACTTGATGTGATTCGATGCCTGTGTGGTACCACATCTTCCTGCTGGTTTCGCCACTCTGCTTACCTCCAGCTGACCCATCTCCTTTCAGGGGTCTCTTGAGTCATCCCAGTTTTAAGAGGGAGAGAAATAAACGAGTCAACAGAATTTACCTCAGACTCAAACCAAATTGGCACAAGCAAAGCTGGTTTTAGGTATGGCTGGATCCCGAGGTTCAGACAGTCTGAGGAGTACTCACCTCTGGCCAGATGGTAGTAAGGCACACCTTTAATCCCAGTGCACTGGAGGCAGGCGGATCTCTAGAATTCAAGGACAGGCTGATCCAAGTTCCAGGACAGCCAGGGCTACACAGAAAAACTCTGTCTCAGAAAACAAGCAGGAAAGAAGAGCCTTCCCCTCCACTGTTCTTTGCGGTGGCTTCATTCACGTCTCATGGTCTCATCCCACCATTCTGCCACACCGAGGAGAGACTTGGCCCTGCGGGGGAGAGGGCTATGAACCAAGCCCGAATGAAATACATGGCCAGGTATATTACATGGCTGGCCGGCCTGGAAAGGGCAAATGGTTCGGGGCCAGGTGCTGCGAGATAGCAGTGGACACCTATGGCCAGGGGGCTACAGTAGACTGCACATGGGACAGCCTCTTCTCTTGGGTACAGTGGGACAATGCGACAACTTTCTAGTGGGTAGAAGCCTAGAGTGCGAAGAATTTAGAACGCAGGCTTTTGTTTTTATTTTGTTGTTGTTGTTGTTGTTTTGGTTTGGTTTTGATTTTTGGTTTTTTTTTGTTTTTTTTTTGTTTTGGTTTGGTTTTGGTTTTTTTTTTTTCATTTGTGAGGACAAGTCACAGTGTAGGTCTGTAGGCCACAATTAGTCAAAATATAGGCCTTTCCTAAGGATATCCTAATAACACACCCAAGAGCATTAAACATAAGTTTGAGCTCTTTGCCCCCTGCTTGCTGTGTGACCTCAGGAAAGTGATGGCACCTCTCTGGGCCACAGGTCCTTCCTCCATGCATTGGGAACATGGTCCTGATGATACCACATGGGTACTAAAAAAGATGCTTGCTTCCATATGCAGGCCCTGAGCACAAGGCAGCCAATACCTTTAAGAAGCAGGGCCCTGTTCCTGAGTACCAGGGACTGGAGAAAGCTTGTCCTGCAAAGTCAAAATCAAAAGCAAGTTGGAGCCGGGTGGTGGTGGCGCACGCCTTTAATCCCAGCACTTGGGAGGCAGAGACAGGCGGATTTCTGAGTTCGAGGCCAGCCTGGTCTACAGAGTGAGTTCCAGGACAGCCAGGGCTACACAGAGAAACCCTGTCTCAAAAAAAAAAAGCAAGTTGGGGTCCCACCCTTTTGCCCTCATCCCTGCAGGACAGAAGGCAGGTCACTTTTAACTTCTCTGACCCAAGTTTTCCCATCTTATGAAAAGCAGGCACGTGAGTCACTGCCACTCAAGGTCACGAATTAAGATCTGACTGGGAGGTAGGCCTCATAGGAGGTCAGCCGCAGGAAGCAGTTCTTGTATTTAGCAACTTCATTCCTGTAGTTCAGATGCATAAAGAACTAGAGAACTGGGGAAACAGCTCAGTGCTGGAGCACTGGCTGCTCTTCCAAAGGACGAAGGATCAATTCCCTGCATCTACATGCTGTCTTACAGCTGTCTAACTCCAGTCGCAGGGGATCTGATACCCTCTCCTGGCCTCTGAAGGCACTCGGCACACACATAGTACACAGACGTGCATGCAAGCAAAACTTGTGTGCACATGAAAATTTAAAAAGTTTTAGTGCTGTGCTTGTCAGCACACGCCTTTAATCCTAGCACTAGAGAGACAGAAGCAGTTGGATCTCTGAATTCTAGACTATGGTCTACTTCAGGACTTCCAGAAAAGTCAGAGCTACATAGATGACCCTGTCTCAAAATAAACAAATGAAAAAGAACTACCAGGCTGGATAAAGTAGTTCAGGCAGGAAATTGCCCAGTTTGGTGGTTTAAGACCAGTCCGGGCAGTTTAGGAAAGCTGTCTCAAATAGTTAAGGACAAAACAACTGAGCTATGGTGGCCAACTCCCTTTGTTAGGTCAAGAGTTAAAGATCACCGGGCAGTGGTGGCACACGCCTTTAATCCCAGCACTTGGGAGGCAGAGGCAGGTGGATTTCTGAATTCGAGGCCAGCCTGGTCTACAGAGTGAGTTCCAGGACAGCCAGGGCTACACAGAGAAACCCTGTCTCGAAAAAACCAAACAAAACAAAACAAAAGAGTTAAAGATCATCCTCAGATGCTTTCTGAGTCCCAGCCTGGGTTGCGTGAGACCTGCCTTCCTCGCCCTCCAGAAAAGAAAAAAAAGGTGTGGGGGGTGTCAGTTGTAGTCTTGGTGAATAAAGAAGACACTGTGAAGACAACCATTCGGGAGATGGAAGCAGGGGAGAGGGGACATGGCTCCCTGGGGCATCTGAACCTCAACTCCCAGAGTCCAGGAGAAATAGTCTCCTAGGATTGGCCCTGCCTGTGCGTTCTGGTCAGACTCTGTCCTTGCTTAGGCCTGAGCAGATCCGCGGCCTCCACCCTGAGCCCTGCAGTAAATAAGGTTTGCCAAGCACTCGTTTGTCAAGCTCTTGGCTAGGAACTAAGGGTACCGTTACAGGCAAAACAGTGTCCCGATTTCTTGTCACTGACAACCTGAATGGAGAGAGATAAATGAGGAACAGGGAGAGGGAGAGCCTCTGTGTGTAAAGTGCGGCCATATCAGACAAGGAATACGAAAAGTCGAAGAAAGTCATGCCAGGTAGCACAGACCTTAGAGATTTGCTGTGGATGACAGAAATCCCTCCAAGAGGAGTTAAGGAGGAAGTGAGCCACATGGGACTCTGGGGCAGTGGGGACAGCCATTCCCACTGTTTGCAAGAGAAAGGCTTTCCTGGAATGTTTATCTGGGCAGGTGTGGGAGGAGAACAGGCTATGTCAGAGGCTAGGGGTCCACACGTGGAGGCTTCTTGGCTTTGTCCATCCCCCTGAGTGAGAAGGAGCCAGAGCTCTGAGCTTCTAGCGACAAGGCCTGACTCTGGTGCTCACATGCGCCCTCTGGTGGCAGTGGGCCTGGGAAGCCAGCAAGGCGGTCTGGGTAGGAGTCATGGAGCTGGCCTGTGACCCTTACCTTCTCCCTCTCTGCTTCCAGCTGCTGAGGAAGAGGCACATAGGGAATGACATCGTGACGATCATCTTCCAGGAGCCCGGCGCCTTGCCCTTCACCCCTAAGAACATCCGCTCACACTTCCAGCACGTCTTCATCATTGTCCGAGTCCATAACCCCTGCACTGAGAATGTCTGCTATAGGTATGGCTGCCTGTGTCCCGGCCGCCACAGACAGGCCAGAGAGGCTGAGGAGGATGCACCTAGTCACAGATCCCACCCCACCTCACTTCCCAGCTCCCTGGCTCCCATCAAGGCCTAGATTTCTTGGAACTTTCTGCTTGTAAGGAATGAAAAACTACTTCATCCTGTCTCACAGGAAGATATGCTTGTATGTATTGGCTCTTGGGCCCCTCACAGGAAGGCGCAGCTAGGTGTTCTGTGGTCCTGAAGGGAGCTTCACTTTCTGGAAGCACTCAGTTTAATGTCTTCTCATCTATAGGGGAAAAATTGATGGGGCCAGGTGTGTAGCTCGGTTCACAGAAAGCTGCCTGACATGCAGAGTCCTGAGTTTGATGCCCAGTGCCACGTAAACTAAGCACAGTGGCGCATTCCTGTAATTCCAGTGTTTGGAAGGTGGAAGCAGGAGAACTAGAAGTTCAATGTCATCCTCAGCTGTATATCAAGTTTAAGGCCAGCCTGGGACACCCACACATCCCTGGGACTTGAGCAGAAACGGTGGTGGCCCTCTGGCCTGGCTGGAGTCAGGTGCCTCTGGGGAGCTCCATGCCTGGCCTGGCGTTGTATGTGAGAACAGAGCTACAGGGCTGATGCTAGAGGCAGACCTCTGTGGAGCCCGGTGGAGGCCCTCTGGGACCGCCTACATGGGGGCCCTGCCTATGGGTATTGTTGAGGAGTATGGTTTGGGAAGGTTTGGGGGACAAAGTATCACTGTGTAGCCCAGGCTATCTTCATACTCATCATCCTCCTGGCTGAACGTTAGGGTGACAGACATGTTGAAATAGGGGGTTTTTGTTCCCACATAGACATATAACCCAGGCCTCAGCCTGTTCTCTAACCTCTGCAACAGAAGGGCTAGCCCACATTAGTGGCTGTCCCCAGAAGATGAAGGGGAAGCCCTTGGAGACTAGGAGCAGGATAAAGCTGGATCCTCAGACGCCCCCGATCCAGCAACCCAGGTCCAGACCTTGGGGACTGGAGCAGGCATACCGTTTCCCCGTTGTTTGAACATGGTGTAAAGTCCAAAGGCCACAGGAGGGCGAGCATGCAGCTACCTCAGGCCCCTGCCCAGCTGTCCGCGTCAGCACAGTGCTGGCTGGCTGGAGCCTCAGTGACAGTTTCCCGCTGCCCTCCAAGGACAGGCATTGAGACGGTTTGCTGGCACCTGGAGGACTGGTAGCTGATGTGAGATGCTGTGTGACACGCATTGCCCAGTGGCTGCTGCGGACCAGCACCATCAGTCACTGCCCTGGCCCAAAGCCACGCCCCTTGTTATTGAACCATACTGTCAAAGCTGCAGGATACTGGCTGGCCCCTTAGACTCTGAACTGTTTCTCTGCACCTGAAAGGTAGTCCGGGTGACGGGACAGATACTCACACATGCCAGGGAAGAGGAAGCAGCCTGCTTGTGCCTCAGAAGTCAGCAGGACGGCTGAGGTAGCCAGGTGGCCCTTCTCCCCTCCCTCCTCAGTCCTCTTTACTTTGACAGGGGAGTGGCACAAGATAGAGGACCAAATGCAGGCCCTGTCCCTGCGAGGCAAGACTTCACCACCGAAGCCTTGTTGTGTTTTATTTCTGGGGCTTGGATTGTATTGTTTCTGTAGACACTTTTGCATAGCCATGCTGGTCTCAGATATGCTCTATAGCTCAGACTGGCCTCACACCCATAGTCATCCTCCTGCCTCAGCTTCCCAAGTACTGGAAATATAAACCTGAGCCACCGTGACCAACTTAATATGTCCAAGCAGCCCTGAGTCAGGATTTCTTTGGGCTTGGTGTACAGTGGGTTGGTTGTTTTGGTGTGCATGTGTGTATGTGTGTCTCCTGGACACGGGTCTCACTCAGGCTAGGCAAGTGCTGTACCTCTGACCTGTAGCCCAGCCACGTCCTGGGCTTTCTTGAGGCAGAGTTTTGCAGTCTAGCACAGGCTAGCCTGCAACTCAACTGTATAGCCCAGGCTGGCCTCAAACATGTGGTGCTCCTGCTTCAGCTACCCGAATGTAGGAAATGTAGCAGTACACCCCTGCGCTCAGCGGTACACCTCTGCCTCAGTGCTCGTCCTCCTTCCTGCGCCTTCCTCCCTACCCTGTGGTCCCAGGAGCCTGCTCCCGCCTCCCACTTCTCTGGGCAAGCTCAGGCTCCGTCTCCAGGGTGACTTCTTCCTGATAAAAAGCCTACTCCTGGTTGGTTTTTTTTGGGGGGCTGTGGTGAGGGGGGTGATTGTTATTGTTGTTTTGCAATTAATTTTAAAAAGACTTTTATTATGCAATGTTTTAAGCATTCTTAAAAGTGCAGAAAATAATGGAACAGACACCCATGTGCCCCGCCAGCAGATGTAACAGATGTTAGCATATTGTCTTCCTTGCTTAAAATGTTAGTGAGACAACAGCTGTGCCTCACCCATTCCTTTCCAGGCACCATTCTCTGGGCAGCCCTGCCCTCAGTGCCTCCCCCAGCTGTGAGAAGAATACCAGCCTGCCCCGCCCTCCCACCCGGCCCCACTGAACCGTGTGCATGGGTGCGTGTACTTGTACTGGTGGGCATCATGTAGCCCAGGCTGGCCGCAAACTCTGTATCCCAAGATGACCTTGGACTCTTGCTTCTCCCTCTTTCTCACAAGTGGCGGAATTATAGGCATATGCCACCATGCCTGGCTAACACATCTGAGCACCTTAAGGGCTGGCGATCCACACGATAGGCACCTCGAAAACAGTATTGAATTGGTGATGGCACATGTCCTAGAGGCTCCTGCTGAGCTCTAGAGGATGAGGAGGCCTGGTGGCCACCAGCGTCTTCCCTGAGCCTTGGGGTTGTAAAGAAACCTAGCCCCTCCAGCTACAACTGGGGGACCAGCTGTTCTTATCCAGAACCTTCGGCAGCTTACAGTTTCATGATTTAAAACCATGAGTCAGGATGGTGAGGAAAGCCAGGCTGTCAGTAAGCAGCCGAGTGCCAGGGCAGATGGTAGAACTCTTCCCCTGCGAGTCAGCAGTCCTGGTTGACCTGGCTGGGGTACCGTCACTGCCCTCTGTGGTCACACATACCCATGCTTGTTGGTGGAAATCACTTGCTTGTCCCCATGTCTGTCAACACACCGTACTTACTTTAGTTAGTAATGAGTGCCTGGGCTGGCACTAGAGAGCCCATTGAGCCCAGATTGACCTGTGTGTGGCCCTCCAACTCGGGAAGGGACACTGCCTCAAATGATGGAGATGAAAAGCAGGGGTCAGGCTAATCTTCGGGGCTCCACAGTTGCTCATCTCCTGCCATTGCTCAGTGCCAGCTCAGGCAGCCACAGTGATCTTTGCAGATTCATCTCTTTCTGTTGTGGAGCCAGTGAGAAGCAGAAGCCACTGCTGCCACCACCAAGGACTTAACAGACTCACAGTGTGGATGGCTCAGGGGGCTACTGGGAACTAGAGTATCCAGGGCTAGGGACAGCAAAGAACCAGTACTGCCCACCCCACAAACCAAGGGGCATGAGAGAAGTTTCTAGAAGCTGGTGAGAGTTGTGGCAAGAGCCATGGCTGTGAATAAGGTGTCAAAACCAAAGCCCAGAGCCCCCGCCACTATCACGGCCTGGTGGGAAGGAAAGAAGAAAGGTGAATATGGTTGTATATAGCAGCAGGGACAGATTCTGGGGACTGTAACTCGGTTGGTTTAACCATTGCATAGGCATTGTGTGTCGCCAATAGTCAATATAATACCTGCTGTTCCTTCTGTCTGCTGTGTTTTCCCCCACTTTGGGGTCTTAGCTGTCACTTTCTCAGCCCTACCCCCATCCCCACCACCAGACACAGCTGTCCAAAGCAGGAGCTTCTTCTGTCTTGCCCCTGGCCCACCACTCTGTCTTCGTCTGTGTCTGTTCATAGGTATGCTCAGTCAGCAGTTGTGGAAAGACCAGAATCGCTGTATCCGCAAAGCTGAGAGGAGCATCCAGGAAGTCCCTGTCAAACAGATGGGTGAATGTTACAGCATTCCCTGACAAGATGAGGGAGGGTGCTGTAGAGGTCAGCTAAATGCCTACAGGCATTGTGCTGTGTTTGAGTTGCATAGGATATTGTATAATCTATAGTCTACTTATTTATTTTATTGATTCTTTTGAGAAAGGGTCTCATGGATCCCAGGTTGGCCTCCAACATGCTGTACAGCTAAGGATGGCCTTAAATTCCTGGTCCTCCTGCCGCTACCCCCTGCGTTTTTGGATTACAGGCATGTGCCACCACACTAGCTCCAGATTTTCAAAATCTTTATTGATAGGATTTGCAAAGTGTGTTAGTATCAAGTAAGTAATTTTTAAAAACGAGATGGCACACACATGTCCCACATCCAGCCTGCTAGCCCAACTCTGATGGTCTACATCAGGAGCTGCAGCTCTGACCTCTGTCTGAGACCAGCGGCTCTCAGCCTTCCTGACGCTGCGGCCCGTAACACAGCTCCTCATGTTGTGCTGACCTCAACCGTAACATTATTTCGCTGCTACTTCATAACTGTAATTTTGCTACTGTTTATGATATAAATATTTGATATGCAGGGTATCTGTTATGTAGCCTCTGTAAAAGAGTCATTCACCACCACCACCCCCCCAAGGGGTCTCAACCCACAGGTTAAGGCCCTTCCCTTAGAGTCAGCCCGTGTCCAAGCATGTCCCAGATTTTCCTCTCCTTCTTAGGAGCGGTAAACTCTCCCCTGGGCCTATCCACCCCATTGCAACTCAAGAGTCTAGAAGTGTAGGTCCCTCCATCCCTCCTGTACTCACACGCAGTTTAAGCCCTCATTCTAAAGGCGTTGGCCAAATCAAATCATATGGTCAGTGGGAAAGGGCAGCAAGCTCGCCTCTGTCCAGGACAGTAGGGGGGACAGAAAGCCGTTTGGCTGTCCCCCCCCCAAACTGTAATCTAACACATAGTTTATGTAAAACAAGAGTAAACGAAGTCTGGAGCCAGGAGCTGTAGCTGTAATCCCAGCAGTCAGGAAGCTGAGATGGGGTGTCTCAAGTTCAAGGTCAACTGGGCTTCATAATGAGACTGTCTTGGAAAACCAAGGATGGCTAAAGATGCAGCTCAGTGATCCCAGCACTCTGTGTGTGTGTGTGTGTGTGTGTGTGTGTGTGTGTGTGTGTGTGTGTGTGTGTGTAATATATAATATGTTATGTTATATATGTATGTATGCTCTAAAACATGTTCTTTAACTTCCCAGTCTAATTAACTAGCAATTTCTTGATTAGGTTCCATTCATAAAAGAGAAACCCCAGGGCTAGGGTATGGCTCAGTAGCAGAGTTCTTGCCTAGCTCCTCAGTTCCATTTCCAGCATGGTAAACAGGAAGGAGACAAAAAGATCTCTCTTTCTTTCTTTCTTTCTTTTTTTTATTTGTGGGGGTAGGGTCGAAACAGGGTTTCCCTTTGAGCCCTAGCTGTCCTGCAGTTCACTCTGTAGAACAGGCTGGCCACACCTGGCTTACCATCATCTTGGCTAGAGACAGTTGTAAGTAGCTCAGGCCAACCTTGAACTCCTGATCCTTAGCCCACTTCCCAAGTGCTGGGGTTATAAGTATATATCCTATCAGTTTTAAGGAGCTGTATTTTTTTTTTTTTTTTCCTCCTCAGCATGGCTGTGACCCGATCCAAAGACGCTCCTCCTTTTGGGCCCCCAATCCCTAACGGAACCACATTCCGCAAGTCTGACGTCTTCAGAGACTTTTTGCTAGCCAAGGTAATTAACGCTGAGAACGCTGCTCACAAATCTGACAAATTCCATACAATGGCCACCAGGACCCGTCAAGAGTACCTTAAGGACCTAGCTGAAAACTGTGTCTCCAACACCCCCATTGACTCCTCCGGAAAGTTCAACCTCATCTCCCTGGCCTCCAAGAAGAAGGAGAAGACGAAGGCCAGAGCAGGTGCAGAACAGCACAGCGCTGGGGCCATCGCCTGGCGGGTGGCAGCTCAGGACTACGCCCAGGGCTCAGAGATTGACTGCATTCTGGGGATTTCCAATGAGTTTGTAGTGCTCTTGGACCTGCGCACCAAGGAGGTGGTATTCAACTGCTACTGTGGGGATGTCATTGGCTGGACCCCAGACTCCTCCACAATCAAAATCTTCTATGGCCGAGGGGACCACATCTTTCTACAAGCTGCAGAGGGTTCTGTGGAGGACATCAGGGACATTGTCCAGAGGCTAAAGGTAAGAAAGAGGGCCCAGCAGTGGGTGTCTTGCATGTTTGGCAGAAGGTTCCAGAAGTATTGTAGCCTGGCCCAGGCAGTCAGGTGTAATGTGTTCTAAGAATGAATCAATCTCAATACCCCCCCTCTCTTTTCCCCTCTCTTTCTCTCTCTCTCTCTCTCTCTCTCTCTCTCTTCTCCCCCCTCCCCCCAGGCAGTTAGACATAACATGCCCTAAGAATTAGACCACTCTCTGTCTGTCTCTCCCACACCACACACACACACACACACACACACACACACACACAGAGAGAGTCTGGTGAATCCTTCAGCCCGTTGCTCTGGAGAAGGTGTTGGCCAGGAGTCTGTGGTTGTCCATTCCTTCACCTCAGAAGGACAAACAAACAAACAAACAAAAGCATTCATTGCCCCCGAAAGTCGATAGACCATGCAAATCTAAACTTACACTGAAGTTTAAGTGGAGCTAGAGGAATAAGCTCAGTGGTAGACATTTGACAAGGCCCTGGGTTCGATTCCCAGTACCGAAACTGAGAAAGCTTTTCTCTGGGAGAATTAAAACAGAAGGAAAGTTTCCTGGGGCTGGAGGGACAGCTCGGAGGTTGAAGCTGTGCTGCTCTTGCAGAGGACTTGCACTCAGCTCCAAGCGTCCGTATTGGGCAGCTCACAACTGTCTGTAACTCCAGCTTCAGAGGTTTCCACACCTATGTGTACCAAGTCCCTACACTGTCCTGCACATACTTGCCCGTAGACACACTTTTACAAACGTGAAAATTAAATAAAAGGTTCTAGACCAGGTTGGTCTAACCTATGGCCCTTGATCCCCACGTAACCCAGGATAGCTATGAATGTGGCCCAGCACATTTGTAGACCACACCACCACGTCAGATATCAAAAGGTTGGCTCCCCCAGTCTAGACCATTAAGTATAGAAGAGGGGCAGGGAGCATAAAAGTAATGAGAAAGCACAACGAAAGCAGCAGACTTAATTGTGTGGCTGCAGTTACACCCCGGTCAAAACAGTCATCACAAACAGTTTAGCTTCCTGTATTAAAAGACAAGGACATAAAATATGACGAAAATTGTGTTCTAACCAGGCTTGGGTGGTGCACACCTTGTTTTGCCATTTTCTGGCTTCGTGACCACCAGACACACTTAGCACTAGCAGGGGCGACAAGCTGATCTCTATGAGTTCAAAGCCAACCTGGTCACACAGTGAGTTCCAGGACATCTAGAGCTGTGCGGAAAGATCTGTCTCAAAACAAAGCAAAAAAGTTAATCCTTGAATAGGACTATAGCTTGATAGTAGAGCACTTACTTGTCTGGCACGTTTAAGACCCCGGGTTTCATCTTCAGCACCACAAGGCAGGGTCAGGGCTGAAAAATCTTACATCCCTTCCTGGTGGACAACTCAACTCTTGGCCCAACCAAGAGTGGTAGATTAGCAACAAATGAGTGTTGATGACAGACTGGGACATTGTGTTGAGAAGAGCTGAGATGGTACCTGAGCTTGAGTGTACTGAGGTCGGCACTGAACTTACTTCATAGAGAGTGTACTGAGGTCAGCACTGAACTTACTTCATAGAGTGTACTGGGGTCAGCACTGAACTTCATAGAGAGTACTGAGGTCAGCACTGAACTTACTTCATAGAGTGTACTGGGGTCAGCACTGAGGTGGCGATCTTGGACGGGATTGGTGGCGCATGCCAAGCATGCCAGAAAAAGCCATACTCCACAGTAGTTGGGAGTACAGGGTCTAAAGACCAAAGGTCTGGCTCCAAATCACCAGTATTGCCATTTCCTGGCTGCATGACCACCAGACACACTTAGACTCTGTGTGATCCTGTAGCTACAGGATGAGGGGAGGGGGGCAACTTAGTAGAAAGAGTGACAGTACTTAGCTCACCTTCTCCACTTAGAAAAGTCCAAACCCAGGGCGTGGCATCACCGCTGTAGGCAGCTCTTCCCGTCTTAGCAGAATCAGTCATCCCCACAAGGAAGCCCTTCTCCTAGTCAAGTTGTCAGCCAATGTTAAACATCACAGTGGCTCAGTTTCCTCTACTGGAAAACAGAAAGAGTCATCATCCTATGTCAGCACTGGGGCCAGAGCTCAGTGGTAGAGCGCGTGCCTGGCACACCTGAGGGGCTCAGTTCACTCTCTGGTGCTTAAAGAAAGAAAGAAAAAAGAATCCTATAGAACATGCAGGTTTTTGTTTGATTTTTATTAAGTTTTAGAGGCTCAGTGACTTATGTTGCTAAGTCAAACTTCGTTGACCTGCCTGGCCGTGACCTCACGCAGTAGCATCGCTCTCTGTTAAATACAGGTGGGATTGGTTAAACTCCAATCTCAGCTTCTCTAACCTCACAGTTCATACATCTTCACGAAACCGCAGTAGCCAGTGTGTCGGCCTCCTGACAGAAAGTGGGGTCCCATTCACAGCACTACCGGTCCAAACATACCCGATCTCATATGAGCTGGGAAGCTGAGCAGGCTTGGGCCTACTCAGTACTCAAGTGAGGAAAGGTAAGGTTTGAACCCCGGGGGTCTCCATCTGTTTGATCTCTTCTGATCTGAGACTTAAGTTTAGGGAGGCATACAGTAGGCATTCAATAAACGCAGATCAATCATTGGTTTGTCAAGTGAGTTGTGCGCATGGCATTTCAAGTCGTTATACCAGCTCAAATGCTGTCCTTCTCCATTTGATAGATGAGGGCACTCGGGCTCAGAGAGGAACAGATAGTCAATCACATGTGCCCATATGGCCAGCGGGTAGCAGCATGGTCCTCTGATTCCAGGTTGTTCTGACTCACGACATTGTAGATCCGAACAAGACTGGTCTCCAGCTGCTTCCTCAGAATCTTCCCAGGGCTGCCCAAGTGACCCTGAAAACCTCACACAGTCACTGCAAGCTGTGGTTTCTCCCATGCTCCGAGCTTCCTGCTTCAGTAAAGGCCAAGTCCATTACTCTGTTGAGGTCAGGGAACGTGTAATCAGCCAGGGACCCCTTGCTCTCACAGCCACGCCTCATCTGTCAGCGCCACCTTCAAGCAGCCTGCAGCTGCTTCCCCTATCCCCATGCCCGCTCCCTAGCACAAGCCGCCCCTGGCTCTGGATTTGGGGGAGAGTTAAGACATGCTTTCATTATGAAGCCCAGGCTAGCTTTGAAGCTGTGATTTTCCACCTCAACTTCAGGAATGCTGAGATTGCCAGCCTGTTCCACCAATTCCTGAATTATTGCAGGAGCTTATATGTGTCACACGCACACGCGCGCGCACACACACACATACACACATACACACACCCGCTGTGCCACGCCCTGCTCCACACACACACAGAGCTGCTGGTTCTTGGATGTGCTAGGCAGTTGTACAACCTCAGGGCCTTTGACCATCCCTGAATCTCTCTTTGGTTGCCCCATGGCTTAGTCCCTCCCTTCCTGCAAGCCTTTGGTCACGTGTCCCCTGAGGTCTCATTGTCTAGAAATGAAAACTCTGCCAGGAAATTCCAACCATTTGCCAACATCTGCCATGTTGCTTTCTTTTCAATACTATGTGTTAGGGTTTATTTGTTGTTTTTTCTTCCCTTGAAACTTGAGTCTACGTGTAGTGGGTCCACAGGTACAAGGACAGTGGTCAGCTGAGGGAGGGACAAAGGAGCACAGGTATGACAGCCATCAGTGACACGCTCCCATGGATTGCAGGCACTAACCCCTAGCACCCAGGCTTGTGAGCAGGTCTGCCCTGCCAAAGTGGCTTTTCCAGATCATCTTAATGAAGAGCGAAGGGGTAGTCTCATTTAGAAAATAAAACAAATTAAAAAATAGAAGTGGAAGGGGGCAGGCGGCAGAATCGCTAGCACTGCTGTCCAGTCTCCTGCAGCTAACAACACCATGGCTTTCCCCAACTGTGGAACAAGAAAAACACTGCAAAAAGAGGCATCTGTGACCAAAGCTGGTGGCAGTACTAATCTATGGGCAAAAGCATCAATGTTTAGAAGGCAATTCGACTGACACATTACGTTCTATTTAGCAAAATAGCTTTCCCACTGGGGCTTATGACCGCCCAAGCCATAGGCTTTCAGCCATTGCTTCCCGAGGAGTGAACAGTCAGGGAGTGGTTGGTGAGGTGGGGAGAACGGCTCAGTAAGTAAGAACACAGAAGCCTGAGGACCTGAGTTCAACCCCCCCCCCCCCAGCACCCACATAAAAAGCCAAGTGTGGAGGGCAGAAACAGGATGGTCGGGGCTTGCTAGTTGCTGTTAGCAAGTCTAGTTCAGAAAGCTAGTCTGGTTCAGAAATAGAGCCTGTCTCGTGGGAATAAAATGGGAAAGGCTAGCTCGCTGTCCTCCCCGGAGGTCTTCACACCCACAGATACATAAAGCAAAGGGAGAAAAGGCTTGGTGACCGCCACACTGGCCGGGCCACTGTAGCACCATGACCACATCCTACCTGGCAGGCTGGTAGCATAGCAAAGGTAAGTTTTTTGGTGTCCCAAGAAGATTCACTAATGGCGGACTGAGGTCCTGGGGCTTCCAGTCAGCGTCTGTTTATGTCTGACATTCGTGTGTAAGCACCGAGGCACATGAGTGAGGCTAGAAGCATGAGAAGTGAGGCCTGTGTGGCCTGCTCTGCTCCATGCTGGGAGGTGCATGCCTCCAAGTGGAAGCATGTGGCATGAGACCCCGTGCTGATAAAGGTCCCCCAGCACTGCAGCCTACCCCGCTCCCCACTTACTGCAACACTTAGGCCATTGTGCAGGTCAGGACACACTCGTGGTTAAAACAGCAAGGGTTTCTATCGTATTACACGTTTATCCTGAGTTTGAGCAAGGGCTCTGTCCAACCCTCTTCTAGCCCTTAGGCCTCCAACTTTCCAGACAGCCTTCCATACCTAGAACATGACTAGTCTCGATGGCAGAATCCAAAAAGGCCCAAGCAGTCTCACGCTGGCAATTAAATGTTCACCCAAGCCTTAGTGAGGGAGGCTGAGGTAGGAAAAGCAAACGTTTAAGGACAGCCTGGGCAATTTAGTGAGAGACCCTGCTTGAAAATTAAATGTCACAGAGAAGGCTGGGAGCACTGGGGAGATGGCTCGTGGGATGGGAACACTTGTAAAAGTGTGAAGACCTGAGATTTTATCTCCAGCATCCAACACAAAAAGCCCGGCTTGGCCTTGTGAACCTCTCACTCCAGCACTGGGCGTGAGAGGCAGACAAACCAGCGGGGTCCTCTGGCCACCATCCCAGCTAAACTGCAGCAAGCTCAGAGAGAGACCCAGAGAGGACACTTGATGTCATCTGTGTACATGTACATACACGTGCCCAGGGACACGCACGCACGCACGCACGCACTCTACCAGTGAGGAGTTGAAGATGTTATCCAGCGGAGAGAGCATTTGCATAGAACCCACCGGTGAGGGGCTGTGGTGTGGCTAAGTGGTAGAACATTTGCTTAGAATAATCCTATATTCCATTCCTGGTGCCACAAAATCAATCAATCAGTTAGTTAATACCCCAACCAGAAGGCCAGGCCTGCTCACTTCATTGATCGCACAGCTGACCACAGTAGGCTGACAGGTGAAGGAGGACGCAGGAATATTTGGAGAATACAGTCCATGACTGCTGTGCTCTCAGAACTATCTCTGAACAGAGTGGTACGTACATATTTCCTACCTAGAACCCAGACTGGGATCCTGGTGGCACCTGGAAGTCACGTGGCATTCGCCAGTCCTCTCAGAGGGGACTGATTGGCCAAGGGTCTTCAGAGCCTGCGTCTGAGTCAGACAGCTGAGACTCATCCCACCCACTGCCCACAGGTGATGACCAACGGCTGGGAGACGGTGGATATGACCCTGCGGCGGAATGGGCTGGGGCAGCTGGGCTTCCATGTGAAGTACGATGGGACAGTGGCTGAAGTGGAGGACTATGGGTTTGCCTGGCAGGCTGGCCTCCGGCAAGGCAGCCGACTGGTGGAGATCTGCAAGGTGGCTGTGGTGACACTAAGCCATGACCAGATGATCGACCTGCTGCGCACCTCCGTCACTGTGAAGGTGGTCATCATCCCACCGTTTGAAGATGGCACTCCCCGAAGGTAAGCGCATCACTCTGAGAGGCAGGCAGAGGCCAAGGTTGGCAGCTTCCAGATGGCTGCAAGGGGTTCCCCTGTCATAGTCACCCGAGAGCTTAGAAGTCAGTGGTTCTCAACCTTCCTAATGTTGCAGCCCTTCAATACAGTTCCTCATGCTGTGGTGACCCCCGACCATAAAACTATTTCCGTTTCTACTTCATAACTGTAAGTTTGCCGCTGCTATGAATCCTAATGTGCTATCTGTCTTTTCCGATGGTCTTATGCGGCCCCTGAGAAAGGGGTTCCAGGTTGAGAGCCGCTTTGATAAGCCCTGTTTCAGAGGGCAAGTGACAGTGGGAGTGGAGTAAATGAGGACCTTGGGGGGACTGGGTCTCAGCGTAAGTCCTGTGTGTGCATCTCCCCAGCATCATGGGTACATTAGTAGTCACCTTTTCTAGATGGCGCACAAGGCGCCCTGGTCTATGCAAGCTCCGTTTGCAGTGCTAGGCACAGAACAGTGGACAGGGCAGAGCAAGCCCTTTTGTGTTCTACAGGGAAAGACAGATCTGGAAGCAGATACACAAGGTCTGGGGGTGTGCGCCTGGAATCCCAGCATTTGAGAGGTAGAGGCAGGGGGGTCAGGCATTCAAGGCCAAGCCCCTCTGTGTTGTATCAAGTTCACGGACAGCCTCAGCTACACGAGACCCTATCACAAACAATAGCCACAGAACAAACAAGAACCAAACCAACCTAACCAGAAGGCTGACCCATGACAGAAACTCTGCTTCTGGCCAGCAGAGGCTGCTGCTGCTGTAGCTGTGTGTACATGCACAAGTGCCCTTAACACTGGAAGAGGGCGTCATGTCCCTTGGAGCTGGAGTTATAGGTGTTTGTGAACCACCTAACCCTGTGCTGGGATCCAAACTCTGATCTTCCTGATTAAGCAACAAATGCCCCTAACCACTGATCTATCTCCCCAGCACTCTACTGTGTTATTTACAAAAACAAGTACAGGTCCCCTATTTATTCAGTACAGACGCCCCTCCCCAACCTTGCCCACTAAAGTCTACAGCTAGTTTAATGAACCTGTGTGGATCTCAAAGATGCCAAATACCAAATGGCCCAGACTCCAAGTCTTCATATTTGGAAGGTCCCATCAGGGCTGGATGTGGTAGTGCACTTTAATCCCAGCTCTCAGGAAGCAGATGCAGGGCGGTCTCTGTAAGTTCAAGGCCAACCTGGTCTACAACAGTGAGTTCTAGGCCAGCCAGGGCTGCAGAGTGAGCTTCTCCCACAAACTCTGAAAAGAGAAAAGAGAATCAGTCGAGTGAGGGTCATCCATGACTATTACTCCAGCTTCCAAGCCGCTGAGAAAAGGAGCACTGGATTTGAGGCCAGCCTAGACTGAAGAAAGGTCCAGCCTCAGGACGGGGCGGGCGTGAGGCAGTCAGTGACTTTGATTGGATTCCACAGGAGGGAATCCACCCTGGCTTGGAAGGCCAGAGACCCCACTAGAGAACACTACTGCCGTTGTTTGCTCAGTGGGCATGATGTACCTGTCAACACGCCTTCTAAATAGCCCCACTGGTGCCCGTGGGAGTGGCTCTGTCAGCTCTGGTTGCAGAAGCCTCTTTCTACAGTGGACAGTGGTGACTGCACACACCAGTCACAGTACAGAGGATGCGTGGTGGTTGAGTGCTCAGGCCTCTTCCCCAAGACTCAGACAGCGTGTGAGAGCTGGAAAGAGGGTGGGGAGGGAAGGGGGAGAGAGAGAGAAAGGGGAGCAGGTGTGGCATGCTGACTTCCGGGGATGACATGGATATTGCTTGCTTGCTGTGTTTGTTTTAGGTTTTTGGTTTGGTTTGGTTTTTTCCTTAAGATTGGGTCTCACTATATAGCCTTGTGGCCTGGAATTCTATATAGACCAGACTGGTCTTGAACTCAGATTCACCTGCCCCTGTCCCCAGTGCTGTTAAAAGACACGTGTCACCAGTCCAGCTCAGTTTCTAGCTATTGCGGCCGTGTGGGTGTTCCTGAACTTCTCAGCCTCAGTTCCTTTTAGCTGTGAAAGATGGCTCAATTGGTAGAGTGTTCATATAATATGTACAAGGCCCTGGGTTCAATTCCCCCAGCACTGAACGAACCAGATGTGGTGGTGTGTACCTGCAGTCCCAGCACTCAGGAAGCGGAGGCAAGAGGACCCAGAATTCAAGGTCTTGAGCTTAGTTGCTGTCGTTCTCAATCTCCCACCACAAGCGACATAGCTCTGGACTGGGTCTCCCCAGCATAGCAACGCCTGCAAAAATGGGTCTATAATTATACTCCCCTGTTGTAGTATATAATGCAGCGGCAGCGGCCTGCAGGTGTAAGGGAGTGTGTAAGGGGGTGCCTGGGGGCCATGCCAAGGTGTCCCCCTGAGAAATCAGGCCATGCAGCAGACCTGGTATAAAGAAGGTTTATTGGGGGAGGGGGGACCTGAAGAAGTAGTAGAGGCAGACAGATGGCAGTAGAGCTATGAGGGCAGAGAAGGGGACACTGAGACGGACAGAAAGGACAGAGAGGCCAGCCGAGAATATGTGGGAACAGAGAGAGAGAAAGGGGACAGGGGAGCAAGCAGTCCTTTTTATACACTGCTGTACCTAGATCACACCTGGCTGCAGCCACTAGGTCCCTGGGAGGAGCGTAGCAGAATCACCTATAAGCCAACACCCCCACCCCAGTAATTTCAGAAGTGTCTCCTCCCAGGTTGCTCTCACTGCTCTGATAGGAGCTGCTTAAAGCCTGTGACAGTCCTACACTAGTCACTTTGTCTGGGGTGAGAGGCATTTCTGATTGGTTGGGTGTGGATCACATGCTCATGCCCAGCATCCAGGGGTGAGGTCTGCCTGGCTCAGAGCACATAGCAGTTCTCAGGATGTGTGGCCTTCCTCCACTTCTTCCAGCCTGGCCTATCTGGTGGCTCTGTCAGAGGGTCGTATCCCTATTGTTCCCTACCTGGTGCCTGGGGGCTCCTGATCCCCAAAACAGCCATAAGGACTGCTGAACATCAGCTCTACCGTACTACAGCAGAAAGGTACCCTGAGTAGGGCCTGGGACAGGAACATGTCCTCAGGTCCCATGACATGGCTCTAGCAGCCACGCCTGAGTGTCTCAGGCCAAAGGAACATCGGAATGAGATCCTCTGGGCCTACCTCTCAGAGCCTAGCTCTTGTGATCTCAGGGGTGGATTTTTTTTTTCCTAAGCTCAGCCTTCTGTAAGCTCGGGATCCCTTCAGTGCTTCATGGCACACTGGCAGCAACAGCAGAGCTGCCAGCCCAGCTTGGATCCCCATGCCCCAGGCTGGATCTCTGCACTATGGTGCGTGTGCCAGCCAGACACGGGCCTGCATCTATTTCCAGGGTTCTGGGTTTCGTGTGCTTTTCTTTCTTTTCTTTTCTTTTTTTTTTTTTAAACCACCTTGCAAAGTAGGTCACCTGCTTCTCTTCTGGAAGCATTTGAGATTCTAGGAAACAAGGCAGAGACTGTCCTTTGATTTTTGAGGGCATCGGCTTTTCAGGCCTAAAGTACTGCTTGGGGTGTTGGGAGGGACTGGTTCATTGACAACACTGGCTGACCAGAGGCCTGGGCCAGGGAAAAGGGAGAGGATGAAGAGAAGCCAAGACCTGGAGGCAGAAAGAGATTCGGGTCTAGCAGTTCTAGCCCTGTGTAAGCTTCAGGCCCTAATTTGAAGGATTCCACACAGGCTTTAAAATGACTCACCGTGGTCTGCAGTTGGCTCACTGTAAACCAGGGAGCCGGTCCCTCTCAGCAGAAGGCCTGTGTGCTAGCGGGCCCAGACCTTATCAGTTATAAACTTGTTTTTCCAGGGGGTGGCCAGAGACCTATGATATGAATACTTCGGAACCCAAGACAGAGTCAGAAACCACCACCCCTGGGGGCCGACCCCCCTACCGCAGCAATGCTCCCTGGCAGTGGAGCGGGCCTGCCTCCCACAACTCTCTGCCGGCCACCAAATGGACCACCCCTGCCACTCCCGGCCATGCCCAGTCCCTGAGCCGACTCCCGAAGCAAACACCCGTGGTGCCCTTCCGGGAGTCCCAGCCACTGCACAGCAAGAGGTAAGGACTCCCAGGACACCACTGCTGTCCAGTGTCCCACCTGCCTGCAAGCCATCCCTCACCCTGCTCTCTCTCCCAACCTTGCTCTTTCTCTTCCTCCTCCCTCATTCATTTTTCTTTTCTTTTCTTTTTCTCTCTTTTGGATTTTTTTTTTTTTTAAGATTTATTTATTTTATATATGTGAGTACACTGTCGCTCTCTTCAGACACACCAGAAGAGGGCATCAGATCCCATTACAGATGGTTGCGAGCCATCATGTGGTTGCTGGGAATTGAACCCAGGACCTCTGGAAGGGCACCACTGAGACATCTCTCCAGCTCTCTTTTTTGGATTTTTGAGACAAAGCTTATCTGTGTAGCCCTGGCTGTCCTGGAACTCACTCTGTAGACCAGGCTGGCCTCAGAAATCCGCCTGCCTCTGCCTCCCGAGTGCTGGGATTAAAGGCGTGCGCCTTGCCTGGTCATTTTCCTCTCTTATCCCTCCGACTCCATCTGCCCTCCCCGTCTTTCCTTTCTTCTCTCAGCATTCCTGGGCCCTAGGACAGGGACAGAAAGCACTCTATATGAGGTTGGAAAAAGGTTCTTTCCAAGGCCAATAATAGAACCTACAGGACTGGCTTCTTGGACATCAGGCCAAGGGAGACGCCTACAAAAGTGGATCTCATAGCTGCTATCAAGCCCTTGGCTGGCAGCCACCTCAGGGACTTTGATAGTGGTATTTACTTCATACTGTTTTGTGTTTATGAGGGTTGAGCCTCGGTCCTTTGGCGTGCTTGGCAAATGCTCAGCCACTGAGTACATCCTCAGCTCACTCTCCTTTCTTTAGAATAGGGTCTCACTATGTTATTCAGACCATCCTTAAACTGAAAAGCCTCCTGCTCCAGACCTCTCAGGAGCTTGGATTACAGGCTGCCCGCCAGGCCCAGCTGAGATACTCACTTGGATGCATTAAATATTAAGAGTTGGAGCATGCTGGGCATGTGGCCCTCAGTCGTGCCCCCATTCTACCAAAAAAAAAAAAGATAAAAGTAGACAGTCAGGCAAGGTGGTGCACGCCTTTAATCCCCGCACTTGGGGGGCAGAGGCAGCGGGATCTCTGTAGTAAGAATTTCGGAATTGGTCTCTTTTTTAAAAACACAACTATTATAGGAATGTGTTTTCATTTTATTCCCAGGTGTGGGATATGGAGCTGCTGCAGACTCTCCACAGCAGCTGACTGTGATTTGCCTCATGCTCTAGCAGGGCTGTGATTTTTGTCAGCAGCAGAGAGTTCCTGCAGTTGTGTGATGTTGGGAATTCTGGAAACTTTTCAGGGATATGTAGGCCCCCGAGTGGTTTGGTGGCCACAGTTTGTTTAGTAGTTATGTGCAAAGAAGAAACAAAAGAAGAAGTTAGATATCTCGATGTGAAGATCAAACTTGGCTATAATCAGCAGGAAGCAGTCTAAGGGCCGCCCCCTTTCTGACCCCTGACTTTATCAAGGGATCTCTTTCCTATTTCTTTATCCTTTTGTCTCTCTTACCTAGTGTTGGGGAGTTGAGAGGGTGGGAGAAAGGGAATGGAGAAGGATGGAAGAAAGAAGAACCCACAGAGTAACAAAAGCCAAGCTACAGATCTCAGTGAGTTCAATGCCAGCCTTGTCTAGGTAGTGGGTTCCTGGCCAGCTAGAGCTACATAGTGAGACTCAGTCTTAAAAGTAAACAAGAGAGCTGGAAAGATGACTCCATGCTTAAAAGCACTTGTTCTTGCCAAGAATCTGGGCTCAGTTCCCAGCACCCACATGGTGGCTCACAACCATTATAACTCCAGTTCCAAGGGATCTGATGCCCTCAGCAGGCATCAGGCACCCATGTGGTATACATATATATGTGCAGGCAAAATAGTCATACACAAATAGAAGTAAATATATCTTAAAAAAATTTTTAAAAATACATATATTTCGCCTTTAATCCCAGCACTTGGGAGGCAGAGGCAGGCAGATTTCTGAGTTCGAGGCCAGCCTGGTCTACAGAGTGAGTTCCAGGACAGCCAAGGCTACACAGAGAAACCCTGTCTTGAAAAAACAAAAACAAAAACAAAAAAAACAACCATATATTTGCCGGGCAGTGGTGGCGCACGCCTTTAATCCTAACACTTGGGAGGCAGAAGCAAGCGGATTTCTTAGTTTGAGGCCAGCCTGGTCTACAGAGTGAGTTCCAGGACAGAGAAACCCTGTCTTGAACACCCCCCCCAAAAAAAAATATATATATATATATAAAAGTTTTCCTAAAATGAAGAAGCAGAGGAACATCTTTGTTCCCAGAAAAGGGCAGAAAATTGTCCCCAGGGGCCCCAGTCCTGGCTGCAAAGCTGGGCATGGAACACACAGGAAGAGGACTCTTCTGTCTTCCCTCTGCCTTGCATGTAGATCCAAGTGGTGGCTAGTCGCCAGAACTGGACTGGACTTGAGGGGCAAATCTGTTGTATTCCTCCTCCTCTTCCTCTTCCTCTTCCTCTTCTTCCTCCTCCTCTTCCTCCTCCTCTTCCTCCTCCTCAGCAGTACCTCCTTACTCTGCCTCTGTCCCTCTCTTGTGTCTTTCCAGGCCTGTCAGCTTCCCCGAAACACCTTTTGCAGTGTCACCAGCAGGGGCCGACAGAGTCCCTCCCTACCGACAGCCTTCTGGGAGCTTCTCCACCCCAGGCTCTGCCACCTACGCAAGATACAAGCCGTCTCCTGAAAGGTCAGAGTTTTCCCTTGCTTTTGAAATGATGTCATCCAGTGATTGCTGCTGCAGGTTTTTATTCCTAGGAAAGGCACGCCACTATCTCATCCGCCATGTTGTGGGGTTAATGGACCAGCCCCCCCCCCCCCAAAGGTCAGAAAATGACCACCAGGGTGTTGGCAGTGTCTCCTTAAAATTTAGAACAAAGATACAGAACAACAAAAAATCAGAGCTAAGCTGATCTGCAGAACTGGTCCTTGGCTCTTGTGTTTGTTTGTTTGTTGTTGTTGTTTGGGGTTTTTTTTTCTGCTCTTTGAGCAAAGCCATCCTCTCCCCAGCTTCTGTCTCTAGCTCCCACACACCAAAACCAGGCCATCAGTATTATCCACGTCACATGGTCTTTCTGATTCCATCCGTCCCCCTTAGAGCCAGCTCCAACCTGGCAGCATAAGCCATCTTTCCTAAGTCTCCATGACTCTCTAGTGTCTTTGGAACAAACCCGCACTGGACAGTATGCCATTCAAGGCCCCATGAGATGTGTCCTCCTGAGTCTCTCTGTATGTGGCAGTCCCACCCCATCCCTGTCCTCCAGGCAGAACTGTGAGCCTCATCCTAAATCCCTCCTGACCCTTTCCCACCACTGTGCTCAGGCTGCTTAGCCTCCCAGACTCTGTGACCCATGCCTCCTCTGGCATGGCTGGCCCTCAGATCTACCCCTCACTATCCCTGACCAAGGGCCCTGGAATGCCACACACCAGCCCACCAGACACCTCCTTTCAGGTTTCTAGGTACTCTGTTCACATGCCCCAGTCTTTTCCTCGCTGGAAACCCCTCAGGAGAGGCCAGCCTCCTAACCTGAGCTGTGCTCCTCCTGGAAGCCTGTCCCAAGGAAGGGCGAGACCAGCTCTGCCCCTCAGCTCCCTCTGTGGTCCCTGACCTGATGTGGTCACAAGCAACCTCCATTCTCTTAGCCCAGTTAAGAGAGAGATAAAAGAGAAAGAGGGGACATGGGACACAGAAAAACAGACAGACAGAGGCCAGCCGCAGGGGCATGCCACATATGATAGAGAGAGGCCAGTCACTCGGGCATCGCACAAGTGAGGAGAGTGTGAGTTTGCTCCGCCATCCCAGCCACTCTCCACTGAAAGGCAGAAGGGGGGGGGGGGATAAAAAAAACTAAGAGACAAAAGCAGGAGGGTCAAAAGGTCACAGCCAACCTGGGATACAAAGTAAGTCCAAGACCAGCCTGGACAACTTAGTGAGACCCCGCCTCAAAGATAAAAAGTGAGGGGGCAGTTAAGGCACTGGCTGCTCTTGGAGAGGACCCAGGCTCAGTTCCGGGGATCTGATCCCTCCTCTGACCTCCACAGGCACCAGGCACACGTATGGTATAAAAATACACATGTAGGCAAACATTCACTCATAAAGTTTAAGGGTTTTTGTTGTTGTTGTGTTCGGGGTTTTTTTGGGGGGGGTGGCAGGTTTGGTTTTTTTTGTTTTTTTAAAGAGAAAGTGCAGCTGATTGGTAAAGTTGGTTAACCATCTACCCAAATAAAAATACTTGGGGAGTTTCTGGGTTTGAGCCATTATAAACATTCAGTCTGTGAACATGTAACATGCATGTTCAAGCGTACACGTTTCCGCATAGAAATAAGTTTCCGTTTGCCTGGGATCGGCGCCCAGTACAGTTACTTGCCATGTGGTAAGTCCGTTTCACGGTCCCACCCGCAGCATATGCGTAATTCAGTCTCTCCACGCTCTCACTGCCATGTGGCATTGTCACCGGGTTGGGGTTTTTTTTGTTGTTTTTTTTTTTAATTTTCACTGTTCTGATGGGTGCATGGTGCTGTCGCATTGTCGCCGTAATTTGCATGGCTCTGAGGGCCAACCATGCTGAGCATCTTGTGTGCTGATCTGCCAGTTACAGATCCTCTCCAGTGAAGTGTCTGGCTTCTGCCCAGTTTCTACTCTACTCAGTGCTCTGCAGTGTTCGAGAGCCCTTTGTATGAACGGCCTTCAGTTTTTCTTTCTATCTTCTTCATAGGGTCTTTCTCAAAACAAAACTTTTTTGATGTCTAAACTATCATACTTTTTCCTAATATAAATCAAACATTTTACTGTTAAGCATTTTAAGTCTTTGATTTTCTTTTCTTTCTTTTTTTTTTTTTTTTTTTTTTTTTTTTTTGGTTTTTCAAGACAGGGTTTCTCTGTATAGCCCTGGCTGTCCTGGAACTCACTCTGTAGACCAGGCTGGCCTCAAACTCAGAAATCCACCTGCCTCTGCCTCCCGAGTGCTGGGATTAAAGGCATCGCACTATCGGGCGTCTTTGATTTCTTACCCATCTCCTTTATAGTGGAAATTGAACCAAGACCTCTCTAATGCTTCACAAGTGTTCTACCACTGAGCCATGCCCCGGACCTTAACTGGGGGATTCTAGGCAGATGCTCCCCCACTGAGCCATACCCCCAGCCCCTCACTGAGGGATTCTAGACAGGGGCTTTACCACTGAGCCACACCCCCAGCCCCTCACTGGGGGATTCTAGACAGGGGCTCTCCCACTGAGCCACGCCCCCAGCCCCTCACTGGGGCATTCTAGGCAGGAGCTCTACCACTGAGCCACACCCCCAGCCCCTCACTGGGGATTCTAGGCAGGGGCTGCACTGATGAGCTGCATCTCTAACCTTTTTTTTTTTTTAACTTTTTATTTTGATACAATGTTTCGTTAAAGTTGCCCATCTGTATCCCAAGCAGAGCTTTACATTGAGATCCTCCTGCCTCAGCCTCACACTCACACACATACACACACAAACCTGTGTGGATGCCACTGCACTCAGTGTCCTTGATTGTTTTGGCTTTTGTTTAGGTGAGAGGTCTAGGTCAGGTTTCCACTTTTGCCAAGAATGTCTGATTGCTTCTGCAATTCCGGCCTTTCTGCTCTGCATTGCGCTTTTGCAGGGCCTGGACACATCTGTATGCGCCTTTTTCTGAGTCTCTGGTCTGTGCCATCAGTCGTATGTCAGACTTAGGGAGTCCTCCCAGCAGCAGCACGACATAAATTGATTATCCCCATTTTGCAGAAGTAAACTGGGGCTCAGCAAAGTGAATCCCCTTGGCTAACATGTCTATGCCAGGAAACAGTCTGGACAGGAGTCAAGCCTGAGACTAGCCGGGGGTGGCCCAGATCATCTCCTGCTCCAAGAATTTTGAGCTTTTCCAGATCATCCCCATGTGGGTGGTCGCCTGGAGACACCGCCCACAGTCACACTCATGGCTGGCAGGGGAGGGGTCAGCCTCCCTGGGACTTTCCTGTGATTCTAGCTCTTCCAAGCCCACACCTCTCTTCTTGGGGTTCCAGTGTCTTAGGCCTGGCCTTGGAGATTCATAGCTCTGCATTTCCATCTCTCCCTGACTTTGAGCTTGGTCAGGTTCCCAGCACACTCAGATGCTAAGCCACCCAGATTTAACTCTCAGGGCACTCTGGTCACTGTTAGTGTTCTGTGAACAAATAGCTGATAGGGAGCAGCTTCAGGGAAGAAGAGGTTCCTCTGGCTTAGTGTTAAGCTGATCCAGGCGGTCCTGGTGAGGAAGACATGTTTGCAGTGGGATGACATGGTGAGAAGCACGTGCTGGTGCCCGGGTTACCTTTCTTCTCATTCATATCCATATCCCCGTCCTCTCATCTCAGGGGGTCAGGGAACCCAGGCTGGCTTCGAACCCATCCTAGCCAAGGACACTCCTGAACTCCTGCCTCAGCCTTCTGAGTGCTGAGATTACAGGTGTACGATGTTACACAGGCATCTGTGGTGCTGGGGATCAAGTCCAAGGCGTTGTGTATACTAGCAAGCACCATGCCTACTGAGCGACACCCCAACCCTGAAAACACTTTTCTCTTTCAGAACAGATCATTTGGTTGGTTGTGG
Organism: Uromys caudimaculatus; assembly: GCA_028551405.1. NCBI lineage: Eukaryota > Metazoa > Chordata > Mammalia > Rodentia > Muridae > Uromys > Uromys caudimaculatus. The sequence continues at coordinate 50,715,889 of CM052717.1, forward strand.
GGTTTGGGGGGGGTGTTTTTTGTTGTTTGGTTGGTTGTTTGTTTTAAGACAGGGTTTCTCTGTGTAGCCCTGGCTGTCCTGGAACTCACTCTGTAGACCAGGCTGGCCTCGAACTCAGAAATCTACCTGTTTCTGCCTCCCAAGTCCTGGGATTAAAGGCGTGTGCCACCACTGCCCAGCTACTAGTCTTTGTTTTAAAAATGGAAGAACTTGACATTGCACACCCCAGGCTAGCCACAGCTACATCTGAGTCCCTCTCTTTTATTTATAAAGGAATGTAGTAGTAGAAGGAGGAAGGGGATACAAGAGAGAACCGAGAAATGAGCGGCCTGGGCAGAGACAGGCTCAGCGGTTAGAGCACGGGCTGCTTTTGCAGAGAGCCATGGCTCAGTTCCCCACAGGCACACAGTGGCTCACGACCACCTGCAACTCCAGCTCCAGGGGCTCCACCGCCCTCTTCTGGCCTCCACAGTCACTGACCTCAAATAGGTCACGTACATAACATTTAGGCAAAACACTTATACACATAAATTAAAAATAAAGAATAAATCTTTAGGGGGTAGATTTAGAGATGGCTCAGAAGCGGCTGTCGGTGCGCTCCACTCTGTCCCAGCTTCTACTGCTGCTTTCCTCCTCCAGGGCTCGGGGCTTGACACTGACCTTATGGGAAACTGAATAAATGGCTCAGTGCTTCTGTGTCCAGCCATGGTAGAGCATGTTTCCCTAGGCAGCTGGCCATGTGTGAGGGCAACCAGGGAGGTCAAGTTTGGTTGAAGTCAAAGCTGTCAAGCCCCTTAAACCACCACAAACTGGGCCCTCAGACTAACAGAAGTGAAGAATGGACTCTTAAGCCGGGCAGCGGTGGCGCAGACCTTTAATCCCGACACTATGGAGGCAGAGGGAGGCGGATCTCTGAGTTCGAGGCCAGCCTGGTCTACAGAGTGAGTTCCAGGACAGCCAGGGCTATACAGAGAAACCCTGTCTCAAAAACAAACAAACAAAACCACCAAAGAATGGACCCTAGGATCCTCTAGCGCTGTGTCTCGGTCTTCCTTTGGGAGAACTTAAAGGCCAAGGAAGGGCTGTAGGAAGGAAAATAGTCTCTTTTCTCGACAGGGGCATGAAGTTGCATTTTCAGAAAATCCAGTGTCTGTCAGGAGCTTGAGTTAGCAGTTAGAGCAGGTCTTCATAGACCCAGCTCTAATGTGTCTTCAAGCTGGCAGTGACTCTAGAGTGTCAAGGGTCTTAGCCCATCGCTCCTTCCTGCTGTCCTCTCCCGAGGTGAAGGCCAGAGAGGCGAGGAACATTGCTGTTGGTCACAGAGGCTCAGCACTCCCTCGGTGTCTGTCTTAGTTAGGTTTCCATTGCTGTAAAAAGACACCATGACCAAGGCAGCTATAAGGACAACATTTAACTGGGGCTGGCTTACTGGTTCTGAGGTTCAGTCCATTATCATCATGGTAGCAGTATCCAGGCAGACATGGCACTGAAGGAGCTGAAAATTCTACATCTTCACCCAAAGGAATCAGAAAAAGACTGGCTAGCACATGGCTAGGAGGAGGGTCTCAAAGCCCACCCCCACAGTGACACACCTCCTCCAACAAGGCCCTATGGGCCAAGCATATTCAAACCACCACTGCATCCAAGACCTGTGTCACCAGATCACTTGACCAGAGACACCAAAAGTAGACTCAAAAGCCATAGAAATGTGTTCTATATAGCAGAGGCAACCCAGAAAGGCTAGGCTCGGGGCATACTCCTCAAGTGCTCCAGCATTGGTCTCATCACACCTGCCAGTCCCCTCGGCCACGCCCTCAGCTTCAGGCTGATGGCAAGAAGGCAGGAGCTATCTTCATGGTGTTCTGTCTAACAGTAGGCCATGCCAGACCCAAGGACATGAGAGGCCATCTGTATTAGTGCTTTTCCATAACTGATGAGACATTGCCAAAGCGACTTACAGAAGAAAGACTTTATTTCGCTTATGATTCCAGAGGGCTAGAGCCCATGGTGGTGCAGCAGACGCAGCAAGTGGCAGACACAGCAGCTGCAACAGCAGATTAAGGCTCACATCTAAACAGCAAGCACAAAACAGAAGGGGCAAACTCAGAACGGTTCTACCTTTGTACTCTCAAAGCCCATCTCTGGTGACATACTTCCTAAGCCTGCTGAAACAGCAACACCAGCTGGAGACCGAGGGTTCGAATGCCCAAGACTATAGGGGACATCTCAATCAACCACCACACTGTCTTTTTAAAAATTGTGTGTGTGTGTGTGTGTGTGTGTGTGTGTGTGTGTGTCCATGGCACACATATGGAGATCACAAAACAGCTTGCAGGATTTGGCTCTCTCCTCCTACCACGTGTATCCCAGGGATTGGACTCAGGTCATCAGACATGGCAGCAAGTGTGCTAATACCCACAGAGGCCATCTTTTCTTGCCTTTCCTAGGTGCAGGGAGATGGACATATTTGCCGGAAGCTGCAGGGGTCTGGCCCTCCCACTTCAATCAGATTACACTGGGAAATCTGAAACTTATGTTAACAAAGATGTACTTGGGGTCCGTGGGTATACAGTTGTTCATTGGCACAGTATGTGCCCAGGAGTAAGAATCTCAGTTCAGTCCTAGCACCAAAGCCCAAAAGAAAACAAAGAGGGTTGGCGATGGAGCTCAGCCAGCAGAACACTTGCCTAGCTTGGCGGAGCCCAGGTTCCTAACATGGGCTATCATGGGTGAGAGACTGTAGCATCTAGAGTTCCAGCTAATCCTTAGGTCTGTAGTGATTTCAAGGTTAATCTGGGCTACATGAAACCCTGTCCCCCAAAATAACAAAGTTCTTACCTTCTCTGAAGTTGCATCTCTGGTTAACAGAGGACTTCAGAGGACCCAGATTGTCCTGCAGCTATTTCCCCCCATCATGCTCCTTTCAGCTTGTTGGTGACAACTGATTATCACCATCAAGCCAGTCCCAGGGGCCAGGAAATCCGGCCCACGATATGGTGGGAGTGGGAAGCCACAAATATTTTATAATCTTAAAAACTGACATTTAGTCATAATTGTGCCGTATCCCTCTCCCTGACCCAACCCCAGATAGACAGAAAAGGCTACACTGTGGCCTTGACCAGAGCTAGATGGACATGGGGAGGCGTGGGGTGTTCGCCACTCTAGAGGCCTAGGACCTGGGAGAACGGAGCTGGTGAATGAGGCGCACGGAAGTCTCTTGCAATAGTCAGCTTTATTTGGAGCCCCAGACGTTTTAGACTGTGAGGGTTAAGAAGAATTACATGGTAAAGTGTACAGTCACAAGGGTAAGAGATGCCATATGGCAAAAACATGGTTTTTTCGTAGAGGCATATAAACAAATAACAGTCGCCAGCTGTGATGAATAATCTGAAGTAATCTCACCCTGTCTGCTCCGCCTGGGAGAGCGCAGGCCAAGAATCAATCTGTGGTTTTGAAGACACTGAGGTTATAAGGCTCCTGTCTTGGTTTCTTGGAGTTTTCTTACAAGCACTCAGGATTTCCCTCACATGACTCCGTTCTTGGACCGTGTTCTGACAGAGGGGGACTTGCTTTTGTGTCACCATAACCCAAGGGTCTGGCAAAGACAACTTAGAAGAATTGGTTTCTGGTTTCAAGGGCAATTGAGCCATAGCTGCTTGGCCTTGTATGCTTGTAGGGGAGTGCAGGGGAAAATAACTGTTGTTATCACAGCAGGCTAGGAAGCCAAGGACACTGTGAGCCCAGGAGCAACCTACTTCTCCAGGGTAGACCTCACCTCCCTAGGTTCCTGTAACCTTCCAGAGTAGAAACCCCAACTGGAGATCAAGCTTCTAAAACACAGACCTGGGGGGGGGGGGTCGCTCCAAAATCAAGCCCGAACAAGACATATCTGTAGGAGCCCCCACAGTTCGAGAACTCCCGGCCCTCCGCCACCACCTCCCTAGAATTCTGGCCCTTGCCTGTGGTGCGCAACGCTGTGTGGGGGCATCGCTGCAGTTTCTCCGCTCCACAACCTTGACCGTGATTTTCAAACACTCAGCCCAGTATGGTCTCATGGTCCTCGCTGGTAATCTTAGCATCAGGGAAGGTGGGAGGCAGGAGGAGCGGGTGTTCCCAGCTAGTGTGGGCTACGTGAGATGCTGTCTCAAACAATACAGAGGCAAAAAGGCAGAAGCAGCGAGACCTCCAGGTGGGTAAGGCACCTGCTGCCAACGCTGCAGGTGTCCTCTGACCTCTACGTATGTGGTACAGGCACATGTGCACACACATACATAAATGTGATAAAATATTTTAAAAGAATGCATTGTTAACCTCAAAACAACAACAACAAAACTATAATTCAGTCAAAGCTCTTGCCCAACTGAAGGCTGGGGTTTGAGCCCAAATCTGCCTTGTTCTCAAGCCACAAGCCCGTGGGTCTTGCTTGCCATGGCATCTCCCTCCAACTCAGAGGAACGCGGTCATAGCCTGTGGACCAAACATCTCAACTCCCCGTGTGTCACCTCCTAACAGCTAGGGAAACGGAAGCCCTGGCCTAGGAACTAATTATAGCTGACAAGGCAGAAGTCAACAGTGAGGAATGAAACCCATACTATCCAGCTTGGGTCTGCTGTACCCACAAATGCTGCCTGATTTGCCTCACTCCCTCAGAGAGAAGGGAACCTGCAGTGAGGCTGGGGCCAAAGCACCCAGGAAGGCTAGGAACCCCCCCTTCTACAGCCAAGAGGCAGAACCCTGAATAAACAGGGCAGTCGCCCAAGTGGCTGTGCACCCTCCCTCCTTGAGAAGCCTGCTCTGCCCTGCACTCCCTGTTGCCACCACCTCCCTGGCAGACATCCCAGGAGGGCGGACGAGCCTCTTTGCTGAGCTTCAGTTAAGAACAGATAGCCTTGCCAGCAGCTCATTGCTCCCATCCACAGCAGAGCCTCCTGGGTGTTAAAAGGCCACTGGCAGGCAGGCCATAGGCTCATCTGGTGCTGTTTCTCCCGGCCTTCACCTTTGTTCCCTCTCTACTCTGCAGGTATGCAGCCGCCCCACACCCCCTACTGTCATTTGACCCCCACTTTATCCATGATGGGATGTCCAGCGGTGACTCCTCATCAGGTGGCCTGACCAGCCAGGAGAGCACCATGGAGCGCCCAAAACCAGGTAAGACTGTCTGGGCCCCAACGCCCCCTGCCACTTCCCAAGGGCTTCTCCCCCAGTCACAGGTGACCGCTCTTCTCGGCTGGGTCTGGACTGTGTAGACTATAAAATCATGCCATGTCTACTTTGCTCATGTGCTTCTGGATTCCGTGACATAATGTCACGCTAGTGCCAGGCAGCCACATAACTGAATGTAGTGTGGGGTTTCTGTAATATCCCACTGTCTGAGTACACTCCACTTTGAGGGATACTGAGGGGAACCAGTTTGAGGCTGCTTAGAAACATCTTCCTCTGTCTCTCCATGAGCGTGTGTTTCTAGGTGCAGAAGCTGGATTGTATATTTGACTTTATAAGAAACTGCACCAAACTATAGCCCAAAGTGCCGAACCATTTCCACACCCACCAGTGACGTAGAAGCATTCTTTGGCATTGTGTCCTTAACAGCCTTTCTATCTGGGCCCCTGGAGTGGACGTATAGTGCTGTCACAGTGTCGTTTTCTTTGTATCTTTCTTTTAATCCAATTCTATTGAACTTATGTATTCATTCATTTATTTAGAAGGATGTATGTTATGTAGCCCAGGCTGGCCTCACACTAGGCTGAGGATGGCCTAGTATTTCTAATCCTCCTTGTCCATGCCTCATAAGTGCTAGGATTACAGGCATGAATGACCACACCATCCAGTTTAATTTCCATTTTTCTGACTGATGGGCTTGAACATCTTACACACACACACACACACACACACACACACACACACACAAAATTATGAATTCTGTACCTGTACCACTTAAATGAATACTTAAAACACAATCTCTTGTATCAACCTTGTAACCCCTTTGAAGCCTAAAGACCCCTGATGAGCAGTCAGGTGGGTTCCAAAGGAAGATGGCTCCAGCAAGGAGCCAAAGCAGGGGCACACACAGGCCTGGTCGGCCTCCCTGCACAGAGAGTCGTGACCAGCAGCCCAGTTTCGTATAATCGCCCTAAGCCCAGCGTTGTGCTAGGTGCCCCACATTCCCTTCTGCTGAGTCACCGCGGCAGCACCATGACTGCCTGGTACAAGAATGGGGCAGGTGAAGCATGGAAGGGTTGTCACTTGCCCGAGGCTGCTGCTGGTGAGTGCCATAATTGGGATTTGAACTGGAACCTGTTAGCTCACCCCATCATCCACAGGGTGTGGGTACAGCCACTTGTCTCTGGTACCACAGAGCACTCAGGTTAGCAGAGTGTCTCCTAGACCCAGGTCCATCTTCCTCAGCAGGAACATGGGTCCTGAGGTACCCAGGCTGCCTTCAAGGACTTCAGCTGCTGGTTGTAAGCTCGTGCTCCCATGGTCCTGGCAGTAAGTTCCGTGATCCAAACCCTTTGCAGAATTCTAAGCATCTCCCCTTCAAGGAAGGTTGGAGGTCTGAGTCACGCCTACCAGGCCCCAGGACTGCCCATCCTCAGGGCACTGTCCAGGTCCTTGTTGGTTGTTGCTGGCAGGCTGGGAACCCCAGAATGGTGGAGGACTAGGTGGCAGAGACTCTGACCTCCAGTTCCCACTTGACAGTTTCTCTCTGTGACCTTGAGCCAGCTACTTAATGTCTCTGGACATTGATGGCGCCCTTCTACTCAGGGTGGCTCCAGTATCGGCTTCAGTAGCACTGGTCCTACCCAGCACACCGGTACATGCAGCCGGGCGTGGTGGTGCATGTCTAGAGTCCCAACATTGGAATGACCGAAATAGGAGGTTCAAAATAAGTCCCAGGCCAGCCTGGGCTCTATAGTGAGACATTGTCTCAAAAATAAACATAAGGGGCTGGCAAGATGGCACTTGCCACCAAGCCTAAAGACCTTAATTCAGTCCCCAGGGACATGGACATACACACAAACAAGTGATGTAATAAAAATTTAATAAATAAATACAAGGCTAGGGAGTTGACTCTGAATAAGAGCAGTTGCCACACGGCCTGATAACCTGGATTAGATCCCTAGAACCCATGCAAAAGGCCAGATGTGGTGGTGCACATCTGTAGTTCAAATGTGGTTGTACTCCAGATGTGGTGCTATACACTTGCAATTCTAGCATTCCTACAGCGAGAGGGAAGACAGAGACAGGAGAATCGCCTGCAGCCTCTGACCAGCTAGCTTGGAGTAAAGTGGCAGAAAGAACAAGACACACCCACACTGCTGGGAGAGGTGGCTAGCGTCTTTAGATTTCTGAGTTCAAGGCCAGCCTGGTCTACAGAGTGAGTTCCAGGACAGCCAAGGCTACACAAGAGAAACCTTGTCTCAGGGTCAGAAAAGAAAAGAAAGAGACATCCACATCAATATAGTGGAAGGAGAGCACCAGCTCCCAAACGCTGTCCTTGACCCTCTACACATATGCCATGGCACTCAAGCACCCACACTCGCACATGCAGAGATGAAATAAATATGTTAAATACCATGTAAAGACCTTCCCGTCCATCAGTAAGAGTCCTGCAGCTGGCCAGTGCATGGCAGACATGCTCAGCCTCCTCTGGGGACAATGATGGAAGGGCATATGCTTCCCACATAAAGCTCAAAGAATGCTTTCTGGTGCATAGCACATGCTCCTCAAATACCCCCACTGCTGAGTGCTGGGGGAGGCATGCAGGGTGGAGCCTGAGGAGCAGACAGGTAAACCAGAGTGGGGACATGCAGCCATAGTTTAGAACAGATTACCAGGCCCTGGCCTGCATCACCCCTAACCACCGGTGTGTCTCCTCTTCCTGCAGAGCCTCTGTGGCACGTGCCGGCCCAGACCAGGCTCTCCGCCATGACTGGAAGCATTGGCAGCAAGCATCCCTCCAGGCAGGACGCAGCTGGCAAAGATTCTCCCAATAGGCATTCCAAAGTGAGTCACTGCCCCACCTCACCCCGCCCTGCCCTGCCTCGGCCAGGGAGGGAGGCCTGCAATGACTGGTTGCTGGCTGGCGGCTTTCCTGAGCACATAGCTGTAGACGACTGGGCAGCTTTCCCTGGGTGTGGCCTCAGGAGCAGGGCTCACCCTTAGCCATAGCCACGGCCCCCTCTACAGGGACTAAACAACATCCTGGCTCCAACCCTCAGCCAAGTAACCTTTGACAAATCCTTTCCTTCCTCTCTGCACCACAGAGGTCCTGGTAGGCACAGAGACCTTTGGCCGTAGAAGGTCAGTCTCTCCCCAGAAGGCCACAGAGTGAGTCAGGGACTCAGGCTCCCTGCTGTCCCTTTCTGTCCCTCAAGGCCTCCAAGCCCTCTCCTGGGTCCCTCGCTAGGACCTGCATTGTTGCAGCCAGTGGTGGGGTGGGGGGAAGAGGGGAGAGGGGGAGATTTTTTTCAGCCCAGGTCAGAGATGGCATGAGTCACTTCCACATACAATGCAGTGGCTAGGGCTCCATCCTTGCAAAGAAGGATGGGAAATGGAGTCCTGTATGTCTAGTTTGGCCTTGGCAACCTTGTTTCTCATGCTGAGCATTGGGACCTTACAGATGAAGAGGACAGAGGAGCCACTGTCCTCAAGAAGCTGGCATCGCAATAGGGGTAGCAAACCCTAAGTAGGCAGAAACATAATAACTTGTTAAGAAAGCCTAGTGCAGCCTTAGGTAATACTCACCAGAGCCCTGGGAGGAGGTGTCTTAGCCTGCATCACTACTGTGCTGAAACAAAACCAGGACTAAAGCAACTCGGGGAGGGAAAGGGTCAATTCAGCTTCCACTTCCACAGCACTGTTCATCAAAGGAAGTCAGGGTAGGACTTAAACAGGGCCGGAACCTGAGGCAGGAGCTGATGCACAGGCCACGGGGGTGTGGGGGGGGTGCTGCTTACTGGCTTGCTCCTCATGGTTTGCTCAGCCTGTTTTCTTAGAGAACTCAGGACTACCAGCCCCAGGATGGCACTGTCTATGGAGCTGGGCCCTCCCCAGCTATCACTGATTAAGAAAACGTCCTACAGGCTTACCTCCAGCCTGGTCTTACGGAGCCATTTTCTGAATTGAGGCTCCTCCTCACTAACGACTCTAGCTTGTGTCAAGTTGACATAAAACTAGCCAGTGCAGAAGGTGACTTTAAGTGAAGTCAGGGCGGAACCATAAAAAGAGCTGAGAGAAAATGTCACAGACAGGGAACAACAAGTGTGAAGGCCTGGAGGCTTGTTCCTGCCACATCCAGAGAACACGGGAGACTCGTGCTGCTGGAGCAGTGATCTAGAGAGACAGGGAGGTGACATTAGACACCAGAGCATGAGTCAGACCACTGGGGCCCACGAACTGCGGTACAGACTGTGACCCGTGCCCTGAAATTGCAGCCGGAGAGTTTCAAGCAGGCAGGGAGGGACATGGTTCCAGACAGATGCTCACAACTGTCCTCTGACCACATATTGGGAACAAATCTGGTTAGGGAGATGGAGAGGAGGGGGTGGCCGCGGCCCCACAGGAGGCGGCGACAGACAGGACCCAGAGAGAACAGAGGAGGATGCCAATGTGACAGCGCCTGCTTGTGCAGCAGGTTTGCAGAGCTGGAAAGACATGAGGGAGGGGGCAGCTGGGGTTAGAAGGGGGCCCCAGACCTCGGTCTGAGAAACACTCAGTTTGAGATATGCCAGTCCAAGCACCAAATGAGTCACACACCCATTTTACAAATGTATAAACTGAGGCTGGGAGAAAGTAAATCCTATCGTGTGGAGTTACTGTATCAATAAGGGAGGAGCCAGATTGTGTCTGTCTGGCTCCGGGGTGCCCAGTGAGGGCAGAGGCTCCCATGCCCAGGGTCAAGATGACACACCTGCCTTGCCTTCCAGGGCGAACCCCAATACTCAAGCCATTCCAGCAGCAATACCCTCTCCAGCAATGCCTCCAGCAGCCATAGTGATGAACGATGGTTCGACCCCCTGGACTCGCTGGAGCCAGAGCAGGACCCCTTCTCCAAGGGTGGTTCAAGTGACAGTGGCATCGATACCACGCTCTACACCTCCAGCCCCAGTTGTATGTCCCTAGCCAAAGCACCGAGGCCCACCAAGCTGCACAAGCCCCCCGGAAGTATAGGTCTTTGTGGCGGGGGCCGAGAGTCGGCCGGGAGACCCCACCCTGCAGACAGACGGCGGGAAGTCTCCCCTGCACCGGTGGTGGCCGGCCAGAACAAGGGCTACCGGCCGAAGCTGCACTCCTCAGGCTCCAGCACTCCTCCAGGCCTGGTGGGGAGCAGCCGAGACCCACCAAGACAACCCAGGTGAGAGCCTTCCTCCAGGTACCTTGCTAGTAACACGCCACATACCCATCAGCCTCCAAAAGTCCAGACAGAGGGAGAGCAGCCCCTAACTGTCTGTCTGTCTGCATCTGTCTCTGGTTCTCTCTGGCCCTCTGTCTTCTCCTCTCTCTGTTCTCTGTGATCACTGGTTTTAACTCTGTGAGGAATTTCAGATCTTATCACAAGTGTGTTTTCGGGTCAAAAAGAGTAGGGACTAAACGTCTTCCAACACAACGTCCAGAGGCGGTAGAGTAGGCTGCCGCGTGGCTCCGTAGGTTCGGAGGACTGGTCTCTGCCTTCGTGGACTGCTGCTCTTACCATGCTGGTGGCTCTCTGGTCTCAGGATGGGGTCAGAGAGCAAAGGAGAGTTACAACATCTCTGCCATACCCCTCTGTGTGGAGAAAGCAAATGCTTCCCCAGAGCACCTACAGCTGGTGGTGTCATGTGACTATCCCAGCTGCAACTGAGGTCCCCAAAGGCCCACTTTGGCCTTCCAGCCTCTGGCTTTGAGCCATAGTCCCCAAATCCACCCCTGATCAACCCACTTCCCAACCCTGAGTTCTGCCTCAGTAGGTTGTGTGGGGTGCAAGAATATGCATTTTCTTTTAAAGCTCTTAGCTGTGGATAGGCATGGTGGTCTCAGGACTGTGCTCTGAGAAGCACCAGTACGGAGGCAGGTGGGGGAGAGATAAGTACCTCAGGCCGGGGTCTGAACCCACACACTTAGTGCTCCCGGGAAAGCAATAGACAGTCTGCCCGAGAAAGGGAGGCAGAGCGTTCGTTAGAGGGACCAGCTTGGTCCCATCCTGGTGCCCACCTGACATGCTTCTTAGAGGTCACAACCTCCCTGTCCAAATGGCCTGAACCCAGGACCTCCAGCAAAACTCAGGGCTTTCCTGGGATAAAAGCTTCCTGGCACTTTTGCCTGTGAGCCTGAGGACTCCATAACTCGAGGTTAACCCATGGCTTTGTTTCTTTTCTTTTCTTTCTTTTTTTTTTTTTTTTTTTTTGTTGTTGTTGTTTTGTTTTTTGTTTGGTTTTGTTTTTTTTTTTTTTTTCAAGGCAGGGTTTCTCTGTGTAGCCCTGGCTGTCCTGGAACTCACTCTGTAGACCAGGCTGGCCTCAAACTCAGAAATCCACCTGCCTCTGCCTCCCGAGTGCTGGGATTAAAGGTGTGCGCCACCACTGCTCGGCTGTTTTTTTTTTTTTTTTTTTTAAATGTATCTATTTTAAGACAGGGTCTCACTATGTAGCTCTGTTTCGGAACTCCCCAAGTAGTCTTTGAACTCACAGTGATCCACCTGCCTCTGCCTTAAGAATGCCAGGATTAAAGGTGTGTGCCACCATGTCTGGCTTCTTTCTTTTTCTTTTCCTTTTCCTTTTGTTTCTCTTTTTTTAATGTGTTATGTATGTCTGTGCACCACACGTGTGCCCGGCATCTAAGGACACAAGAAGAGGGCCTCAGATCCCCTGGAACTAGAGTTACAGATGAGTGTGGGCCACACTGTGGATTCTCGGAATTGAGCCTGGGTCCTCTGGAAAAGCAGTCAGTGATCTTCACCGCTGAGCCTTCTCTCCCGCTCTGAGCTGTTGCTGAGTGCAGTCTCAGGACCACGCTCTGAGAAGCTCACATGGGAGAGAACTGTGTTTCTGCATAGAAGTAGCTGGGGTCTGAGCGGTGACTCTCATTAGCTGCACACCTTGATCTGCTCCCGTTATCAACGGAGGAATGTAGCTCCCTCCTTGCTTGAAGGATTTCATGATTTCCTCCAAGGGTCTCTAACAGATTTGAGAACAATCATGGTTGGGCTGGGGATATAGCACAGTAGCACAATGTTTGCCTAGTATTTGTGAGGCCCTGAGTTCAAATCCCAGAACCACAAGAAGAAATAGGAGAGCTAGGAAAGAAAGAAAAAAAAACCAGCAGGTTGGGAGTGCCTGAATCCTCAGCTTCCAGACCTGATCTGAGTAGCTCTTGATTCTGGGAGCCCAGGAGGGTTGCCATGGAGACAAAAAAGGCAGAGTGAGGTTGCTATCTTGGGCTACCTTCCTAGACAAGTAGTTCTCAACTTCTGACCTCACTGACTGATTCATTCATTCATTCATTCATTCATTCATTCATTCATTCATTCAGCATAGCCTTTCTTAGTGCTCTGTGCTGCCCTAGGTAACACTGGCCCACCCCACAGGTGACAGACAGTCCATTCACCACTCAGAACAAAGTAGAACTGTGCCCACTGAGCAGGACCAGGATGTGGAGGCAAGAGAGCTTAGCAGGGCATTTCCAGCCTGTGGTGGACCCTGTTCTTGGGACATTGGTGAGAGCTGGACCTGGTAGCACAGGCCTGTCACCTCAGCTAATTGAGAGACTGAGGCAGGATGATCACAAGTTCAAAGCCAGCCTGGGCAACTTAGTGAGACCCTGTTTCAGAACAAACACAGCAACAAGTTAACTGTGGGCTGGCCGTGTAGCTGGAGGCTTCACTGTCGCTGTCCTGGGTTCAACCCCTAGCACTGAAGAGAAGATTGTTGTAGGCTTTTGAAATCCATGATATAAAGACAGTAGTGATGCCAGGCGTGGATGGTGGGTGACGCAGGGGGGTGGGGACAGATTACCCCATATCTGAGAGAAGTATTTGCCAAACCCAGAAATGGAGGGGGCGGGGGAGCCCCACTATACAAAGTGGCCCTGGTGGTTGCTAGCTTTAATTTGCATATAGACAATTGATGCTAATTGCAAGTCATTCTTATCTACTCATTAAAGCTGCTTCCTGAAGTTTTCTCCTAGGCAACGGGTTTTAGTGTGAACAGCATTTCCCAAAATGGGGTGCCTGAGGTGATCTGGGTGCTAAGGGGAGGGAGATGGTGTCTCTTAAAAGGGTATTCATTTCCTTAGGAGGCGGCTGTGCTCCCAGCCCACCCCTGGTCTTCCAGGCGCTGCCCCGGACCCTATGGACAATGACATGAAACTGCTTCTTGCTTTCTCCTCTTTTGTGTGTGTGGGGGGGGAGGGGGGGAGGGGGCAGAGGGTGGGGGTGGGAGAGGAGGAGGAGGAGCTGTTTTTGAGACTGGACCTTACTCTGTAGCCCTAGCTGTCCTATAACTCAACTATGTAGACCAGGCTGGACTCATACTTGTGGTAATCCTCCTGCCTCTGCTTCTGAGGTGCTAGAAGTACCCCTAGTTGCCACCACACAGTGTTAGAAATGAGATGATTTTAAGAAACGATTCAGCTAGTTGTAGTGATACTTACCCATCACTCTAGCACAGGGAAGGCTGAGACAGGAGGATCTATGGCAAAGGCATGTGTCTCACACACACACGCCAAACACACACCACACACACACACAACACACACACATACCACACACACCCCACACATGCACGCGAGCGAAGGTGGTGTTCCAGACAGTGCAGCAAGTTGTCGGCGTTGTCCCACTGCGCTCTTCCTTCCCAGCCGTTCTTCACATCTCCATGGATACGTACATATTCCCCCAGACCTCATCTCAGGAGACCCCAAGCGCCTCTGCCATCTGCTGACTACACTGCCCCTGGTAGCAGACCACTCCAAAGCCTTCTCACCTACTAGTGTGAGTCTGGTCCTCAAGGATAACAGAGAGCATGGTACTTGAACCCAGCACCCAGACACCTGTCTTATCTGGACAGGCCTGTCATGAGAGTCCCATGCCTTGTGTGTGCCAGGCCCAGTGTCGGCTGGCTCCAGGGAGACAACGGGCAAACGGTAGCAAGGTCACGGGTGAGCTGCAGGAGTAGGGCATCCTCGGAGGCTGGCTGATGCCTTCAGACTGTGGTGTCATTATGTGGGTGTCGTGTGGCACTGTGTGTGTGTGAGGGTGGGTGCAAGGGATTGATGCTAGGAATCAAAGCTGGGGCCTTGCACAGGCTAAGCCCTGGCTATGGACCTTGACCGAAAAAAAAAAAAAACACATCCAGGCCTGGTGGCACAGGTGCTGCTAATCCCAGCACTCTGGAGGCTGATGCAGAGGATCGTCACTTCTAGGCTAGCCTAGGCTACATAGTGAGACTTGCCTCAAATTCGAGGAGCAAAAGAGAAAGTTGGGGTTGTAGAGGTTTCTCAGAAGAAGCAGCTGTAGGTACAAAGGGCTGGGACCCGGGGAAGAGGGTTGAGCTTGCATGTCGCTGCGCACAGACCCGAGGGGCCAGGGGGATTATATGGGTGCTCCAATACCAAGTATGAGTTTGATCCTAGGGGTCAAAGACAGCCAGGAAAGGTCTCAGCAAGAGGGGACAGGCGGGTGTGTTTCGGTGTGCAGGATGGACCGCACATGAAGATGTCAGAGGGTGGCTTGATGAAGTCAGCTCTTTCCTTACACCTTTACCTGGGTTACAGGAATCAAACTCAGGTCACCAGGCTTGCATGGCCTTATCTGCTGAACCGGCTCCCCAGCCCCAGATCTGAAGATGTTTGGGGTAAGATGGAAGGTGGAGTCCCAGGGAGGATGAGGCTAATTCACTCAGAGGTGGCACAGGCCTGGAGCAATGTACAGGGGGTGAGCTCTTGCTAATTGCTGTAAGTGAGGAGCACTGGCCACTCTGGCTGGAGGGGGATCTCGGACCAGCCCAGCTTTCCTTGCAGCGCTGTTCTAGATTCCTCCGTGCTCCAGGGAACAGTCCAGTCCTCCTTCGTGGAGCTGACATTCTGCTGCAGAGAGGAAACAGATGGGCAGACAGACAACAACCAAGTGAGACACAGGTGGCAATCAAGGCTCAGGAAGGAAATAGGGAGACAGGCAGTGTCTTGATTTGTCAAGGAAAACAAGGGTCCTGGCAGCCGGACAGCGAGGGCCAGTACCTCACTGGCCTGTCTTGCAGTATTCTGGGCATGTCAGTGGCCAGGAGACTAAGGTAGACAGCCAAGGGAAGCATGACAGCAGATCAGAGTAGCACAGTGGGCAGGAGCCCTGCTTTAGCAGGCTCATTGCTGTGATTAGCTGCTAGGATTTGATCCTGGAAGGTGAGAACCATAGAAGGCGGATGAGCCCCTAATCTGATATATATTTTTTAAAAATATGTTTTTTAAAATATCACTCTGGGGGCAGACCTGTAACCGCAGTTCTCAGAGGCAAGAAGATTGTGAGCTGGAGGCTAGCCTGGACTAGACAATGAGGTCGGTCTTTAATTTTAGAGGGAAGGTGGGGCACTCCAGTCTCCTCTGAAAGAAGCAGGCTGTTTAAGGGAAGGCAGGATAGAGAGCAGAATTTGAAAGCTGCCAGGAAGAGATGAGCCTGGCCACACCCAGAAAGGCCCCACCCACTTCCCTGGCCCCAGCTCTTTTCTTCAAAGCCCACGTAGCCTGTATCTGCTTGTGCAGGTCCATGACTTCAGCAACTTCACAAATATTACCTACTCCACCCCAGACGTTCGTCATGGGAGCCTAACGGCCAAGCCCCCTGCCAGGTGCTGGCGCCTGTCATGGGCACCTGAATGGCCCAGCAAGCCCAGGCGCATAACTACCTGGCCCCTAAGCAGTACACATGCCAAAGTCTTTTGGTTTCCAGAGCAATTTGTCAGTCAGCTAGGGGGATCTGAGACTTTGTTCCACGTGGAGCTGACGCAGCTGGGCGTTCCCAGCAGGCAGGAAGCACGTGGCTTTGCCTCCCAGGCTGCACTAGCAGTCTCCGGATCTGTCTGGGGATCCATCTCAGACACAGCCCTAAAAGGTAATCCAGGGATCTGCTGGGGCCCACCCTGCCTGTGTCAGGATACTAGAACCACACATGATAGATCTGTCAGCAAGGGGAGGAAAAAAAACCCAGGCTGTTTTCCGAGAACTCTAGGGGTTGAGGGAGTGCCGGAGATCTGTGGGCAGAGGGGCAGTTCAAAGGCCCTGGGGTAGAAACATTCTTGGGTATTTGAGGAATAGCATTGTGTGACTGCTACAGAAAAGACAGGCAAGTGGAGAAACTGAGGACACAGGAGACAGCAGATGGAGTGAGACCTGTGGGGGTCTCTGCCGGTCTGCATGAGCCGACACCAAGAGGAGTTCTGGAGTGTCACACATTCTCACAGGGCCCCTGTGGCTGTGGGGAGAATACGGAAGGCAGGTAACCCTAGAAGAGACAATGGTGGCGATGCTGGTAGGTGGCACTTGGTGGAGGTGGCAAGCAGTGATGGACATAAGATCCCCATGAAGTCCGTCATTTGAGACCCTTAGGTCAAGGCAGACACAGAAGAGGGTGGGGAAAGCCAGATGGTGTGCAGCCTGTCCCCCTGGGCTATATAGGCATGATGTTACTACCTGACTGACTGCCTTACGCTAAACTCCTTCAAGCCCTTGGTCTCTGAGGCCCAGCCCCCCTTCCGTCAGATGGGACAATAATGGGTGCCAGGCTGGGCACAGTGCTACACACTTGTAATCCTAGCGCTCAGGAGGTAGAAGCAAGAGGGTTAAGAGGTTAGGGTCATCCTCAGCTACACAGCAAGCTGGAGGCCAGCCTAGGATACATGAGTTCCTGTCTCTAAAACTTTGGTGATAACAGTAACATAACTGTGGTCCAACCAAGGTCACATGGACATAGTGAAGCCATGGATTTAAAGCATTTAGCATGGGGCCCGCACACAGCTGAGTTCAGAAATACCACTGCTGCTGTGCTTTGTATCTGTCTATTACGCCTTCATCCTGCCAATGATCTTGGTGAGTGCAGAGGAAAGTTTGAGGCTGGTAGCTCACCTCTATCCGTGCATCACTATAAGGGAGCTGTCTAGGCTCTTCCAGCCCCAGTGCCCCCACCTGAAATACAGCATGGTAGCTCCTGCAGCAGGAAGTGTCGGGTGCTATATGAGGTGATGTGTGGAAAGTGTTTAAAACCTGGCCTGACTGTGTCCAGGATCTTTGCAGGCATCCTTGTCATTGTCACCCAGGCCAACACTGTTCTTCCCCCAAAGGCAGGGCCACAGCTTTCTCCTGTGTACCATCCTCCATCCAGGACCACCTACCAGCCCCTTCAGAGCCTGGATAGATCAGTAACATTGCACAGCGTCACCAAGCCAAAGGACCATGTCCACCCAGCCTGTGGCTAAAACAGGGCACCAATGCTGAACGCACCTCCCCTTCCCCGGTCCTGTCTTAGCTGGAGCAGGGTCATAGCCCTTGAACAGGCCACCCTCATGCACTTGCAGCTCGGGATCACCATCAGTGGGTCGTTTCTCAGGAGAACATGGACTCACTAATGAGAAGGACAAAGTCAGTGCACACATGAGACACTGGCAGTCTTGCTGATCTGGAAGCAAAGTCCAAGTCTCAGCCACAGATCTCATACATGCCATGTTGAAGAAGAGTCTTCTGTGATCACCTGTGCAGCTGAGGTGGTCAGGTAGTCTCATCCATTGTACTTGGAACCCTCTGTGTGGGGTTTATTTCACTCTCCTGCATCCTTATGTTCCCATCTACCCCTGCAGAACTAGTACCCCCTGCACACCCTTGGGAGCATCTTCTTCTGACATGTCCAGTTACCTGAACCACTCTGAAAGCATGTCACATGTAATCCAGCATGGGCATCTGAAATTGAGTTTGACCAAACGTTCATCCTTTATGTGGTTTACGCTGGTATTTTAGGTTGGGTTGTTTTGTTTTGGGGGGTGGTTGTTTTTCTTTTGATACAGGGTCTAATTATAGTTCAGGCTGGCCAAAACCTTGGGGATTTAGCCGGAGATGATCTGGAACCCTTGTCCTTTTGGCCCTGCCAGCCAAGTGCTGGGATGGCAGGCCTGAGACACTATACCTAACCAGAGTGAGCCATTAGAATCCTAAACTTTAAGAAAAAGATGTTAAGGATTTGTTTTATCTTCAAGTATGTATGTCTTCATGTCAGTATTACATGTGACTACAGGTTCTCTTGGAAGCCAGAGTTAGAGGCGATTGTGGGGAATCAAATTCAGGTCCTCAGAAGGATCAGGAAGCACACGTAACTTCTCTTAGCTCCTATCTTTAAAAAATAAATTTTTTAGGTTAATTTGCAATTAGAAATGGTGGCACATACCTATAACCTCTGTTATTATCCCTCGGGAAGTTGAGGCAGGAAGACTGCTGTACATTTCAGGCCAGCCTGGGAGGTGGCATGAGACCTCCTCCAAAACACATCACAAGGAGGAAGATTTGACCGGATGGCATAGTCGGCTTTCCAAAGTTTGGTTGCAGCTGACAGCGGGAGGCTCCTTGTAGCGAGTTAGGAGATGAGGGCAGCAGCTCAGTGGGTCCTTCTGTGCCAGCCCGACAACCTAAGCACAAAGCGGGAGGAGAGCCAAGTCCACAGAGCTGTCCCACCTCCACACGGCCCCACCCCAGTGTACACAGCGACAGGAAATAGATGGTTATTGTTAACAACGCACCTTGACCTCTTGAGTGAGTGACCTTCTCTGTCTTCGCTTCTGCAGTGACATGGGTTCCAGGACCGGCTACCCCACTCAGGTTTACAAAACAACCAGTGCAGAGACTCCCCGGCCCTCCCAGCTCTCTCAGTGCAGCCCCTTCCAGCTCTCCACCTCGGTCCCCAAGTCTTTCTTCTCCAAGCAGCCCACACACAACAAGCACTCAACAGGATGGAAGAGAACAGACGAGCCCCCACCACGGCCACTCCCCTTCACTGACAGCAAGAAGTAAGTGCCACCATGAGACCACCCGGGCATCTCTGGGACAGGGAAAGGGTGTGAACAAGACAGGTGGCAGAGACCCCTGTTCTTAGGGAACTGACAATTCAGTTGGGATGACAGACAGGAAGTACAGTATATAAGGTGATATGTGGCCGTAATATCAGCACTCCCGTCTCTGCGTAGGCATGCTGGTAGTTTAGATACGTCCCCCAACATCCAACTTTCTCCAGGGGTTCCAGGGGTTGGAGTTGGGTCATGTGGCCTGCACGGCCTTCACTTTCTACCTCCTGAGTCATCTCCCTGACTGTTTGCTTGCTTGTTCGCCTTTGAACTTTCTCATCTGTTTGTGTGTGAATTTATGTGCACATGGCTGTGAAAGCCAGAAAAATGCACCAGGCATCCTTCTCTGTCCCTCTCTGCCTATTGCTCTGAGGCAAGGTCTCTCCATAGACCTTGGCCTCCCATATTCTCTGTTAGCCTAGAATCCAGCAAGATACTATGATCCTCCTCAGAGCCGGGGTTGCAGGAATGGGCAGAATGCCCGGCTTGTTACATAGCTCTGGTCCTCAAGGTTGTGCAGCAAACACCTAACTGCTGAGCCGTCTCTCTCTCTCCATAAGTAAGAGAGAAGAGGTGGGCTGTGCAGTTAAGAAAGGGCTTTGGTACTAGGGCCTAACTTAGCAGATTACCTGGCTGCAATCCCCCAGGGAGGGCCTATAGGCACAGCTCAGGGGTAGAGCCCCTGCCTAGAATCCCCCAGTGAGGGGCTGGGGGCGTGGCTCAGTGGTAGAGCCCCTGCCTAGAATCCCCCAGTGAGGGGCTGGGGGTGTGGCTCAGTGGTAGAGCCCCTGCCTAGAATCCCCCAATGAGGGCCTGTAGGCACAGCTCAGTGGGAGAGCCCCTGCCTGGAATCCCCCTGTCTTTTAGAGGGCAGTTCTCTCCTTCCTCCATGTGGGTCCCAGGGATCAAACTTAGGTCCTCCAGCTTGGCAGCAAGCACCCTTCCCACCTCTGCAGCCTTTTCTCAATAGCTCTTTTGTTGAAGGCTCACCACAACTCCGTGAGGACACAGTATTCTCCCCACTTAACAGATAAGGCCGCTGAGCTCAGGGTTCCGTGTGGTGGGGGACGGTCCTTGAGTCAGAGCCCACACTGTCAAATCCGAGCTCCTGTTGTGTTGGTTGAGGAGTTTCTGCCTCCCTCCATCTGTTCTTTCAACACCTTCTTTCCTGACCTGGATGGGGCTGTTTAAATCCGTGGATGACATAGAGCTTGGGGGAAGAGAAGCACCAGGAGACAGAAAATGGTCCCTGGAGGTGTTAGCAGGCTCTGAGAATCCAGTTCACACGTCTCACTGACAGCCAGAGGGGACCCTGAAAACTAAAACCTGGTCATTTGCTGTCCTTCTGAGTCTTCAGCCATCCCACCCCACCCCAGGGTTAAAGTCGGAGGCTCAGACGCACTAGGCGTGCGCTGTACCATGCTCCGTGTGCTACCCTCCTTCTACAGACTCCTGCCAGGTCGGGCCTGGTCTGTCTCATACCTCCATCCTTCACCCTGCTCCAGCTATGCTGGGCTTCAAATCTGACACATGCCAACGCCACCCCAGGGCCTTTGCACTGTCTCTAAATGTTCTGGGACAGTCTCCTTCCAGGTAGTCTCAGGCTAATGCCACCTGCCCAGACAGGCCTTTGCAGCCTGGACAGGTGAGTGTCCACTGTTGGTGTGTGTCCTTCACTGTGAACTACTTCACATGTCTTCCACTGGAAGATGGGTGCCACTGTCTCAGTCATGGGGCACTTGTGACCTGCCTCGCACACACTGGGGTAGCTTGGTCAATAAATGGACTAGCCATGGATCTCACTTGATTCTGCAACCCCAATAAGCAAGAAGCCCCCAGCTTTTTGATGCAGCCAGAAGATCAAACCCCGTAGAGCCTCATCTGCTCCTCTGTGTCCTGTGGCTCCTCTCGTGCCCTCTTGTCTTCCTGTCCCCTTTTCATGGGCATCACACCCTCTGCCTGGAGCTCCCATCCACCTCGCCTGCTGTGTGTGGCCCTGTAGGCCCATTGTACTGAGGGACACAAACTGACACTGTAGCAATGAGGGCTCAGCAGCGCCTCCCACTGGTGGCTGTGAGGGAGAGACAGTCTGTTCCAGGGCCCTCTAGCATCCTCTGCTTTGCAGGAGGAGCTGCTTCACTTCCCAGCATCCATTTCATCTTCACAGGGCCTTTCCCTCTGGGAGGGGCTGTGGTCACCTTTCCCCAACTTTATCAGATTATCA
>CM052717.1:50737279-50764318 GCA_028551405.1 Uromys caudimaculatus
ACACACACACACACACACACACACACACACACCCCTCTTCTTCCCCCCCTGATGCTGACAGTGGAACCCAGGGCCTTGTAAACACTAGGCACATGTGTGTTCTGTTCTCTGAGCTACATCCCCAGTCCTGGTCTTTTGAAACAGAAACTTGCCCTGCCTCTGTCTCTGGAGAGCTAGGGCTGTAGACGTGTGCATCTGGCTACAGATATATTTGTTAAGATCTCAAATATAAAAGACTGACTAAATGCTTTATATTTTAAGATTTATCTATTTTGTGTGTATAAGTGTTTCCTGTATTATTGTATGTATACTTTGTGCATGCCTGGTGCACTAAAGACCAGAAGAGGGCTTTGGATCCCCTAAACTCGAGTTACAGGCAGTTCAGGTCCTCCGCCAGAGCAGACATTTTTCTTACCCACTGAGCCACTGCCCCAGGCCTGACTTACAAAGTCACCGGGTGGCACGGGGGCATGTTTTATTTTCCAGGCCTCAAACCCCAGGCTTTGTGTGCTAAGCAAGGTCTTCTCTGCCGAGTTGCACCCCAGCCGTGGGGCTTTTTATCCAAACCCTCCCTAAGCATCTCAAGATCATGACCTCATCACTTAGAAAGAGACTCCTGAGTCATCTAACCCAGTGACTCCTGGCTAAATTCCTTGAGTTCAGACGCGCTGTCACCAAAATATGACACTGTTGCTAGGGGTTAGGCTTGGTGGTAGAAACTTCGCCTTGCCAGCCTGTCACCAGGTATAGTGGGACCTGCATCCCAGAGCTGGGAGAATTGGAGTCTCTCAGCTGGACTACTTGGTCAGCATCTGTCACTCCTGCCAGTCTTGGAGTTTCCCTCCACAAGGTCACCAGAGAATTTAAGGAGCCTACTCAATGCCTCCACCTCCCTTTTTAGACCCTAGTTAGAGATCTCTAACAATCCCAGCCGGCCCTGTCTAAGGCTTGATGACCCACAAGGACCCATACTATGTAGCCAGCACAAGGAACATGGCCTGTCAGCCAGGCTTCACTACCTAGCCCCAGACCCTCCTGGCAACTCCATAAGAGGGGCCTTGTTTTTACCCCATTTCCCAAAGGCACCAAGGTCCCCAGCTAGACAAGAGCCAGCAAACTCAAGACTCAAACCAAGGGCATCTTATCTCTCAGATTCAAGCATGGGGACCACATAAAAGACGGCGTGCCCCTCTTCTGAGAGAAACGTCTTGGGGAAGACCAGTGCCCTGCGTTAAGGCACATACTGCTTGGTGATGAAAGATGGTAAGGTAGAGAGAAATAGGCCCTGTGCTCTAGGGCCTGAGCATCTGCCACAACAGGGCACCATGCTGGCTCTGACCAACAGCTCTGCCTTCACTCTGCCACCAGAGGGATGGCAAGGGGTGGGGGCCCACCATTGGCTGCACCTCAGGGTCGACTCTAGAATGGAGTGGTGATAGTTCCCACTTCAGGGGTGCTGTGAGGGCTCTCAGGTCATCCCGAGTCTACAAGCACAGAGTGGCTGGTGAAAGCCACCCTGTGCCAGAGGCATGGGGCCAGAGCATAGCTTCCTTCTCTGCTTAGCAGTTCTGCATCCTTGGTTCCTCCACCTCAAAGGCTGATCCAGCTGAAAGACTTGCACTACCTCACCGCTAGGTGGCCGTGTGGCCAGGGGACACAATTCAAGTTGCTGTGACCATGCTTGAGTGTGTCCTCCAGTAAGCGGCCACACTGATACCAGTCCCCTCGGCACCGCCACAGGATACGGTATAGAGACATGATTTTTTAAGGGCCAATGGTCCTTGTCCGAGGGATTGAGAATTAGGCACAGAAGGCCCCTAGAACAGCTTCTACTGACCCTATACATAAGACCTGCAACATAGTTGAGGGGTGGTCAGGAAGACAAGGCCCCACTCACTGCTGAGGATCCAGGCATGAACGTCCGCATCCATGAATCGGGACAACCCAGTCACACAGCAGCACCATGGAGGGGCTGGAGAAAGTCATGGCAGCAAGGAACACCCCAGGACCTGGGAGAATGATAGTCTATCACAGCTGCTGCCTGCGGCTGCAGTTACAAACACAGTCCCGTGGGTCACATGACTTAAGTCCACACCACTTTGTTTTAACTTAAAATATCAGTATCCTCGCCAGGGACATGGAGATGGTGCTAGAACCCGTTCTTCATGGCTGCCTGATCCAGCCACGACCCAGGGCCAGCATGCTGAACTCTGCTTGTCTGATGAGGACGTCTCTATGTGGGTGGCTCAGAGCAGCTGGAGGGCATGCTTACCCTCAGTTTCCCCAGCTGACAGTAGGGCTTCTGACACAGAAGTGATATTGAGGGTTCAGTGGGCTGAGGGTACTGGCATTCAGTGGTTGACTGCTGCTTCCAGGTTCTCTTCTTCCTCTGGCTTAGGGACCCTCAACTCAAGCTCAATGCCATCCAGAAAAGAACCAGAGGAGCCTCTCCTGGGCACCATTACCCACAAACAGTAGGGCTGGCCCTATGTTTTCCCACTGGCCTCTGCCAGCCATGTTGGCAGAACCCTCAGCCCTGCCAGGCTGACAGCCATACTAATTAGCTTAATTAACCTGGTCTCAGGGGAGCCACCCATCGGGAGGACAGAGGCCTGGGATGGCGCATAGCCAGGCCTGACTCAGTGCCTGCCAGTGCTCCTGCCCTGTGTGCCATGGGGAGAAACTGCCACTGGTAGAGTCCTGGCCACGTAGCTTCCTTTTTCTTCTGCTTTTTTAGTTTTTAAAATTATTATCGTTTTATGTATATGGCTGTTTTGCCAGCATATATGTTTACATATATGTGTGCAGTGCTTGTAGAGGCCAGAAAGGGCATCAAAGCCCCTGGAACTGTAGCTGCAGGCTATACGGGAACTATAGTTGTGAACCTCCACATGGGTGCTGGGAATCTAACTAGAGTCCTCTGCAAGAGCAGCCGGTGCTCTTAACCACTGAGCCACCTCTCCAGCCCCGGAGCGTGCTTTACGGTCGTTCTTTCTCTTATGGCATTAAACCACAGCATGGCAAAAACCCAAGTTTTTGCCAGCATGGACAAATCAGAGTTACGTCTAGGAGTGCTAGACAGAAGTGAAATGCAGAAGCTAGGAAACTAAATACTGCAGAACATTTAAGGTGCTGGTGTTGGTGTTGTTGAGTTTTCTGTTTTACTTGAGGGGGATTGTTGTGAGGTTTGGTGGTGGTTCTTGTTGAATTAAGTGTGTGGTCATGTGTATGCCATAGCAGGCCTGTGGAGGTTAAAGAACAACTTGCAGAAGTAAGTTCTTGCTCAACTATGGACTCCGGGGATGGAACTCAGGCTGTCTCAGTCGTTCACAGCACACAGTTTTACCTACTGGGGCAGGATCTCATGCAGCCCAAGTTGGCCTGGAACTTGGTACATAGCTGAAGGTGACCTGAAGACCTGCTCCTGCTTCTCCCACCTAACTGCTGGGCTTACAGACATGCCAAGCGTAACCCTGTACACGTGATTATGTTTGCGGCCCTTCTCTGTACCACTTGCATGCCTAGCGCCTGCAGAATTCAAAAGCGTAGGAGTTATAGGTGGTTGCTAGCCACTGTGTGTGTGCTGGAAACCAAACCTGGTCCTCTGCACGGGCAGCAGATCCTCTGAACTGAGTCCTCTCTTCAGCAACCCCCTCTTTCTTTCTTTTCCTTTCCTTTCCTATTTTTTTTTTAATTATTACTGTTGTTTGAAACTGTCACTGTACAGAGGAGCCTTGAACTCACAGTCCCCCTGCCTCAGCTTCCTGAATGCTTCAGTTATGGGAGTGTGCACATATGTGGCTCCTTGCTCCCTTTTATGTGTGTCAGCACAGGCACTGGCTGTGCTTGTGTTTCTGTGCCTTTCCCTTTTGGCAGTGGCTTTATAGTAGAGCGTAGAAAGTGGCCTTGGATTTAAGAGCCAGGAGTGGCTTTTCATGGAGTTGTTTACAGCTACCAGCCCTAAGGTCATTAGATTTGAACAACTGTAGAGACCAGAGTGTTGGTGTAAATATTTTTTGGGGCTTTCTACCCACCTTAGATCATTTAGTTCCCAAATAAAAAACACAAAACCTCTATAGTTATAATAAGCCTGTAAGCACCAGAGCTGGGCAGATTTCAACCCTCTGTGCTATTTTGTCTACTTTCCCGTCAATAATCCCAAGATATCACTTTCTGTATTCTACCTGGGCCACTCCTACACCAACAGGCCCGCCCTCATAGCCATGTGCTCAGGATCCACCTATCCCCCAGGGCAACTTCTTGTTTCTTCCTCCTCTCTCTTCTCCCCCTCTTTGTCCCTGCCTCACACCCCAAGTCTAGGAACTGAAGCCCCGCCTACTGTTCTTCTACCCAGCTACAAGCTGTAGGTATCTTTATTAACCAATCACAGATAACTTAGGGGGCAAGGTTTATATAACAAAAGCTGGTATATATGAGGATCTGCTAGTCTTAGGAGCAACCAGGTCTTGGGTAGGATACAGTATTTAGCATTTAAATACATAGCAGCATCAGAAAACCAGAGAGCTAGACAAAGAAGAAAAGTGTTGAAGTCAATCACTTTCTGAGGGAATTATTTGTATTGCCATTTTAGGATGGAGCTTAAAGGTAGCAGGTCAGCCTAGAATCCCCCAGTGAGGGGCTGGGGGCGTGGCCCAGTGGTAGAGCCCCTGCCTAGAATCCCCCAGTGAGGGGCTGGGGGCGTGGCCCATTGGAAACGCAATTGTTTATTATGGCACTAGCTTCCATCCTCAGCATCACCCCCCCCCCAAAAAAAAAAAAAAAACACATAAATAAAAGCTTTTGTTTTGTTTTTTAAATCCATGCTAAGCAAGGACTTTGCCACTGAGGATCCCAGTCCCACTGCATAGACTCCACAAGTTGTGTTAGCCCCACAGGTAGGACCCACACACACCCTTCACATCATGTGTTCCTGCAGGCCTTTCTGGGTGAGACATTCCCTGAAGTAGAGCCCTAGGGTGGAGAAAGTGCCCATTTCAGTGTATTCCATGGGTCTTTTTACACTCTCTCCAGGGAAGGAGGCTGGACCATGCTCTCTCCAAAGTAGCTACACTGAGACAGACCAGCTCCTCATCAGAGCAGAGGAACTGCATTGGGGATTCTAAGAAAAGCTAAAATTCAAATGTTGGCGAGGGAGGTCTTCCAGCCCCTCAGAGGAGCATTTGTGGGAGACTTGCTTTGTCTGTCCTTCTGCCTCTTCCTGCTCTCCTCCCAACTGTAAACTTTTCATTTGACCAGAGAATTCCTCGTAAGGGACAGAGACAGCATGCCCTAGGCCTGCAGGCTGATTTAGGCAAGAATATGGCCCAACAAGAAAACCCCACTACCCTCTCTGCCTGCCTTTGTTAAAACTGCAAAGGCAGCCGCTGAGAAGCAGAGAGAAGATGCAGACTTCAGAGACTCCTGCCCTAAAGCATCTCACTTCTTTTCTGGGCTCAGAAACTCTTTCTCCAGTAACAAATGGTAAAGGCCAGGCGCAAGCTGCTTTAGGCTGCTTATGATGGTTGTTGTCGTCACGTGCTTGTGGTAAAATAGACTCAGAGTTCTGTTTTACAGAGCCCATCTCTCCGCCTGCTCCCATCAGTCTCATACCTCCCAGAGACCAGGTTCTGTAAGTAGAGTTGAGTTCCTAGATCAAACGTGGGCATGTTTCACATACCATAATAGTCTCATTTCCAGTCCATCTGTGACATAAACATGACAGTCAGAGTCAGGCATGGTGACTCATGCCTCTCACCCGAGCACTCAGGAGGATGAGGCAGGAGGATACTGTGTCCCAAGCCAGCCTGAGCCACCTAGCAAATCTTCTCTCAAAAGAGCCAAGCAGAACAAAGGAGAGGCAGGGGGCAGGGGAGCTGAGGTGCAGTGTGGTAATGGAGTACTTCCCTGCTTGCATGAGGCCCTGGGTTTGATCCAGTATTCACAGAGAAATTAACTAATTAATTTAAAATAAGGGCTGGGGAGATGGTTCAATGGTTAAGAGCACTGGCTTCTTTTCCAGAGGGCCGACACTTCCAGCCTTATAGGTACTAGGCACACAAGTACAGTGCACAGAAATACATGTAGGCAAAACACACTAGAATAAGATAAAAATTTAAAAATTAAAATTAAAAATAAATTAGGTAGCCAGGCAGTGGTGGCGCACGCCTTTAATCCCAGAACTTGGGAGGCGGGTGGATTTCTGAGTTTGAGGCCAGCCTGGTCTACAGAGTGAGTTCCAGGACAGACAGGGCTAAACCCTGTCTCGAAAAAACCAAAAAATAAATAAATAAATAAATAAATAAATAAATAAATAAATAAATAAATAAATAAGGTATGGTGATATGTGCCTTTAATCCCAGTACTCTGGAGACAGAGGAAACTGGGTCTCTACATGTTCAAGGCCAACATGGCTACACAGAAAGTTCTAGAATATCCAGGGCTACAGAGAGAGACCCTGTCTCAAAAAACAAAAACAAGCCTATGTTCATAGGAATGGCTTTCTTGGCTTTTGTTTGCTTGGTGTACATGTGTGTATGTGTGTGTATGTTCATGTATCTGTGTGCATGTGTGTTCATGTTTCTATGTGTGTACGTGTGTTTGTGTGCATATGTGCAGACCAACAAGGGCATTGATTCCCTAGAGCTGGAGTGACAAGTGGTTGTGAGCCGCCCACCATAGACTTTAGGAACCAAACTTGTGTCCTCAGCAGTAAGCATTGAACCATCTCTCCAACCCCTCATTTGGTTTAGTTCATATTTTAAGACAAGATTTTATGTAGCCCAGGCTGGCCACAGATTCAGCACCTAGTTCCAGAGCACCTTGAACTCCTGATTCTTGACTCCACCTCCCAAGTGTTAGGGTTGCAGATGTATGTCGGCACACCTGGCATCAGGCGCATGCTGAACCTAAGGGACTAGGGCTCAGTGCGTGCTGAGCAAACAGCCTGCCAGCCAAGCCACAAGCCTAGCCACAATGCAAGGTGGTGCCTCCTAAGGCCTTCGCTGCTGTCAAGGACTCAAGTCAGAGCCCAGGTTGTCAGTCCGAGGCGAGAAGCCAGGCCACAGACAGAGAGGAGGCCTGCAAGTCACACTGGCTCTTGGGGCTTCTGGGTAGAAGGCAAGGAGCCATGGGGGAGCAGGCCGTTCTGGAGAGAGTTGGGAGCCCACGGGGCCTCTGTTCCCAGCATCCACTTCTGTCAGAGGCCAGCCGCGTGCTTGGCAGTAGCTCCCGGAGTGGTACTCTGTGGAATTTTCCAGCTGTGGACATTGTCTTTACCTTTCTATTGCTGTGAAGAGACTGTGACCAAGGCAACTTATAAAGAAAGTATTTATTTGGGGTCCACAATTTCAGAGGGGTGACCATCGTGGTGGGGAGTGTGACAGCAGGCAGGCCGGCCTGGTGCTGGAGCAGTCCTGAGAACTTACATCTTGAGACACAACCATTAGTCTGGGAATGGAGAGAGTCTTTTGAAACCTCAAAGGCCCCCCCATCGTGAGACACAGGTCCTAATGCTTTCCAAATAATTCCACCAGCTAAGGATGAGCTAAGGATGAGCCTCTGGGGGCCATTCTTCAAACCACCACAGATGTAATGGGACTTGTCTGAGAGCCCACAGCAGGAGCGAGCAGGGGCGTGATTGAGAGTCAAGCCTGTCCTTTCCTGGGATTCCTTTTCCTACCCCAGTTCACTGTGGGTCAGCATGGCATAGAGTGAGGAGGACAATGACCCCACTTCCCACCACCCTCGGATCAGAAGGCCAAGCCTAGGGTAGCAGCAGTTTGGCCTCAGGTCCCTGTGGTGTGGGGGAGTGTTATCCCATGTGACGGGGAACCCCGGAGTTCCTAAAGCAGGTGTGATGACTTACGGGGTACCCCATCATTCTTGTCAGGGACCTGCTCACCTCCTCCCTCCCAGCTCTCATGAGCCCTGCTGCCCACCCATCCTCTTGACACACATATCAGGACCTAAGACCAGCCAGCCATCAGCTCAATCCCCAGGGTTCCTTGGAAACCATCACAAATCTGCAGAGTGGCTCTTAAGTCTGCAGTCTCAGCTCTGTCCCTGGCTCCTCATGGACATCACCACCTCGCATCCTCAACCCTTGCTTGCTCTTCCACCTGGAATGTTCTTCTGGGTAGATTCCTCCCTTGTCTCCCCCTCCCCTAGATGTCAGCCCTCAGAAGAATACTTCCAATCTCCATCCTTCTACCTAGCCTTATTTGTTTCAGAACAAGTTTCTGTCCCCCACACAGGCTCTACTCTGCTCACTTGCCTACAGTCAGTCCCCTCCTGCAGGTGGCCCTGTAGTTCCTGCCTGCTGTGCCACAGCTCTCAGTGTAGGCCCAGTCAGAGCAGGTTCCGAGCACAGTGAGTACAAAGAGCTAGGCCATGTGGAGGAGGCACAGTCACCTAGGGTGACTAGCCTTTGCCAGGTCAGGTGGCCCTGAGAAGCAGCTCACAGCCCTCTGACTCCAGTGTTCTTATTCCAGGCAGGTGGACACCAATGCAAAAAACGTCTTTGGTCAGCCACGGTTGAGGGCATCCCTGCGAGACCTCCGGTCCCCACGGAAGAACTACAAGTCAACCATCGAGGATGACCTGAAGAAGCTCATCATCATGGACAACCTGGGGCCAGAGCAGGATCGCGACACAGGGGTGCGTGTGGCTGGTGGCCTCGGGCAAGTTTGGGAGGGGTGATGCTCTCTGTCATGCCCCCAGCCTTTGGTGTCCGCCGGCCCTGTTCAGGAGTACAAGTGGGGGTTCTCTTATTAATTAGGGACAGAGCCAGGACTTAAGCCAGCTGGGGAAGGCCCCGGAGACCCTGGGTCTCACATCTTTCTCCCAGAGCCCAAGAAGAAAATGGCCCTACCCAGCTCTTCAGAGCACAGCCACAAGCAGCAAGAGCAAGAGAAGCAACTTAGGCTCCCATTCCCCAAAGACAGTGAGGCCGTCCATTGCCCTGCCTGCCCCTCATTGTCAGGCCGGCAGTCTGTGGGAACCTAGACAGCTCTTCACTGGGTATTGTGGCACACACCTGTAATCCCAGCTCTCAGGAGACTGAGACAGGAGGATCACATGTTGTAAGCCAGCCTGGGTTACATGGCTGAGACCATATCTGAAAAGAAAAGGCATGTACAACTTCAGTGATGACGTGCTTATATAAGCTTATAGCTGGAGGAGAGCTCAGAAGCCATGGGCACAGGTCAGATAAGAGTACAGAAGTGGATGCTGGGTGGACAGGAACTTGCCAAAAAGCCCCAGAGGCCCAGGACCACAGCCCAACATGCCAATCCCTGTCCTACCCTGTCTTGGCAGCAGTCCCCCCAGAAGAGCCTGCAGCGGACACTGTCGGATGAGAGCCTGTGTAGTGGACGCCGGGAGCCCAGCTTTGCCAGCCCTGGTAGCCTGGAGCCTGGCCTGCCCAGCGACGTGCTCTTCACCAGCACCTGCGCCTTCCCCTCCAGCACACTGCCCGCCCGCCGCCAGCACCAGCACTCCCACCCACCCAGCGGGGCACCCAGCACTGTTCCAACCACTGGCAATGGCTTCCCAGAGAAGAAATGTGAGCCTGGGCATTTGGGGGCGGCAGGCCTCCCAGGGCAGGTGGGAGGCGGTCATCTGTGGCCGGACCTTGTGAGGGAGGGAAGGGTGCACAGGTGCTCCAGGGACCCTCAGGGAGCAAATATTACTGGCCAAACGCTGGGTCACCTGAGACCAGAGGAAGCCAGCCCCCACCGGCCGGCCCCTCCCCACCATGCCATGCCCAAGAGCAAGTGTTCACGTTCTCAGCTCCCCAGCTACTATGGCTGTCAGCCTCCTTGCTCTCTCGTAAATGTCTCGTTTCCTGAACGTTTACGTAGTGACCTGACTTCCCCTAATATGCTGTGCTTAGTGGGCTTCCTGGGTGAGATTCATCCACACCTTTATTTCATCGAGCAGGTATTTACTGACTATGCCCCATAAGTGGGCCACTGGAACACATCTCCCGACACATGTCTCAGATTCTAGCACTTGGAGGTTGGAGGGTCATGGGTTTGAGGCCAGTCTAGAATCCTAGCAAGACCCATCTCAACTGAAGAAGAAAAAAATGGCAAAGAGCCGAGGCTGCATAGATGTGCTCCATGGGCCCTTCTCTCATGCCCTGACAAGCAATGGGTACAACTACACCGTGCTAGCTGTGGGCACAGCCCACCCAGACACACTGGGGGCTGTTCTTTGTTTGGGGGTTTTGTTTGAGTGTCTCTGTGTAGTCCTGGCTGATCTGGAACTCTCAGAGGTCCGCCTGCCTCTGCTTCCTGAATGCAGACTGCTGGGATCTTAGGCAGGAGCCATCACTCCTAGCCACCTTGCATACCAGTCCTGGTAGGAGTGGCAAGTAGAATCACTGCTGGTGTGTGCTGGTGGGAGCTGGATCGGGGCGCTCCTCGGCCTTTGGGGTGTTAGGAAGTGTATGGCACCCTTATTTTCTAAGCTCCAGATGTATCCTAAGTTCACCTGTGTTCTGTGCCACAGGTTTCAGTTAGGGGGTCGTGTCCCCACGTCTTCTAGATACGAATCCCCTGTACCTCACACATGTGGACGATGGATAAAGAAGACTATTGGCTCTCTCAAGGTGGCCATCTCGTCCCTTAAAAATCTTCCTCCAGTAGCTAAGTATGGGGGAGCACGCCATGTGATCTAGCACTTAGGAGGCGAAAGCAGGAAGACCCAGAGTTCAAGGTCAGCCTTAGCTACACAGTGACTTTGAAGCCAGCTTGGTCTAGGGAAACCTTGCCTCCAAAGCTAACAGAGTTTTAGTCCTCCCATGGTACCCCCTGTCCTTGTATCTGTATCCCTGCCCTGGTGTCCAGCCTCTTCCTTCTGGCGCAGTTACTGGTCATTCTTGCTTGTCTCCCTGTGCTCCAGGCTGAACTTCCTGCCCCACTGACAGAGCATGCCTGCCATCCCTTGGGGCTGGCACACAACCATGCCTCCATGCTCCCTAAGCTTACCCTTGTCTCCTGCCTCTACCTTCAGCCTTGGTAGCCCTGCCCACTCCTAGGTAGGGCCTGGTACACATAGCCAACATGAAGCCAGAAGGAGCTGAGAGTGCCACCTCTGCCGCAGTCTCGAGCCTAGCATCCCTCCACTCAGCCTGTCAGACTACAGTCTCAGGGTCCTCCCATCTACCCATGCC
The DNA here is from genome assembly GCA_028551405.1 of Uromys caudimaculatus. Classification (NCBI taxonomy): domain Eukaryota; kingdom Metazoa; phylum Chordata; class Mammalia; order Rodentia; family Muridae; genus Uromys; species Uromys caudimaculatus. The sequence continues at coordinate 50,748,456 of CM052717.1, forward strand.
TGACCACTGTGCCCCCTTTCCCTATTACAGCCTCATCCACTCTGGGTGTCTTCCCCTGTGGACTAGGAACACCTTCAGTACAAAGCCTGGTAGCCTCTGTATATCAGGCCTTACAGACATACCTCAGAATACCAGGATTCTGGGTGTTTGCTTCAAGAACAAATTTGGAGGCTACCACACTGCCTTTGACAGGCCATACGTCTTGACGAGATCTGCCATGGGATTGTAAGGACATCATTGCACTGCACTGCTGTGGGGACAGCCAGTTAGCCTGTCCACACATCCCAGGGGTGGCCTACACACCTCTTCAGGAGGGACCATGACACTTCAGGTGGTGACCACCAGCTTGTCACTTCTCTGACTTAGCCCTCCACTTTCCAAGCCACCAAAGCCCCCTCGGTGTTCCACACATCTCTGAGACTGTTCCACACGAGTGCTTTTCTTCCGGCCTCCCTGGTACCTACCCACCTCCCACTGCAGAGCTCTGCTTTAAGGTCACCTCAGCAGGACCTCCCTGGTCCCATATATAGAAAACCGCCCCCACACACCCAGCTCACAGTGCCTTTGCTCTGCCGGAGCCTCTCCCCGAGGCGGAACAGTATGGAATCTCTGTCCCTCCCTTCCACACTGACTCTCAGCTCAGCTGTCTCCCCGTCTCCACCTTCCCACATAGCCACCATCTCAGCCTCGGAACTCTCACTGGCTGACGGACGGGACCGGCCCCTGCGGCGACTTGACCCTGGGATGATGCCACTACCGGACACAGCTGCTGGCCTTGAGTGGTCCAGCCTGGTGAATGCGGCCAAGGCCTATGAAGGTGCGTAGCCTCCACCCAACCGCTCCTGACCCTCAGTGGTTGTCTGTTTTCAGATGATGACTAGAGGGCCTGTGGCTTTGCTGGACCTGACACGTGTGTTCCAGAGTCACGGAGAGCAAAGATAAAGCCTTTCATTGTCATCTGCTAACCATGCAGCCCAAGCAGGTGACCTCTTCCGATCCTCCGATACCTGGTCCACAAAAGGAGATCCCTCACCAGCTGCCTGGGCTACGTAATGGTCGTGTGAAAAATAGGCCCAGAGCAGGCCCTCCACAAACAGTGCTCTACTGAAGGCTGCATGCGACCCATCTCAAAAAAAAAAAAAAAAAACAGGCAGGATAGCCTGGTCTATGTAGCAAGTTCCAGGACAGCCAGAGCTATATAGAAAGACTCTGTCTCAAAAAAAAAAAAAAAAGTCCTGGTTGAGCAGTCAAACTACAGGTGACAGTTCTAAACTCAGTAAACTGAGTAGGACCCAGAATCCTCACAGACCACCAGTCTGCTGTTTGTAGGAAAGGCCTCACCCTGTCTGTCAGAGATAACTGTTAGCACTCTGGCTACCATATCCCCACCTCAGCCAGAAGGACAGAAGGAAGACACACACCTTCCCTCAGGGGAAGCCTTTACCAACTTCTGTTTGCCAGACCCTCAGCCCATGGCTGTGTCTACTCAGACTGGGAATTGTGAGCTGGGGATAGCACCAGGGTAGAGTGCTCATGTATAAGACCCTGGGTTGTCTTCGTTTTGTTTTGCAGGAGACAGTTGGTTGGATTGGTTTGGTTTATTGATTGTTTGTGTTTGGGTTTTTGGTTTTTGGGGTTTGTTTGGTTTGGTTTGGTTTGGCTTGGTTTTGGTTTGGTTTGGTTTGGTTTGGTTTGGTTTGGTTTGGTTTGGTTTGGTTTGGTTTTTTTCAAGACAGTGTTTTCTCTGTGTAGTCCTGGCTGTCCTAGAACTTACTCTGTAGACCAGGCTGGCCTCAGACTTGGAATTCTGTCTGCCTCTGCCTCCTGAGTACTGGGATTAAAGGTGTAGACCACCATCTGCCAGCTATAAGACCCTGGGTTGATTTTTCTGTCTGTCTATCTCTCTGATTTGGATAGGTATCATATAGCCCAGATTAGTCTCAAATTCACCATGTAGCTCAGGCTGGCCTTAAACTCCTTCCTGGTCCACCTACTGAGTACTAGGATTATAGGTGTATGCACTGTACCCAGCTCAGAATTCCCCAGCCTGGCCCAGATTTGTGGTCCTCCTGCCTCAGCCTCTCCAGTGCTGAAATTGCAGGACGGTGGCACCACCCCTGACCCAGCCCAGCCATGTTAAGTTTTTTGTTTTGTAATTCTAAATGCCCACCCTCTTAGCCCAACCTAGAGTACCATCATCACACGGCATGTGTGGACTAGGTGGGCATTTTTCATGCTGACCTCTCTATCCAAAGGACCATAATAGAAAAGCAAGAATGGTTTTAATTAAAATGGGGCTTCCGTGTTTGTGTGCCATGCGTTCTGCCGTCTAGCAGCAGCCCCAAGGACCTCAGGCTTGCCCTGACACCCTGCCACAGGGCAGGACCAGGCCGAGCATTACTTGGATCCCTGGCTTGGAGAGGGAGGGCAAGCAGTGGGGACAGGACCAGATCCAAAAACTAGGAGCTCAGCTGGCTGGCTCCCAGCATAGGGAGTACCAAATGGGCTGACAAGGAGACTGGAGACTGCCGCCTCCATGATCTCCAGCTTTGCCTGTGAGGAGCTTTGTGACAAGCCATTAACCCCTCATGCCTCAGTTGCTCATCTGTAAAATCTGTCTGCCCCACAAGTCGTGGATATTAGATGAACCTGTACTTGTTAAAGTGCTTATGAACCATGGCAATGCAGAGATGAGTAGCAGTAGAGCCCCTGCCTAGAGTCCCCCAGTGAGGGGCTGGGGCATGGTTTAGTGGTAGAGCCCCTGGGCTCGGGGCATGGCTCAGTGGTAAAGCCCCTGCCTAGAATCCCCCAGTGAGGAGCTGGGGGCGTGGCTCAGTGGTAGAGCCCCTCCCTAGGATAGATATGATATATTCATACTGTAATATGAGCCTTATTAGTTCTTGTGAGTTTCTGAGGAATTTTGGATATTCAGCTCCTGAGAGCCAGGAAAAGCACAGGAATCCCTGAGTCTTCTCCAAGACTCAGAGGCCTGCCTGAGCTACATAGCAAGATCCTGTTTAAAATCTTCAGATTCTGGGCTGGAGAAATGGCTTACTGATTAAGAAAACTTGCTGCTCTTCCAGAGGACATGACTGGTTACAGATCCACACTGGGCAGCTTATATCCATGCGTAACTACCACTAGGGGAATCTGACACTCTCTTTTGGCTTCTACAGGCACCCATACAAGTGTCTCACACAGACACACACATGCATATAAATAAAAATAAATTTTAAAAAGAAAGAAAAGGAGCCAGGAGGTGGTGGCACATACCTTTAATCCCAGCTCTCAGGAGGCAGAATCTCTGAGTTCAAGGCTAGCCTCATCTACAAAATGAGTTCAAGGACAACCAGACCTACAGAGAGAACCCCTGTCTCAAACAAGAAAGGAAAAAGAAGCCGGGCCGTGGTGGTTCACGCCTTTAATCCCAGCACTTGGGAGGCAGAGGCAGGTGGATTCTGAGTTCGAGGCCAGCCTGGTCTACAGAGTGAGTTCCAGGACAGCCAGGGCTACACAGAGAAACCCTGTCTCAAAAAAACAAACAAAAAAGAAAGAAAGAAGGAAGGAAAGGAAGGAAGGAAGAAAAGGAAAAGGAAAAGAAAAAGAAAAAGAAAGGGAGGGAGAACCCTGTCTCATAAAAAAACAAACAAACAAAAAAAAAAAAAAAAAGGAAGTGAGGGAGGAAGAGAAAAGAAAAAGACATCACTAGGAGAACACAGATTACTTCAGGAGGCCCAGCTTGGTGGTATACACCTGTAATTACAGCACTAAGGCTGAGGCAGGATTGCAGGACTTTAGGCCAGCCTGAGCTACAGAGTGATGCTTTACCTACAAAAAAAAAGACCAAATGTGGTTGCTCAGGCTAAGGCAGGAGATTCACTGTGAGTTCAAGGCCAGCCAGAGCAGCAAAATGAGACCTGATCAGAGAAGGTTGGTGGGAGGGAATGGGATGAAGACAGGTAGGAATTGTCAGGAAGGGATGTCAGGAAGAAGCTGAGACCGCCTACCTGCTCACTTCTCCTTCTCCTTCTCCCTGGCAGTGCAGAGAGCTGTGTCCCTCTTCTCTCTGAATGACCCAGCCCTGAGCCCAGAGATCCCTCCTGCACACAGCCCTGTGCACAGCCATCTGAGCCTGGAGCGGGGCCCCCAGGCTCCTAGGACCACTCCCACTTTGAGGTAAGTTTCCCTGGTAATGCTGGGGTCCATCACCACCAGAGCTCAGCAGGCAGCACACATGCACAAGACAAGAGCAGGCAGGCACTGCAGGCCACCCAAGATGGCCCAGAACTTCGGGTCTCATACTTCCAACTTTGGGCCATTCCCCTAGAGCGTCCCCCCAGCCTCTCGCTGTCTCCCGTCTCCATCTGTCTGTAGCTCGACCCCCTCTTTGGTGGATCCCCTGGTGATGCAGACTTGCCCTCCACCCTCTGCACTGCTGGGCAGTACAGACCATCTTGGCCTCCCGTGGGTGCTCCACCCGCAGGAGAGAGGACGGGAGACAGGGTCCACTTCAGCATCTTACCCGGCTCCTCTGACTCAGTGCAGGGAATCTGAGCACTCATACTCAGCAGAGAAAGCGTTAAGGGCCTCGCTGCCTGCATGGGGTTACCAGGGTGCTCGCAGCATCTGTGTGTGCTTCCATGAGGTTCTGCTCGCCTCTGGCTTGCACAGCGCTTAATGGTTACCGGAAGCCTTTTCTGAGGAAAGTTGTCTCACACACACACACACACACACACACACACACACACACACACACACCCCTCCCTCTTCACAGCCTTCTTGGTCTTAGGTCTTGACTCTCATCAGAAGTGTGGGTCTCTGTAGTTATAGAAAACAGCTGCTATGGTTAAAGGCTCTGGGAACCTGTGGCCCTTGGGCCCCCTCCTGGGTTCTTCCCTCCCACCTCCCTCCGTAGTTCCAGCTCCCTAAGCTGAGGACCCAGCAGCCTCACTTCAGCCCTTCCCCAAACCGCTCCAAATGCGAGACCCTGAAGCATCTCTTTAGCGTCCCCTCCGTGCAGAGGTGCCATCCGCTTGCAGAATGCCAGGCAGCCCTGGGGCTGAGAGGGTCTCCACAGCTAGAACCCAGGCAGTGGGGCCCAGCCCCAGTAATTGGGTGGGCAGCATTCTCTGTCTCAGCCTCGGCTTCCTGTTCTGCCGCAGCTAGGTGGCACCTTTGCAGGCCACAGAGAGCTGGAGATTCTGTAGCACTGACTGACCACTGGAACAAAGTGTGTCATCGTCATTGATGGTGCTGTTGGCTGTTGTCCATTGGCCCACCATGGACTTTATGGGCTCTGGATGGGCTTAGTCTGCAGTGCTCACTACATACAGGCTGAGTGAGTTCTTTGTATCTCATGAGTACACAGACAAGGTTCTATCTAAAATCACACGCATACCCCTTCTGGGGGGCAGATGCGTATTTCAGGGCGGCTTCCACCTAGCCTCGGCCTGGCCTGGTGCTTCCTCAGCCTGCGTGCACAGGTGGCCTGGGTTCAGGGATGGGGGGCTTCCCCACAGAGCTGCTCATCGGTCCTTGCACCCCCTGGACTTTCAGGAAGGTGAGGACTGATCAGAGGCCAGAGGGCCTGTACCCCAAATCTCTCCCAATTTTTGAGTAAGAGCCCTCCTCCGAGGTATCAGGCCTCAGGATTGACCCCATCCCTTGTGTCTCCAGTGAGGAGTCACCCCTGGATCTGACCGGCAAGGTGTACCAGCTGGAGGCGATGCTGAAGCAGCTGCACACGGACCTGCAGAAGGTAAGACCTACAGTGTGCCTCCTGTCTTCCCCCTCCCATACCCCTCTGCGCTGGGCAGCACTGTCTCCCCACCCACCCCTCTGCTCTGGAATACGATCACCAGGGGATTGAAAAGCCAAGCAAGGGCAGAGAAAATCAGCATGTTGCTCAGTCAGTAGAGTGCTTGTCTAGCGTGCACAAAGCTCTGGGTTCCTAGCAATGCCTGGGCTGGACATGGTGGTAGATGCTGTAATCCCAGCTCTCAGGTCATGGAGGTAGGAGAACCAAAGATCAGGGCCATCCTCAGCTGCATACTGGGTTTCCAGTCAGCCTGAGATACATGAGAGTAGGTCTTTAAGTAATTATAATTATAAATAAAAATGGTAGGCAGATGTTGACCATCAAGGGGTTAATGGTAGAATAGATTATAGGACACCCTGCACATGGGAGTCTGCAGCCAATTAAGAGTTTCAGTCAAGCCTCATAGTACCTCATGTGCCTGTAACCCCAGCTCTGAGCAGGCAAGAGACAGGAGGGTCACAGAGGCTTGCTGGCTTCCTGCCTGCCCAAGAAAACCATAGGCACAGGTGAAGAGAAAGACAAAGAAACAGGTGAAGAGTGACAGAGGACACCTGGAGCCCTCTTCAGACACATGCACCTCTGCACGCTTACACACACACACACACACACACACACACACACACACACACAAGAAAATAAGTTAAAGTGGGTAAATGAATAGTAGATATATCCAGCAACTACCATGCAAGACGAGCTAATAACTTAGTGAGAAATAGTCCAGGCTGGCCTTAATCCTCCTGCCTCAACCTCCCCATTCATTGTGTAAGTTTGAAGCCAGCCTGGCCAGCCGGGGCTACACAGAAGCATACACTGATAAATAAAAAAAAATCAAAAGAAGACAGCCCCTTGTGGAAGGGCATGTACTAAACCACATTGCCATTGTATCTGTGGCTCTCATGCACCCATCTCAAGGTAGAGGGGATGAGGAGAAACAAGACTGGGGGAGCTCTACTTGTTCATATATTTGAGGTGACACAAGGCAGGCCCAGTCCAGACCCCTACCCCAATGTTTAACGCTGCGTGGCTTTGGCATTCCCTACAGTAGGGTGTCACGTGACCCCAGAAGAGCAACGTCTGCTCAGACAGCCTTGCTGTGGCGAGGCTTGGTTGTTTCTCCCAGGAAAGTGAAGATGACAGCCACCCCGAAGGTTTGGGTGGGGTGAGGTGGTAACACTGAGGATGGCTATCAAATGACTGCTTCAGCCTGTCAGTGGTGGGGTGCACCCCTGTGATCCCAGCACTGGGGAGGCTGAGGTCAGCCTGAGTTACATACTACGACCCTATCTTAAAAAAAGAGTAAACTAACCCGTAAGCTTTCCAAAGCACCTGTCAGAGTTGAGCATGGAGTAACTTGCCCTGGGTGGTGCATCTGGAGAAACAGAGCTTGGATTTGAACCCTTGCAGCCAGGCCCCTCGGGACTCAGTGGCTGTGGTCTGCTCCTGTTCTGTGCACTACCAGGAGCACCTCAGCCGCTGTGCCTTACTAACCCAGCCCTTTGCCCTCCCAGGAGAAGCAGGATAAGGTGGTGCTGCAATCAGAGGTGGCCAGCCTGCGGCAGAACAATCAGCGACTGCAGGAGGAGTCACAGGCCGCCAGTGAACAGCTGCGCAAGTTCGCTGAGCTCTTCAGCAGGGAGAAGAAGGAGCTCTAAGCTCCCCTGGGCTCGCCCCCGGACCGCCCCGGCTGGCAGGCAGTGGGCTTCTGGTTGCAGGGTGACAGGTCATCCAGCCACAGCCCCGCACCCACTGCCCTGCAGCCTTCCTTAGGGACTCTGGAACTCCGGGCGGGCGGGCTATGTCTCAGGCCCCTCTCAGCTGCTCCCTGCCTGCCACCCTGCAGGTCACTGTAGCCCATTCCTAGGACCCAGCTGCCTGGAGCTGTGTCAGTGGGAGGGGCCCAGGAGCCCCTGCATGAGAAGTATGGACCGAAGTGAGCCTCTCTCTTCCCGCACTCCCCCAGTGTACTGGCTCCAGGTAGCATGGACATCACCCTCTGAGCCCCCTTCCACACAGTGGCCAGGAGCACTTTCATAGAGTTTAAATTATTTTCCTGGGACCCCAGAATGGGCAGGGACCGCTAGCACCCAGATCCACTCCTGTGAGAAACCCTATTTGTATAGCCAGGGCTGTTTCTATGACCTTTTTTATCAGCTTCTCTCAAGCAGCCACAGGCCCCTCTACCTTCAAGCTACTGATCTGGCCAGCCATGGGCTCCTCCTCTAGGACAACTAGGCCATTGCCTCCTACTCCAGAGCTTAGAGGAGCCTGGGGCCGGGGCTGAGGCATAGCCTTCACCCCCTGTGTGGTCCTCTTTTCTTTTACAAGTCTCCCTGGCCACACTCCATCCCCCAGTGGCCACCAGACGCGCTCACTGTGCTCCCCGGGGAGCACTCACAGTGCAGCCCCCAGCCCCCAGAGATTCTCCAAAGGCAATAAGGGGCAGCTCAGTGCGGATCCACGCTGCTCACCCAGGAAACACAAATTTCCCCCCTTTTTCCTTCTTTAAAAACAAACAGAAAAGAATATATATATATATATATATATATTTATTTTTTCATGTAGAGTTGTGCCGGAACACATTTGAATGGCCACAGTCTGTGGATTCCCCAACCCCCGTGGGCTGGAGGTCAGTGTGAGGACCCGAGGGATATGGGGGCAGCAGGCAGCAAGCAGTTGGCAGTATCGATTGGACCCAGAGCCATAGCTAGATGGCCCAGCCCTCAGACCTGGACCATCACCTTCTCTTTGGGCCACACAACAGGCACTCTGCTCCAGATGGGCCAGGCTGAAGGGCAGGGCTTGAGGAAAGGGTACCCACAGCTCCCTGTGACCCGCCTCTGACCCTGGGGAAGCCCCTCCCCCCGGTTGTGAGGGAGCAGCCTGCCATGCCCTCCACTCACCATGGAATGATGGTGGCAGACTAGGCCACCCAGTGTCCTGAACCCTGGCCAACTACTGTGATCCCTCTCCTGATCCCCTTTCTGAAGGGTTCTCCAGCCCCTGCCCTCTCAGAACCCAACCTGGAGCCTCCCCCCCCCCCCCCGCCTCCCTTTCTTTCTTTCTTTCTTTAATGTGTCCTCGAATCTTCAGATCATTCGAATCATTTCGGGGACCTAATCATGTACATTGACAATTGTAAATTATAATTTTTGGTTTTGTTCTATTATTTTTGTAAGAATTTCTGCAAAAAAAAAAAAATCTATTTAATCTGAGGTTGATGCTCTGATGGCTAGAGGCAGCAGCAGGCTTTTTCTTTTCCATGTTGATTTGTTCCATTTGGATTTTTTTATCCTTCTTTCTCGTCCTTTCTCCCCCTCTTCCCATCCCCGTCTTGAGATTTCTGGCATGTTTCAGGAGGTTTCAAAGGAAATAAACATTTCATAGAAATGGCTGGTGTGCTCTCTGGCAGCTGCCTGAAGTCAGGCCGGCTCCCTCCTGCTAAGCTCCTGTCACCCCCCTGCTGCACAGCACACTCTTACCTGCCCTGCAGCTCTTCGTAGGTGTCAGAGAGAAAGCTGACCCTCAGGATGCAGGAGGTGCTGAAGTTAAAAAGAAGCTAGGTCTGCATGGTGGGCGAGCTCGCACACGCCTTTAATCCCAGGGCTCGGGTGCGTCTCTGCGCATTCTAGGATAGTCAGGGCTGCACTGAGACCCTTTCTTCAAAGGGGGAGGAGATGGACTATTTTTGCCCTGTGTGATGGTTCACACTTGTAATCCCAGTGCTCTGAAGCAGGAGGATCCCCGAGAGTTCAAGGCCAGTTGTATTGGTACACATCTGGAACCTCAGCCTTGGGAAGTGAAGGGACACGAGGAGTTCAAGTCAAGGTCTTTATCAGTTACATGGCAAGTTTGAGGCCACCCTGTACAAACCCCAAGATAAATGGTAATAATGCCCTTTAACAAAAAAACCTTCCGGGCCAGAAGTGGCTTTGTGGTTAAGAGCATTGGCTGCTCTTCCAGAGGACCCCCAGGTCCTCACAGCTCACAGCTGCCTGACTCCACACCCAAGGGACCCAATGCCCTCTTCTGGTATATTTAAAAAAAAAAAAAAAAAAAAAGGCAAAGTAAGGTAGCATGCGCCTTTAATCCTGGCAGAGGCAGGTGGATCTCTGAGTTTGAGGCCAGCCTGCCTGGTCTACAGAGTGAGTTCCAGGGCAGCTAGGGCTACACAGAGGAAGTCTGTCTCAAAACAAAAACACGGGAGATTGCAGGTAAAGCAAGTACTGCCATGTTTGTGAGACTTGTGTGAAGCCTCTGGCCTTAGACCTCCTGGGACCCCAAGCCACACCCCTCGGCACCCCACCCCCCCACCTACTCATCTCTCCACTGGGTCCCACTGTGCCGTGGACCTCCCTCTACCAACAGTGTAGGGAGTGAATTGCAGTGGAGAGCTGCACGGGATCCCTTGGTGGGCCAGAAGTAAAGGAAGAGTGTCATCTAGGTAAAGAAGTGTCTTAGACAAACTCCTGACGCCTCAACCAAAACCAGATTTTCTGTGGTCCTCCTGGCAGGACGGAGTAAGGGCGCCTTGAAACTTGAGGCTCTGTGTCTGTGTCCCGCCGAACTGTGGACATCCGCGGGTGGGCGGGGCACAAGGCAAACTGACTCTGGACTCAGGAGTTCCACGGGAAGATCCTAGAGACTCGCCTCCTGTGGGAAGTCAGCCTTTCTAGACAGGACTTCCCCCCCCCTCCCCATCAGCTGTCCTTGTGTTCTTCAAGTCTAAGCTGAACTCTGATCCTCCACACCCTCTCCACCCCCGCCCCCACCCCCCAAATGTCTTCCGAAAGGTGTTTGCCTGTGGAGAATCAGCCCGTGCAAGGGCTTCCAGCTACTCAGACATCCTCACTTTCCACCCTCCTCAGGGCCCCATTCAGCCCAGCCCTCCCCCCACCAACCTGGGCCAAGTGGGGGAGGGAACCCGGGAACAAACTGTTCTCACATCCTCTCCTGGCCTGGGAGATATACCACCATCTCCCAACACCCCACAATTCACACGCGCGCCCGCACACGCACGCCAAGCCCTGACGGCGCCCGCACTGCGCCCGCCTGGTAGTTCCTTCCCCTTCTTGCCCCAGTTTTTCCCGCCCCTCCCCCACCTCCACAAAGCCTGCCACACAATCTTTTTGGCCTCATCTGCCTGGCACTCTCCAGATTTCTGTCTGTCCGCACCCCCACACCCCTCTCTAAAGAGAAGGCTCATAATATAGCCCAGGATGACTTGTAGCTCACGGTCCTCCTGCCTCAGCCTCCGGTGTTGGGATTCTGAGCCACATGGTGTCTTACCCGTCCTGGACGGCGCTCCCTTAGAGTCTTTATTGCCTTCCAACCAAAAACCCTCATGCCCATGTCTTTTGTCTGGGGGCTTTGCCTGTTCCCTTATCGAATTTTCTCCCTCTGACTTTGTAAGTTTTCTGCTTTTTTCTCCAAACAGCTGTCCACTTCTCCCTCCCCTGGCCTTGCCAGAGACTGACTTTTTTTTAAACTATTATTTCCTGGATAGTCCTCCACCCCGTCCCTGTCCTCTTTCCTCGGAATTCCTGGGACTCTCTCCCCATTTGTATATCTCCCCAGCTTAGTCCTTTTTTCACTCGGTAAATGTGTGGCCTCAGAACCCTTTTCCTTTCTGGTCACTGCCCTGGTTCTCCACTCCCACCGCCCCACCCCACCCCATCCGTCTCCTTGAATCCCTGTCCTCCTGTCCTCCACTTTTAACCACACCCAGGACAGGGAATCCCAAGTGACAGCCAGCTATGCTGAGGTGTTATCTCCGAACCCTAGCCTGGGAGGGGGCCGCCTTCTGGTCTCTCCAGCCCTCCCTTCCCCCAGTCTTCACTCCTACCTCCCTCTTTGAGCTGCCTCCCGCTGCAGCTGCAGCAGCCCGTTGCTATGGCAACCACAGCTGGCTGGGTGGGAGCCCCTCCACCCCATCCCCCTCTTCTCTCCAGCAAGACAGGGAGGAGCTGGGACAAAGCCAGAGGGAGGCATGGTGTAGGGGCAAAGAGGTGGGGGCCGGCCACAGTGGCTTCTACCCCAGTGAGGCCCCTTGGCTTCCCATGTTGGTGACACCCCAAGAGAGGCTAGAAATGGAAGCAGTTGTGGGCAGAGGGGTCAGGCCCAGTTTAATACACAGAACAAGTTAATTCACAGCAGAGGCAGGCAATAAAGAAGACTTGGTGACAAGGGGGATACTCCTGGATTGGGGGCCGACTCCCCCAGACTCTCCACCTCCCCCACCTCCAGTCTCAATTTCCCTTTTTTAAAACCCGAACAACAAACACACACAACCACGAGAAACAACCACACCCCCTTGCCACCCCCAAAATGGCTAGCGAGGGGGGCAGGAGGCAGCCCAGCCTGGCTGGGTAGGGAAGGAAAGGGTTGGGAAAGGAGAAAAAAAAAAAAAAAAAAAAAACTGAGTCCATTGCAATCTGTGCTTCTCACTGCAGCGAGCTGGCCGCCTGCCTCACCCCACGGGCCTCCCCCAGCTGCATGCCCCAGGCCTGGCAGGCACCGGGTGGGCACAGGGCAGGGCTATCAAGGAGGGGCAGGAAGAGTTCAAAACCATGGTTCACATCATGCAGTATCCACGGTGGGTACCGGGAGGGGGCAGTGTGTGGGCACCATGCCCACCTGGCCTGGGTGTGAGGAAGGAATGGTACCCACCTCAGATGGGAGTTGAAACCATTGCAACTCCAAAAATGGGGTGAGGAGGCGCCATTCGGGAAACTGGTCAAGTCAGGTCCCCAGCAGACACTCAACAGCGCCCCACCACCCAGCCAGCCTTTATAGGACTCTTTGTATATATTAATTTCTTTTTTCTTTTTTTTTTAACATTTTGTCTTTTTCTTTAGAAAAAGGCTCTTTCCATGCCGCTGGCTGGCATCCACTACCCCTCTATGCCCGCCCAGAGGCGGGGTATGGCTTTGAGGGGAGCAGAAGCCTGGTGCCCATTTGTCAAGGGATGAAGAGGGGGACAGGAGGGACCCTGCTGGACCCGCCCACCCACAGAGTAACATTCCACTTGCAGAGGGAGACCGACCGCCTTGGCCCCACTCTGGGCTTCACCCTATCCCTTCCACTGGGGACACCGGGTGGGAAGAGCCAGGAGCTCCAAGAGGCAGAAGATAGCACCACCCAAAGGTCCTGGAGAAGTGGAGCCAGGCCTAAGTCAGGGTGATGTAAGCAGAGGCCTTTTCTTTCAAGTGCCGAAGACAGAGGTGGCAACTCCAGCTCCCTGCGGGGGAAGCCAGGAGACAAAATTAGACTCAAGCCTATGAAAGAGCGCCCCCCCACCTGTCCCCACCCAGAGCACATGGTCTCTGCCACCAAGAAGACAACGTTCCAACCCACCCACCCCATGTCTCGCCCACCTCTTCCCTCACCTTCCGGGGGCTCCGCCATGGGAGGGCTCAGGCAGTACATGTGGTAACCCCGATCACAGTCATCACAGAACAGCAGCTGGTCCTGGGGGGTGAGACCCGCCCAGCTGGCACCCTGGGGGCACGGGCACCAGAAACCGGGGTGGGGGGCCGGGGCAGGGGCTAGGTTCCAGGGGCCCTTCTGAGAAACTGGCTCTGTGGTCTGTACTGTGGAGTCCACTGGCCTTGTCTGACCACTCACGGAGTGCAGTCTGGACTTTGTAACTATAGAATACTGAATGAAGTTCAGCGGGCCAGATACCCACTCATGAGCAATATACAGGTTCAAGTCCTGGCCCTACAACCTTCTGAGCTTGGTGACCTCAGGCGTCCTTCTCCCTCTCTGAGCTCAGCATCTTCTATGTGTAGTGGGAACAGGAGCACCAGCCTCAAGGGAGGTTGGGAGGGGTCATGGGGAAGAATATAAAGGATCACTAGGGACGATGACAACCGTACTGCACACTAATGCTGGTCACCCGGGGGTTCTGAGCAAGGAAGGCTCCATGGGCAGAAGTGGCAGAGCCAGGCCAGAAGGGAAGCTGGGGAGTGCCCGGGAGGTGGGGTGGGCACTCACGTCATTCTCCGAGGTGCCACACAGGCTGCAGGACTTGCATTCGATGCACTGCCAGCGGTAGGTCCGCACAGCGGCGGTCATGTTCACCGTGAACTGTAAACACGAGGGATGTCCTGGGGGCCGAGGGGCGGGGATGCAGTTAGGGAGACTCATTGGACCTCTGGTGGTTACTGACCCCGGGGGAGGTAATGGCTCTGCCCCTAGCCCTGACTCTGAGGTCAAGGTGAGCTTTGTGGTGGGATCCTACCCCTGAGACAGACATCCGGAAGCTGGACTGCTGGGCAAGCAGCTGTGTTGGCCACCACAGTCTCCTACTCAGCCACCTTGACAACCACACTCTGCTCCCCAGAACACCATGGCGACCGCATTCCATTACCCACAGTGCTGTGGCAACCGCGTTCTACCACCCACAACACTGTGGCCACCACAGTCTGTTAAGCATTGCACTAGGCAGCCACATTGCAATACCCACAGCCGAGCGGCCAGCCTTCCTGTTAACCACAGCAACGTGGCAGCCGACTCCTGCCAGCCGGGACGCCATAGCAACCAAGTTCCACAACAGGGTCCCCACACCTTGCTTCCCTGAAACCAAAGCCCATCCCACACAAGGCACGAGCAAACAAACTTCCTCTGACAATCCTCGCCGTGTGACTCGGCTCAGTCCTTCTCCCACAGCACGAAGACACCTGTGGCCACAGCCCACAGCACTTCCCACAGAGCCTGGCAACCACTACCCATGTCATTCAACAGCCACTGGCCACAACACCCAACAGTTACAACTACATCCCCCAGAGCCAGACACCAACAACCCACACAGCCTGACAGCTGTAGCTCCAGCCCACAGTGCCCAGCAGCCAGTAGCCACAGCCAGAGTCCACCATGACATAACAGTCACATTCTGTTGTATTAAACTGCAAAGACAACCCATACTATAACGACCGCAATCCATTACCCATGCTGCTGAAGCAACCAGTCTTACTACCCAGGAGGCCTGCCTGGGAAACCACATTATATTAACCACAGTTCTGCAACACACAATCCTGCTATTCACAGCGCCCAGGCAGTGCGGTTCATTACTCCCGTACCTCCACCACCTGCCCACAATACCCCCTAACTTCTCTCTACTCTCCAAGCCAGGAAAGCACAAAGCCATGGCACCTCATACTGCTGGTTCCTACTGTGCCAGCAAGCCCGCTCAGTTTCCCACAGAC
Source organism: Uromys caudimaculatus (assembly GCA_028551405.1). Lineage (NCBI taxonomy): Eukaryota > Metazoa > Chordata > Mammalia > Rodentia > Muridae > Uromys > Uromys caudimaculatus. The sequence continues at coordinate 50,763,480 of CM052717.1, forward strand.
CCCGACAGCAAAGGCAGCCCCTAGGACAGGCTGGGTACAGCCCTCACTCCCTTGCTTCCCATACCCTAAATCTGGATTCTGAGATACCCTCTCCCTGCCATCTTCCAGAAAATATGTGGTGAGTGTCACCTGATCGCCCACAGTCCGCACAGGAGATGAGGTCCTCGGGACATCCAGTCTTCTTGGAGCCCCCCAGGCAAAAGTCACAGTAGCCATTGGGGATGACAGTGCCATCTGGTGCTTTCTTGGCTGAAAGACAGCAGGCAGCGGTGGGCACAGGACAGGTGAGGCGCGCCAGTCAAAGACTGCTGCAGAAGTCGGGGAGGAGGGAGGTGCCCCTACCTGTGTGTTTCCTCTGTGCCTCAGGGACCCAGGCCAATTCTTTGTAAAACTCTAGGGGTGGGGGGACAGAAAGGGGCTCTTACCATAGGCAAGGTCCCATCTGTCCCCAGCCTCAGCCCCAGGGGCAGACCCTTGGCCCAGGCACTGGGAAGTAGCAAGAAAACTGGGGGAGGGGCAAGTAATTCTCACCAGAACCCTAACTCTTAGGATAACTATATGTTCTATTTGGGTAAAAGTCTAGGAGACGGGTATAAGCTTAGCAAGATCCCATGGCTGCCCACATTGTGTGTTTGCACCCCCAAGTAAGCTCGCCTAGGCAAAGATTAGCAGGCAGTTCTGCAAAGCCTAGTCAAGGAGGACATTTTTCCAACACAGAAGGTTCGGGGCCAGGCCTGAGGATTCGGAGAAGCTCTCTTTGAGGGACAGGTGAGATAGCTCCCTTCCCGCATGGCTCAGCTGTCATGGCATGGAACAGCCGTGGGTGGGTGTCAAGGACC
>CM052717.1:50764418-50811306 GCA_028551405.1 Uromys caudimaculatus
AGAGGGGTTGCCATGGCAACCCCAGAGCCAGCATCCCTACGGTTGGTGGGGGAGGGAACTGTTAAGCTGAAGATTTTCCAGAAATGTCTAAATGTGTCCCCACCTCCCCATCCCCAGACATTACCAGCCTCCATTGACCCCGCCCCACCCCTAGCACCTCACCCACCAGCCTTGACCCTCCAACTCACGTTTATGGTTATTTTTCCGGTGGAAAGGCAGGGCGTGGCGCTCAGTGTGCTCCTCCCCCTCCTCCTCAGCCAGGTGGGTGTGGGTATAGTGGTAGCTGAGCCCTGGCCGGTTCTTATACCTCTTCCCACAGACTGGAGGGGAAGTGAGTGGATGGTTGTCAGACTCCAGGGCCACCTCCTCCACCCTGGCCTCCAGGATCACACCTCGTGCTCTGCCAAGGGCCATAAGGTCACTGGGTCCCACACCCTCCCTTTCTCCTCTGCAGAACTCACTATCACAGACGTAGGGCTTGTCTCGGTCCTCCAGGGATGCGGTGTCCTGGCGTTTTCGGAGACCTCCAATGCCATATGCCTGTAGGGAGGAGGGTTAGGAGTGAGGAGCCCAGAAAACCAGGAAAAGGTTCATCATTCTTGGGGGTTTTGAGTTTGTCGTTGTTGTACTGCTGTGGTTTGAGACAGGGTCTCCCTATGTAGCCCTGCCTGATCTGGAACTCACTATGTAGATCGGACCGGCCTTAACATACAGTGGCCCTCCTGCCTCTGGGTTATGGGCATGTGCTACCATGCCTTAACGCCTTCATTTAGACTTGGAAGTCAAACTGAAGAAAAAAAATCAAAATTTTTCTTTTCAGTACTGGGGGTGTGGCTCAGTGACAGAGCAGGTGTCATGTGGGTATGAGACGCTGGGTGTCGTCCCAGAGCCACACAACAGTCTCACCACTAAAACTGGGTACATGTTCTAGCTGTGAGTCTTTGAACTTCTCAGTACACCTCCGAAGATAAATGTTTTTGTTGTGGTTGTTGTTTTGGGACAGGGTCTCTGCACACAGTTCTTGCTGTCCAAGAACTCACTATATAGACCAGGTTGGCTTTGAACTCACAGAGATCCTCTTGCCCCCAGCCTCTCCAGTGCTGGATTAAAGGTGTGTTCCAATACCTTTTTATTGTTCTTATGGGAGGTTGTGTGTGTGTGTGTGTGTTTGTATGTATATATGTGGTAAATGCGTGTTTGTGTATGTGTGCATTTGTATATATGGTGTGTGTATTTGTATGTGTGTGTGCATGGTATGTGTGTATATATGTTTGTATATATATGTATGTTTGTGTGTGTGGTGTGCATGTGTATTAATGTGTGTATGCAGAGTGTATATTTGTACTTATGTGTTTGTATGTGTGTATATTTGCATGTATTTGTGTATATATGTTTGTATGTATGTGTACATGTTTGTGTATGTGTGTATGTGGTGTGTGTAAGTGTGTGTATTTGTGTGTGCATGGTGTATGTGTGTATGCTTGTGTGTGTTGTTGCTGTTGTTGTCTGGGTGGCTGGTTTGGTTTAGGATTTTTTTCATTTCTTTTTGCACACGTCTCTTTATGTAGTTCAGAGTAGCCTGGAATTCACTTGCCTCAAACTTATAGCAATTCTCCTGCCTCAGTCTTTCAGGTGCTGGGGTTACAAGTGTAGGCTACCACACCTAGCTCTGCAAGACAGTTCTGATCCACAAGCTCCATTTTCGAAAGTGTTTAGAATGCACTGAGTTTCCATTTCCTCACCCATAAAAATGGGTGTAAAACCCTCTACTCCTTCACATAGCTCTGGGGAGGAGGTAGGAGGGAGAAGCTTCTGGAAGATACCTTTCCTTTGGCCCTGTTCTTCCTCCTGGGAATGTCTTCCTCCAAGTCTTCTACCTCGAGATCATGCGGAAACTCCAGCAACTGCTGTTTCTGGGCCCAGTAGAAGGGAGATTGGGGGGTCAAGAAGGTGGGGGCACTGATGTGCTGCAGGTAGGGCGGGACAGCAAGTCAGGGAGCCTTCTACAAGCAGAGGTGTTCTGGGAGAATGGGGCCGTAGGGTACCCAGAGGCCCTGTGGAGCCGGGCGTCTCAGAGCAGGAAGGCAGAGTGGTGAGATCATACCTGCAGCCAGGGAGGGGGCTCCTACCTGACAGTCCATAATGGTCTCCTCCTCCTTCAGCTCCACTTTCTTCTCTCCAGTCTCAGCGCACAGCAAAGCCTCAAGGACTGGCCCTTCCGGAAGGCCACCCTCCTTCTTCAGGGGTGCCTCACAATCTGGGGACAGTCCACAGGGAAAGTGGTGTCAGTTGAAGAGGCCATGGTTAGAGTGCCCAGGTTGCGGGGGTGGGGGTGGGGCATGGTCCTTGTGGCAGGGACAGGCTCTCCCACACTCAGCCAACAATGGGTATAAGGATTCATCTCAGGCCCTGGAAGGAATGCCCATACCCTGGGGGGACACAGCCATACACTCGGCTCTACTAGATAAAGAAAACAGGACCAGACTCCCAATCCATCGGAAACCCTCAGGAACAATACAGACCTCACAAATACCTGCACAGTGAAAAGGCACCTAGACCCTCAGATATACCCAAAAAAAGTTAGACATTTGAATAGGTTACACCAGACACATAAGCGGGACATGCCACCCGAAGGAACACAGCCAACCTTTGAATAGAGCTGGACACACAGAAGGGATGTGATTAAAGCCTTGGAGACAGAGATACTCAGATAGCCAGAGCCACGGAGAAATCTGGACCTTCATTAATTAGGAAGACACAGGCAGGCCCTAGGATACACCTGGACACTCACACAGACAACCCCAAGGAGAAGCATTCAAATGTGCCCACATGCTTACACAGAGGAACACAGTCTGACACACACGGGAAAACCCAGCCAGTCCTCTTGATACAAGCAGACCTTCACAGACACATTTGCGCAGAGGAAGAGAAGAGACCAATGTCTGCCTTTCCTGAACACACGGAAAACTCCAGAAGAAACACCTAACACAAAGACTCTCACAGGATGCCCTGATGGAATCAGATATACCCCCCCAAAGATCTAGATATATACAGACCTACCGTACATACACACAATCAAACACACACTTTCTGATACATATTCTCTCTTGGAAACACCTAGAAAGGAACGGGCATTCTAAAACACTCTGCAACAAATACAAGTTACATCTAGACACTCTTAACTCAGTGGCTCTCAACCTTCCTAAAAGTGTGACCCTAAATTTAATACAGTTCCTCATGGTGTGGTGACCCCCAGCCATAAAATTATTCCATTGCTACTTCATAACTGTAAGTTTGCTACAGTTATAAATCAAAAATGTAAGTATGTTATGCAGGGTCTCCACCCACAGCTGGAGAACTATTGTTAACTCTTAACAAATACTCAGGGAGATAGCCCTCAAGCACCCACAGAAAGAAACAGCCAGACACGGGTGTATCCCAGCTCACTGGGAAGCACAGACAGACAGACTTGATACATCTAGACATAGATAACACCGCGTCCTCCATACACCTGCTAGCCATGACCCACATAGCAGGTACAGCTGACAGCTCAGTAACTCAAAGAAAGTAACTCAAGACATCCGGGCGCAGATAGCCTGCTGTGGGGGTACTCAGGATAATAAAGACGAAGTTCAGATGGGCAGCAGGGGGGGGGGGGCGGGTTTGAAGACCTTGATTGGGGCCACAGCAGGTGCAGGGGAAACAGCTCCACCCACCGATCTTGTACTCGCAGGGCCGGAGCCTGGGGTCCTCCAGGATGTTGAGTCTCCGTTTCTTCCTCCAACAGCGGGCAGGGTAAGTGTAGATCTGTCCCGGGGCCAAACCTAGAGGAGAGAGGCTGTGAGAGTGAGATCTCTGGACGCAGGCCCCGCCCCGCCCCAGCCTCGCGGCGGGTACCAGGCCCGCGGTGGGTCTTCTCCATCCAGATGTAGCAGTTGTTCTGAGCCACGCCGGTCTGTGAGTCGAGGAAGGGCAGGCGCAGGCTGCGCTCGGCACACAGGCGCGCGTTGTAGCTGCGGCAGTGCTCGATGGCCTCCCGGTAGAAGTCCTCGCCAAGGCTGCGGGGGCGGGCGAGCAGCGGGCGGGCGGCTGTCAGCAAGGGCTGGTGCGGGGAGGCCCAGCACCCACCCCGGCTGCCCATTCCCGCTGGTCCGTAAAGGGCAAGCCGGCCAGGTTCACCTTAACCTCCCCCATCTCCTCCCACCCCTCTGGATCCGGGGGCGGGGCAGGGTGCTGACAGGGAAGCAGCTACCTAAAACTTGATTATGTCTCGGGTTAAGAAGTGTTCACAGACAACATGGAAACAGACCAAAACATACCGGGACCTATCCACACACGAAAGTAGCCAAACACCCAATACAAACAAATCGCACATGGCCACACGGGATTCACACACAAAGAGAAACATATCCCAATATTCACAAAGGAGTAGCAAACAAATTCTGTCACACAGACACATCTCTTGCAGAACACAAATATTCCAAATCAAGAAAAAAGCCATAGAACTACCTATGAAAGCCATGTATCTAGAGACCCAGATGTGACCAGAGGCAGATTATCCACAAAGACCCACAACATGGAAACACACCACCCAACACTCATCCCGACAGTCACACAATGTCAAAAGATAGGGACCCTAGAAACATTTACATATGCACTTACAAATCCATCCAAAGACACTCCAGCCAAACACACAATACAAAGACATCACAGAGATTTACAAGGGTACACATACACACATTTGCACCCTGGGAAAAACAGAAACCCAAATTTAAAATACATTCCCAAACACAGGTACACGCCTTGGAAACAGGGACAGTCAGGTCTGTCCATGTTCACACAAAAATTTAGACCTATCCACACACGTCCCTATCCAAAGACAGAGAACATAAATGGTGCAGTTTCGCCAGACATGTGCACACACTTAGAGACCCAAATACTCAGATAGGTAGTGCAGAATAAAAGAAATCCTATACATACCCACACATTCAGCTACAAAACAAAAAGCAATGTATAAGTCGCTCAACACTCCACACCCCAAGACAAAGGTAGCGTGCATTCGACTCGAGTGTACCCAGGCCCCAGCTTCCCTAAACCATTTACCTTCTCGCAAACCCTGACATCCCTGGGAGGGGACATGACCCCTTTCCCCTAAAAGTCCTAGGAGACCCCTCCTCCACGTCCTCCATCCGCCCAGGAGAAACCCGTCGGACATCATTTTTGCCAGACACCCACAGTCACATACACTCGCACCCCCGCACGCGGTGACAGCCCCCTGACACCCCACCAGCCCCACCCCCAGCGGCCACACACATACACACACGCACGCGCGGCCGCACAGACCCGCCCGCGCCGACTCCCCCGCCTCGCGCCCGCCCGCACCACCTCAGGGGGCTGGGGATGACCGTGGCCATCTTGCTCCCCGGGTCCTGCCCCCAGCAGGTCCCTGCCGGGTCGGTCCTCCCAGCGGTCGGGCGGGCGCTGAGGCCGCCCATCCATTCATTCCCGGGGGGCGGGAGCACGAGGATCTCAGCCAATCAGGATGGCAGGGCGGGCCGCCCAGGCCATGCCGGGAGTGGTAGTCCCTAGTGGGTCCTCCGACCCGGGGGGGTGGGGGGGGATGGAGGATCACGCAGTCGTTCACACACGCTCACTCACACGCACTCCCAGCCCCACGTGCACAGTCGCATGCACGCACACACGCGCACATGGCAGCTTACACACATTCACACTACACTCGCTGACTTCCATTCACCCCACCTTCACGCACACCCGGCCACAGGCGCGGGGACCTCGCAGGTGTCCACCCAGCCGTGTCACCAGCACGCCAGACGCCACCTGGCACTCCAAACTCTAGAGAACCCATCGTGACTGAGAGATGACTCTCGCGGCCATCCCAGTCCACTCCTACGAAGGCCTACAGAACTGCCGTCATTCTTCCTGGGCTCAAATCCTCGCTGATAGGACTTCGGGCGCAGGACTTAAGCTTTCTGGGCCTGTCTCAACGGACTGAAGATTACAATAGTAACAGGGTAAGTGGCTGTTTTAGGGACAGCATCTTGCTGTTCAGCACAAGCTGGCCAATTCTCCTGCCTTCTGTCTCTTCAAGTGCTGGAATTAGTACCTGGCAGGTACCTATACATTCGTTTATTCCACAGAAGATATCTATAAAAAGGTTCTGATATAGCCGGGCAGTGGTGGCGCACGTCTTTAATCTCAGCACTTGGGAGGAAGAGGTAGGTGGATTTCTGAGTTCGAGGCCAGCCTGGTCTACAGAGTGAGTTCCAGGACAGCCAGGGCTACACAGAGAAACCCTGTCTCGAAAAAAAGAAAAGAAAAAGAAAAGGAAAAAAAAAAAAAGGATCTGTACCTGGGCATATGTACTATTATGAGGAAGAATAAGTAGCCTGCCTTCGTAGGTGTCCAACAACAAATATTTTGTTGAGTGAATACTTAACACCTACTGTGTGCTTAACACAGCTCTCTCCAGGGTTTACTATCCTCATTTTCCAAAGGAGGCCTTTGAGATCCTGGGAGGAAACCTTACCTGTTCTCAGCCCCTGACTGCTGTCTGGATGTAGGATTCATGTGCCTGTCATTCATCCCTATGGTAGCCTCACCTCCTTTTCTCTCTCACTGTCACCCACAGACTCTACCCTAAGAGATCCCCAGAGAATGAACTGACCTACTGAATCACACCACACACACACACACACACACACACACACACACACACACACACACACACACTCCACTCATACTCAGCCCCACCCTCTGGGGAATAATTTAGCATTCTGATTAGAGTGGCTGCATAAATTAGCATATCAAGTGTTAATACAAAAACATTCTTGTCCAGCAGGGGGCGGTCCACCCATCCTCATAAGTCTCAAGATTTCCCGCACTTCACACACAATACACCTCTAGACTTAGCTCCCTTCCACAGATGTCCCCATCCACCCACCCATCTCAGGTATCCCCCGGCACTGGTAGGGTGTCTGATTTATGTCCTGCCCAGGAATAAATAAGGGGTGCTGGTACCCCTCACTTGGTATCATCTCCAGACCGTGCCATGACATGCCCAGTCTCCGGGCCCAAGGTTCAGCTCAGAGGGTCCTTGTCATATCTTCTGTCACCCTCCAGAGCCCCAACTTGCTCCACAGCTCTACCTTGGCCCTTACACTCAGGTTCTGTCACCTCTAAAGCCCAGGCTACCACCAGGAAAGAGCCTGGCTCCCTTCCTTGCCCATCACAGACCCTTCCTCGCACACTCTCTCCTCAGAACTTGGCTCTCCCAGTCCTCTCAGTTCCCCAAGCAATGCTTCTGTCCCTGAGCCCAGTGCCCTGTGTGATAATACTAATTAGTCACTATTTACATCAGTACTTTGAGTCAGGCTCTGTCTGGCTTTTTTAGTGAGGTCCTGTGGCTCAGGTATGTCACCCTAGCATTAGACAGCAGCCTGTGTCTAGAGAGTTTTAAAGACTGTCCTGAAAACAAAACAAACAAAAACCCACAAGACTAAAAGTGTGCTGGCACACACTTGTTATCCCAGCACCTCACAGGTGTCAATGGGAGGTCAGGAATTCCAGGCCAGCCTCATTGATTTAGTGACTTTGAGGCCAGCTTGAGCTACCTAAAATCACATCCATAACTTCTAACTCAACAGCCTCCATGAGCCTTGCTGCTGCCCTCCCGAGTAATGCAAACAGCTATGCTGCCCAACCTACACACAGCAACACTGAGGCCCAGAGTGGGCTTCAAGCCAAGTGTGGATTCAGACAGAGAGAACTAAAGCCAGTGCCAACGGACTCTTCTTCCCAAGGGGATTTGGCTCTAGCCCTGGCTGGTCTGGAGCTCGTGTGTAGACCAGACCCGCAGAAATTCTCCTGCGTCTGAGATTAAAGGCCTGGGCCACCACGACCTGTGGCTCTGGCACTCCTGAGGAGCAAGTGTGTGCCCACTTCCAGCCCAATAGACAGACCCTTTGGTGGGAAACCTGGAGAGATTGGCTGCCCCCTCTACTCCTGCAGAGGGCACACCACACACACTTCCTCCAACGTGTCTGCAAACCCACCAAGGCAGATTGGAACTCCAATCTTCACTGATTTCAGAGTGTCCCTCCAAAAGGCAGACCTCTGTGTGTGTGGCTTCGAATGAGAAGCAAGCATAGCATATTACCATTACTCTCCCCTTCACACTGACCCAGGCACCAGACAGCCCCCCTTGCTCCACTGTAAATCTCTGTCCCCTAACTCTCACGCACACACCCCCAATACTAGAAACCAGAAGCAACTGGGGAGGGGCTTTGGTCCAAACAACCCTTATGTGGGTGGATGGGGGTGGGGGCGCACAGCCCCTGTCATCCCAAAGCTCCAGGCTCAAGGTCAAGTCCGTGAGTGCAGGGGGGTGGGGAAAGGGGGAGGTAGCCCCGTCCCCTTTGTGCGGCGCCGCAGGCGCTCGCCCTCCGCCTCCTCAGCCGGGCCCGGAGCGGGGGAGGGGAGTGCCGCTCTCCTGCAGGGAGAGAGGGCGGGAGCGGCCACGCTCCTGTCACTCGGAGCCGGCTGTCACCGCCTGGGAAAGGGGGGGGGTGATGTTAGAGAGCGCTGGGACCCGGGAGTCCGGGATTCGGAGGAAGGACGGAGAGAGGGAAATATAAAGAGGTGAAGCTGGCATCGGGTGGCAAAAAGCTAGGAGGGACGGGGAGGGGCTAGCCTCGGACCCAGGCGGCCAGGTGTCCAGTCACCCGGCCCAGCAGGCTGAGCCAGCGCTCCGAGGAGAGTAGCGCACAGACCCAAAGGGAGGGAATTCCCGGAGAGGGAGGGCTCTCCCAGCACCGGCTCCCGAGGCACCGGTCCCCAAGGGGATGGGAGGTGCTCGTGTTAGATGGGTATGGGCGGGGAGAAGGAGGGATGCCGCGGTCCAAGCCGACCGAGACATCGGGACTTCTAGGTCTGGGAGACCCGGGAGCAAAGAGAGGAGACAGTAAGGACTCAAATGGGGATGGCCTTATCTCCCACTCTGTAGCCACGGGGTTCCCGGAGAAAGACCCGACAAGAGGATGCGGCTTTGATGAGGGGGAATGGGGTGAGATGCGTGAGGCTCCTGGTCCGTACTTAAAGGTTGGTACCTCCCACCCACCCGGGGAAGTCGGGCACCCCAAAGACTCCGAGGAGCAGAGATGGAGTAGGCGAGTGAAGCCCATACCCCCACTTTGGGTGGGGACACGGCCTCCACCACCCCCTAGCCCGCGGCACATTCCTTCACTGACAGCGACAAAGAAGAGGTGCCCCCGCGATCTGGAAGGGCTCCGGTACCTAACCCCAGGGGCGATAGGGGGTGGAGGGTCAGCAGGGGAGTGGGGGAACAAGGGGCTCCCCAACTACCATTTATACCATCCATGCGCTGCGTCCCCCACCCCGGCCCCGGGGAGGATGGGGAGGGGGGGAGGACGGGCTCCTGAGGGAGGGGTTCCGGACTTGGGGAAGGGACACTCACGACTTGAGCGGGTTCTGAATGGCGGTGGCCATGGCCCGCACGGCCGGGCCGCCTCCGGCCCGGGGCGCCGCTGCTGCTGCCACTGCGCGCGGGCCCAGCCCGGCCTGCGCCGCCCGCTCTGCCGCCCAGCGCGCTACGATTTCATTCATTCTTGGGGCTGCGGCGCGAGCGAAGCGGGGCGGGCTGGGGGCGTGGCTCAGCCAATCCCCGCGCCTCCCGGCGCACGACGGGACCTGGAGTCTAGGGGCGCGCGGCGGCGCCCGAGGGCGCCCCTGCAGGGACTACACGTCCCAGGGGCCGATGGGAGTATGGTGCACCCATTGGTTGCTGGGGATACAGGGCGGGGCTGGGCATCCCACTAAGCATCCTTCCTTCCCACTCTGGGAATGCCTGGGTCCCAGCTGGGGCTTCTTCCACCATCTAGTCCCTTACCACCACCACCACCTCCAAGGGATGTGGTTGACCCACAGGGTGTAAGGAGTATTTTTTTTTCCTGTCCCTGCTTGTCTGATTGGCTCTAACTTGTAAAGCTGTCCTAGAACAGAAGGGTTTAATCAATGTCTTCGTCCATTGACATAGCGCCTATGGGCCGGCACTGTCCTTGGCACTGGGAAAACAGCAATGACAAAGTCGCTGCTCTTCTCAAGAAGTTCACATTCTAGTGCTGGAGAGATGGCTTAGCAGTTGAGAGCGCCTCCTGTTCTTCCAAAGGACCCAGTTTCGTTTCCCAGCCCCCACTTTAGGCTGTCCATACTCACCTAAAACTCCGGCTCCAGGGGTCTGACATCCTCTTCTGGTTTCTGTAAGCACCAGACACGCACAAGGTACACAGACACGCGCACACACGCGCAAACACTAATGCAGAGAAAATAAAATAAATCTAAAACCAAATCTTAAAAATAAAAGGTACCATAGGTAAATGAAAAGTGAGGCAAGTTTGAAGTGAGCAAGGACTCGGGTGGTGTACGATCGTATAGGCCACTGCAAAGAAAGCAGTGTGTTCCAAGGGGGGTTTAGCCTCCAAGCCCTTCTTCCTTAGAGTGTGGCACACCCGTCACCAAATCCCATTACACAAGTGGGGCCTGGAGATAAATTCAGGGCTCAGGATTGGCTTGCCAGGTCACCTGTTGTACTTTTTTTTCATGATGCTTAATATGTTTATTTTGTGTGCATGTGTGAATGTGTGTGTCCACAGCGCTTGTGTGGAAGTGAGAGAGCAGCATACACCACACATGGGAGGGGGCGCTCTCCTACTGTGTGAGTCCCAGAGACGGGCTTGCTGGGAAATGCTCCTCTCCACTGACCCATCTCACTCGCTGGCTTTTTACTTTTTATTTGACAAAGGATCTCACTAAGTTGACCAGGTTGGTCTTGAGCTAATAATACATTTTCTTCTGAATCATTATACCTATTATACTATATACATACACATTTAATCATTTAGTTCATTGTCGGCCTCCACTCAGATGCTGGTGCTCGGTGGTGGTGGTGCACACCTTTAATCCCAGCACTCAGGAAGCAGAGGCAGGTAGATCTCTGAGTTCAAGGCCAGCCTGGTCTACAGAGCGAGTTCCAGGACAGCCAAGGCTACACACACACACACACACACACACACACACACACACACACACACACACACACGGAAGGAAAGCTGGCTCCAAAGGGTTTGTGGTCCCAGCCATAGCTCTGTCCTCACTGCCTGAATAAATGGATAAAATCCCAAATTAGTCTCCTGCTCCACTCCCCTGTCCCCCATGCATTTCTGAGGACAAACCCAGCAGGCAGAAGTAGTAAGGTGACAGGCTGTTCTGTCACACACTTGGGGCAGCCTAAGTTGGAGGAGGTTTGGGGGCTGCTGTATTAGAGACGTCACCCAGTGGACAGTCCCAGGCTGGAGCCTTAGGGCAGAGAGAAGGAAAGGTTATTAGGGGTCTGGGCATGGTGTTCTTAGCTCTCCGGAGGCTGAGGCAGGAGGATCAGGAATTCAAGGCCTGCTTTGGTTGCATAGCAAGTTGGAGGAAAGGATTCCTGGTGGGGTGCAGAAGACGAGTAAGTGTATTTACTTGTTACCAAAGATCTCCCTAAGGAGCTCTTGACCCACTGCATGACGGTGATGTGTTTCTGTGTTTCTGGCTGACCTATGTGTCCTGATCACTGAGCAAGTTCCCTGTATTCTGACCTCCTTCATCCATGACACCTCGTCATCCTGTCACTCAAGTGCCAGGGACCAGTGCTGCTATCATCATCACCACCACCACCACCATCATCATCATCACCATCACCATCACCATCACCATCACCATCATCATCATCATCTTCATCATCGATATTTTGGTTTCTCTGTGTAGTCCTGGTTGTCCTGAAACTAGATTTGTAGACCAGGCTGGCCTCAAACTCCATCTGTCTCTGTCTGCAACCCCAGTGCTGGGATTAAAGGTAATTTGAACCCTTGATCTTCAATCGGAACTGAAAGGACTGACCACTAGAGGGCAGTATGGCTCAGTCTTTGTCCCACAGAGTCCATTCTTGTGTTTTGGGACGGAGAAGCCACATCCCAAACTTTGGGACCTGCCAAGGGAGACACAGAATTAATTCTAAACCCGACCCTATTGGAAACCTGAGCACCAAGTCTGCTCCCCACCTCCCCACCCCCAGCCCCCTAGCATCATAGGCTCCTGTGTACAGCTAGGCACTGTGGTACCTAACCCACAGCAGTGGCTTCCCCATGGTGAAGGATGGCAAAGCCTTCCTTTGCACCAAGTGCAAATGTTGACAGTGTGTGCGAAACTATCGGCTGCAGCGTCTAAGTGACCCAAGTCAGCTCACCTGCAGAGACCTCCCACTGAGACAGGCCTAGCCACCCCTCTTTGCTGAGGTTCTGAGTTGTTGAGTAGTGAAGGCCCCCTCCACCACAGTCCATTTGGCCCCAACTTTTCTGCACAGGTGTGCAAGTGTCTGTCCTTTCCTCAGTCTCTGACTGCCTGTCAGGCCAACTCTCGACACCAGGACATAGCAACATATCAATTTGGAAACTAGACTAGGCTACAAAAAACCCTCCCTCCCCACCCCACCCCAAATTATTTGCCCATTTACATCTGCAGACTCTAGCTGCCTCTATGGGACTAGGATCTAATGTTACTCTGCCTGCTCTGCAACATGGACATCATTTATACGTAAGAGAACAAGTCTTTGGAATGACAAAGATGGCTTGGGTTTGTGGCTGGGTAACTGGAGGGACGGAGGTGAGATCCCCTGAGTTAGGGCAGCCTGGGCTGAGAGTCCACGTGAGAGAGGCCCTGTTGTCCAACTTCTGGTGTGTCGAATTTGTTGGGTTCCAGCTATGGCTTCAGGGGATGGTCTGGAGGCCATGGGCAAGTAAGAGAGACAACTGGGAGTTGGACTGCTTGCTATGCAGAGGGAAGTCGGAACTGACAAGACAAACAGATCTAGGAAGGAGAGTGGTGACCTGGGCCTGGGTGGGCAGTCACCAACAGATGGAGAGACAGAAGTAACCAACAAGAGGACAGAAAAGGACATCAGAGTGTGGCTGAGTGTCTGGAGAAAACGGGAAGAAATCCTGGGGCACAGATGGGTGGCAGAGCATGCACTGCTGAGGCTCTTCCTCGGGATGTGACTGTAGTCTAGCAGCCCCGGAAACCCAAACCTGTGGCTGAAAGAGTGGAAGGCGGAACTCTGTTTCCTTTTGGCAAACTGCAGCAGGGAAATGGAGCTGAGGAGCTGGCTGTGGATAACCCCAGCACGGAGGGAAGTAGAAGAGGGATGCTGAGGCAGGGAATTTCAAGCTAGATGCCTGCCTGGGATACATAATGAGACCAGGTCTTAAGGTAAACAAGAGACAGACCTGATGGTTCACGCCTGCAACCCTAGCACAAAGGCTGCTGGGTAGTGGTGGCACAAGCTTCAACCCCAGCACTCGGGAGGCAGAGGCAAGCAGATCACTGTGAGTTTAAGTCCAGCCTGGGTTACAAAGTGAGTTCCAGGACAGCCAGGGCTACCAGACCTGCTCTAGCTGGGCATGCTGACCAACTTGGCTGCCATCCCAGTCCAGGTCCAGCACGTCAAGTCGGTCCAACATCTTCTCCATCTGTGAGCTGCTGGGGCACGTGGAGGAGCCAGTCCTGCAGAACCTGATAGCCATCAAAGATGAAAACCTGAAGCATGGTTGTGATTGGAGATGGCTGTGGTGCCCAATACCTGCCTCGGGACTTCAGAGCAGCTCCAAGAAGCCTGAGACCACCCACCAAAAGCAGGAAGGTGTGGTTTTGATCCCATGCCAGGAAGCCCTGACTAGCAAGATCACCCAGAGTCTAGGCAACAGCAGGATTATCCAATAAGAGTCTCAGGGAGCCAGGCAGTGGTGGCGCGCACCTTTAATCCCAGCACTTGGGAGGCAGAGGCAGGCGGATTTCTGGATTTCTGAGTTCAAGGCCAGCCTGGTCTACAGAGTGAGTTCCAGGACAGCCAGGGCTACACAGAGAAACCCTGTCTCAAAAAACCAATACACACACACACACACACACACACACACACACATATACATACATATATATATGTATATTAAGGCAGGATGATCACTTCAAATTCAGAGCCAACCTGGTCTACTCAGCAAGTTCCAGAACAGCCTAAACTGCACAGAGAGTTCTAACACAGCCTGGAGTTTCAGCATGGACACGAAATTCTTCAGTGGATTAATCCGCTGAGAACTTAATAGTGGGGTGGGCTATCAGGAGGCCAGCCTGGACAGAGGAAGCAGGTCACTAGGTCACTGAAGGCAGGCCCTCAAAGGACGTCTTAGCCTTGGTCTCTTCCCATCTTGCATTGCTTCAGAGACACCAGGAGGGGAAGGGAGTAGCTTCCTCTGGCTCATGTACCCCCTGAAAGATGCCCCCTCTCACCTCAGACCCAAAACAATAGAAAGCAGAATCATCTGGGCTTTACATGAAACTTTGGAAACTGAGTCAAAATAAAGAAAATACATCTCTCTCTCTCTCTCTCTCTCTCTCTCTCTCTCTCTCTCTCTCTCTCTCTCTCTCTCTCTCTCTCTCTCTCTCTCTCTCTTTCCAGTACCAAAAGTCAAACCCAGGACTGGGATACCTCTAAAATTTGTTTTTTCAGTCTCTTGCTATATCTCAGGCTGTCTTTGAACTTGAGTTCTTGTCTCAGCCTCCAGAGTTCTGGGATTGACCCACATCTGCTTCGGAATATAGTTTTAAAACTAGCTCATGCAGACAGGCAAGGCGCTCGCTGCATGTCAGTATTCTCAACATCTCAGGAGGTAGGTGCAGGAGAATCAGGAGTTCAGGGTCATCCTCTGCTAAGTAGGAATTTTTAGGTCAGCCTGGGCAACATGGGACCCAGACAAGAAAAAAAAGATAGCCTGATGGATGGGAAGAGAGGGTGGGTGAGAGAATGGAAGGGAAAGGCTCAAATAGCCCAGAGGAGGCACTGGAAGACCTGCGGCTGCATAGGCTGCAGTTAGTAAATATGACCACTAGGGGGCACTGGTCGCAAACAACTTCTAACGGACCGAGCGCTGTTGGAGACAAGGAAGCAATAAGCCTCAAACTCACAGTCCTTGTATTCTGTGGAAGAAATTAATCAGGTTAAATCTAAGACAGGTGTTCCACGGCAGTGCCGACAGGAGGATTTGGGACTCAGAAAAGCACGGTGGCAGGGACTGTGGGAAAGAAGCCAGGTGTGGATGCCACCAGTAATGTGACCAGAGCAGAGTCGAGGAAAGAGAAAAAAAAAATTACTTTAAAAATATGTTTTTACCGGGCAGTGGTGGCGCAAGCCTTTAATCCCAGCACTTGGGAGGCAGAGGCAGGCGGATTTCTGAGTTTGAGGCCAGCCTGGTCTACAGAGTGAGTTCCAGGACAGCCAGGGCTACACAGAGAAACCCTGTCTTGAAAAACAAAGACAGATCCTCAGACTGAGAACAAAACAAAGAACGAAAAACTGACTAATGGTAAAATTACCAAAATTTGATTTTTTGAAAAAAAAAATTTATTTGTGAGAGGGCACATGTGGAGATGAGAGGACAGTCCAGCAGAGGAGCTTTCTTCTCCACCCTGTGGGCCCTGAGGATGGAACTGTTTGTCACACTCAGTGGCAGGTGTCACTGAGCCAACTCAACAGCTACAGAAATGGATTTTTATCAAAGTGGAGGTGAGACGACTCGGGAGGAAAGGGGAATAGGGAACAGGGTGGGCAGGGACTGGAAGAGGACTCCGAGAAATCTCATTTGTCTGCCCTGTAGGAAGCAAACTGTGGAGGGCAGAGGGTCCCAGGGAGGCATGTGCCACGGTGAGAGAGGGTGGTGAGCTGGGTCACTAGTCACCCGCGGGGACAGCACACCACAGCATGTGACGCAGAGTATCTCCTGGGCGGGGCGGGCCCCTTCCCACCGTGACGGGGTTCGTCCTGTGTACACGCACACACCTTGTCTCTACCGGAAACCTCACAGCCCTTGGAAGCAGGTAGCTCTATTCATCTTTATTCAGACTCAGGCTTGGAAGCTCATCCAGGCTACAGGACTTCTCAAGACATAGCACACGAGGGTTTTGCCTGCACAAGTGGTACCTGGTGCTCACAGAGGCCAGAGAATGGTAGAGTTACAAATGGTTGTGAGCTGCCATGTGGGTGCTGGGAATTGAACTTGGGTCCTCTGAAAAGCAGCCAATGCCCTTAGCGTCTTTTTTTTTTTTTTTGGTTTTTTCGAGACAGGGTTTCTCTGTGTAGCCCTGGCTGTCCTGGAACTCACTCTGTAGACCAGGCTGGCCTCGAACTCAGAAATCTGCCTGCCTCTGCCTCTGCCTCTGCCTCTGCCTCCCAAGTGCTGGGACTAAAGGCGTGCGCCACCACTGCCCGGCTCGCCCTTAGCTTCTTTCTGAGCCATCTCTCCAACACCTCTCCTCCTCTGGGGGGAGGGCATTTTTGAGACAGGGTTTCTCTGCGTAGCTGTCCTGGAACTCACTTTGTAGCCAGGCTGGCCTTGAATTCAGAGCTCTACCTGCCTCCCATCTGCTGGGGTGAAAGGTGTTAAGGATGTGTGCCACCCCTGCCCAGCCTTTTTTGAAAGACTGTTTCACTACACAGTCATAGCTAGCCTTGAACTCCCAACATAGACCAGGCTGGCCTCGAATTCCTGCACGAGGTGCACACGGGAAGGGGTCCGAGGACCAACCTTTGGGAGCTGGTTCTTTTCTTCCATCATGTGTGTCCCAGAGACTGAATTCAAGTCCTCGGCTTAGTAGTCCTTAGCTCCTTTAGCAGTTGTCTCTTTTTTGTTTTTATTTTACTTATTTGAGAAAGGGCCAGGCTATGTAACCTATCCTGGAACTCAATCTTCCTGTCTCTGTCCCAAATGCCAGGGCTGCAGAACACTACCCTCTGCGTAGGTTTTTGTACAGTGTCTCTCTGTGTAGCCCTGGCTGTCCTGGAGCTCACTATGTAGACCAGGCTGGACTTGAACTCAGATCCTCTTGCCTCTCTGCCTCCTGAGTGCTGGGATCAAAGGGGTGTGCAGACACTGCCCGGCTCTCAGTTAGGCTTTTAACCACAGGTGCGCAACTTCCTGGTGCTTTTGCTGTAACCTCACACTTATAAAAGGCACTGCCTTTTCATGGATCATCTCCCAGAACTATTAGCAGTTACCAACACCTTAGTAAGAATTAGGTGCTGGAGAGATGGCTCAGCGGTTAAGAGCACTGGCTGCTCTTCCAGAGGTCCTGAGTTCAATTCCCAGCAACCACATGATGGCTCACAGTCATCTGTAATGGGATCTGATGCCCTCTTCTGGCGTGTCTGAAGACAGCTACAGTGTACTCACATACATAAAATAAGTCTTAAAAAAAAAAAAAAAATTGCCCGGCAGTGGTGGCACACGCCTTTAATCCCAGCACTTGGGAGGCAGAGGCAGGCGGATTTCTGAGTTCGAGGCCAGCCTGGTCTACAGAGTGAGTTCCAGGACAGCCAGGGCTACACAGAGAAACCCTGTCTCGAAAAAACCAAAAAAAAAAAAAACAAAAAAAAAACCAAAACAATCTCCTTCCAAAACTAAAAGTGACCCAGTGATGGAGGGCTCACCAGTCCCAGCTTTGGCAAATGGCACCGGTGATCTGGGCCTCTGATTCTTTATCTGTGATGTTCTTGTATAGACAACTGCAGATCTGGCACAGTGAACATCCAGGGCGTGAACTGGGGTTTGTCACCTCCACGACTAAGAGGAACCAAAAACAGGTTCTGTGAAAGGGAAGTAGAGGGTTCTGTGGCTCATGCAGTGTTCTGGGACAAGAGGCCAGGTGATGGGGACCATTTGACACCCACCATCCCCCACTCGATCCTTTGCTCTGAGGGAGGAGGCGGCGGCTGAGAAGCCCATGTGTGTGGAGACGGCAGGGCTGGAGAACCAGGACGAGCCAGATGTTAACTATCTTTCCTTGCTGGTCTGTGGCTCAGATCCGCAGGGTGGAGCCCTGGTCCAGGAGTGGCAGCTGGGTAGCATGTGGGGTGGCTGGTCTCACTAGGATGGGTGAGCTGTTTTCCTAGACACCCAGACTGTGGGTCAGAACCTCAGTCACACAGAGGCTATTATTAAGTCGCCACTCTCCACTTCTGAGACATATGGAGAGCATCAGTAATTCTTGATCGGTCGATTTCCCTGCCTGGCTCTGGGGACACTGTCTATCCTGATCAATAGTTGGTATTATCCCCAACAGAACCCTAATATCAACTTCTCCGCTTCCAAGTTCACTCTGCAGATACGGTTGAAGCAACCTGTGTAAGTTCTTGCCTTGATGCTGCTTCTTCCAGGAAGCCCTTCCAGATATTTTTGCCCTGCTGAGGATGGAACCAGTCTTGATTATGCTAAGTAGGTGCGCTGCTGCTGAGCCACACCCCCAGTCTCTCACTGGTGGATTCTAGCAAGCCCTCTATTGTCCTATTGTTCTGCTTCTCCACCCCTGGAGAAGAGGCAATGGCTCCTCCCATCCCTGGTACGGAGGCGCCTTGTGCACTTCTGGACTCATCGTCCCTAACTGAATTGGGCTCTTCTCTCCCACTTTAATCCCATATACTGATGTTCTGTGGCCTCAGCTCCCACAGTTACACCAAGCACACTCTCCATAGAGTGAACTAATGGCCTCATCGCTGTGTGATGCCCCATGGGAAGATGACGGGGTCACAGTGGGCTGCGCACATCCCCCGTGACCCAGGGATCTGGCCCTGAGCTTCTTCAGGAGCAGGGACTGGGTCCATGTGGGGGAGGTGGGGACAGGATGCGAGTCTCCAGGACACCTCGGGGTCAGTAGGGAATGTTCTCAGGCTCCGTGGCCAGGAGGAATGTTTCTCCGTCTGTCAGGGCCAGCTGTGACTTGGGGGGGACCAAGGACAGGGGCTGCAGAAGGCCAGGGTAATGGGGAGAGGAAAATCCAGACACCAGAGGCAGTTACGGAACCATTAAATACAACTTAGAAACAATCTGGGCTTTGGGGGTGGAGCACAGAGGTGGGCGCAGTCAGGGTGGGGCAGTGTGGGCCCGATCCTGGCGGGGACTCAGGCTGGGGTCATCTGAGCGGCACGGCTGCGGGAAGCCCGGCTGCTTGTGCAGGCCCCGAAGCTTGGCCAGTAGTTCCTGGACGAAGTCCTAGGGACAGAGTGGGATTCTGAGAACAGTGCCAGATAGAGGCCTCCCACCCCTGGGCCTATGTCTCTTTGGACAACAGCTTATTCAAAGTGGGATCTGGAGGCCAGCCTGGTCTACAGAGGGAGTTCCAGGACAGCCAGGGCTATACAGAGAAACCCTGTCTCGAAAAACCAAAAACCAAACCAAACAAACAAAAAAACAAAACAAAGCAAAACAAAGTGGGATCTGGCGACAAACAAGGAGGGGGTGGAGCCTAAGATAGTCAAGAGAAAAGGGGGAGGGGCAGGTAGAAAGATTGGAGGAAGCTGAAATTACTCCCTGGGTCAGTAGTTCTTTTTTAAATCTGTTTGTTTGTTTGTTTGTTTGTTTTTCGAGACAGGGTTTCTCTGTGTAGCCCTGGCTGTCCTGGAACTCACTCTATAGACCAGGCTGGCCTTGAACTCAGAAATCCGCCTGCCTCTGCCTCCCAATTGCTAGGATTAAAGGTGTGCGCCATCACTGCCCGGCTGGTCAGGAGTTCTTACTGGAGGCAAAGGACTGCTATGAATTTACACACTGAGAACCTATCTCAAGAAAAAAGGGGAGGGGTACAGAAAGGTGGCTCCGTGGTTAAGAGCAGTGACTGCTCTTCCAGAGGATCCGAGTTCAGTTCCCAGCACCCACATGGTGGCTCACAACTGTCTGTAACTGCAGCTTCAGCGAATCAGAGCCTTCTTCGGCCTTCATGGGCACCAGGCACTCGTGTGGTGCACAGGCATACATGCAGACAAAACACATGCCCACTTAAAATGAAGCAAACTAAAAATAGAGGTGGAGAGAGACAAAGACCCTGATCTGAGAGAGAATTATAGACAGACACAGGCTCAGAGGGAAGAGGGAGATGTTTCTCAGGCTGAGAAACAGTCCCCAGAGACCAGGTCTGAGCCAGCTCCAGGCCGACTGACAGGCGGTGACGTTTGTCCCTCAGGCATCTGGAAGCTAAGGGGAGAACCATGAATATTTTCCCTTTTAAAGCGGGGAAGGAAGTGGGAGTGGCTGCATTGCCCAGCTCCAGAACCTGCAGGATGGGGGCCCTCTAAGAGGTAGACAGGGAACCCCAGGATGGTATAGACAGTCACGGGGGAGAGAGGTGGAGAGAGAGGGTGAGCCCCCCCGGACAACCAGCAAGGGACAGGCACCATATGGGCAGAAAGAGGAGCCTCATGGGGAATGGGCTCTGAGACAGCAGCCTATGGATCCTGGTGACAGATGGGGAGGGGGAGGGAGGGGAGGAGGGGGAGGGGAAAGGATGACAAAGAGAGGACAGAGATGGGCTCCCCAGGCCTGTCCCCATCCATCCTGGCTAGGGCCAGCCTTCCCCATCCCAATAAAGGTGAGGGGTCCACTCCTGGAGAGACAGAAACTCACCTCTGTGGGATTTGCACAAGCCTCCAAGAGTCCCTGGGGGGTGAGAGGGAGAGAGAGAGAGAGAGAGAGAGAGAGAGAGAGAGAGAGAGAGAGAAAAGACAAACAAAGAAACAGTAAATAAATGACACCTATTTCCTCAGAGGCCTTCCCCTTTCCCAAGGGAACAAAAGAGTGCCAATCCCAGGGTGGACTGCCCAAGTGGCTTCAAGCAGGAGCTCAGAGTGACCAGCTCCAGAAGGCGAGAAAGCCAAGCGTCTGCAGTAAGGTCAGCGGGGAAGGACAGGGCAGCTGGGCAGCCTGAGTTTGGCTCCTAGCTTTGGACACGCTGTGTGACCCTGAGAAAATACTTAGCCTCTCTGGGTCTTATTCTCCTTTGGGTGGTAAATGTGTCTACTTTATAGCATTTTGTGGAGGATTTAGTGTCTGGCTTAGGAAGTTTAATAAACATGTCAAGTAGGGCTGTCCTGGTTAGGGCCCTGTGAGTTGTTGGACTGGGGGAGGGGCGGCTCTCTCCTTTCTCTCCACCTACCCGGATTTTCTGGCATCTTTCCTCTTCACTGTCCAGTTCCAAAAGTTCATCGATGTTGACCTCATCTGGCATGTCTGACTCCTAAGCCAGGGAGAGTGGGCCGTTTAAAGTCCATGTCTCCCTGTGTCCCACTCCACAGCCTTTTGTCCAGGGCTCTGGAGGGACTTCACCACCCCAGGCCCAGCTGGCTGGGCCTGCAGAGATAATGTGGCAGGCAGGGACAGCACCACTGAGTCAGACATCTGGGTCTGGGGTGGGGTGGGGGATGAGGGGAGTGACAGATGGGTGGAAGGAGGCCCAGGCCCTGGTACCAGCCCGATGCCTGCACCCTTGGCTCAGCCCCGGGGGCCTTGGGGCTGGCACAGGGCTCTCTCCTTGGCTGCAGTTCCTACTCAGCAAAGCAGGCCCGGTCGAGTCTCGGAATGTCAGATTCTGGGATTCGGGGAGGGATTGGCTTCTGCCCTTTCAAGGGAAAGTCTTAGCAGTGGTGTGGGGGAGGGGAGCCAGCTGGGGCGGGGCCCCTTCCCCTGGGGACAAGAAGGGCTTCTGGGCTTAGGGCCAGCCAGCCCTTCCTGGGCCACATTACAGGCTGCTGGGTCAGAGAAGTGACCACCGAGGCTCACCATGGCTGGCTAACAGGAATGACCTCTGAGGGGAGGCTAAGACCTCATGGTGGTGGTACAAAAGACATCTGGTCATGTTGTGGACAAGACCCAGCTGTGCTGGCCCAGAGAACAGCTCTAGTTTCCCAGTCTAAAGTCCTGCTGCCCAACTAGGGAGTGAGGGTGCTGCCCTGTGTGGGAGATGTGACCTCTGGCATCTAAGTGGGCTGGGCCAGAGACTGAGGGGCCTACTTAACCTGAGTGAGTGTCTCCTCCAATGTGGCTGCCTCTCCAGTGTGGCTGCCTCTCCAGTGTGGCTATCTCACGTCAGACAAGCTGTAGGGACCATCTTTATTTTATTTATCTTATTTTTTAAAGGGAGGGTCTTTCTATGTAGGCCTGGATGACCTGGAACTCACTCTGTATACCTGGCTGGCCTCGAACTCACAGAGCTGTGTCTGCCTCAGCCTCCCCAGTGCTGGTTCTAAAATGTGAGGTGCACCACCGTGCCAGGTTTGCTTTGGATTTTTCAGACAGGGTCTCCTTCTCCAAGGTCATCCCTGAAACCCTGATCCTCCGGCCTTCACCTCCCAAGTGCTGAAATCACAAGCATCAGCGGCCATGCCTAATTTGGTTTCTAACACTCTGTATTCCTGGGACACTTTTACCAGTTCTGTGTGTAATTTCCACAGATGTGTGTGTGTGTGTGTGTGTGTGTGTGTGTGTGTGTGTGCGCGCAGAGCTGTGACATCTGCCCTTCGGTTTGTAGGCAGCCATACTTTTTTTTTTTTTTTTTTTGGCAGCAGATAATGGTCCTATGTAACTTGAGTCACTGTGTGTCCCGGGATAGCTATTGGCGCTCGGAGCACTACAGCTGAAACCGATGGTGTCTCTCTGCGCAGCTGTATCTCTTCACTTGGCGAGGGTGACTGTGCTGTGCGTGCTTGTTATTGTGCCCATGGCAGGCCATGCTGTCCCTTAAATTAACCCACTTGTGTTCCTGAGAGTTTGTGTGTGGCTCACTTTGGTGCTGTGTCTATGAGTAGCTGTGACTTCCGTCATCTGTGTAGACTGTTGCTTCCTCTGCTGAGAGTCTCTGCTGTCCTATCTCCCTTGTCACCCATGTCTATGTTTGGCTTAAGGACATCCCCTGTCCCTATCCGTTCTCTCAATATGTTGTGCTGCCCTCCCCTCTTCTTTCTCATCTCATCCCCAGACCTTCCCAGTTGTCTCGGTTGTCAGGACGCACACGTCTGGGGACCCTGGGTGCATGACTGAGTGTCCACAAGCTGGATGCCTCTGAGACCAGAGCCTCGGGGCATGAATCCTCCTAGCAAAGGCCGCTGTCGGTGCACCAGCGAGCATGTACTAGGGTCACCGAGGTTGCAGGGTCGCAGAGTCGCAGGCTACCTCCGTCTCCCAGCCCCAGCCCCTCCGGGTCTCACCCTGCCGCGGTACAGCTCCTCCAAGCATCCGTCGATCCATTTCTCCACGTCCAGCCGCCGTTGCAGCTCCCGCCGGTCGTACTTGACGGTGACTCGCGCGTGCCGCTTCTGCAGCCCGCTGGGGCTGCCCCCCGGGCCGCGGGCCCGCGACGGGGACTGCAGCTTGCTCAGCACGCGCTTGCCCAGCCGCTGCGCTGCCATCGCGCTGCCGCCCGCAGTCCCCACTTTGAGCACTGCCTCGCGCTCAGGGCTCTTACTGGCCGGGGCGGGGCCACCGGGGGCGGGGGCGGGGGCTCGTGGTCTGGGACCCGCCCCACCCCGGCCACTGGGCCTCAGTTTCCCTTCCTGCAGAGGCAAGCAGGCTAATGTACAGGCTTCGAGCCCCGGGTCCTGCGGGGGTGCAGATGGGATGGGGGCTGAGTGCCCATCTCAGAGTGCTCTGGGGCGCGCATCTCCGGGCGGGGTCCCGGGACACGCTCTGGGGTCGGCCCTATACACCCTCTGGCGGCAGCGAAGGGTGTGGCAGGAGCGCCGGGGTTTAGCTGTACAGTGGGTGGGGGTGGGTCCCCCTGAAGTTTCTCTTTTTAAGAGGGGCCTATTAGCCACGTCTTGAACTCCTAAACCTCCTGCCCCCACCTCCTAAGTGATGCGATTCCAGACCTGAGCCACCACACACTCAACTTTTTCTTTCTTCCCCAGGAGGTGATAGGAAACGGGCCCCAGGACCCCAGGACTAAGCAAGTGCTTGAATCATCATTTAGTTTACCCCACCCACTCACTCACACACTTAGCCATCCATCTATCCATCCATGTATTCACTTGTTCCAGCGAGTCAACAGCGAGCGTGTAACTCGGGCGCTTGGGGGGGGGGGCAGGAGATTCGGGAATTCAAGGTGAGCATGGGTTACAGAGTAGGTTTCAGAGTTCAGGACAAGCTGAGCTGCAGACCCTATTCAGAGAGAGAGAGCGAGAGAGAGAGAGAGCGAGCGAGCAAGCGCGGGCAGCCAGCCTGGGTGAGTAAGATGGCTCCTTTGGTAAAGAGGCTTGGTGCTAAGCCTAAGGACCTAGTACAATGAATCTCAGCTACTGAGGAGGGGTGGTAAAGACAGTACAAGAGAGGCTGAGGCAGGAGGATAGATGAATCGAGGTAAACTTGAACTAAATGCTGAGAATTACCTCAAAAATGGGAGGTGAGAGGACCTGGAGAGACGGCCCAGCAGTTAAGAGCATCAGCTGTTCTTGTAGCGGAACTGCATTCAGTTACAGCGTGCGCGCAAGTGCATCATCGCATCTTTTTGTTTGTTTTTTCTTTTTTTGTTTTTTCGAGACAGGGTTTCTCTGTGTAGTCCTGGCTGTCCTGGAACTCACTCTGTAGACCAGGCTGGCCTCGAACTCAGAAATCCACCTGCCTCTGCCTCCCAAGTGCTGAGACTAAAGGCGTGCACCACCACTGCCCGGCCATCATCGTCATCTTAAGACAGGATGTGTAAGTGTTACTGAGCATGAGACTGGCTGTGTAGACCAGTGCGGTTCTGGGCAGGAGACACAGGAGGCCAAACTAGACCCACGTTCACTTAGAGATCCAATCTAGAAGAAATAAAGTGGGAAGAGATAGAGCAGGACTCTCAGATCTGCTAGGACTAAAGGTGTGTGCCAGCATGCCTGACAAAAGTAAAGTTTAAAAACTATATAGACATACCTGAGAGCACTTGCCTAGCACGCGACAAAGCCCTGTGCGACCTGGTCAGCCCCAGCACAGCCCTAGTTATTCACGTGATGTCTCCACGAACCCGTGCTTTTCCAAAGATGACAGCTAACCTTCCCAAATAGGCCAGTTTTCATTGAGATGATGATGACCTGGTCTTTGAACAAAAGTAACCAGAATAAACAGCTGTTAGGCAAGTTATCTATAACTCTAACAAAGAAATCACACAGTTTGTTTCATTTCGGCTGAGTGCAAATGGCAGGCTTACACTCCGAGACCAGAGGTCCACATATGTCATCCTCAGTGACTCTCCATATTATTTATCTATTTATTTACTTTATATATGTAAGTACACTGTCACTCTCTTCAGGAACACCATCACAGATGGCTGTGAGCCACTCACTAGATAGCTGCTGGGACTTGAACTCTGGACCTCTAGTCAGTGCTCTTAACCTGAGCCATCTCTCCAGCACTCCATTTTATTTTTGACCAACTGTCAATTGGCTGGACTAACTTGCCAGCAAACCCTGGGCACCTCAGCCTCTGCTCCCCTAGCACTGGGATTACAGTCAATCTACTATGCTGCCCAACTTTTCTCAGAGGTGCCGGGGATCAAACTCAGGTTCCTGAGCCAGGTAGTGGTGGCACGTGCCTTTAGTCCCAGCACTTGGGAGGCAGAGGTAGGCGGATTTCTGAGTTCGAGGCCAGCCTGGTCTACAGAGTGAGTTCCAGGACAGCCAGGGTTACACAGAGAAACCCTGTCTGGAAAACAAACAAACAAACCAAAAACCCCAAAAGCTCAGGTCCCTGAGCTGGAATGACAAGCACTTTACCAACCAAGCTAGCTGTCCAACTCTTGTTCCTCCTCCTTCCTGACCCCCCCCCTCTTGAGACAGGGTCTGACTGTGTAGCCCAGGCTGACCTGGAACTTGCTGTGTAGGACAGTTGGTCTCAAACGCACAGAGATCTCCCTGCATCCGTCTCCTGAGGGCTGGCGTTAGAAGAGGGCACTCCCGTGCCTAGGCTTGAGACCTCATTATGTAGCCCAGGCTGACCTGGCACTCATCATGATCTTTCTCCCTCAGCCTTCCTATTCACAGCCATTAGAGGCCTGGGCCACTGAGCCCATTGAGGAGTATTGCAAAGCAAGTGTCACGGCAGGCAAGCATTAAATGTCCACTGGCCATCACTCCATGGTGAGTTCTAACAGAGCCCGGATCTGTTCACGCTTGTACCTTCTCAGCATCTCCAGAAGGACCTGACTCAACATGTGTGCAAAGCGAGTACATGCTTCGGTGTGTGAGTGAATGGCTCGTGCTGTCTCCCCAACCAGGATCTCCAGCCAGTCCAGGCTGCTTACATGCACAAAGTAGGAGCTGGTGGGAAGCCGGAAGGGTGCATGGCGATCAGAGTTCTGGGCAAGATAAAGAAAATAGCAAGCTTAAAACTATCTTAGTTGCTTAAGGCAGACACTGTATTGATAACTCACGTTTTTTCTGCAACACAATTGTGACAGTGGCCCAGGCTTCCACAACACCCAGGTATCTAATCATAAGATTATCTATGGGCTGGCAGTAGTGGTGCACGCCTTTAGGCCCAGTACTCTGGAGGCAGAGGCAGGTGGATCTCTGTAAGTCTGAGGGCAGCCTGGTCTACATATAGAGTTCTAGGACAGCCAGGGTTACACCCAGAGACCCAGTCACAAAACAAGGAGCACCTCTTGCAAAGGACTTGGGGTTTGGTTCCTAACATCTACATAGAGGCTCACAGGTAGGGTTACAACAATAGTTACAGGGACTTTAATGCCTCTTTTGGTCACTGCGGGCACCAGGCACACACATATGTGGTAGTCATATGCACATTTAAGGAATGTAGACCAGGCTGGCCTTGAACTCAGAAATCTGCCTGCCTCTGCCTCCCAAGTGCTGGGATTAAAGACGTGCGCCACCACTGCCCGGCGAACGAGAACTCTTGCTTTGGGTCCTCTGGCTTGTAGCTCCCAGGTGCTGGGATTACAGGCATGTGTCAAGAAGCCAGGCTTTGTGTGGTGCTGAGAGTCAAACTCAGGACTTCCTGCATGCTAGGTGAGCGCTCTAGCAAGTGAATTACACCCCACACCTGGTGGTTTTGTTTTTGTTCTTTGTTTTGGAGGGTAGGGGTTGATGCTTGTTGCTGGAGTTGTCTGTGAACTATTCCAGTCCTGTTTCCACAGCCAGAGTGCTGGGATTACAGGCTTCTGCAATCAGGCTGACTTTGTTTACAGTAACAAGAACTCGATTTTATTTCTCTTAAACACATTTATTTGGTGTGTGTGTGTGTGTGTGTGTGTGTGTGTGTGTGTGTCTGTGAACGTGGGCTGGCAGGTGCCATATCTAGAATGTGGAAGTCAGAAAACTTCGGGAAGCCGGCTCTCTTCTTCCACCATGTTGGCACCGGGAATCGAACTCTGGTCATCAGGTTTGTTGGCTGGTGTATTTACTAAGCCACTTTGCCGGCTCAAGAGCAGTATTTTCAATGATAATGTGATCATCTTAATTCTCCTGCTAGTGGTCTTCTACTTCCTCTGTCAGTCCCGCTCCATCCATCCAGTTTAAATGGAGCTTCTTTCCAGAAGCCCACCTTGGTTCTGTGGTCATGGTTTGTAAGTGTTCTTTGGGTGTTGTACTCAGTCCAGTCCCTGTGTCCCTCCCTCTTTCAGGTCTTTTCATCCTATGTAAGTTTTTGTTTGTTTGTTTGTTTGTTTTTGTTTTTGTTTTTCAAGACAGGGTTTCTCTGTGTAGCCCTGGCTGTCCTGGAACTCCCTCTGTAGACCAGGGCTGGCCTCGAACTCAGAAATCCACCTGCCTCTGCCTCCCAAGTGCTGGGACTAAAGGCATGCGCCACCACTACCCAGCCTATGTAAGTTTTTGATCCTCACCCTAACACCTCTTTATGGCTGTATTTATCCAGAGAAACCTGCCGTTTAGGGACTTGTCACCTCTTTCCAGGTCGGGCCTTCCCTACCTGGCAGTCGCACTGAATAGGAAACCTGTGTGGGCTCTTATCATGCCCTGATTTTCACTGTCCCAACCCCTGCTCACTCAACTCTAAGATTTCCCCATCGCATTCCTGATCACTCTTCCCTCTACTTCCGCATCCTACTGCGGGCTGATCCTGTTTAATGACACACAGGCCAAGCTGGCCTGGCCACTGCTGAATCCAGGGCATTTGGTTGTGGCTCAGAGGATGAGGAATTTAGGCAGGATAAATCCCCCGCACCTAAAGGAAATCTAAATCAAAGCGGGCATAAAGCCACAGGTTTTCAAAAAGTTTGTGTCTCTTGCCATAATCGCAGCGCAAGCAATAAGGCGCAAGGACGTCGTGGCCACATGGAAAGGCGAGAATGCTCCGCAGATCCACCCCTCTCGCAAGGTCCGGTTGGGGGCGGTGTCAATGCCAACCACGCCTCCTCCCATGAGCCGGGGGCGGTGCCAGGTGCAGGCTGCAGAGCCAGGTGCCGGTCCTCCGCGCCTGCGCCGTGTCCGCCCCGCCCCGCCAGGTGCGCCCCACCCCCAGCCTGGGTGCCACCTTCTCTTGTGTCCCAGCGTCCGCCATTCGCCCTAGCGCCCCTCGAACGGGTGGAGGCCTTCCTAGTCTGGGGAGAGTCGCAGAGTGTTGCCGGGCGTCTAGCGACCGTGTTGGAAGGCAACTAAGGCGTCGCACGCGCCAAAAGCCAGAAAAAGGGGCTTCTGGGGACCCGGGCGCCTCGAAGTACTCCCCCGGGGCGAAGCCGCACCTGAGCTCGCGGGCCTGCAGTGCGCGTGCGCGGCCGTGGGCTTTCCCCCCCCCCCCCCGCACCTGCTCGCGAGACCCCCAACGGCCGGCGGCTGGAGGCCGGGCGCGCGGCGCGGGCAGCAGGTCATGGCGCAGCTGTGTGAGCCGCGGCGGGGCCGGGCGCTCCTCGCCCTCTTAGCTTCGCTGCTTCTCTCCGGGGCCCAGGCGGCCAGCAGAGACCTAGACGTCCATGGTGAGGGCCAGGCGGGGGATTCGGGAGCAGGGGATAGAGGCCGCAGCTGAGGTGGGGTGCTCAGTGCGCAAAGGAATCGGAGGCTCTGTGGGGGTGGTGAGGGTGGGCACTGCAGTCAGACCTGCAGGTGGAGGGGTGGGAAGGTTAGGGGCACATCGGAGCACAGCTAGCGCGGAGGCGTAAGGGTTAGCAAAGTGTCCCTTAGAAAAGGAAGTAGGGAGGGAGAGACTTCGGGTGTATTGACCAAGGAAGGCGTGGCGCTGGAAGTGGGTGAGGAGCTCCACGAAGCGGAAATTGCTTGGCCGAAGAAAACCCGGGGTGGGGGTGGAGGGCTCATTCAGGCCTCAGAAGGAGGGACTTTGTTTGGGAGACCTATTGGCAGCTTTGGGTACAGGGAAAACGGTCTTCAGACACCTGTTGATACCATGTATGGCAACAGCCCTCCGTGATGTCCCAAGGAAGAAGAAAAGCAGCAGGGGCATCTGGTCTCAGAGTGTGGTATTGGCGTCCAGCAGCGGGGGTTTGCTTCTTCAAGTGTTGTTACAACTTTTAACTGCTTCAGACAAGCACTAGCCAGCCTTGAAAAGATCTGTGTTGGAAGAATTCGTTGATTGAGCAAACTCATTGAGTCCCTGCTGAGTGTCAGCAAGAATGGTGATAGTGGCTGACTCAAGGCCGGGCAGTGGTGGCGCATGCCTTTAATCCCAGCACTCAGGAGGCAGAGGCAGGCGGATTTCTGAGTTCGAGGCCAGCCTGGTCTACAGAGTGAGTTCCAGGACAGACAGAGCTACACAGAGAAACCCTGTCTTGAAAAACCAAAAAAAAAAAAAAAAAAAAAAAAAGACTAGACAGGTCCCTGCATTCTCAGAGCGTGGATTCCAATGGGAACGAACACTCAACATAATTATACTTACTCGCTGAAGATTAAATGACTAAGCAGTGACAACAGACAGACACCTGGATGAGAACAGTGATAGAAGATGGTGAGGGGAACTTAGCTCAGGAAATACTCTAAGGAGGGTGGCACCTGTCCTAACAGGAAGAATGAGGAGGTGGCAGCCATACCAAGACCTTGGGACCAGTGTCCCAAGTAGTGGGAGGGAGTAGTGAGGGTCTAGAGTAGAATTGGTTGTGATCAAGGAAAAGACACCCCTCCTCCCCCAGGCTGGAACAGAAATCAGGAAGGAGAGAAGTGAACACAGCCATGAGGCCCAGGGCT
This sequence comes from Uromys caudimaculatus, assembly GCA_028551405.1. Taxonomy (NCBI): domain Eukaryota; kingdom Metazoa; phylum Chordata; class Mammalia; order Rodentia; family Muridae; genus Uromys; species Uromys caudimaculatus. Next base: position 50,794,492 of record CM052717.1, read on the forward strand.
TTAGTGGGCAAGCTATTGGGTGAAAGAGAAAGCAGGAAGTGTGGCAGCCAGGCCATCCCTCATGGTAGCTTCTGAGGAATGGTTTATTCCTGTCTCTAAGACTGGGGCAACAGCAAGAATTATTGGGAATGCCAAGGGCCAGTGGGGAGAGGCCCAGCTCTGGGTGATCAGAGTCAGAAGCAGAGAGTTTGACTGTTGTAGTATAAGCCAGGCTCCAGCAGCCTTTACAGATAGTATGTTGCCTTGTACCTATAGTTACCTGGCCTGTGACTGTGTCTGGTTATGGCTTTTCTAAGCTCTTGTGTCATCTAAGCCTGGAACCAGCCTGCTGTGGTGGTGACATCACAGGTCTTTGGAAGATCACACATAGCTATTGCTGAGGCTGTGTCCTTCTGACCTTTTTGAAGTACGCTAGCGGCCAGGCCAGGTGAGCTGCTGCCCTCATCTCAAGTGCTGTTTGTTTGACAGCTTTAAAAGTTTCATCTGAGGCAGTCAGCTTTGATAGATTTGGGGTTTGTTTTTTTGGGGGGGGGAGGTTGTTTGGTTTTTCTCAGCAGACAAAGTCACGTACTCAGGTGAGGCGTTTCTCTGGCACATTCCAGCTGTACTGTGCCAGGAAAAGAAGTGGAGGAATTTGGACCGGAGTGATTATGAAAGGTCACTCGTAGAATCCTGTCTTCACCAGTGGCTGAGGGGCAGTGGGAAGGTGGCAGGTATGGCCAGTAGGTTGTTAAAGTTGACGTTCTGGAAGGAAAGACCTAGAAAACTAGACAGAGTGGACGCTGAGCCTCGTTGAGGATGTTGGGGTCCTGAAGAAACCTGAATGTTCCTCTTAGACTGAGGTGGAAGACAAGGTCATTGGAGGATAGACAGAGAACAAGGCTCCTTTGTCTGAATGGAAATCCCCACAAGTAAACACAGCCTAGGCGGGGAGCCCTAGGTAAGGACTGTAGAGAGGAGCAGATATGGGTCAGCAGATGACAGATGGTGAACAGTGAACCTTTTTTTTTTTTTTTTTAATTTATTTTATGTATGTGAGTACACTGTTGCTGTCTTCAGACGGACACACCAGAAGAGCGCATCAGGTCCCATTAAAGATGGTTGTGAGCCACCATGTGGTTACTGGGAATTGAACTCAGGGCCTCTGGAAGAGCAGTCAGTGCTCTTTTTGTTTGTTTGTTTTAGGGGTGGAGGTTTAACTTAGGGTCTTACATATGCTAGGCAAACACTTTGTGTACTTTTAAAATTTGTTTGTTATTTTGAAGCAGTGTCTTATATATAGTCTAGACTGGCCTTACATACATAACCAAGAATGACCTTGAACTCCTAGTGTAGGTAGGCATCATCATGCCTGCCTGACTATTCTATTTTGAGTGGATTCATAGTTGCCTGGGTTGGCCTTGAACTCCTTCTGTAACCCAGGCAGGCTTTGCCCTTGGGATCTTCTACCTCAGCCTCCTAAAGCTGCGATTACAGGCTTGTGCCAACTACCTTGGCTGAAATAATGTAATTTTGATCATTATTACAAGGTCAGGTAACAATTTCCCAAGTTGGAAATCCCTTTGAGTCATGAGTTGTTAAGTTCCTGCTGCAGTAACTGTTAGCCGCGCCTAGGGCATCAGAGTTGTTAATGGTTACTCGATCTGCTTTCCTTCGTGGTTCTTGGGAATTTCCATTGGAGCTGAGCCCAGCTATGTTCGTTGCTGAGCCTCCACTGACTTTCAAGCATCTTGGGTTAATTACAGCTTCCCCAATACCTAAACTGCAAGGCACACTTCACCAATCTCCACTGAGCATGTCATTAGTTCTTAACTCTTTTTTTTTTTCTTACATGGTTAATATGACCCTAATGGGCAACATAGCAGCCAGGAGCTGAGGTGCATCTGGACTTGGTATCAGCTGGGCACATTGAAGAGGGAGTTGTCCCGCTTGTGGGCAGTGCTGTTTGAAATGCTTATTAATTTAGCTAACATATACTTACAAGTACCTACTAAGTGCAAGGCACCAGTTTAAATTTCCATCTAGGACACTGAACAAAACAGGCTAGGGAAACGGCTGAGTCAGTAAAGACCTTGCCGCACAAGCGTGAAGACCTTCCCAGCACCCATGTCAGAAGCCAGGTATTATAGGGTAGGCCTGTAGTCAGAGCAGGGCAAGGCAGCCAGACGAGGTGAATCTGTAAACTAGATTCAGTGAGAGCCCCTGTCTCAAAATATAAGGTGGAGGGGCTTGGCATTTCAACACTAGGAGGCAGAGGCACATGGATCTCTTGAGCTCTGGGCCACCCTGTCAGGGATAGATAGCCTGCAAAAAAAGAAAAATTGAACATGTGTGAGACCTGACCTGCTACACACAAGCACGATGCACACAGTGAACTCAGGCATGTGCCACGGGGAGGAAAGGAGGTCTTAGAAATGGCTTCTTGCCTTGCAAGCAGAGGGCAGGTTCATCGTCCTGTTTTAGTGATGACTATGTAGTAACAGTGGCTGTGAGCCATTGTTTGCATTCAGCTGATAGCTTATGAAATGTAACTTTTACATCTAAATATTATATATCTAAAAGGTCAAAATTTTATATCCACAACACCAAAATTTTATGGTCCTTGTAATTTAGGTTGGATTTGTCATTATAAATGTTCTTTTCTCTTAAGTACCCATAAATATTGAATTACTCCTAATAATGACGCATTCCAGACACCAATGCCTAGGGGAGATGGGCAGTTAGTTAGTATGTTTTGTACTGGAAGTAAGCATTGAGATATGTTAGCTAACCATAAACTAAGTGGCTTTGTTGATCACTGTAAGGCAAAGAGTGGAATACACCTTTATGTGCCTTTACTCCTAGCACTTAGGAGGCAGGGGCAAGTGAATCTCAGAGCTGGCCGCCTGTTTGCTCTGCAAAGTGAGTTCCAGACCAGCCAAGGCTCCACAGTGAGAAGAGGATGCATTGTAAAGTGTATGTCAACTGTAGAACTTCAGGATTGTTTTGGGAGACAAGTGGGTCACCTGGGCCGAAAAGTTTGAGACAAGCCTGAGACAAGCCCTGGGCAGCATGGTGAGACCCTTCTCAAAAAAACCAAAACCAAAACAGCACAAGGCTAGGAATGGTAGATGCAGAAGATTAGGAGTTCAAGGAGGTTATCCTCTGCTACATAGAGTACCAGACTAGCCTGATATACATGAGTCGCAGGAGACAAGAGTGTCCTATTTTGTTCAGTGTCAGGGTTTCCCTGTGTAGCTCTAACTGTCTCTCACTGGAACTCACTCTATAGACCAGTCTAACCTCCAACTCAGAGATCTACCTGTCTCTGCCTCCCTGGGGGGTTGGGAATCAAAAACGTGCGACACCTCTACCCAGATAAAAAGAATGCTTTTAAAACATAACCCTGACTGTCTTGTCTAGTATCTGTGGTGATACAGGCGTGTAATCCCCTTTCTGGAAGCTGAGGCAGGAAGGTCAGGAGTTTGAGGCCCTCCTCAGCTACATGAGACCCTGTCTTAGACAACCACAACAGAAAATGTTACTGTTTTTCAGACAAAACAAACCAAATGTCCAGGCACTAGCTGGAGTCCAGGTTTCTTCCTTCCTTATTTCTCCTCACTGTCTCTCTGCCTCCCAGTGTCACCTCTGTATCCCTGTACCAAAGTGTCATGGTGTAGACAGGGCTCAAGCCCCTAGAGACATTGCTGTTGTCTTGAGCGGACTCCCAGGGAGAGTGGTAGTTCTTACAGTTCTGTTTGCCTCGAGGCTGCTTCCCTTATCTTTCCCTGTCCATCACCTGCTTTGTTGAGTTTCAGTGAAACCTTTCTTTTTTTTCTTTTCTTTTTTTTTGCCAAATAACAGTAGCCCTGGCTTGACCTTAGAGTATTGGAATTACAGAGCTGTACCGCACCCCTGGCTATTTTAAGCATTTATAACTTATGTTCTCTGCACCTAAGTTCTCAGTACTTAGCATATCAGGAGAACCTCCATTTGCTTTGCTTTGCTTTGTGGCAGTGAATGGGTGAATGGGTGAGGGAGCAGAATGCACCTCTGGGGTCTCTGCAGAGAAAGCTGACTTTCTGCTTTGCCAAGATGGCCTCCAGGCGGATGGTGTGGGGCTGGGAGAGGATGTGGCTCAGTTGTGTACAATGCTTGCCCTGAATGCTTGAAGCCCAGGGTTTCATCCTTGATGCCTGCAAACCAGCTGTGTTGCTCCGGGCAGTGGGGGTGGGGGAATAAGAAAGACTTGAAGGTTATCCTCCACTACATAGCAGTGGAGTTTAAGGCTAGCCTGCATTACATGAGACCTGGTTTCAAACCAAGAAATAAAATATTAACTGTGTTCCAGAGCCGGAAGCTAAGTCTGAAGGAAGGTCCTAGGCCAGTGCTTGTAAATAAACTTGCCAAGAAACACTTCCATACTCACTAGATCCAAAACAGGTATAAATCACAGACAGGCCTTTGTTTCTACTTGGGTCTAGTTATATTTATAGTGTCCTTAGGAACACAGCAATGTCATAGTCAGGTCTTTGCTTGATTCTCAAAGCTCCTGAAAGCTTCCAGGACAGCCAGGGCTACACAGAGAAACCCTGTCTCGAAAAAAAAAGACAAAAAAAAAAGCTCCTGAAAGCTGTGGGCTTTGTGTTTTGAGTTCACATTCCCTGCCCTTGCTGGCTTTGAGCTGGTAAGATACAGTGGTTGTATTGCCTCAGCCTCTTCCTCGTTGCGCTTGAGGCTCGAGTCTGACTGATATTTGTTTGTTTTTGCCAGGCTTAAATCAGAGAAAGTGGGCTTGCTGTACCAAAGAATATGAGGCTTTTGTCCAGGCCTAGTGGTACAGGACTGTACCTCTAACTACCAGGGATACGGAGGCAGGAGACTCAAAGCATTAAGGCTTTGGCTGTAGAGGAACTTGAAGGCCAGCCTGTACAACTTCATGAGGCCCTCCCTCAAAATAAAAACTACAAAGAGCTGGGGTGTGCCCCAATGGTAGAGCCATTGCCTGGCAATGTAAGAGGCCTGTGTTCAATCTCAGTAATATTTTAAAAGTTTATTCCATTAGACTTAAACTTTTACAATTTTTATTTAGTTTATGGGTGGGGATGTTTTGCCTGCATGCAGGTCGGCACCACGTGTGTGCCTGTTGCCCTTGAGGCAGGCAGTTGGTGTTAGATCCCCTGGAGCTGGAGTTACAGATGGTTGTGAGCTGCCATGTGGGTACTAAGAATCAAACCTGGGCCAGGCAGTGGTGGCCTACGCCTTTAATCCCAGCACTCGGGAGGCAGAGGCAGGTGGATTTCTGAGTTGGAGGCCAGCCTGGTCTACAGAGTGAGTTCCAGGACAGCCAGGGCTACACAGAGAAACCCTGTTTCGAAAAACCAACCAACCAACCAACCAAACAGACAAACCTGGGCCCTATGAAAGAGTAGCCAGTGCTGTAAACCACAGAGCTATCTCTCTACATTTTATTACATTTTTGGGGGTTGGAGTGGGTATACATGTGCTCACATGCGAATGTATGCCAGAGAACAGCCCTTTGAAGCCAATTCCCTCCTTCCAACAACTGGGTCTTGGGATTAGATCCCAGGTGTCAGGCTTGGTGGTAAGTTCCCTTACCACTGAGCCATCTCAACAGCCCCTGCTCATCCCCCCCGCCCCCCACATGTGTTGTGCCACTGTTCCTATGAATGAGGAAATAAGCAGAAGGAGGCCAGAGTCACTGCCAGGAAACTTAGCTAGTCAGTGGATGCACAGCTTCGTCCCCAGGCTCCGGGTGCTCTGCAGTCTGTTCGGTACTTCTGCTAAGTGATTCCTTCCTACTGTGCACTCCCTTTCGATGGTTTCCTTTGTACCTTATAATAAGTCATAGGGCTTATAATAAGCTCTTAGAATTTGGGGTGTAATTATAACAATTTTTCTTTTTTTCCCCCATCCATGTAAGTCTAAGGGCATCTGCCTAATTGCAGGTGTGTGAAGGGCAAGCACACATCTCCACTTGTTGGGCCTAGCTTATCCTGAATGGGGGTAATCCACCCCCCCCCTCATCTCAGGGCAGTCTTTAAAATCATCCCTGCTGGGAGTGGTAGCTCAGATGTGTGATCCCAGCACTCAAAAGGCAGAGGTAGGCAGTCTCTGAGTTTTCTGTCAGATCTACACAGAGAGTTCCAGGACTGTATTTCTAAAACTTTAACTTCAGAACAAAACAAAACCACTCTCCTCCATCCTCTGTCTTGGACATCTTTTACGCTCCCCTGGTGCACACGTGTCTATTTTTAGCAGCTCGGAGTATTCCCTTATCTGGATGTCTCTGGTTATTTTGCTTGCCAGCACAAACAGATGTGTTGGTGAGACTTTTCAGCTGCTATAAATCTGAGCATCCAGCTCTATGTGGATGTCGCAACAGTCTGTGTGTGTGTGTGTGTGTGTGTGTGTGTGTGTGTGTGTGTGTGTGTCTCGCTCTAAGCAACTGCCTTTTCCTCATCTCGTGTCCCCTCTGCTTTCCTTCTCCATCCTCTTCCTCCTCCACGCCCCGCTGTGGCTGGGCTGGGCTGGAACTTAGAGCCGCCTGCCTGCCTGCCTCTGCTCCTGCCTGCTGGGTTAAAGCTGTGTACCACCGTGCCCGGCTTGGGTCTGTTTCTGCTTTTGCTTCTGTGCCGGCTTGAGGACCGCACACTATCTGAAGATCTTTGTAGCTGTGACCTGATTGCCTTTGGCCTTACCCTGAAGAGTTGTAAGCAGCTTTAATGAGAAGAGTGGAGTTGCTTTTTACACTGCCTAGACTTTTGGCAAAGGATAAACTGATGAGGAATGTGTGTTATGCAAACCTTCAAAGTCTGGGTTATGGGTTCTCATTTCGCAGGTTGTGGTATGTAATGGTGAATGACGTTTTCTAAATACTTCAAAAAAGGGAGTGAAAGTTACTTATTTGTTACGTGTTTTTGACATGATGATGGCCGTGAGTGGGGGCAGGCACCAGCATAGCACTATGCACTCGGAAGACTCCGTTCTTTCCTTCCTCGGGGGGGGGGGGGGGGGGGTAGGGATCAAACCCAGGTCTTCAGGCTTTCAAGGCAAGTGTCTACCCACTGAACCACCTTGCCAGCCCTAAATTTGCACTTTTTAACAATGCCTGCCTCCACCCCTAAGTGCTGGGTTTACAGGTGTGTGCCACCACACCCAGCAGTTTGTTTTTGAATAGTTGAACAAAATCCAGGGAACACTGTGTTGTGATTGAGAATGATAGGAAATTTGGTTTTACTGCACATACACAGTTGCTGTGGTGCAGCTGTCTGTCCTCACCCTGTCTGTGACACCTTTTTTGTTGTCATGATGGCAACTGCCAGAGACCATGTAATCTACAAAGCAGTTTTCCACATGCCCAGATTTCATTACCAGTTTCACTCAGTAATCTGAGGTTCTGCAGTAGGGTTCACATGAGAGCCTCCAGGGCTGATTAGCTGAGAGTGCTCTAGGTAGAACAGTGGTCCCCAGCTGCTGGCCTTTGGGGAGATGGCTGTGGGAGCTAACTGGTGCCTGCTGAGTTGCCCATGCTGCTTTTGGCCACTTGGCTAATACAGCAGACTGAGTGATGGTGCTGCCCCTTGTCCCTGCGATAACTTGTGTGGCAGCTTACTTACAGTAACAGAACTGCAGAACAAACACAAAAAACAAAATGTACCCAAGCGAGAAAGTAGTGACCTTGGAAGTGGCATTGTATACTGCTGGAAGAGCTGGCCATGTTGATGCTGCCGTCAGAGGCTGTGGCTCCACATTGGAGCTTGCAAAGGTTTCATGGAAACCAGCAAGGTGGAGCCAGCTACCTCTGGGTGGGGTCCTATAGGGGTGAGGGGTTGGCTTTTTGGTTTTTTGAATTTTTTTTATACAGTCTCACTATAAGCCCTGGCTGTGCTGGAACTCAAGACCCACCTGCATCTGACTCCTGAGTGCTAGGATTGAAGGTCTGTGCCACCATGGCCACCTCACATCAAGTGCTGGACACTGTAGAAGGCAAGGTTAAATCTTAGATGTGGCTCTAGATCTAGAAAAGGCCAACCAAGAAGGCCTGTGCTGTGTCACTGGAAGTGTGATGAGGGTACAAGAAGCTCTATTATTTTGGAGGAAGAAATGAACCACTTTCAGTTTTCAATATTAAACTACTATGGCTGGACATGGTTGTGCACACCTTTAACCCCAGCACCGGTGAGGCAGAAGCAGGCACAGCTCTGAGCTCAAGGCCTGCCTGTTCTGCATAGCAAGGCCAGAGTCAGCATCTACTCGGTAAGACTATCCCACACAGACAAACTGGACTGTGCTATGTAAATACCTGCTTTTACCTTTGTAACCAAATTATTTTGTTCTGCTGTTCATTTGTTTTGAGACAGGTTCTCAGTGTGTAAGCCAGATTGACCTACTGTCCCCTAATACTATGGTTACAATTGTGGCAACTTAGCAAACACTAAAGACCATATGTATACGATTGCTGTTCATGATGTCACGCTGTCCGGCAAGGCAGGTAGTCCCTGTGTTTTCCACTGGACCCTAACAGAGTTTTTTGATCTTCGCTCTAGGGAAAACAGATGGGCAGACAGAACTTCAAACGGTTTGGGGCTGTCCTGTTGTGTGTGTAGCTAGCAGATCATGAACTTCAGTTTAAAGCACCCTTCAGCCTTCAGTGTTAGTGGGGTGTGGTCATGCACACCTGTAATCCTATTGACTGAGACAGGATTGCAAGTTTGTTTTGAAAATTTGTGACCCTTTAATCCCAGCACTTGGGAGGCAGAGGCAGGCGGATTTCTGAGTTCGAGGCCAGCCTGGTCTACAGAGTGAGTTCCAGGACAGCCAGGGCTACACAGAGAAACCCTGTCTCGAAAAACCAAAAAAAGAAAAGAAAAAAGAAAAGAAAAAAGAAAATTTGTGACAAAGTTTGACTGTGTAGCAACCGTCAAACAGAACCCTAAGAAATTGTGTTTTAAAAGTAAATTTGGGAGCTGGGGTGTATCTCAGTAGTAGAGCTTTTGCCTCACACATCCTGGGTACACCTGAATGCACACATCTTGCAAAAGTAAACCTAATAGCTATAAAAATACACATGAACGAAGCTGGGTGTATGGAGATGCACATTTGTGATCTCAGCATTTGGGAGGCTGAGGCCTAAGTTCAAAGCCGTCCTGGGCTGCAGTGTGAGACCCTGCCTCAGAAAAGAAAAAGCTGGGAGGCAGGAGGATCACTCCTTCAAAGCTATCCAAGTTTAAGACCAACTGCATGAAACCCTGTTTTATCAAAAAAGAAAACATTAAGATCCAGATGGTTGTTAATTTGGTGTGAGAGAGCAGATGAGAAGATGAGCAAGGAATGGGGAGGTCGCTCTGAGGTGCAGCTCTTGCCTGGCACCAGGCTCACCCTTCAGAACCACGTGATAAGGCTAAGAAGTGATGCACTGTATTTCTTCTTCTTCTTCTTTTTTTTTTTTTCCGAGACAGGGTTTCTCTGTGTAGCCCTGGCTGTCCTAGAACTCACTCTGTAGACCAGGCTGGCCTCGAACTCAGAAATCCACCTGCCTCTGCCTCCCAAGTGCTGGGTTTAAAGGTGTGCGCCACCACTGCCCAGCTTTGTTGTACAAATCTTATTTCATAACTTCAATACTTTTTTCTTTCTTGGGATCCCAGTGTTGGCTTTGTATCATTTTCTAATATTTCTAAACATAATTTCTTCAAACATTCTTTGCAAGTCAAACATTAATCTGGAATTACCATTGTGCAATTATTACACTGTTTCCAAGATGAGAGCGCACAGCATTTACCTGGGCCGTTAGGACTGTACTGTGCCCCATGCCTCAATTTTTAATTGTTTAAGAATCACTACACTTCACAGAACTCCCCAGAGCAGGAGAAGGGAGTAGGAAAGTCAGATGTGATAGAAGAATTGTGCACACCACGGCCAACTGGAAAGCTGTCACACACAAATGAAACCCAGACAACCGTTGTCCAGGGCTAAGGTTAGGAGAAATGGGAACAACTTTTTTTTACAAGGAGCTGCCTCGGGCTTCTGAGATGTCTCCATCCATCCCGGCCTGCTGCGGGCAGTCCCTGTCATGGTATGCTGTCCCCAGCACCTGGAGAGAGACACAGAGAGAGACAGACACCATATCAAGTCTTTCCATTTGGCAGAGCAGGGTGAAGTCACCATTGGCAGATTGTCTTGGTTAAAACTAGTGACCCGAGAACCAGAGAACTAGAGAAACCTGTTTCTTTTTGACAACATTCCCAGACATCAGTCTGCAATTTTATAGCAGCTAATGTTCTAATTAGGGTGTGTTCTCTTCAGCTTCTTTCTGGTTTTCATGGGAGAGAGGTAGGCATAAAAGCAAGACAGATGCAGTCTTGCTCTGTTCCTCTGGCTAGCCTGTAAGTCAGTTTGAGTAGACTGGGCTAGGCTCCAGTTTGAGGTAAGGTAATCCTCTTGAACCTGCCTCCCAGTTCTGGGGTTGCATAGAATGTGTGACCACCTGTCTGCCCAGCCTCCCTGGTTTTCTTACCTGTTTTAGAAGCAGTAGAAATAATTTTGTATTTTAGGTTGGATGTGTCTATAATCCCAGCATTTGAGACCCTGTCCCCCCAAGATTGTGTCTTGGCCTGTGTGAGTGTGCCAGTAGGACTTTCGGCTGCTGTGTGGCTCATGGAGTAGGCTTATCTAGGCCCTGGGCCTTTCCTCAACGTTGGAAGGAAGAAACCAACAAATAGAACAGGAGGTGTACGTGCTTTTCATGGTTACCTGTAGTACTCAGACCAATTACATTTCTTTCTTTTTCTAGACAGGGTCTCAATGCTGGGCTGGCACTGGCTCTTAAACTCAAGATCCGCCTATTTCTGCCTTCTGAGTATAACACCCAACTAAATAATTTTTTAGTCTTGTTTATTTGTTTAACAGTAAAAGCTCTTATAAGAAATAACTTGCTGGGCTGGAGAGATGGGTCAGCGGTTAAGAGCACTGACTGCTCTTCCAGAGGTCCTGAGTTCAGTTCCCAGCAACCACATGGTGACTCACAACCATCTGTAATAGGATCCGATGCCCTCTTCTGGGGTGTCTGAAGGCAGCTACAGTGTACTCATATAAATAAAATAAATGAATATTTTAAAAAAAAAAAAAAAAAACCTTGGTGAAATTATGTCAAGCACATCCATCAGCCTAGGCTATGATTGGCTTGTTACTGTCGGTGACCCCAGGACTGAAAGCAGAGGCTTCTGATGAGGGGAATTTGCCTTGTGATCTTCAGATTGTGATAAAGAGCCCAGGTTACGTTGGCTTCCAAGCAGCTCTAATTTGTGTTTTCCCGTTGTCTGTGTGTTCAGCGTTCCCCCTTGTTTGCTTCTGAGGAGCCTTTGTCCCAGAGCCTGGGCTCTGAGCAGACCAGTGTGGGCTTAGATCTCCTCGCCAAGCTCCAGTGCTCTTGCTTGGAAGTAAAGAGCGTTACTTTGTGATTCTGTTTAATTGTGAAGGTTGTTGTTGTATTTAACATGTATTTGTGTGCATGTGTGCTCTCATAAGCCTGTCTTAGCACTTGAGGTCACAGGAAGGAAGACAGCTTTAGAAATGGGTTCTTCTTCCATCATGTAGGCACCAGAGACCACACTCAAGTTGTTTGCCTTGCAGCTGAACCGTCCTCTCGGTGTTCTGGTTTGTTTGTTTGTTTTTGTTGTTGTTGTTGCTTTAAGACAACTCTAGCCAGACTAGCCTTGAATTCACTGTGTGGCTCAGTGGGATTAGTCTTAAAATTCTGATCTTCCTGCTTCTACCTCCCACTCCTGGGATTATGGCTGCGCACCACCACATTGCCCTAACACTACACAGAAAACAGTGGCACAGTAGCCGCTGGTGACTGCAGGGCTCAGCTCAGCAAGGCTTCTGTAGCACTGGGTCCCCTCCTGTTTTCAGTAGAGATGCTGACTAGGTCCTGTGGGTGCTCTTCATCTTGTCTTGTTGGGAGCAGAGTTGCCTCTTCCATCTGGCTGTGTGTAGGTTGGGCCAAGTAGAAACCAAAGGATTCTGTTCGGTGTGTTTACTTTGGACATTGTTGATCCACCCGTGGTTTGTGATCTTGGGCGATTTGTCAGAGTACCTGTTGCAGGTGTATACCAGCTGGTTCTTTTTTCTTTTTTACTCAGATGCCTTGGGCCTTATACTTAGTAGGCAATTTCATTACTGATGAGTTAGGTGTCACCAGCTCTTTCTGGTTTTTGTTTTGTTGTTTTAAGATAGGATCTTACTAAATTCCTCAAGCTGGCCTTGAACTCGCTGTTACTTAGGTTGACCTTGAACTTTCCATCCCTCTGGTCCATCCTCCAAGTAGGATTACAGATCTGTGCCATGAGCCTGGCTGGGGAGGTGGCAGATCCCAAGCATGGGGACCCGCGAGAGCCAGGTGTGGCAGCAAGCACCTATGGGCCGGGGCTGAGAGTGACCAGGGTGCACTGCGGCTGGCTTTTCGGGGTCCAGGTATGGCACTCGGGTCACCAGGCTTCTGCAGCAAGTGCTTTTACCCACCACGCCATCTCGTTGGTTCTGGAATTTTCCTTTTCTGTTACTTAATTGACATTTACTGGCATATATGAGAGCTGCAATAGGGGAAGTTTTTGTTTTACACAGTAGCAGTGTGTTGTGAGTGTAGATCTGGTTCCATACTCATCATCATGACAACATAAGCACAAATCCTTTTGGGATTTCCAAGATTGTCTCCAGTACTAGAATAAACTAGACATGAGCAAGCTGGAGAGCAACAGGGACTACCTGTGACCAAGTACACAGTTCTGGGACAGTTGAGATTGAGAGCTGACATTTGGGTGCTCATTCAGATTGGTCCTCAGGCTGGGTTGGGGAGGACCGTGTGCCACTGCAGGGGAGGACCGTGTGCCACTGCAGAGGAAGACATGGGCCCTCCAGAATGACTCCTCTGGTTCAGGGGTTCCCTTGCTCTGCCCTTGTCCCCCTGAGCAGCCTCTTTCAGTGACTGCAAATGTGTCCAACTAGAACGCCATCGTTGGTGGTGGTTCCTTTGATTGGAGTGGGGAAAGCCTCAGGACTCCCTAGAACCCAGGCCCATGAGCTGGGTTGCTCTTTAGAGACAGGAAACTAGAGTTAGGAAGCTTGTCTCTGAAGTTCTTGGATTTGAGTGTGGATGTCTGTGTACCCATCCTCTTTGTGGGAGGATGTGCTGAGCCTGGCATCTAGGGCCTGGCACACTCCTCGAAAGTACTCTGTTGGGCCACACCCTCACTTGTGCATTTCTGCTAAGAGTCAAGGGCAGAAGCCACCTGCAGCTGCATCAGGTGGCTTGGACGGTGTTACCAGGTGATGTTTTCTTTCCATACAAGGAAGACAGCATCAGCACTGGCTTTGGGAACAGGTCTAGAGGAAGTGGCAGGCCCAGAACACTTGGCTTCCCTTTTGGAATATCTTGAACAGCTTGAACTTCCTCCTACAGAGTGTGTGTGTGTTCTTTGACCCTGGGATTGTCCCCGACAACCCACATGGGTTCTGTTTTGTTTCAGAGTCTTGTGGCCTTTCAAAGGTAGTGGGGAAATGCCGGGCTTCCATCCCCAGGTGGTGGTACAATGTCACTGACGGGTCCTGCCAGCCATTCATTTATGGAGGCTGTGAAGGAAATGGCAATAACTACCAGAGCAAGGAGGAGTGTCTTGACAAGTGTGCCGGTGTCACTGGTAAGACTGGAGTTGGGAGAATTAGACAGAGTTCATTGTTGGGATGTGCACTTCTTCCGTCTGCTGGGTCTCCACGCAGAACCTGGGATTCGGTGAGATTTAAAAGCAGAAGCAGACCCAGTGTGCTGGTTCTGTGGCCACACTGGTTTCACTGCACGCCTTTAATCCCAGCACTTGGGAGGCAGAGACAGGCGGATTTCTGAGTTCGAGGCCAGCCTGGTCTACAGAATGAGTTCCAGGACAGCCAGGGCAACACAGAGAAACCCTGTCTCAAAAAACCAAAAAAAAAAAAAAAAAAAAAAAAAAGAAAGAGTCAAGCCTATTCCCTGGCTGCCTCTGTCCACCTCCTCCTGAGTGCAAGCGCTAGGCCACCCCACCCCAAGAGGACTGCTGTCTGCGCACTCTACAGGCCCTGGTTCCTCAGGCATCCTGAGACAAGTGACCGAAAAAACTGTCAGAACTGCATTAGGAGTGAACACTGAGGGTTGTGCCCCATCCACCCATCTCCACTCTTGAAGGTAGCATTAGCCCTTTCAGTGCAAATAAACCTGTAGGCCCAGTAGAACCTTGAGTCCTGATCCTCTGCTGTTCCCAAGGCCAAGGCTGAGCTGCCTACAAAGGTTTTGTGCCACCCTTCCTGGCTTGCAGATTTGCCTGGTGACTTAAAGCTGTGACTGGTTCTGTGTTGAACCCCAGTGTTCAGTCAGTCCCCCATAGGCAGTGGTGTGTATGGTTTTCTGTCTCCTCACTTTCTGGCTAGACTTTCTTGGCTTTGAGCTGTGCATTCAGAGATGAGATAGGCATCATGAGGTTGTGAAGGCGGCTGGCAGTGGCCTCAGGCAGTGACCTGGTCTGCTGCAATGGGTGAAGTGCCTCAGTTTGCTTGTCAGAGGAATTTGGAGAGATTGGGGGTGGGGTGGGGATGGACAGACAGGAATTGATTGTAATTTAGTGTTTTAACCCTTGTTTCTTTTTTTTTCTTTTTTTCTTTTTTTTCTGCCTCTTTTGGTCCCAAACTCAAGTGCTAAGTTTAAAGGTATCCACTGCCATGCCTAGCTAGGGTATGATTTCAGATGGTTCAGGCCAGTCCTTCACCTTTTGGGTGACGGCTTGGTATGTCAGGAATCTGAGTGAAGAAAATGTTGTTTCTGTGTGTTTTCCTCTCCTTAGTGGAGGGGGGGGGTTGGAAATGTTCTTTGCTCCCCTAAGTGATAAGGACGTAAGCAGGAGTCAGTGGGCATGAGGCACTCGGTATCTCCTGGGCATGGTTAAGAAGTAGACCCCAGCTGCAAGAGTCTGGGAGGTTCTTGTAGGCTTGTATGTCTCTTGGCACTCTCATGTAACACAAACTGAAAACTGCCAGTGCCACTGGTCCCTGGAGTCTTGCCAACCTATTTTCTAGGCAAGCAAGTTCTGAGGGAGGCCAAATAAGAATGAAGGTGTGTACTGTGCCAGTTCATTAATTTGTAATGGAAGCTGGAATCTCCCAGGGGACTAGACCGGCTAAGTGTGCAAGCCTTCCAGCGAGTTGCCAGAAAGTGGCTTGATTAGGGCCGAGGAAGACTGAGGGAACCTGGATGAGGTGACTGCTAAGTGACATCAGGCCACCCCCAGGCCTCTACACCCACTATCTTAATTTGTGCTGGAGACAAAATTATATCAGATGTCAGGCACAGTCTTACCCAATTATAGTTCCAGCTGCAAAACTGAGACGTAGAGGCAGGAATTAAGAGACCAGCCTAGGCAATGTAGCAAGACGGGTCAAAAAAAAGAAACACCCACAACCCAATTAAAAACAACAACAACAAGCCCTGGCCATTTTGTCAGATAGTGATGGTTGGTACGTGCCTTAAATCCCGGCACTCAGGAGGGAGAGGCAGGTGGGTCTCTGGGTTAGAGGCCAGCTGGTCTACAGAGCGAGTTCCAGGACAGCCAGGACTACACAGAGATGCCCTGTCTTAAAAAACAAAACCAAAAAAAAAAACCAACCTGACAAGCAAACAAAATACCCGAGCATTTTGAAGTCTCTCTATTTGTTACTCCACTCCATCCCCATTGTGAGACAAGGTCTGTGTGGCCCAGGCTGGCTGCTTTGACCCCTCGGCCTATGCAGTAGTTGACTGTGTGTCCTCATGCCTACCATGGCATCTCAGCCATTTTAACTGTGCAGTTCAGCAATGTTAAATACATTTGCACTGTTTTGTGCCTTTGAAAATTGTAGGTAAATAAATACAGACTGTCTGGGGTGTTTCATGACTATAATCCTACAGAAGGATTTCTACAAGTTTGAGGCTATTTGGCCTATACAGTTCTGGGCCAGCCTGAGTGACAGAGTAGAAAGAACCCTGTCTTAAAAGGTTGAAATAAGGATCTGAAGAGACCACCTAGCAGTTAAGAGTGCTTACTGCTCTTACAGAGGACCAGGGTTCAATTCCCAGCATCCACATCAGGCAGCTCACAACCACCCAGTTCTTAAATCCCTTTTTTGGTTTCTTCAGGTCTCTGTAGGCAGGTGGTATACACAGACTTGTGCTCATACAGGCGCGCACGCACGCGCGCGCGCACACACACACACACACACACACACACACACACACACACACACACGTTCTTTAGAAGAAAAGCTCCCTCCTCCCCAAAATGTAGAGGTGATCTTGAGAAACACACAAGCACCCATGGGTATGTCTGAGCATCTCCAATCACCTCTCTTTGCTTAAGATCTGTGTTCCAATGGGGATGGTGAGATGGCTGGGGGGCAAAGGCCAAGCAACATCTAGGTTAGCTCCAGGGACCAGCATGGAGGGGAATGGACTTTTGAAACCTGTCCTCTTAGCTACACGTGTACTCCGTGAAATACACACGCACACATACACACAAAATAACTTTTAGATATTGTTAAAAATGTCATAACGCGCTGTGTGTGGTGGCGGATGCTTTAATCCCAGCTCTGTGGGGGGCAGAGGCAGATGAATCTCTGAGTTCAAGGCCAGCCTGGTCTATACAGTGAATTTCAGGACAGCCTGGGACACACAGAGAAACCCTGTCTTGAAAAACAAAAACAAAACTCATAACTCCTGCTTTTTTGTTTGTTTGGTTGGTTTTTGGTTTTTGGTTTTTG
>CM052717.1:50811406-50825785 GCA_028551405.1 Uromys caudimaculatus
AAAAAAAAAAAAAAAAAAAAGGTAGATGGGCTCAACAAAGGACCCGGCCCTGGGAGCCCTGACTGTAGCCACTTGCTTCAACTTGCGCAGAGTCCTCAGGCAGTCCCAGTTCCACATTTCTAAGTAAAAAGCTTGTCATGCATGCCCTCATGCACCCAAGGGCTGAACTTGTTTTGCACCAGGGTTGGTTGTGACATGTACGGCCCACTTGATGGTAATTTTCTTTTCTGCTCTTTGTCCCTCACAGAGAACACCATTGATGGTATGGCCAGGAGCAGGAATGGAGCGGACCCTTCTGCCCTGAGTGGTAGGTTCCTAGGGACCCAGGTGGTAACTGTGAAGGGAATTGTCGGTGCCTCCCTCTGCCTCCAGGGTGCTGGCTTGTGCTTGCAGAGCTACCCAGCCTTTGGCTCAGGCCCTGCCTTCCCTCTAGGCTGCTGTCTGCCTTCCTGTGTCTCTGTTCCCCATTGGGGTTCTGTCCCGCTCCCTCTCTAGAGTCCTTGGTCCTCTGCCACCCGCCACTGTCCTTCATCTGTAGCTTTGTGTTAGTTTGCTTTGTAGAGCTGTCAGTAGCTGCCCTGCTCCTCTTTTATGCTTAAGGGACTCTGCTGCAGGAGCCTGGGTGAGTGGTCCCTTGTACCAGCTAGTAGTGATTGTACCCTTGGGGCCCGCCCAGCAGAGCCAGCCCTTCCACAGGGTTAGGGGGAGGAGACTGTATACCCCTGATGGGGACGAAATTCCCCCCAGTGGGTAGTCCCATGCATCACAGTCTGGGCCCTGGCCCTGCCCTGCATCTCTGACACTAGAGCCCATGTGGGAGTTCTGGGGCTTCTGGGGCTCACCTGGCTTACAGGTGAGAGGCGTGGCTAGGCACTTCCCAGTTGTTTCTGGCCCTCGCTGACTGTTCAGGATCCTGCATGGTAACTCTTATTTTCAGCATATTTCTGAACGAAATTGCCCCAGTAGAATAAAAGTTTCTGGGTGCTTCAGAAGATAAACATAGATCTTCTTGGTCACCGCAAGAAACATGGTTGTGATTAGTTTCCATAGTATAACCCCTGAGGTAGCAAGAGTCCCACCCACCTCCAGTGTTCAATGTGTCCTGTGCTCCAGAGGACATCAGGACCAAGGAGTATGTTCACCCCCTTAACAGCAGCACTGCCCAAGCTTTCTCCATGGGCCCTTTTACAGTCAGCCCTGCTAGGCCGGTTTTCCCGTGTCCCTCCTAACCAGATCTTTGTGTTGCAGTTCCCAGAAGCCAGAATTCTGAGGACCTCTCTGGTGAGATCTTCAACTATGAAGGTATAACTTAATCAGTTGTGTCCTTGTGTAGTTCACTAGGAGGAGCTTGTTACAAAGTCCCTCCAGACCTTGCCAGGTAGCTACGCTTTAGAGCCTCAGTGAGTAGCTCAGGCTGTCAGGAATCCAGATGTGCCAGCGGAGTCAAGGCAGAGGGGGATGTGCTTCCAGAATTTTCCTACCACCCTGATTCTCACCAGCTCTGTGGTTGAGGGCAGGAGCTATGCCCTGTACATAACTCCCATGTGTATATAAGGTGAGGGTCCGAGAACAGATCAGAGGGGAAAGTGCCTGGGGCTGCATGAACTACAGTAACACGGTCATGCTTGTCAATAAGATGCCTGAGATGAAGCCAACCCCTCCCCCACTACCAGTAGTGTGCAACTGAAATCCCAGCATTTGGGCAAAGGAGATGTTCTCTCACACACACACACACACACATACACACACACACACACACACACATACACACACACACACACACACACACACACACACACACACACACACACACCACACTCAGGGGTATGTACTTCTTCTTGGCCCTACTGATTTGTCCTCCTGAGGCTCCCTTGTTCTTGCTTCCAGAATACTGTGTCCCGAAGGCTGTCACTGGGCCTTGCCGCGCAGCCTTCCCTCGCTGGTACTATGACGCTGAAAAGAATTCCTGTAACAGCTTCATCTATGGCGGGTGCAGAGGCAACAAGAACAGTTACCTCTCCCAGGAAGCATGCATGCAGCACTGCTCTGGCAAGTCAGCGGGCCCCGTCCCTGGACCATGGGAGCCCTTGAGGCTCTTTTCCTGTCCCTTTCCCTAAATGAAGCCTTTGGAAATGTCCATCAGACCATTGAGTGACAAGGTCTCAGAACCTCCAGAGCTCCTGGGAAGAGAGACCAACCTTGGTCCCAGCTCTGAGGATGGAGAAAATGGGGACTGACCTTAGCATTTTGCATTCTCTGTAGGTAAGCAGATGTATCCTTTTCTGACCCCGGGCACAAAAGGTACGTGGCCTCTGCCTTCTCTACGTGTCTTCCACCCCCTTCCCGCTGGCCTTCCCAGACTAACTGACTTCTGCCTAGTGTGTATGTTTCCCACTGGAATGTCTTTGTGGCAGAGGGCTGTGTCTATATGAAGATGGCTAAGCAGCTTGGAATGTGTGGACATTAAACACTGTACACGGTGGAGGCAGAGCCTGCATCAGGAGTTTCCTAGGCCGACTATGCTTGGGCTACAGGGATATCTGGCATACAGGCCTGTCCTGTGGAGTCCACACACAGCCTGAGCAAGCCTGCCAGTGACTCCAGGCCTGGAGGGAATTTAACTGCCATAGGGTGTGAAGACACGGTCAGGGGTGTCAGGAGGAGGACAGTAGGCAGCCTGGCCCCGTGTCATCCTGCTTTCTGAGCCTACTTGGAAGATGAGTGCTACCCTGTGGGCCTGCCACACTGGTTTGGCCTCTTTCTTGATTTTTTTCTCCCTGTGAAGGAGCCTAGACCTGGCCTGCAAGTCTGCCTTGTTCTAAAAGTAGAAGCTGGTTCTCAGGGCTGGGCTGGAAAGGTGCCCAGGTCTGGAGGGCTGGCTGTGGGTGGAGTTGGACAGGGGGTGGCTCCAAAAGGCCTATAGGTCCTATAGCCCTGGGGGGAGGGAGCCAAGTGAGTGTCGCAGGGAGTCACATGCCTGAGATGGGGCCTCACCTGGAAAGAAGGCATCTTAACTGACCAGTGGGGCAGCTGCTGTTGCTTACCCACAATTAGAAACCTTAGGGTACCTCCTGGCTCTGCAGGGTACACCCTCACCTAGCAGACAGCACTGGCTCAGACTGACACCTTAAGGGACTCATCTCTTTTTTTTGCCACTCAGGAGTTCAAGGCCAGAGTCATCTGCTTTGGCCACTAGAGATGGAGTCTCAAAAAAACAAAAGAGGGCTGGTGAGATGGATCAGCAGGCAGGGACACTTACCTCCAAGTCTGACTGCCCACGCTCCATCCCTAGTACCCTACGAAGTGGCTCACAACCATATGTGACTCTAGTTAAGGGAATCCAACACAGACATGCAGACAGGCAAAACATACATACACATGGAATTTTATTTATTTATTTATTCTTTTTTTTTTTTTTGGTTTTTTTTTTTTTTTTTTGGTTTTTCGAGACAGGGTTTCTCTGTGTAGCCCTGGCTGTCCTGGAACTCACTCTGTAGACCAGGCTGACCTCGAACTCAGAAATCCACCTTCCTCTGCCTCCCAAGTGCTGGGATTAAAGGCGTGCACCATCACTGCCCAGCTTTTTTATTTTTTTATTTTTTGGTTAGAATTTTAAAAATAAAGTTCAAAAACTACTCTATGTATGGGTTACCCTGGCAGGCAGTCTGTCCTGATTCCCAGGTTGAAGAAGGCATCTGGTCCTTGTTCTGAGTCACTTGTGCTACTGTGCATTCTGGGCCACCTTGCTGGCCCTCTGTGGCCATGTTCCTTGTCTTACCCGTCCCCTCTTATCCTTAGCGGTGATCCTGGCGGGGCTGTTCGCCACGGTCCTGATCCTCCTCCTGGGAGCCGCTACGGTGTGCCTGATCCGTGTGGTTCGCAGAAAGCAGGCAAGTGCCCTCCACACGGTTTGGAGCACTGCGGATGACAAGGAGCAGCTGGTGAAGAACACCTGCGTCTTATAGAGGCCCAGTGCTCTGAGAACGAGGTGGGGTGGGGGACATGTCCTGTTTAAAGAGAGCAAGTGCTTGTGTCTGAGCTCACTGGGGGTTTGGTCTTGGTTTCCAGCCCTATTGGGCTGCTTAGGGCCTCCTCCCGACCCTGTCTTCCCATGGCTCCTCTGCCCTCCCCATCACCCCTTCAGCATCGCTGGGAGCCCCATTCCTGTAGTCTTCACTCTTTGTTTGATTTATGTGGTTTGTTGTTTTTTTTTTTTAAGTAGATAAAGGTTTTTTAAAAATCAGGATTCTGAAAGAATGTGTTTAATAAAATGGGCCTTTTAAAATAAAATTCACTATGTAGTTTGTTTTGTTTTGTTTTTCTTGTGACTACTAATTACAGGTGCCAAGGTTTAACTCAGGACTTGCTCAGTCATTCTGGAGTCAGGTCTTTGCTCTCCTGTTTTGTTTTAGACACAAAGTATGGGTTGTTGGGTGTTTGTTTGTTTTTTAATACCCTACAGGGGTCCCAGGCTGACCATGAGCTCTTATGTAGCTGACTTGCCTGCTGCCAGCTCCTAAGTGCTGACATTACAGGTGTGTGTCCCCTATACCTGGACTATTCCAGATTGAGGTTGGAAGCCAGGGTTGCTGCTCTGCTGGGCAGGCACTTCACTCCTCTGCCTCCCAAGTGCTGGGATTAAAGACATACACCACCACGCCCCAGCCAACCCCCCAAATTTTTTAAGATTTATTTTTTATTTTATGCACATAACTGATTTGTTTGCATGTATCTTTGTGTACCATGTACTGCATGCCTGGTACTTAAGGAGGCCAAAGGAAGGTATGGGATTCCTGGGAACTAGAGTTACAAATGGTTGTGAGCCACCATTTGTCGGAGAACCAAACCCAGATCCTCTCCAGCTCACAGCCAGTACCCTTCATCACTGAGCTGTCTCTTCAGCCCCCCTTTTTCAGTCATTGAAATTCCTGGCCACACTCCTGAATACTCACTGACCACTCTCCTGGACATAACCACAGTCCTTGTTTCCCTGGCATACGTATTCTGGGTGTTGGGAAAAGATTCCATCACTGCCCTCTGCCCTCTGGAGTCCATTTGTGATAGAATTGGGAGGCACATGAAAGCCAGGAATCCGCCTCAGGCAGAGGCCCTCAGCGAGGGAACATAGTAGCACATGCCTATAATCTCAGCACTCAGAAGCAGAAGGAAGATCAAGGCCAACCTGGGCTGTAAGACCCTGACTCAAAAACAAGAACAGTTGGCTCTTGCAAAGGGCCCAATTTCAATGCCCAACAACATGGTGACTCATAACCATCTGTTTCTCCAGCTCTAGGGTGTTTAATACCCTCCTCAGGTCTTGGAACACCAGGCACACAAGTGGCCACATACATGCAGTCAAATCACTCATAAAACTTAAAAAAAATAGATGACTGTCAACCTTGAACCCTGCTTTGTCCAATACCACAGAATATCTGCATTTACAGTATGGGAGCAGTTGCCATTTGTCTTTGCCTTTACAGTGATTGAGAGTTCACTAGAGGTCACAAGTCAGCCTAGTCCATCAGTGTGGGTCCAATGGATGACAGACCCTTAGATCCACCCAGGCTGTCATCCTTCCCTAGCCTGAGGCTCCTACAGTTTTGCCTGGGGATGAACCTACTTGAAGGTTCTATTGCTCAGATTGATCAAAGTGTTCGGTGCAGTTACATACCCAGTAGACACCCACATGGTTGAGAGCTGGACACTGGACTGATGGGAGAGCCCACCCATATGAGCCTCGGGTCCTGCAGTTCTTGCTCTTGGGAATTTTGCTAAACAGTTGTACTTGCATGGAATTCTCCACAGGTGGGACTGTGGTGAGCAACTGGCTCTGGAGGAGGAAGCTGGGAAGCTGTTCCCTGGAATGGGAACACACCCATATTGTCCTTGGCACATCCTGGGACCAGGAACCCCAGGTTTCAGGGTTTAAGGACAAGTGACCCTGAGCACTATGAAGGTCATTCCTCAGGATTGCATTTGCAGCTCACATACTTAGGGAGGAGGGGCAGTTGGTTGCTGGTATAAAGCTGAGGGTTCTCCAAGCTTTATAACACCCCTTTGTTGATGCCAGGCAATTGGCAGGCCATTGAGCCACACCCTCATCTAATTGTGTTCTTCCTTTGTCACAGCCTACTGCCCAGGCATGTAAGTGAGTATCTGGGGTGAGCAAAGAAAACTGTATAGATGCATGCATGAGAAGCTAGGAAGCACAAAAAACAAAACACACCAAAGCCGGGCAGTGGTGGTGCACGCCTTTAATCCCAGCACTCGGGAGGCAGAGGCAGGCGGACTTCTGAGTTCGAGGCCAGCCTGGTCAGCAGAGTGAGTTCCAGGACAGCCAGGGCTACACAGAGAAACCCTGTCTTGAAAAACAAAAAACAAAACAAAACGAGAAGCTAGGAAGCCAGTTTTCTGACCCTGGAATCTAGAAGTTAACAGTCAGGATGTTACCTTAAACGCAGAAGGAAATAAACTCTGGACTGATGACTGGGTGGAGTCTGAGGCCAGCCTGGTAGTCACAGGCCAGCACAGTGCTTCAGTCTGATAAGAGAACAGTCCCTATGAGCTTCGAGCTCATCCAGCTGCTAGGACGTGGCTGAATGGGGATAATGTTTACAGGAGCTGGGCCTCTGTTTGTGGGAACTCCAGGAAAGACTAAAGGAAGCCTCACCATAACCCCATTTCCAGACAAACGTGACCTCAAACATGTAGGAGGGGCCTTGGGCATACAGGAAAGGCATATAGCTATCCCAACTGGGCCCCTCATCATCTTGGCTTCCCTGCCCACTATACTTGTTGAGCGGAAATACTTTTGTTGATTGAAGTAACAAAATCCCAGGCTTTTCTGGGCAGTGGTGGTGCATGCCTTTACACCCAGTACTCGGGAGGTAAAGGCAGGTGAATCTTTGTGAGTTGGATACCAGCCTGGTCTACAGAGAGAGTTCCAGGACAAACAGGGCTACATAGAAGCAGTCTCAAAAGAAAACTAAAGCCCGGCAGTAGTGGCGCACGCCTTTAATCCCAGCACTTGGGAGGCAGAGGCAGGCGGATTTCTGAGTTCAAGGCCAGCCTGGTCTACATACAGAGTGAGTTCCAGAACAGCCAGGGCTACACAGAGAAACCCTGTCTCGGAAAACCGAAAAAAAAAAAAAAAAAAAAAAAAAAGGATTGGAGTAAGCCCCTGAGGATGCCTTTTCTTCAGGTGAGAAGACTCAGGGACCCAGGGGAGATGACACCAGCAATGCTGCAGGCTAGATGAAAGGTAAGCCCTTTTCTTGAGGGCAGAGTGGCACTATTTAACACCCGGGCACTAAGGCATTTGGGGCAGAAGTTAATGAAACAGAAGGCAAAGAACCAGAGGCCAACGAGGGCCTACAGCACTGATGGAGAGGATCTGAGAAGAGCAGGTAGAGACGGCTTCCCACCAGCTGGCCAAGTGCAGTGCCTGCCAGCTGAGGGGACAGGTGGGGGTCTGGCATCCTCTGTGTGATGTGAGGGGGTGAAGTTAGGAGAGACAAGGCTGTGCCTGCCGCTCCCATTCTCCCACTCAGAAACAGCACAGCAGGACATTTACTCTTATCTACAGGGTACAGAAGCTCCTGCTGCTCCAGGGCCTACTAGCTACCTCTTAGGGAGGCCACGGCAGAGTGGAGGGGAGAGTTAAAGGTACCGTTGACATTACTGAACACTGCCTGTTGGGGCAAGTAGATTCTGCAACGCCATTTACTTTACGAGAAGTAAGAATTTTTGGGCTCTTACCTCTTTCTCTTGCCTCTCTCCTACTTCCCTTACCTCTCCCCATTCCCTTCCCCCCTCTCTCCACGTGGTCATGGCCGGCCTCCACTCTACTTCTCTACTCTCTCCCTCTCTCTGCCTTTCTCTGCCTCTACTACCCTCTTAACTCCCCTTCCCATGCCCTAAATAAACTCTATTTCTATACTATAAAAAAAAAAAAAAAGAATTTTTGGGTTTTAATTTTTTTTATTTATTTTTTTTGGTTTTTCGAGACAGGGTTTCTCTGTGTAGTTCTGACTGTCCTGGAACTCACTCTGTAGACCAGGCTAGCCTCGAACTCAGAAATCCACCTGCCTCTGCCTCCCAAGTGCTGGTATTAAGGCATGCACCAGCACTGTCCAGCGAATTTTTGGTTTTTAATACTTTATTATTTTATGGCATTAAGATGGAACCCAGGATCTTGTATTTGCTAGATAAGCACTCTGTCACTGAGCCATACCCCCAGCCCTCACTGGATTCTGGGAAAGTGCTCTACCACTGAGCCTTAAGACCCACCACTGAGCATGCACACACTGGAGCACATGGAGGTCAGAAGACCACCTCAGACATTGGTCCTTACTTTGTACCGTGAGACAAGAGCTCTTCCTTTTTTTTTTTTTTTTTTTTTGGTTTTTCAAGACAGGGTTTCTTTTTTTTTCTTTGGTTTTTTTTTTGTTTTGTTTTTTTCGAGACAGGGTTTCTCTGTGTAAACCTGGCTGTCCTGGAACTCACTCTGTAGACCAGGCTGGCCTCGAACTCAGAAATCCGCCTGCCTCTGCCTCCCAAGTGCTGGGATTAAAGGCGTGTGCCACCACCACCCGGCGCTCTTCCTCTTTTTAAAGATTTGTAAATTACGTGTATCTGTGTGAGTCCAAGTGCCAGCAAAGGCCATGAGGCATCTCATTTCTGGGAAAGGAAGTTATAGAAATGATTGTGAGCGTTCATGTGGGCACTGAGAATTGACTCTGGCCCTCTGGAAGTGTTAGTGCTCCTAACTGCTGAGCCATCTCTCTCCAGTCTAGACAAGGTCTTGTTTGCTCTGTGTGTGCTGGACTGGCTGGTCCATGAGAACCTGGTATTCTATCTCTGCCTCCCATCTCACCTCAGAACCCTGAGACTACAGACTTGTGCTACCTCAGCCAGCTCTACAAAGCAGTCAGTTGTATGATTGGTTTTTTGTTTTGAAACAAAGTCTTCTTATACATCCCTGGCTGGCCTCAGTCAAACTCACAGATAACCATTTGCCTCTGTCTCCTGAGTGCTGGCATCAAAGGCATACAGAACCACATGGGCTTGTTTGTTTTCTTAAACATAGATTTTCTTTTTTCTTTTTTTTTTTTAAAGATTTATTTATTTATTTATTATATGTAAGTACACTGTAGCTGTCTTCAGACACACCAGAAGGGGGCATCAGATCTCATTACGGATGGTTGTGAGCCACCATGTGGTTGCTGGGATTTGAACTCAGGACCTTCAGAAGAGCAGTCAGTGCTCTTAACCACTGAGCCTTCTCTCCAGCCCAACATAGATTTTCTTAAAAATAGATTTGCATTTATGTGTGAGTCTATGCCGTGGATGTGTTGGGGCCTGTGGAGGTGTCGGGAGAGGATATCAGATTTCCAGTTCCATGCAGTTGTGAGCCACCTGGTACAGGTTCAGGGAAGCTCAACTCAGGTCTTCCGCAGAGCACATGCTCCTAACCACTGAGCTATCTCTACAGCCCTGCAATTCATTTTTTCTCTTGTAGGTTTGTGTACGAGCGTTTTGCTTACATGTACGTGTGTGCATCATGTGCATGCCTGGTGCCCATGCAGGTCAGGGTGTGAATGCTGAGAGTTGAACCTGGGTGTTCTGTGAGAACAAATGCTCTTAACCCTTGAGCCATCCCTCCAGTGCCTCCACTTGGTGTTTTGAGACAGGGTCTTACTATGGAGCGCAATCTGTCCTCTAACTAGTAATCCTCCCAGTATGCTGGGCAGGCAAGTGTTAATCTTCACAGGGTGAGGGGTAATTGAGGTGTGCCTGACCTCAATCCCTATGATCTGCTAGCAGAGCACTCCCAGGTCAGAGATAAACCAATTCACAGGACACACTATTCTGAGTCACTTGTTGGGTGAGGAGCAGAGCAGACAGGGTCCCACCCTCTTGGGATTTATATTCTGCCTGCACAGGCCTTCTCTCTTATCTGTAAGGAACACAAGGCTCACTGCTCACAGCCCCTCCCTGTGACTCGGTGATCTAGATCAAAGGTCCCCCTACTCCCTCCCTACCTCTGCCTCGCCCTCTTATCCACCCCACCCCACTCCCTTAAAGATCCTTGGACAGCATGCCTGCCTCTGCACCCGTGAGCCCTTGTCCTACCACACTGTCTTAATTTACTTTTATCTTTTTTTTTTTTTTTTAATAGTGTTTCTCTAGGTAGCCCTGGCTGTCCTAGAACTCTCTCTGTACACCAGACTGACCTTGAATTCTGCCTGCTTTTGCCTCCAGAGCCTGTGTCATCATGCCTGGCCCACTTGTAACTTAAAAATTTTTATTATACGAGGATTTAACCTAGGGCTACACATATGCTAGGCAAGTACTTTATCGCTGAGAGAAACCCACCTCCATCACCCCTTTTGTTCCTTTGGGATGGGTCTTGCTAAGGTGTACAGACTGGCCTTGTTTGTTTGTAGAGTCTTTTTTTTTTTTTTTTGGTTTCTCGAGACAGGGTTTCTCTGTGTAGCTCTGGCTGTCCTGGAACTCACTCTGTAGACCAGGCTGGCCTTGAACTCAGAAATCCACCTGCCTCTGCCTCCCAAGTGCTGGGATTAAAGGCGTGTGCCATCACTGCCCGGCTATTTGTAGTCTTGAAATTGCAAAACAATGCAGCATGCTGGCACAGGATACCTGTGTGGCCTCCATTTACATAGCAGGCCTGAAGCCAGCCTGGACTATCAGAGACCCAGCCTCAAAACCACAACCAAACATCTCCAGTGAGGTTTTCACTTTAAAAATCCAACCAACCCCTATCTAAAAAAAAAAAAAAAAAAAATTAGCTAGGCAGTGGTGGTGCACACCTTTAATCCTAGCACCTGGCTCTCTGAGTTTGAGGGCAGCCTGGTCTACAGTTCCAGGACAGGCAGGGCTACACAGAGAAACCTTGTCCTAAACAACAATAAATCCACGCCCTTCCCAACATACCACACAGTGGCTCCTCCGCCCCGCTGTTTTCCACGCCTTTCCTTTGCCCCTTTGGTTGGTGGAGTGTGTTGGGTTTTGGATACAGAGTCCACTGCTGTTTAAGGTCAGCTCTGGCTGTATATTGACTCATAGGCCAGATAGGTCTACGTGAGACCCTGTCTCAAAAAAAGAGGGTAGGTGGGTTCTAGAGAGGTGGCTCACTGGATGCTCTTCCAGAGGACCTGGGTTTGATTCCCAGAACCTACATGGTGGCTCACAACTGTAACTCCATCTCCAGGGGACCCTACACTGTCTTCTGGCCCCTGCAGGCAGCAGGCATGAATAGCTGTACATACATAGGCAAAACATCATTATACGTAAGGATTTAAAGAGGTAAGTGCTCTAAGGTGGTTAGGAGCACTTGTTCTGGTGGCTCAGAAGCCCCTGTAACTGCAGCCCCAAGGGTGGCCTCCACAGACACTGGCACACACATACATGAAAGCTTCACACATACATTTTAAAATAAAGTTTTCCAGATAATGGGAAGCACCAAGTGTGTTTACCAAGTGCTGGAATGACAGGTGTGGAGCCTGCACGACAGTGCATGGATTTCTGCAAATGGACATTGAGCAGGCATCCAAGGTGGCACATGTCCACCTTGGTCCTTGAAGTAGCCACCTGTTCCTGCCAAGAGGCGCCCACTTTTGGAACATATAGGTAGGTGTTTTGTTTTGAATATCTTTTCTATTATAGTTTTGTTTTGCATGCATATGCCTAGATGTGCACCTGTGGGGGTCCAAAGGCAATTTGCAGGAGTTAGTTCTCTTCTCCCAGGTGGTTCTGGGTGATTAGACTCAGCTCATTAACCTGGCAAATCTATATAATGGGCCACCTCACCAGCCTTCCTTATTTGAGTCAGGTATAGCGCTGGCTGGTACAGAGCTTACTCTGTAAGGCTAAGCTGGCCTTGAACTCAGATATCGGTCTGCCTTTGCCTCCTGAGTGTTCCACCAAGCCCAGCACTCTGTCATGCTGTGTAGCCCAGGCTGTGATAGAACCTTCAATCTTCCTGCCCCAGTCTCCTGAGCAGTAGGCTTACACTGCCTAGCTTCGAGCTAATGTTTGTGTTCCCAAAAGTCACATGGTAATGCCACGTGCCAAACTCGAGATCCTACATTCAGACATGGAGAGCCAAGACGACTTCGCAGCAGGCAGGCAATCCCGTACTAGGGATCTCTCCCTGCCTATGCCTAGCTTCCAGCTCCCAGCCTTTACAACTGTGAGGTAAATTACTGCTTAAGCTCTAATATGTTATGTTTAACAGCCCAAATTAAGACATCTGCCTTTAGCTGGGGCGCACGCCTTTAATCCCAGCACTTGGGAAGCAGAGGCAGGTGGATTTCTGAGTTCGAGGCTAGCCTGGTCTACAGAGTGAGTTCCAGGACAGCCAGGGCTACACAGAGAAACCTGTCTCCAAAACAAAACAAAACAAAAAAGACACCTGCGTTTACCAAAACAATGCAACACATTTCACCACTGTACTCTGCCTAGCACCAGCCTAGAAACTTAACTATCAGTCCTGTCTTCCACCATCACCCCAGGGTGCAACTTTGCTGATGCCTTTCAACTGCCACCATGGCGCACTAGTCTGGCCACCAAACTCCTCAGACACTACTAAGGTCAGAGGAGCTGGGAACCAGACCTCCTTGCTCCCAGGATGCACTTTTAACTTTGTTCAGTGTACGCGGAAGGGCTCTCCGGAAACAAGTACCCCTGCAAAGGGGGCAATTGATAACTAGTCTTTTCCCCTTTCTCCCAGAAACCTACAGCCACTTCCCCCCACTTCCACTTAGGAAAGTCTAGGTGGAGCTGAAACACCTGTGGCATGAGTCAGGGCCTAAGAGCGGAGAGGGACAAAGGTCCGGAGGGTGGGGCTTCGCAGAATACCTGAGGTAGGCCAGTCGCGCAGTCCCACCCCGTCCTAAGCACCACCTAAAGCTTCGGGCCATCCAGACAGACTGGTCACCGCCATGGAGTTTGACTTGGCCACAGGTACGTTTCCCGGGGGTGGTGGATTTGTGGTGTAAGGGGTCAGACTCAAAGCCTGGGATGCCTACAGAAGGGACGCTCTGTCGCCTACACAACCCATCTAACTCCCCTTTCCTCTGCAGCCCTGGGCCCTGGTTCTAAAAAGCCAGAGGGGGCAGGTCAAGTGGGAGACCCCAAACACTGTTCTCTTAAAGCACCGGGCCGGCCAGAGGCAGGCGCTGCTCACCAGCCGAGGGTAAGTCACTTCACCACCCGTATCGAGTCCCGAGGGCCCGAGTTGAGGACTAGTTTCCGTCCTGGGTCCTCGGCCACACACCAATCTTCCAGTTTGGGTTGGAAGCTGCTCAAGCGGATCCTGGTCCTCATTGCCACACCCCTTCCCACCCCCACCCTCCATCTAGCATGGCCCTGGCAGCTCCTCCGACTCCAGCAGCAGTAGCAGCGGCACCTCCAGCGACTCAGAGGCAGAGGGGAAGGTAAGAGGCCGTCCCTCTCCCAGCATGTTCTCTCGCACCCCAGACCCAGGCCCCGCCATGGTCAGGGTCAGGTTAGGCTCCTAGCCGAAGTGGGTGGGGCGGGTCCAGTACCGCTTCAACCGTGCCACCTCCTCTCTCTCCTACCCACTGTCGGGCTCTCCAGGCGTACGCCGCTGGCTGCAAGAAGCATGAACGCTCCTCAGACAAGACCAAGAAAACCAAAGTGAAGGAGAAGAAAAAGGAGAAGAAAAAGGAGAAGAAAAAGGAGAAGGCCCCCCACTGATATATTAAACTTGCAGCCCTTTCCGCTCCCCAGCGCCCTCTGCCCGTCAGGAGCGGAGGCCGCACCGAGTCCATCAGGTTTATTGTTGCGGGTGTGCAGCTGGCGACATGAGCACCTTGGCTGGGAGGGAGGGCGCGGGCCTGGAGGGCCGGGGCCCTCGTCAAGCGAGATGAGTGTGGGAGCTGGAGGCCGGGCCGGCAGCTCACCGAACAAGGTGGAAGGTGAGCCAGTACATGAGTACCGGCTGCGCAGCCGCCACCGCCATTGTCAGGTACATGCGCAGCTGGTTCCGCGCCCCGCGCACTGGCACTCCTTCGGCCGCTGCCTGGGCCAAGATCTTGAGCCGCAGTGTCCGGATCTGGGTAGCAAGGGGAAAGTGGGTCAGCGTGGGGGACTCGTTAAGTGCCAGGCAGCCCGGGATGAGTCCCTGCTCGTCTGTGGCCTCCAGTTTGTGTTCCTAGAAGGGTCTGTTGAATAGCTACCTCCCCCAGGCCTGGTGAGCAAACCAGAGTGAGCTGCAGAGGCAAAGGGCCAGATGAGGCTCTGCTTACAATGGTAGATCCCGGCCTGAAGAGCGTAGCCTAGCTGCTTCCACCTACCGGGAGACAGTGCCCTCCTTCAAGGAACGCAGATCCT
>CM052717.1:50825885-50842328 GCA_028551405.1 Uromys caudimaculatus
CCCCCCCCCCCCCCCGCGAATAGAGGGCAGGATCTTGATATGTAGACCACGGTGGCCTCAAGCTTCTGGCGATATACTTGAGCTCTGGTATGAAGTCAGCACAACCTGCAGGAGTTAGTTCTCTCCTTCCACCTTATGGGTTCCAGAGATAGAACTCGAAGTTGTCAGGCTTGGTAGCAAGTGTCCTTTACCTACTTAGCCACCTCACAGGCCCCGATGTTTTTGGATGTGCGTGTGTTTGTGTGTGTGTGTGTGTGCGCGCGTGCGCGCGTGTATGGGTACACATATTTGTGGGGGCTAGAGGACCCTTGGGGAGTCCACCTTTTTTTTTCCAGGCAGGGTCTCTTATTAACCAAGCATTTGCCAACCAAGCATTTGCCAAGTAGGCTAGGCTGGTAAACCAAAGAGCTCCAGATACCCTGTTTCCACAGTCCTAGCTCTGAGACTATAAGAGTATATCCACTCTGGACTTTATTTTTTTTTTTTAATGTGGGATCCAAGGATTGAAGTCAGCTCTTCCTTACTGATGGAGCCATCTCTCCAGCTCCCTTAACGTTACATGATAAGGCTTATGGTTGTGGGACAGTGCCAGTGTTGCCCTCTGCTTCTCCCTCATGCTCGGTCTAAATCCTCCCAAGACCCCAGGTGCAGTCACCGGGTAGCCCATTTTACAAGCGAGGCTTAAGTAGAGGAGATGATTCACTCCGAGTACAGATTAGGAACACCCAAACATGGCAGTCCCCATGGCCCCCAGTCAGTACTCTACTCCAGCTGGAGGGACTCAGGGGCATGCTGGCAGAAAGACCTGCATATAGGAAGTAAGAGAGCCCAAGCGGAGCCTATGTACTGGGCAACCCTGGCTCTAGTCTAGCATCCCAGCTGGCTCTTGCTCTCAAAAGGACCCACATAAGAGACTCCCTCTTCCAGGAGGCTCTCCTAGCCCCCAGATTTGGTACTTGGATGCTCCAAAGACCTCCCCAGGCCTGTAGCCTCAGCCTTGCCCACCCCACGCCCCACTCACCATGAACACAAAGATGGACACACAGCACCAGGCAAGCACCAGGTAGTAGCCAATCTTCCCAAAGAGCAGACCTGTGAGGACCCCGCCAATCATCCTGAGGGGGCGGGGGGAATCAGTGTGAAGAAGAGACCAAGGTCTGGGACTGGCAGGCAGGGTAGGAGCACTCACCCCACATATTTGTAGCCCAAGAAGGCCACCAGGTCAATGGTGGTAAGATCAGTGTTGACAGTGACCAGGTAGAGACTAAGCAGGACAGCTACGACTTCCAGAGTTAGCCAAGCCAGTGCGGAGCTTGCCTGTAGTCCCAGGAGGTCTGGGGAGAACCTGCCGGAAGAGATGCGCCAGAAGCAACGCCCCTGAGCATCACTGGGGCAGCCCCATGTGGACGGCACTGGAGATGGGACAGAGACCACCAAGGATCTGGGTCTGCCCTAGACAGTGATGCTCACGTCAGGGCTTAGATGGGGGCCTCAGAGCCCTGTGAGGGGTACCAGGAAGGTTCCTCCTTAAAGAAAGGACAGCTGGGCAGAAGCTGGAAGTCAGGAACTGGTGGGGAAGGGGCCTTGCTCCACCTTGGAGCCCCAGCAAGGAATCCACTAGTTCTATGACTCTTGTTTTCAATGCCACAAGAGGGAGGGAACAGGACTGTGAGGGACAGGCAGGCCTGATTGGCCTGGGAGTTAGGAGATGACACAGGATGAGAACCACAGTGAAGGAGCAGGTGGGGAAGAGCACATTCCTGGGTCAGCAGCAGCAGCAGGCTTGGGTGAGCTGCTCCACCTTCAAGCCATGGACAGCTTATAGGATAGGGAGGAGGCCAGGCCCACCTCTTAGAGCTTTTAGCTGCTGATAGGGTGAGATTATAAGGGGTAAAGGTGGGAGCAACTTACTTAGGGGACTGTGAACTCAAGGATAGATTTGTGGGTGGAGGCCAAGGCGAAGAAAGGTGGCCCAGCACAAATGGGTTTGTTGGGTCCCATGTGGATGGGTGGAAAGTGTCACTGAGGTGACTGGCCACAAGGTGGAGCTGTCCCAGAACAGGAGAGCTGAGACCTCTCGGAGAGCTCTTGGCCTCATATCCCCATGTCTTCCCCTGCTCCAGGATCCTTACCTGTCCTGGGTCCCCAGTGCAAGGCCAGCCACCAAGATGTAGGTGATGAAAGCCATGGCTGCGGAGGGCAGACAGACACTCGTCAGAGGAGGGAAGCCCTTCCTGGGCACCAGGCACCCAAACACCTGTCCCTGACATGCCCAGGCAGTGGTGGGAGGGGACAACCTGGAATGTAGAGGTCTGGAGCATTGATGTCAAAGCGGGGGGCCACTGGGGTGTCCTGTTGGTACTGTACCTCCCAGTCCTGTGGAGAGAGTCGGGGAGTGGCAGCACCCAGGGTGGGGGTCCTTCCACCCTGCTTCCTGGCAGGTGCTAAGCTGGCACTGCTCACCTGGTGGAGATAGGGAAAGATGAGCAGTCCGAGCTTCTTGCCCACGTATACTGTGTCCACAGCGAAGTAATACTTGAGCTTGCTGACGGGGATGAAGCGGTCGATCTGGAGAGGCACAGCTCAAGCCTAAGGCCCTGTGGCCCCTGCCTGCCATTTGCTCCCAGCCTACAGCCCACCATGCCAGCCTACTCACATTCTTATCTACCAGCTCCTTGCCCTGAGCGGCCAGGCTGCTCCCATAGACCATCGCCATGTTGGACATGGGGGTAGCCAAGAAGGCCGCCTCCGATGAAGAGGTGGGGTAACCCAGACCACCAGGTGACGGCTGGCCTCCATAGCCCCGGCTTGGGGCTGAGCTTGTGTCATCGAAAAACTGGTGGGGATCAGCCATGCCTGGTTGGGACACTGGGACCCTCCGCTTTGAGGCTGCAGAGAGAAAGGGAAGGGGTTAATTCTGCCCAGGTCCACCACTCTCTCCGGTCACAGCTGGGGTAAACGTCACCAGATAGGCCCTGTTGTGATGTCAGATGGGCTGCCATCCTACCTCCATCCATCAGCCAACTCTCCCTGCATCCATCCAGTCATCTGTCCATCTATCCTGCCATCAACGAGTCATCCATTCATCTACCCATCATCCATCCTTTACTTATCCATCTGTCACCCACCATACACCCCTCATTTTCCATCTATACAAATAATAATGAGGGCTCCCTCATCTTGGGGTGTAGTCTGCACAAATCCTATACCAACGAGTGACCAACAGAGCTTCTGCTCTCCACCTTCCCAACTTGACTCCCCCGAGTCCCCACCAGTCGGCCTCTCAGTGTCCCTGACACACACATACGCAGCTCAGGGCTCTGACCTGGACATGCCTCAGCCTGTAATGCTCTCCCCCAACTCTCATGGCTCCCTGCTCTCTACCCCAAGATCTCTGCAATGCATCTCCCTTGGCAGCCCCCACCAACCCCTCCTCCACTGATGTCTACAGCACTGAGCATCCATGGGCAGATGAGCTGTTTCTTTTCTCCTGTTCACTGTAGGGTCCCCAGGGTGGGAATGGCCCCTTGTTTACAGGTGAATCTCCCAGTTCCAGGACAGGCTTAGAGTGGGCGCTCGCTCTGTTGGGCAGACGAGAGGAGCCAGCCAGCCCATGACTGTTATTACCATTTTAAAGTTATCAATAAAGAGGTTCCAATCCGCCGGGCCGTGGTGGCGCACACCTTTAATCCCAGCACTTGGGAGGCAGAGGCAGGCGGATTTCTGAGTTCGAGGCCAGCCTGGTCTACAGAGTGACAGCCGGGGCAGAGAAACCCTGTCTCGAAAAACCAAAAAATTTAAAAAAAAAAGATGTTCCAATTCAGACTTAAGCACAAGGCTCTCGGAAAGAAAGAAAAGGCCCTCTGAGAGCATGGGTGTGAGCTTCTGAGGGCCACAGAAGGTGGGATGTACCAGGTGAGTCTGTGGGCTTCTCTAGGCAGCTTGCTATTGCCCACATGTCATAGAGGAAACCAAGACCAAAGAAGCCGAGGTTCAAAGTCATTCAGGTACTACAAGACCACACCCACTTCAAGAGCTTGCACGACCAGGCACAGTGCTGCATGCCTTTCCAGTATGTGGGAGGCAGAGGCAGGAGGATCTCTGTCCCAGGCCATCCTGGTCTACAAAGCAAGTTCCCGGAGAGGCAGGAGGAATACATACCATTTGCCAGGACATCTCAAAAACCAAACAATCCTCTCCCAAAAACAAAGCAAACCCAACAATGAGATGGGAAGGCTGGGAAACTGGTTCAGCCGTGAAGAGTGCTCGCTGCTCTTCCAGAGAAACCAAGGTTAATCCTCAGCACCCACCACCACCAGGAACCTGGTCGACTCTGGGGAGTTCAATACCCCCTTCTGGCCTCTACCGGTACACATAGACACACAAATAAATTAAAATCTTTAAAATGATAACAAAAACAATCCCAAACCCAAAGTAGCTAGTGCCTGAGGAATGAATCCAAGGTTGACCTCAAGCATCCACAGACAAGCGCACATGAGGTCCAGGTTCAATTCCCCTGCATGACATAAAACAAATCCCCAAAGTTATCTGTAAAAGTTCCATCTGACTTCGTGGGGAAGTGGAAGCTATTGAGTGGGCCAGGCTAGAGAGCATGGCAGACAGGGCTGGGGAGGGGATAAAGAAAGAAGCCATTAAAGTACTGAGCCAGGGGCTGGACATGGAAGCTGTGCGGAACTGGGCTGAGGAGAGGGAGCGAGAGGAATCCCCTACCTTCTCAGACTGGTCTAAGCAGGGATGGGAGGTGGTGTCTACAGAGACGGGGGAGCCCCAGGGTCACGGATACTGGTTGTTGAGCACTGGGAACTGTGTGTGTAAGACTGCACAAGGGAGGAGCGGTCAGACCATGGTGACCTGCCTTTCAATTGTCTCCTCTTCAGTCTATCGAACTGACTGCCTGGACACCCAGAAACTTCCAGGACAGCTGGGCATAGTGGTTCACACCTGCAACTCCAGCACTCAGGAGGCTGAGACAAGAGGATTGTGTGAGCCAGGCAGTGGTGGCGCACGCCTTTAATCCCAGCACTTGGGAGGCAGAGACAGGCGGATTTCTGAGTTCGAGGCCAGCCTGGTCTACAGAGTGAGTTCTAGGACAACCAGGGCTACACAGAGAAACCCTGTCTCGAAAAACCTTAAAAAAAAAAAAAGAGGATTGTGTGAACATGTGCCACTTTGTTTTTAAAGACTTATTTTAGTTATATGTATATTGAGTTTTGCCTGCTGCTGTGAACCACTATGTGCGTGTTAGGGGCCAAACCCGGTGCTCTGAATGAGCATCAAGTGTTCTTAACTAATGAGCCATGTCTCCAGTGCCACGTGTATATGTCTGTGTGTGCACACAGGATGCATGTGTGTGCAGAGGCCAACAACAGCTGTCTCTCTCAGTCATTCTTCACCTTACATTTTGATGCTAGATCTCTCACTGAACCCGAAGCTCACTGATCTGGCTCTGCGGGCTGGTCAACAAGCCCTTAGAATTCTGTCTTGGCCTGCGAAGGGCTGGGGTCACAGCACGAACTGCCACGCTTGGCTATTTAAGTGGGTGCAAACTCAGGCCCTCCCACTTGAGCAAGGCGCACCTGGCTTGGCTGGGTCATTCCCCCAGCCCCTCCCTCACCTTTTTTGAAACAGGGTGTCATTACGTAGCTGGCCCAGGTTGGCCTTGAACTCAAGACTCTTCTGCCTCCGCCTTCCATGTATCTAGGACAACAGGCCTATCCCTCAGGCTCGGCTTCTTCCACTCCTATGAACAGTTGGTCCTCAACCCAGGTGGTGCCAACCTCCAACCCTGCTCCTGAGACGCCACAAAACTACCGATTCACCTCACATGGCTCACCCAGAAATGTCTGGCTGGTGCTTCTGTCAGTAAGGCCCTGCTGAAGACACAGCAGCAGATAAGACGACCAGTGCTCCTGCCTTCCCAGATATTCTTTGCATTGGATCCTTTCCAGCTCTCAGAAATGGGTGACCTAATTCTCCACTCTTGCCCTCCTCCTACAGAGTGCAGTCTCACAGCCACTGTGCCTTTGGCTCCACCTCTGGCCACTCTGAGGCCTTTGGGGGTCCCAGGTGTGCTACCCCCAGGAACTCCCACTGGCTGCCTCTAGGCCTCACCTTTCTGCCCACCTGCTCCCCTCTGACATCCAGCCAACCGTCCCTTAGCCGCGCAGCGCCTCCCCTTCCTTTCTGTCCCTGTTGCTGCCTATTGGACTTAAGCGTCTCGCCTGTTCTCACTTATTTTTCTTTTTCCTTCTGGCTTTTGAATCACGGCTTTGCTGTGTAGCTCAGGCTACCCTCAAACTCACAATTTTCTAGAGTTCAGGCATTTTAGGTGCCTGCCACCACACCAGGTTCCTTGCCTATTATTAGCCCCACTGAAGGAAGTCGCCAGAGATTTTTTTTTTAAGTACTGAGCACTGGAAACCAGGGCCTTGTGCATGTTAGCTGCATCTCCAGCCCTTTTACTTTACAGACAGGGTCTTGCTGGGGTATGGTGGTGCATGTCTTAGATCCCAACATTAAGGAGGCAGACAGAGGCCGGTGGATCGCTATAAGTTTGAGAGCAACCTGGTCTACATCCTGAGCTCCAGGACAGCAAGGGCTACATAGTAAGACCCTGTCTCAAAAGAAAAACAAACAAACAAAACGAACCAAAAACAGGGTCTTACTAAGTTCCCCAGGCACAGATGACTTGGAAGGAAGGACAGAAGCCACTTAGAAGTTGAGACCCAGTCGGGCAGTGGTGGCGCATGCCTTTAATACCAGCACTTGGGAGGCAGAGACAGGAGCATTTCTGAGTTTGAGGCCAGCCTGGTCTACAGAGTGAGTTCCAGGACAGCCGGGGCTACACAGAGAAACCCTGTCTCGAAAAATCAAAAAAAAAAAGAAGTTGAGACCCTGCCTCTCCCTCCCAAGCGGCTGGGATTACAGTCTTTGCTCTGTGATCCTCTGATATATTTATCTTTTTGGCTTTTTTTTTTTTTTTTAAATACAAGACCTCACTATGTAGCTCTTGCTGTCCTGGGACTTACTCTGTAGCCCGGGCTGGCTTTGAACTCATGGGTAATCCTCCTGCCTCTGCCTAACAAGTGCTTGAATTACAAGCGCCTTCCTTGCCTTACAGGTGCATCACCTATATGATCCCTTTGAGGGAATGTGAACCTTTTCATCCTCTGCCCAAGATCGAGGACCACCATGCTGAGAATTAAATTCTAACACCTCCTTAGCCCTGTGTGACCTGCCCTCAACCCTGTCAGTCACTCTGGCCCCAAGGTTTCTCAGCTCCCAACTCTGACAAACTCTTTGCCTTAACATACATCATCCTAGGGCCCCCAGGAGCTTGCTGTACACTCGGGACTCTGCTCAAATGTCCCCCTCACAATGGCCAGGCTCCTGATTTCCCTCCTCAGCATCAACTCAGTTGTGTAGCTTGTTGGCCCAGGCCTCCACTGCCTTTCTTTCCAGGAATCCCCTAGGTCTTTCATCATTAGGCATGCCCTCTTCAAGGTCGCAAGGATACTTCTAGTCTGAACAACTGAGTTCCACACCTTCATCCCAGCCCCTACCCATCTGCCTGTGCACTACATGTCCTCATCTGTCCTGCACTCTGTGTGTGTGTGTGTGTGCACATTAGGCCTTGAACCCGTAACCCTCTTCCCTCCAACTCCCAAGTGCTGGGGTTATAGGTGTGCACCATGACCCCTCCCCCATGCTTCTATCACAGCAGTTCCATTGCTCTGTACAGGCAGGCAGCTCTAGGACAGGAATAAATGCTGGCTGGTCACACATCACAGGCTGGTCAGATGCTAAGGAGTGAAGGGGTAAATGTTGACTCCTCAAACCCTAGTCACAATCCAATTTCTGTCTCTCTCTCTCTCTCTCTCTCTCTCTCTCTCTCTCTCTCTCTCAGCTTCTTACTACTCCCCAACTACTCTAGTTGACCAATGCGTTTCCTTATTGGAAAGTGTCTATCTTCCTCCTGAACTCTAGCTGTAAGAAAGCAAGGACTAGGGTTTTGGTGGTTACTAGTGTGTACCCAAATTCTACCCCAGGGCCTGGCACGAGGTTCACTGGAGCAAGGTATGTTAGATGAATAAGTGAAACAAATAGGACATAGAGAGAGAGACGAAAAGGAATTCAAATTCATATGTGAGAAAAGAGGCTAACAGAGCTGGAAAAAGGAAGTTAACAGGGCTATAAGTACTGGTCGCGATCGTAAATGGGGTGTAAATATGGCCCTGTCCGTACAGGGAGTTCCCAGGGGCCGTACTATGGAGCGTGGGTGACAGCTCGTGGGCACTGGAGAGCCTCGGAAAGGTGGGGAAGCACAGGAGGTCAAATCGCTAACTGCAAATGAATGTAAGTAGCGTTTCTCTGAACATCACACTAAATCTTCCTCCAACTTGCCTTCTTTTAAAGGAATTTTCTAAAGAACCTACCCGCGATGCGCCCCCTACCAGGACGTGGCATCCCTGCGCTGTGCACACCTAGAAACTCCAGGTCCGGAATCTCGTGACCTCCGTCCGACCTGGAGTGACCTCGCCAACCGCCGCGACAGCCCCGCCACACCCTCGCCCGCCCAATCTCCTCAGCCGGCCACGTACGCCACTTACGCAGCCGGGGCGTCCCCGCCGGCGCCGCCAAACCTGTCGCGTGCATGCTTAGATACCTCCGCCGCGAACGCCACAGCCGCAGTTCGGACTGGGCCCGCCCGGTTCCCGTAGCCACGCCCCAATGGTACCGAGGGACCCAATAGGTCTTACGATGGTGCGAGAAAGCCACGCCCTTGGGGGGGGCAGCCTGGTTGAGTGGGCGGTGGTTTACATAAGAGGCGGGAACTGGGGCTCATGACGTAACGGGAGAGGCGGAGCCTGGTACGTTCTAGGCGACCTCTTCAGGCAGGAAGGAACCGTTCCTATTGTTGAGCGCGGAAGTCGACGGGAAATATAGTTCTTTACAGGCAGGCACTAGATTTAGTTAGCTGAGAGCACAGGGAGGCTGAAGAAGGATGAAAAACGGGGAGAATGGTGGATTATAGCAGTTATGCCGGCTCATCTATCGTTTACACAAAAGCAGCACTTTATTTATTTATTTATTTATTTATTTATTTATTTATTTATTTATTTATTTATTTATTTATTTATGTATTTATTCGAGACAGGGTTTCTCTGTGTAGCCTTAGCTGATCTGGAACTCACTCTGTAGACCAGGCTGGTCTGGAAATCACAGAGATATGCCTGGCTCAGGATTAAAGGAATGCGGCACCAGTGCCCATTTAGGCTGAAAAAACGAAGTATTCACTTCTCTATTTCCAATACTGAGGAAGCTGAAAAAGAAAGTCACAACGGGGGCTGGAGAGATGGCTCAGCTGTTAAGAGTACTGGCTGCTCTTCTAGAGGTCCTGAGTTCAATTCCCAGCAACTACATGGTGGCTCAGAACCATCTGTAATGAGATCAGATGTCTTCTGGTATGCATGAAGGCATCATGCTCATATGTATAAAAACAATAAAATAAATCTTTAAAAAAAGAAAGAAAAAAAGAGCCAGGCAGTGGTGGCGCATGCCTTTAATCCCAGCACTCGGGAGGCAGAGGCAGGTGGATTTCTGAGTTCCAGGCCAGCCTGGTCTACAGAGTGAGTTCCAGGACAGCCGGGGCTACACAGAGAAACCCTGTCTCGAAAAAAAAAAAAAAGAAAAGAAAAGAAAGAAGAAAAGAAAAGAAAGAAAGAAAGAAAGAAAGAAAGAAAGAAAGAAAGAAAGAAAGAAAGAAAGAAAATCACAAGGTCAAAGACACTATGCTTTGAACATAGTGCACCCTAGTTTCAAAAAAATTTATTTTTGAAAAAGAGACCCTCAGCATATTAGGTCAGAAAAGCCGCTATTTTTCTTTGAAGGTACCTTTAGGCAATTTCCCAGAAGTTCATAAAAATGGTCACACATGGCTCTTTTCCTTCAGACTTTCTGTCCACCAAAGGTACTGCATACAAGAACCACAGTTGAATGCACACAAGCACAGCTTTGAGCATAGAACCCTGAACACTAACTTCCTCCTGTGTGCCCCTCAGTGTCTCTAGTCTCTCTCCCGTAATATGCCCCCACCTCTTTGATTTGAGAAAGGGTCTCAGCCGGGCAGTGGTGGTGCATGCCTTTAATCCCAGCACTTGGGAGGCAGAGGCAGGTGGATTTCTGAGTTCCAGGCCAGCCTGGTCTACAGAGTGAGTTCCAGGACAGCCAGGGCTACACAGAGAAACCCTGTCTTGAAAAACCAAAAAAAAAAAAAGAAAGAAAGAGAAAGGGTCTCACACAGTCTAGGTTGACTTCGAACTCATTAAGCTAAAGATGTCCTTGAACCCTGTTTTTCCTGCTTCGACCTTCCACATCCAGGGATTACAGTTGTGTGCCACCATGACACATGGCTGGCCCCTTTCTGTCCTTTTTCCCCACTTATCGAAGGCAAAGAAAAATGGTCGGAAATGCCTCTGAGAAGTGATAGCACTCCAGAAGGAGGCGGTCAGCGAGCAACCCCTATCACATCATGTGGCTTCCGTTTCCTCTTCTGAATTTGGCTTCTCAGGGAGAAGGCCTTCGTCAGATGCAGTTCTTTATCGAGACACATCATTTCGTCTCTGTGTTAGCATCTGACTCCTAGGCACTACCGCCATTGCTCCTGCGTAGCCTTAATCTTGTCTAAATCCATCTATCTGTGACCTTTTTAAAAAATTAATACAGCAGGCACTTTAGGCTTGCTGTGGGCCTCTCTCTATATATATATAGTCATCTGTGTGTATACAGGTGTCTGTGAATTCCTACCTATTGCAGAATCCTCAAATGTTCATGTCTTTTATTTAAATAGTGCAGCTAGATGCCTTGGCACACACCTGTAATCCCAGCATGGGATGTGGTAGCAAGAGGTTCAGAAGTTCAAGGCCATCCTTGGCTATATACTGAGTTCAAGTGAACTACTTAAAATTGACTCCAAAAAAAAAAGAAAAAAGAAAAAAAGAGAAAAAAAAGATAAAATAAGGTGTGTGCCACTCCTGATACTGAGACAAAAAGATCAAAGTTTTGAGTGCATACCTTTAAACCCAACAGTTGTGAAACAGAAGCAGATAGATCTCTGAGTTCAATGTACAAAGTAAGTTCCAGGACAGCCAGGGCTACACATACAAACCTTGTCTCAGAGCTGGAAAGATGGCTCAGTAGTTAAGAGCACTGACTGCTCTTCCAGAGGTCCCGAGTTCAATTCCCAGCAACCACATGGTGGCTCACAACCATCTATAATGAGATCTGATGCCCTCTTCTGGGGTTTCTGGAGACAGCTACAGCGAGTGGGGCAGGAGCAAAAAGACAGCTACAGTATACTTACATATAATAAAATAAATAACAGCCAGGGCTACATAGAGAAACTCTGTCTTGAAAAACTAAAATAGATAAATCAATCAATCAATCAATCAATCTATCTTTTTTTTTTTTTTTAAAGAAACCTTGTCTCAAGGGGGGGGGCACTGGAGTGTTGGCTCAACAGTTAAGAACACTGTCTGCTCTTCCAGAGGACCTGGGTTCAATCCCCAGCACTCACATGGCAGCTCACAACTGTGACTCCAGTTCCAGAGGCTTCAACTGCCTCACACAGACATTCATACAGGCAAAATACCAATGCACATGAAATAAAAATAAATCTAGGGGAAAAAAGCAGGGCACTGGTAGTGTAGCAATGGTGGTACACGCCTTTACTCCCAGCACTCGGGAGGCAGAGGCAGGCAGATCTCTGAGTTCAGGCCAGCCTGGTCTACAGAGTCAATTTTGGGACAGCCAGGGCTACACAGTCAAACCCTGTCTTAGAAAACAAAAGAATAAACAGCAGAGAGGTCAGGGCCAAATTGTATTTAACACGTGCAATTCTTCCATAGACTTTAAATCATTATATATACACATATGTGACATGTATGTATATATTAATACTTTTTTCATTTTCAGGAAACTTAGGGTTCCATGTGAGCTAAGCAAGAGCTGCACTGCTGAGCTCTATATTCAGCTCCTTGCATCATTTGATGACATTACTTATCTCTCATACAATATTAAGCCTTTGTAAATCCTTGTATTTCTGTATCAGTCAGGACACAGTGACATGAAGGCTAGGGCTGCACCTCTGTGGGTTGGGTGTTTATTCCGCACCATGAGGCCATGAGTTCAAACCCCACCAGCACAAATGAAAAAAAAGAAAGGGTGGGTGCTGGAAAAAAAAAATCCATACAAGCCCGGCGGTGATGGCGCACGCCTTTAATCCCAGCACTTGGGAGGCAGAGGCAGCGGATTTCTGAGTTTGAGGCCAGCCTGGTCTACAGTATGAGTTCCAGGACAGCCAGGGCTACACAGAGAAATCCTGTCTCAAAAAAACCAAAAAAATTAAAAAACAAACCAAAAGCTGTGTGTGTAGTATATGGGGAGTATGTGCACGTGGGTGCAGTTCCTGTAGCAGCCAGAAGAGGGCATCAGACCCCTGGAACTGGAGTTATAGGTCCTTGTGAGCCATGTGACATGAATGATATGAACTCAACAATATTTGTTCTTTTCTGCTTTTAATTTTTCAGAAAAGATATTATATATGTTTATATGTATGGATGGATAGATGCCTGCAAGTGAACCACATATGTGCCTGGTGCCTTCAGAGGCCAAAAGAGGGCACCGGATCCTCTGGAGAGTGTGTTACAGATGGCTGTGAGCTGCCATGTGAAGCTTGGAACTGAACCCTGGGTCCTATGCTAAAGCGCACTTATCTGCTGAGCAGTCTCTTCAGACCTGGGACTTTTGTAATTCTCCTGCCTCTCCCTCCTTTTACTGCTAGGAGTATAAGTGAGCACCACCATGCCTGTCTGTTCTGTCTCCTTCTATATTTGTTTGTGACAGGATTCTCACATAATCTAGGCTGTTCTCGAACGCCCAGTCCTCCTGCCTCTCTCTCCTGAGTCCTAAGATTACAGACATGCATGCTTACTTCTGCCTTTTACTCCATTTTGTATGTGTTTGATGTATATGTTTGCATACTACGTGTGTGTGTGTGTGTGTGTGTGTGTGTGTGTGTGTGTGTGTGTGTGTGTGTGTGTGAATATGTAGGGGTAAGCGGGCTTTAGTGTAGTACCTGCAGAGTCCAGAAGTGTCTTTAGTCACTGATCCATCTGACCGGTTCCTGCTTTCTGTGTTAAGCTTTAATTTCCTCCTTTGTTTACCGGGAATCCTGTGGGAGGGTGAAGGCCTTGATAAAGGGCATTTGTACACACACTGGGCAGGACGACACCCTGAGACATTG
Organism: Uromys caudimaculatus; assembly: GCA_028551405.1. Taxonomy (NCBI): domain Eukaryota; kingdom Metazoa; phylum Chordata; class Mammalia; order Rodentia; family Muridae; genus Uromys; species Uromys caudimaculatus. The sequence goes on from CM052717.1 coordinate 50,839,210, forward strand.
TAGCTACTGTTGCTGCTTTTATTATCCGGTATCTCTTCCTAGAGATTGCCAGGCCTGAATTGGGCTCTGTCCCAAGAATTACCACAGTTTTATAAATAGAGCCTGGTGCATGTATCTGAGCTGTGATCTAGTTGTGGGGAGAATTCTGGTCTACCTTCCACACCACTGTAAGGAGAGCGCTGAGTCCAGGACTCAGGGCTGTGGGGAGACCTACAGGAGAAAAAGAAAGGAAATCCCTCTTTTAGCTTTACCTATCAATTTTTTTTTCCCAAGACAGGGTTTCTCTGTGTAGCCCTGGCTGTCCTGGAACTCACTCTGTAGACCAGGCTGGCCTGGAACTCAGAAATCCACCTGCCTCTGCCTCCCAAATGCTGGAATTAAAGGCTGTGCCACCACTGCCCCCTACCTATTAATTTAATATTGAGACAATGTTTCACTTTGTAACCTTGGCTGACCTGGAACTCCCTCTGTAGAGAAAGCTGGCCTCCCATAGAGATCCACCTGCCTCTGCCCCTCTGCCCCGCCTCCTGAGTGCTGTGATTAAAGAAGTGAGCCACCCCCTAGGTTACTTTCTAGCTTGTTGTTGGTTTTTGTTTTGTTTTGAGACAGGCTTTGCTATACCCAGCTCCTCCACCTTTAAAATGTCAAATGTATGTAAGAACATCTCAGACTCCCAGGTATGGGATCCATCAGGGTAGGAGTCCTAACCTGATTATTTACATGTATATATTTCTATGCGTATAGGTGTTTTGCCTGCCTACATCTGTGCACTGTGTGTTTGCCTGATGTCAGAGGAGGCCAAAAGAGGACATTGGATCCCCTGGCGTCCCCTGGAACTGGAGTTACAGGTGTTTGTCACCAGGTGAGTGCTGGGAATGGATAGAACCCCTAACACTCTTTTTTTGGTGTGTGTTTTGTTTTTTTGTTTTTTTTGAGACAGGGTTTCGCTGTATAGCCTTGGCTGTCCTGGAACTCACTCTGTAGACCAGGCTGGCCTCGAACTCAGAAATCTGCCTGCCTCTGCCTCTGCCTCTGCCTCTGCCTCTGCCTCTGCCTCTGCCTCTGCCTCTGCCTCTGCCTCTGCCTCTGCCTCTGCCTCCCAAGTGCTGAGATATAAAGGCGAGCGCCACCACTGCCCGGTGGAGCTAACACTCTTAACCACTTAGCTATCTCTCCAGCCACTCCACCCCACCTTTTTGAGACAGGTTTTCACTAGGTAGCCCAGATTAGCCTGGAGCCAGTGATGGCCCAGTCTGTTCCTCAAATGTTAAGAGTATTATGTGTAAGCCACCACAACCACACCCGGAGTTTATTTGTTCATCCTTTGTGTTCGTTTTGTGTTTTTTGAGATTGGGTCCTACTATGTAGACCTGGAACTTACTATGTACACCAGGCTGGCTTGAACTCAGAAATAAATCTGCCTCTGCCTCCAAGTGCTGGAATAAAGGGGTGTGCCGCCATGAACGTAAATTATATATTGTTTATTTATTGAGACAGAGTCCTTCCAACAATGCCCCCTGACTCCTGGTCAATTATCCCGAAATCATCGCCCCCTGCCGCCCACCCACAACTTATCCCAGTACCTCAAGCAAAGATTCAGTACAGTACAGATGTTAAGATAAGTGTTTCAAGGTCTGATCACTAGAGGCCTGTCTGGCTTTGTCCCAGGTTGCTCTGAATTCGCAGCAATCCTGCCTCAGTCTCCCTGGTGGTTAAGATTACAGACAGAGCCATGCAGTGGTGGCACAGGCCTTTAATCCCAGCACTTGGGAGGCATAGGCAGGTAGATTTCTGAGTTCGAGGCCAGCCTGGTCTACAGAGTGAGTTCCAGGACAGTCAGGGCTACACAGAGAAACCCTGTTTCGAAAAACCAAAAAAAAAAAAAAAAGATTACAGGCAGAAAGCTCCCACTTCGGAGGAGAGTTTCAGTTCTGAGTAAGAAGAGTTGCAAGGAAAGTCAGGCAGGAAAGGACTCCGCAGCCCTTCCCATCCCAATTGTCTCCCGGATCTCGGAGCGTCGAACTCCACCCTCCCTTGTCCCTGTACCTACACCAGGTGTTTGGGCGTGACTCAGTTTCCCAGCGGCAGGGCGTTCCGCCAGCCCCGCTCCTCCCCCTTTTTCCTTTTCCTCTTCCTCTTCGGGGCGTCGGTGGCCTCGTCTGGAGCTCCCGGAACTAAAAGCCGACCTCGGGCGGTGGGCCGGCGGGGGCCACGTCAGCGGGTGGCGGGGCTGTCCGGGCACCATGCGGCGGGGCGCGCTCCTGGCTAGCGCCCTGGCCGCCTACGCCGGGTACTTGGCGCTGGGCGCGCTGCTTGTGGCGCGACTGGAGCGGCCGCACGAAGCCCGGCTGCGGGCAGAGCTGGGGACGCTGCGGGAGCAGCTGCTGCGGCACAGCCCGTGCGTGGCAGCTCACTCCCTGGACGCCTTCTTGGAGCGGGTGCTGGCGGCCGGACGGCTGGGGCGCGCAGCGCTGGCCAATGCCTCGGGACCCGCCAACGCTTCGGACCCCGCGTGGGACTTCGCCTCGGCGCTCTTCTTCGCCAGCACGCTAGTCACCACCGTGGGTAAGTGAGCTCTGTCCATCATCCACTCCCTGGCCAGCGTCCGAGTCCCTCAACATTCACCTTCATTCCAATCGTTTCAGGGCCAGGGATCCCCTTGGAACAACCTCCATTCCTAGCTGACCTACACTGGTCGCAGCTGCCCCATTTGGAGAGCCCCTCGTGCAAGCCGAGCCGCTCCTCTCAAGTGCTACCCACCTCAGTTCCCTCTGAGTGGCAACTCTCTCACAAGACTTTCTCAGGCAGCATCCCCTCTGGTGCCTTTTTGTTTGGTTTTGAGATAGCATCTCCCTTTAGGCGCAAGCTGGCTTGGAATTTCATCCTCCTGCCTCAGCCTCCTAAATGCTGAGATTACAGTTATGGGCCACCAGGCCTGGCTCACTCTTGTCTTAACCCTAGGATTATAGATGCTCAGCCAGCAAGGGCCTAGGAATTTCCCTGGGAGTCTAACCTCGGTGTGTGTGTGGGGCTGTGTTACAATAAGGCTGGCACATCATCTCTTCGAGCCTTGTCTCCTGGCTCCAGATAGGTCCTTCCTGGGACAACCCACTTTAGCT
>CM052717.1:50842428-50844928 GCA_028551405.1 Uromys caudimaculatus
CCCCCCCCCCCCCCCCGCATTTCCCACTCTAGCACAGCGCTCTACCCATCTTTCCACTTCCCCTGGGTTGTTGGGATTTTCCCAACGTTTTCCACTCTAGACTCAGGATTCCCGGATCAGCAGCTCCAACAGCTGGGAGTAAGAAAGGAACAAACCCAGAGTGTCCTCAAGGAGGAGCCATCGGCTGGTCAGCTTGAAATCCTCCAAGTTGAGACAAAACACATAAATCGTGAATGAGACTCCTATCCCTTGTCCAGACTGTGACCCTACTCAGTGAGAACAAATCCCCACCCCAGGGCACAATCAAGTCAGAGGTCAGAAAGGGGGCAATGTTAGATACTTCCTGCTGATTAGGGTGTCCAGTTCCTTGAGGCAAGTTTGATCTTTACAGTGAGGATATCTAATTCCTTCTTGTTGTTTCTTCTTTGCACATGACTACTTAACAAACCACAGCCAACATTGACCAACAATCAGCCCACCACACCTCTCAGGGCCCTACCATTTCTGTGTTTTTATAAAAAAACAAACAAACAAAAAAAAAACCTTCCAAAATTGTTACTATACCACCCAGATGACCAACACGCTCACTAAGGATTCCCCAAAGAGGGGGGATATCCTGGGGCTGAACCTCCTCCACACCTCACAGCTGGCACTTCCCTTGCCAGCCAGCCCTGCCCCAGCCTGAGACATGACATCCTCTCTACCTGGGACATTCAGGGCCCTCTATGACAGAGCCTCCCAAAAGCATTACTCAGTCTACTTGACACCCAGAAAGGACCTTAGCAATATCTACCCCACTCCTTCCTTCAGATACCCCGGGCTCAGGAGCTCTGGCTGCATGAGGACTCACACAATCCAGATGATATCTGCTGCTTCCTCCTATGAAACCAGGACCCTAAGATCTCATTAACAACCAGGATCCTGGTCTTGATTTAAAGTTATGGACTCCTCAGCTGGGCATGGTGGGATACACCTCAGTACTCAGGAGTTGGAAGCAAGAGAATTAGCCAGAACTATGTGAGCACCTGTCTCAACAAGACAAAACAGGACAAGGGAGAAGCCATGGGGGAAAGTGCTTATGAGAAACTGGATTCAAAATCCCAGCACTCATGCAGATGCTGACCGCGGCTGTGCAAGCTGGTTACTCCAGCATTGGGGTGGAGACAGGCACTTTCTTGGGAGTCGGCAAGCTTCTGGTTCGGTAGGAGACTCTGCCTGAGGGAATAAGCTGAGGAGAGAATGAGCAGGACAGCAGACATGCCCCTCTGGCCTCTGTGCACACCTATGCACATACATTCACGTACCACACACACACACAAGATAAAAAAGCACTCTGCAGAGCTTTCTTTGAGGCCCATTCATGCAGGACCCACCCCTACCTGTGCCCCAAGCCCTTAAGAACCCTGGGAAATTCCTCTCAGAAAGTCCCTCCTGCCCTCAAACCACAGACCTGGGAAACCCCTCGCTTGCTCGGAGGCCAGGTTCTGCTGCTCTACAGCTCCTCCATCTCCCTGAGGTGACTTCTTTTAAGGACTTGAAACAGGGAGGAGGCTGAGCCACAATCAAGTGCTTCTCCAGCTGGCAGCATTACAGAATCAGGAATGGCTTTTGTCCTCCATTTGGGGCACTCACTGCATGTGACCAGCAAACTGAGGTGCTTGGCACCAGAGCTAGGTGTCTCTTCAAAGAAAACAATGAACTGGTCTCCCCTGAAGCTAGCTTTCCCCAAACTTCCTGAGCCTCTTGACCTGCTCCTGGACTTCCTTAGGTGGCAGCCCTTATGTCTCTCTCCTCTCAGATTTCTCACTTCTGAAAGGTCATCCCTGGTGCTGGTAGATGCACAGATGAGGGGAGTCGGACACGCAACAGGCACAGCCTGGCTGAGCAGCTACACAGCTACATCCTCAACTGTGACACAGTTTCTCAGCCATAGCATGGCAGGAGCTCACCACATCAGGGTTTTAATTCGGGCAATGCAACAGCCTTGTAAGGTAGCTGCCACTTATTGTCTGTCTGTCTATAAAGCTAAGGCCCAGTAAAGTTGGCTAACTTGGACATAGTCACCCAGCTAGGATAGTATAGAACATTGTGGCACATGTTTTTAGTCCTAGCACTCTAGAGGCAGAAGCACTGGGATTGTTACAAGTTCAAGGATAGCCTGGACTACATAGTGAGTTCCAATCCAACCAGGGCTACGCAGTGAGACCCTGTCTCAAAAAACAAAACAACAAAAAACAACTAACATTAATAAAGCTGCTGACAGAGGCAGTGGAGATCTGGTTCTACAATTCAGTGGCGAAGGAATCTTCACAACTGGGGAAATAGAAAGCCGAGTGGTTCTAACCATGACTTTTGGTGAAATGGTCTACACCAGGTACAATGGTCCTGATGGCTTGTGAATAAATCTGATCCCTTCTTTTTTTGTTGTTTTTTTGTTTGTTTGTTTGTTTCCTTGTTTTTTTTTTTTTTTGTTTTTTTTTTGGTTTTTCGAGACAGGGTT
>CM052717.1:50847428-50856799 GCA_028551405.1 Uromys caudimaculatus
GCGTGGCTCAGTGGTAGAGCCCCTGCCCAGAATCCCCCAGTGAGAGGCTGTGGGCGTGGCTCAGTGGTAGAGCCCCTGCCTAGAATCCCCCAGTGAGGGGCTGTGGGCGTGGCTCAGTGGTGGAGCCCCTGCCTAGAATCCCCCAGTGAGGGACTGTGGGCGTGGCTCAGTGGTAGAGCCCCTGCCTAGAATCCCCCAGTGAGGGACTGGGGGCGTGGCTCAGTTGGTAGAGCCCCTGCCTAGAATCCCCCTGCGAGGGGCTGGAGGCACATGGAGTGTTTACCTAGCTGCACCAGTCTATGGGTTTTATCTCCCAGAACTTGGCGGGGTGGGGGGGAAAAGTTTTTTAAAAATGTGAATAACTCAAAGCAAGTCCAGAGGGTTTATTTATGAGATTTTCTCTGGGCGTCAGAAGAAACCACAGCTCTTGGATGGAGGTGTCACAACTGAAATCAGGGAGGAAGGAGGGTGGGGAGAGCAGTAGGGGTGGAGCTTAGGCCTCAGGCTGGGGAGTGCCAGTGTGCGGGATTCTTCTCCTCCCCACAGGCTACGGCTACACGACCCCACTGACTGATGCGGGCAAAGCCTTCTCCATCGTCTTTGCAGTCCTGGGCGTGCCTATCACCATGTTACTTCTGACTGCCTCAGCCCAGCGCCTGTCACTGCTGCTCACCCATGCACCCCTGTCCTGGCTGAGCCTGCGCTGGGGCTGGCACCCGCAGCGGGCAGCCCGCTGGCACCTGGTGGCCCTGCTGATGCTCATAGTTGCTATATTCTTCCTGGTACCAGCTGCGGTCTTCGCCTACCTTGAGGAGGCCTGGAGCTTTCTGGATGCCTTCTATTTCTGTTTCATCTCTCTGTCCACCATTGGCCTGGGGGACTATGTGCCTGGGGAAGCCCCGGGCCAGCCTTACCGGGCCCTCTACAAGGTGCTTGTCACAGGTGAGCTGGAAAGTTGGCTGGGCATCTGCAGGCTGGCAAGCGGGGGCTGGGGGTGGGCAGAGAAATGGCCCTGATCTAAGAGGTGTTGAAGGGTTCCAAGAACCACATCCTTGCTGCCCTGGAGCCTGAGCTGGAAGCTGAGCCATCAACTTGCCACTTCCCCGTCTCCCCTCCCTCATGTCTACAGCATACCTCTTCCTCGGCCTTGTTGCCATGGTGCTGGTGTTGCAGACTTTCCGCCGTGTTTCTGACCTCCATGGCCTCACTGAACTCATCTTGCTGCCCGATCCGGACCCTGCCAGCCTCAGCCAGGATGAAGATGAACAGGTGGACGTTCTGGATGCCCGGACAGATCTGCATCAGCACCTCTCTGCTTCCTCTCAGGCTAACTACGCCTCCATCCCGAGGTAGCTGTCGACCCGGATACACCTGGCCAGGGCCTTGGGCCCCATGTGACTAGATCAACTGGAATGCCCGCGCACATTCTTCTGTCTTTTCACAGAGCTCCATTGGGAGGTGAGGAGTAGCCACTCTGCTCCTATGTCCTCCACTCCGCAGGGCACTGACATTTTCTCCTTCTTCCTTTCCTCCCATTTCTTCTCAGACTCTGACCACTTGGGCTTTCTGACGTTGTTGGTGAGAGTGGTGGTTTATACGGTTTTGTTTTGTCTTGTTCTTGTTGTTATTCTGTGTCTCACTCTCTTGCATGGCTCATCCGGCACACCCAGTTCTTCTGGACTCTAGGCCTGGACTCCACTCCAGCCACTGTATTAGTGGCTTTGTCTTGGCCAAATGATTTCCCGTTCTGAACCTTGATATCCTCAGCCATCAAGTGCAAAGAATATTCAAACTCATCCACAGACCCTCACTTCTGTCCTGCTTTTCTGTGCTAGGCACACAGTAATCATAGATATGGCTTGGGCTCTGCTCTTAAGGAGTGACCAGCCAGTGAGGTAAACGGACTGGCTTGTCCCTTGACAGTGACAAACTCCAGTAGGCACTGGAAGAGGCAGAGTAGTCAGGACTGAAGAGTGGACCTGAAATGTCCAGGTAGGCTTTCCTGGAAAAAGGGACAAGAACTAACCCAAGATCTGCCAGTCAAGAGAAGAAATTGTCTGTTCTTCTCAGGTGTCTATGGGTCATAGTACCCTGTGGGAAGAGGCCTTCAATGGGCCAGCATCTCCTTCAGTGACTTAACAGGCAAGGAACTGACCCAGGATATGAGCCCAGATCCAAGTGGTATGTGAGGAGCAACTTAGCATAGTCCCATGGGGATGCTGTGTCTGTTTACTGGGGCACTGATGACCTTCCTAGGCATGCCCTGTAACTGGGCCATGTTTTGTCAATGCATTTGGACAGTCACTCTACCTTTGGGACTCTGTGTCTGCTAAATGGTGACCATAATAATACTACTCCAAAAGATGACATCAAGCAGGTGCAGTAGCACGCGCCTGTAATCTGAGCTGAGGCAGGAGGCTTGAGAGTTCAAAGGCAGGATGGGATACACAGCAGAAGATGGTGATAAAATAATTTAAGCAATACAATAATAATAGTAATAATAATAATAATAATAATAGTAATAAATATAATCAAAAGAATATAGTGCCAGACTAAAGGGACATGAGACTAGGCTACAGAAGGACATACAACCCTTGGGGCTGGGATTTATCTTTTTTTTTTTTTTTTTTGGCTTTTCAAGATAGGGTTTCTCTGTGTAGCCCTGGCTGTCCTGGAACTCACTCTGTAGACCAGACTGGCCTCGAACTCAGAAATCCGCCTGCCTCTGCCTCCTAAGTGCTGGGAATAAAGGCATGTGCCACCACTGTCCTGCTTATCTTATTCTTATTTATACAATTATATCACTTAAGAAGGATTTTGGCTGCCAGGCACGCGCGCGCGCGCACACACACACACACACACACACACTTAAAAGTCTGAGCCAGCAAAATAGCTCATCAGGGGACCGTGCTTGCTATGTGCTCCTGACAAGCTGAGTTAGATCCTTGGACCCCACAGTGGAAGGAAAGAACCAACTCTCCAAGCATTATTACCCTTTGACCTCAATAATAAGTTATTTCTCCACCAGTGAAATGAGCCAGTTCAAGTCAGATTGGATTATATTAAAGGCAGGTTTATTGGGAAGTTGCTCTCTGGTGAGTTCACTGGCCCCAAGGATTAAGTGTCTCCTTTTTCCCAGTTCCTAGCCTTTGCAAATCTAAAGGTCCCACCCCATCTCCTTTTGCCTAACCATTGGCCACTGGCACCTTTATTGATCGATCAAAAAACAATTGGAGACCAGGACCGTCATCATTTGGACAAGCAGATTCCCGATTAAATCAAAGCATTAGAACCTGTCTTAGGGTTTTACTGCTGTAAACAGACACTATGACCAAGGCAACTCTTATAAGGACAACATTTAATTGGGGCTGGCTTAAAGGTCCAGAGATTCAGTCCATTATCATCAAGGCGGAAACATGGCAGCATCCAGGCAGGCATGGTACAGGAGGAATTGAGAGTTCTACATCTTCATCTGAAGGCTGCTAGCAGAATACTGGCTTCCAGACAGCTAGGATGGAAGGTCTTAAAAGCCACACCTACTCCAACAGGGCCACACCTTCTACTAGTGCCACTCCGTGGGCCAAGCATGGACAAACCATCACAGAACCAATCTCCATCAGAGTCCTTTCTTGTGTCCATATCTTTGTGGAGACCATGGGGGTGTCACTGCTCATATAGTCTGGTTGGTTACCATCATTGTTGTTATTGCTGCTGTTACTGTGGCTGCCACTGGGGCCACACAAGGACAGGAGGGAATTGGGGAGGGAGAGGCTAGGCACAGCTTCCAAAAAAAAAAAAAACCAGACATAGGGAGTTCAAACAAATTTGAGTACATTTTTGTTTTAGATCCCATGGCATCCACCTTCCCAGCTGTCGCCTGAGATCCCAGCACTATTGGATCAGCATCCCAATTCATAGTCCAAGATCAAACGTCTTATGCTGAGGTGGTAACCTCAGATAAGATGTCTGTATCAGAGATCTCCCCCCAAACAAAGACCTGGTCTTTGTTCAGATGAGGCTAACTCTGGCCCAGTCACGACCCAGTAGAGAGAGCCACGAGGGTCCTGGACCCTAATAGGCTAGCTGGGGATGGTTACTCACAGAGTCCAAAAAAAAAAAAAAAAAAAAAAAAATGCTGCATCTTACAGAGAAGGACAGAGGGACAGAAGAGGTCGCCACATAAACAGGAAAGACATGGGTCATCAGGCTGGGGACTTCGGGGTTTCGCCACCATCTGATAGGTTATTTCTTTGCCAATGAAATGAGCCAATTCAGGCCAGATTATATTAAAGGCAGGTTTACTGGGAAGCTGGTCACGGGCAAGTTCACTGTTCCCCAAGGATTGAGGCCAGGGGAATCGCCATGGGAGGGGGGGAGAGAAAGGACCCGTGCACACAGAGAGAGGGAGGTCTGGATTATATAGGGAGGAGCCTCTGGGGGAAAAGCAGCCCAGCCCCTGGGCTAAAAAGATCAAAGTTAGGGGCAGGGTATTCAAGGTAGGGCCTGAGGGATGCTTGGGAGAACCTGGAGGCCAGGTCTGCACCTCAATCCCTTGTCCCAGGGTCTGAAACCAAGCACTCCACCCAAGTACAACTGATATCTCAAGTCTTTTCTGCAGATAGGCTATGCAGGAACTAGCCATATGTAGATGTGCGTAAGTGTCCTTAACTTCCACCCTGCACAAAGGTTACCAACAATGGGAAGTGGTTGTTCCCGTTCTGAAGGCCAAACTCTGGGTGAGTTTGAACCCTTGTCCTGGTATTTCATTTGTGCCTCAGATTGCTTGTTTATGAAAGGGTATTTGCACTACCTCATGGACTGGAACACCCAGCAGTTCAATGCTTTGTAAATCCTATCATACATGCATCAGGGATCAATAAAATGCCTAATCCTTCCTCATTTCTGAATTCTGGTTTTTTTTTTGTTTGTTTGTTTTGTTTTTTTGGTTTTTCGAGACAGGGTTTCTCTATGTAGCCCTGGCTGTCCTGGAACTCACTCTGTAGACCAGGCTGGCCTCGAACTCAGAAATCCACCTGCCTCTGCCTCCCGAGTGCTGCCCATCTGAACTCTGTTTCTTAATAAGGAAGGTCCTGTAAAATAGAAATGCTTTACTATCATGAGCTTCCATATTCTCTATGTGTATGTTCCCGTGTGTGTCACATGTGTGTAGGTGCCCATGGAGGCCAGGATAGGGTGCCAGAGCCCATGAACCCATGCTAGTCTGTATAGCAGACGATGTCTGCGGAGATCTGAGTGGCCAAAGAGTTGTGCTCTCTGAAGGGGAGGGGGACCTGGCAGAGGGGTGTGTGTGTGTGTGTGTGTGTGTGTGTGTGTGATCTAGGCAAGCTGCAGGGTCTCTTCTGCAGCTGGAGTCAGTGTTGCAAGGCAGTTAGAAGCCAAATATACTTGAGCATCTCCCAGCAGCGAAAGCTTCGGGAGAGAATTTCTCTTCCCCAAAGTGTAACAGCTTTATACCACAGAGGTTCTCAGATGGTCTTTGGTGAAATAAATCGTGTGTCTTTTATTCCTTGTGGACAGGGTCTTACATACATTTTGGGGTGGGCTGAGGTCTAAGAGCAGATGCTTTCTATTGGTTTGGTCTGAGATATTAGGGATGCCTCGTCTCGACATGGAGGTGTCGTGGTCACATGGTCCAGGACAGGGCCCTGGTATGTGAGTAGAGGAAACTCCCACCATCCTCAGGTATGAGGGTACCGGGGTTTCTGAATCCACTCAACCTTTACCAAGTTTTTTCTCTGACACACTTCCACTTGTCCCAGGAAGCCAGAGTCAGTTGTGAGCTACCTGAGTGGTATTGGAAATGGAGCTCAGGTCCTCTGCAAAGGCAGCTAACCACTAAGTAATCCTGCAGGCTGTCCTCTGACACCTAGACATGCAGGGGTGCGCGCACACATGGAGCAAATAAATAAATAAATAAATAAATAAATAAATAAATAAATGTAATGCGCGCACACACGGAGCAAATAAATAAATAAATAAATAAATAAATGTAATTGCTTTTAAAAAATCATTAAGTCTAATAATATTCTTTAGCAGAACAGCACTTGCCTAGCACACACAGAGTCCTGGACAAAGCATGGCAAAGAATAAATTCATACCAAAAGAAAAAGAAAAAAAGAAAAGAAAAAGAGCCTAGTGGTAGTAGTGCATGCCTTTAATCCCAGCACTCGGGAGACAGAGGCAGGCGGATTTCTGAGTTCGAGGCCAGCCTGGTCTACAGAGTGAGTTCCAGGACAGCCAGGGCTACACAGAGAAACCTTGTCTCGAAAAAAAAAAACCACAAAAAAAAAAAAAAAAAAAAACCCACAAAAAAAAAAAAAAAAAAAAGAAAGAAAGAAAAGAAAAGAAAAGAAAGAAAGTTACTTTCCTTAGAAAACTTAAAACAGGGAACAACTCTAACTGGCCAGGTTGGAGATTTGGCTACTGTCTCCCTCTCCTAATCTGAATATTAGATAAACAGTTTGGCTTTTGCTTGGTGGTGTAGTATTTCAACACGAGTAATTCTATCTTGTTGGCCAGTTACTTTAGGAGCTTAGTGTAAACAGTGCCCTCCAACAAATTGTAATAAGCAATGTTTACCTGGCGAACACCAAGATGCAATGGACAATTGTCAACTCATTGAATGTTTCCTTGGGCCAAGTATTATGCTTTCTATGTGGCCAAGCTGACTTCAAACTCATGATTTCCATGCCTCAGTTTCCTCAGTGTTGGGTCTACAGGTGTGGGCAACCACACCTGGCCAGGTGTCCTTCAGATATTAGGGTTGTTGTTGTTGTTGTTGTTGTTGTTGTTGTTGTTGTCTCACTATAAAGGTCTGGCCTGCTGTGCATTTGCTATGCCAGGAATAGAGGTGCCATTGAGACCTTTGTTACCTCGCTGTAGTGATCTCCTCTGAAAGAATTCAGGGACTGGAGAGATGGCTCAGCGGTTAAGAGCACTGACTGCTCTTCCAGAGGTCCTGAGTTCAATTCCCAGCAACCACATGGTGGCTCACAACTATCTATAATAGAATCTGATGCCCTCTTCTGGTGTGCCTGAAGATAGCTACAGTGTACTCGTATAAATAAAATAAATAAATGAATCAAAAATATTAAAAAAAAATTCACGAGACATGTAAGAGTGTATTATGGCGGATGGCCAGACTCTCAAGGGCTGAGAGGACAGCGACCAAAGGGACCATTGTAGATCGATGGTCTGTGTAGGTGTTAGACTAGTCCTGAAATTACTTGCCAGTTGTAGTGGCATATGCTAGCAGGATACACTGAAGAATCAGAGACTAGAGGATGTGAGTTCAAGGCCAGCTTGGGCTGGGCTGAGGAGATAGTTCAGTGGCAAAAAGGGTTTGCCACTCAAGCCTGAATTTCATCCTCAGGACTCCTGGAGGAAAGCCAGCTGGATGCAGTGGTGCTTGTCTGTAATTCAGCCCTTCTAAAATACAATGGGAAGCAGATTCTGGAGGACCAACTGGAAGGCTCAGACCACCAGAATCAGCTTTAAGATCTTTTTGAGACAGGGTCTCTTGTAACCCAGGCTGGCCTTGACCTCCCAAGAGGACCTAAACTTTTGATCCTCTTGCCTCTTCTAAGTGTTGGGATTGTGTTTACCAGCTTGCATACTCTTTCTTCTCACGAAGCAAAGACTCTATCTACCACATACCCTAGCCTCCAGTCTGTTCTTTTCTTCTTTTTCCTTTTTCTCTGTCTCCGCCTCCTTCTTTCTTTGAGAAAAGGTTTCATTGTGTGGAAGATTTGGCTGTCTGGGAACTCGTAATGTAGACTAGGCTGGCATCGAGCACACAGAGAGCTCCCTTGCCTCCCCACTCCGGAGTGATGGGATTAAAGGTATATGCCACTATGCAGTAATCTTTAAATTTAATTTAAAATTTTATTTATGTGTATGAACGTGCACCATTTAAGTGCCTACAAAGGTTGTTTTTCAGCTCACAATGTAGCTGATCAGAGACATGACTCTGGTCCCATTCTTCTGATCAGTAATTAAAGTCTTGGTCCTTTGTTTTTACAGGCTGTTGACTAGAGAGGCCCAACTCTAAGTTGGCTAATATTTAACTGGCTTCCTAATTGAATGTGATCTGCCCAATTCCAGATCACATCAACTCAATCCCACAAAGGTTCTGGAAAATCTTTTTTCCTCAGGAGAATTTTTGATCTAGAGGTCAAGCAGGCACAGTGCCTCCGTCAGACCAACCATTATAAATTCCCCTGTGGCCTTCTGAGCACAAAGCTACCGGTTTCCAGCATTTTGGGGGGTGGGGGCACACACCTGGGAGCCCGACTTGCTCGAGCCCTTAGGCGCCTGTTGGGGAATGCGCGTTACCATGGAAACGCGCGGGCCACGCCAGCGTGCCTCGTGCAAGGTGGAAGTCCAAGCGGCCATTTTAGGGGCTGGAAAGAGGGGTTGAACAGGCGCTGCCAAGCAACGGTTGACCGGTTTTAACCAAGTGACTGGTACAGCGGGGCGGGGAGAAGAGGGCGTTGCCATCCTAGGGGATGAGGGGGGCGGGAGGGAGTTGAGAAGGGGAGGGGAGGGGTGGGAAGTCAAGGCAAGGAAAGGCTGGGAAAGGAGCAGGACCAGGCAAAGAAAGGGCGGGGTGAAGGCCCGGGCTTGGTTAAGATCTGAGGCCTGCCGATGAGTATGGGCATGGCTAGAAGAGGCGGGACATAGAGCAGGTGACGTTCAGGGAATGGACTGGAGAGATGAGAGGTGGAAGGAAAAGGTGTCGGTGGGGACAGTGAGGATCGCGAAGTCAGCGTGGATGTGGAACGACGGGAGGTGTTGCGACTCGAGGGCAGTCTTTACCCAGGAGAGAATCAGAGATCACGAGAGAAGTCCAGGCAGAGGGACATACTGGGGCAAGGAGAGAATTATTTACGAGAGGGGGCTCAGCGAGGAGAGAGCCAAATGGGAGGACAGGTCTGGTAGAGAGAGAAAGGACTGGAGCGAAGAGCGACTACCCTGCGAAGACACATTCGGAGGCGAGGAGAGACCACGAGGAGTAGAGAGGCCCCACGACCAGGAAAGATTCCCTAAGGAGAAGGCTGGCGCGGAGGGGCAGGCTGGTGCTGAGGAGAAACCACCAGGGCGGGAGAAGGGCTTTAAAGAGAAGGGGTGGGACGAGCAGGAAGGCCAGGTTGCCCAGGACCCAGGGAGAGGAACTAGCCAGGACCCAGGGCGTGGCCAGGAGAGAAAGGGTAGCGAGGATCCAATCTTCAGCAAAACTCGGCGCTGGAGCCAGGACCAGGGGCGTGTCCGAGAGAGAAGACAGAGCGAGGATCCGAACTACTGCAACACTCGGGGCCTGAGGCAGGACCAGGGGCGTGGCCAAGAGAGAA
>CM052717.1:50857299-50886620 GCA_028551405.1 Uromys caudimaculatus
GGGGCGAGGAGTATTAGTAGGGGAGGAGCTGAGAGTAAGGGCGTGGCAAAGCCTAAGAGTAAGGGGCCCCGAAGCCCGATCAAGGGTGGAGCTAGGAAGAGGAGTGGGAAAAAGGGCAGGAACTGAGCAGTTTCCTAGAGATCAGCCTCAGCTACTGGCCAACTTGCAAGTGGGTGTTGATCCCCACATTCTCCAGGTTCTAGCTACATGGTGTCCTGGCCAGTCATGTCCCCTGTCAGCCCTGTGTGGCCGAGAAAACCAAACCTTTGGGCATTCTGGGTACTGCGGCTAGTGCTTTTGCTGTCATTGAAGTCGTGGGCTGAAGATGTTTTAAAGCATTGTACCTGGCTTGTTACCCTGAACAAGTTCGAGAAGGTAGGCTTGCATCTCTCCAAGGATCGATTTCAGGATCACGATCCCATCGATACAGTGAGCAAGGTGTTCCGAAAGTTGACAGACTCACCAATCGATCCATCAGAGGTGAGGGAAATGAGATCAAGAGTTTCAAAGGGATTTGGGGTCAGTACACCAAGTAACTAGACATTCCCCCACCTTTCCTTGCAGCAATACTTGAGCTTCCCTTACTACCTGCAAATCAACTTTTCCTGTCCGGGACAGGTGAGAGTTTACAGTGCGAGTGGGCCGATTTCTGTAAGTCTCCAACTTCCCTTCCTTTTCAGTAATGGTTTTCAATACAGTTTAATAGCAGTCTCCACCAACCTTGAAGGCCTTAGGGATTCAGTCTCCCGCTAGGCACAAGAACACAATAGGGACAAAAACTGAGCTTCCCTCATTTTAAAATTGAGAGGTAGCTCATTTGTTTTGTGTAGGGACATAGGGACAGAACCCAAGGCTTTGTACCACTGCTACCAGCTACCACCGTGCCCTCAGCCCCTAAAGGTGCCATTCTTTTTTTCTTTCTTTTGTTTCTTTTGTTTTTTTTTGTTTTGTTTTGTTTTGTTTTCGAGACAGGGTTTCTCTGTGTAGCCCTGGCTGTCCTGGAACTCACTCTGTAGACCAGGCTGACCTAGAACTCAGAAATCCGCCTGCCTCTGCCTCCCAAGTGCTGGGATTAAAGGCGTGTGCCACCACTGCCAGGGTGGTGCCATTCTAAAGTATACAGATTTTAGTGTATCTACAGAGTCAGGCACAAAACCACCATGATCAAGGCAACTTATAAACAAAAGTCCACGAGCGCCACAGCAGGGAACACGGCAGGTAGGTATGTGCTGGAGCAGCAGCCGAGTGCTTATACCTCCATCTACAAGCAGGAGGCAGAGAACGCAAACTGGGAATGGTGCAGACATTTGAGACCTCAAGGCCTACCACCCCCAGTGACACACCTCCAAGAAGGCCATATGTAATCCTACTCAAATAGACCCACAGCTAGGGACCAAGCATTCAAACCTAGGAGCCTAAGGGCCACCCTCACTCAAACCGCCACACCCACCTTATTGTCTTTCTCCTGAGTGTTCCTATTATCCTCCAGCAAGAACCGTGTGCCTCTTAATAGTTACTCTTTCTTTTAAGAAAGCACTCATCTTATTTTTCACAGGTACATGCATGTGCAGGTGGTTGCCTGTGGAGGTGAGAAGAGGGTGGTGGACCCCTGGGGCTGGGGTTACAGCCACGGTGGCTTGACATGAATGCTGGGAATTATACTTTGGTTGTCTGGAAGAAGAGCGCACACTCTTAACCACTGAGCCGTCCCCCGCCCACCCTCTTCCTTTCATGATATAGGATAGCGTTACTTAACCCAGGCTGGCCTTGAACTCACAACAGTTCTTGTGCCTCTGCCTCTCCAGTACTGAGATTGTAGGTATGAGCCAGTATGCCAACCTCCTTTTGCCCATTTTGGTTTGTTTGTTTGTTTGTTTTTTTAGGACAGGGTCTTTCTACAGAGCCCTGGCTATCCTGGAACTCCCAGAGATCTGCCTGCCTCTGCCAGGATCAAAGGTGGCATGTGCTATTTCAATTGGCCTTCCTTTGCTCATTTTATTTTAAAAAATAATTTATTTCTTTTTATTTTATGTGCATTGGTGTTTTGTCTGAATGTATGTGTATGCAAGAGTGTCATATGCCCTGAACTGCAGTTACAGACAGTTGTGAGCCACCGTGTGGTTGCTGGGAACTAAACCTGGGTCCTCTGGAAGAGCAGTCAGTGCTCTTAACCTCTAAGTCATCTCTCCAGCCTCTTTTGCTCATTTTAAAATGTTTTTTTTTTTTTTTTTGTCTTTTAATTGTTGGTTTGTGAAAATTATTATTATTCTTATTATTCTTATTATTTTGGTTTTTTTCGAGTCAGGGTTTCTCTGTGTAGCCCTGGCTGTCCTGGAACTCACTCTGTAGACCAGACTGGCCTCGAACTCAGAAATCCGCCTGCCTCTGCCTCCCAAGTGCTGGGATTAAATATTTTTTAAGGTTTTATTTATTTTATTTATATGAGTACACTGTCGCTGTCTTCAGACACACCAGATGAGGGCATCGGATCCCATTACAGATGGTTGTGAGCCACCATGTGACTGCTGGAAATTGAACTCAGGACCTCAGGGAGAAGAATCAGTGCTCTTAACCGCGGAGCCATCTCTCCAGCCTGTGAAAATTATTTCTATATTTTGAATGATGGTTGTTTGTCATACAGACGATTTGAAAACATTGTGCCCTATTCTGTAGGCTCTTCCTTGGAAGACAGGGTCTTGCTATGTAGACTGGGCTGTCCTCAAACTCAAAGACGTACTTGCCTCTGCCTCCTTAGTGCTGGAATTAAAGGTGTGAGCCACAACCACCTGATTCTTTTATTGGTATTTTTGAAGCAAAGTCTCATGAAACCCAGGCTGGCTGATATAGAACAAAGAATAACCTCGGACTTTTGATCGTCTTGCCTCTACAGGTTTCAGGGGAGTGTACTGGGATTTCAGGTGTGTATCTCCACACTTGATTTTATTCCGTGTTGAGAAAAGAGCTTAGGGTCTTATGCATACTAGGGAAGCAGTCTCACAGCAGGGCCAGAGAGGTGGCTCGCTGGCTAAGAGTGCTTGTTGCTGTTGCAAAGGACCCGAGTTTGATTCCTAACACCGATCTGGTGGCTCACAACCACATATAACCCCAGTCCCAGGGGATTCAGCAGGCATGCACATGATGTATATTCATGTATTCAGATGAAATATTTATGCATGTTAAGTAAAATAAGTAAATCTAAAGAAAGGGAGTGAAAAAAAGTGTCAATGTGTGACTCTATTTACAGAACAAAGGAGTCTAGCCTGGGCTATGTAGGAAGATCCTTTCTCAAGATATCACCAAACGTTTATTGAGCTATAACTCACTCATGATAAAACACCACAGAAGTATTAATTTGTTCTTAGAAAAGCTTGCTACAAGGACCAAGGGGCTGGGCAGTCACCCAAGTACCATTTGCTTTTTATGCTTATGTGAACTAGGGTCATATGTGTCACAGGCTGTCCTTGAACTCAGGATCCTCCTGCCTCCTTCTCTCAAGTACTGGGGATATAGGTGTGTATAATCATGCCCAGCTTTGTTTTTGTGTTTTTTGAGACAATGTCTTAGTATGGGTCCCCGGCCGGTCTGGAACTCCCTACTTGGATCAGGCTAGCCTTGAACTTGCATTGATTCTCCTGCTTCTGTTATGAATACTAGGTTCACAGATTTAAGTCACGACCCTTGACTCAAAAGCTTTTGTTCTTAAAGCATTTTATTTATGTCTATGGGTGTTTTGCCTGCATGTGTATCTGTATACCACATGCGTGCATGGTACTTGCAGATTCCAGAAGAGAGAATATAAACCTAGGAGACAGATACACACACAGTCTTGGTTCACTTAGAACTCTGTATAGACCAGATGGGCCTCAGACTTGTGGTGATCCTCCTGTTTCCATCTCCTGAGGGGATGAGAGGTGAATGCTACTACACCCAGCCTCTAGATTTTATTGACTTGCTTATTTTTGAGACAGTCTTACTTTATAGCCCAGGCTGACTACAAACTCCCTATGTGTCCTTGTGGACAAGCCTTGAACTAAAGAGCCTGCTGTCTCACCCTGGAGCACAAGCATGTACCATCACAGCAGACTGCACAGCCATGATCTCTTACCTTTCCATGATGGGTGAACCTGCTGTGTCCACCCAGCTCAGGGTGCAGGACACTACTCCAGGAGTCTCCAGGCAGTGGACCCTGAAACTAAGTTCCGCCTTCTCTGCCCTCAGAATAGCGAGGAGCTGGCCCGAAAGGGTCACCTAATGGGGATGAAGCCCATGGTCATGATCTACTACAGATACTCAGTCAATTTCTTCCGTTGGGAGATTGAAAACCTGCAGATTCTGATGGAAGCTGCTCCAATGCGCAGCTCAGGTGGGCCAAACTGCTTGATGGTGGTGGGTGGGGATGGGTCATCTGGGAGTGCCCTGCGTCCCATCTGGGCTTCTGGAGTCTCTAATACCTCTTGCCTCTGTGCCCCATCTAACCAACAGGGTACTGCCCAGCAGAGGCCATGTGTATCCTGAACTGGTACACACCCATGCCCTTGAAAAATGGCTCTGTGGTCATGTCCGTGGACATCTCCACCAATGGCATAGGGCCCTTCATTCCCAAGAAAAGGTGCTGTGTCTGGTAGTGTGCACACTCAGAGGAAAGGCAACCCCCAGAACCCCAAAGGAAGCAGGGGAGCAAGAGGGAGGTGGCAGGGAAAGGTGGCTGTGAGCAGGGAGTGGCCCCTGGGATGGCATTCCTCACTGGAGCCTGCTTGCAGGTTCTATGTGAATATGAACGGCTTCATGAAGAGAGATGCAAATGGTAAATCCTCCTTCGCCGTGGGATATGAGGTGAGGGCTGCCAACTGGGATAACAGACACCGTTACCTTCAAAGCTCCAAACCAACATCCCATTTGCAGAGCTCTTTCTTGATCTTTGGGCCCCAGGTGCCATTTTCCCACTGTAACTTTTGAGTTCCTCTTTTCAGAGTTAATCTGGAGAGGGAGGGGTGCTTACACACACACACACACACACACACACACACACACACGGCCCATCCCCATTGTCTCATTGGATTGTATGTAGTTTTTTTTATTACATTATTTGGTATGTGCTTATACAATGGTATGCATGTGGAGGTCAGAGGACAAGGTTTAGGAGCCTGTGTTCTTTCCACCATGTGGAATTGCCTGGGATTAAACTCAAAGACGTTAGACTTGGCAGCAGGAGCCACTGCCTGCCAGGCCACCTCACAGGCTCCTGGGCAGTGTTTTGTAACAAGGTTTCAGTACAGAGGTCTAGAACTCACACAGACCAGGTAAGCTCTGTGAGATCCCGCCTCAGCCTACCGAGCACTAGCGTCCCAGGTATGAGGCACCACGCCAGGCCTCACAGATCCATTTTAACTTTTCTAATACCTTTATTTTGTGGGGACACATGGGGCACATATATGGAAGTCAGAAGATAACTTTCATGAGTTGATTCTCTTTCTATCATTAAACTCAGGACACCAAGCTTGGTGATAAGTGTCTCTTACCCACCAAGTCAGCTCACATGCTGTGTATACTCAAGACAAGAGCACCAAGGCTACCTCCTGTCAGAGAGAGAGAGAGAGAGAGAGAGAGAGAGAGAGAGAGAGAGAGACTGTGTGTGTGTGTGAGAGAGAATCTCTGTGTGTGTGTGAGAGTGTGTCTGTGTGTATGTGAGAGAGAGCGCCTCTGTGTGTGAGAGTCTCTGTATGTGTGTGAGAGAGAGTGTGTCTGTGTGTGTGTGTGTGTGTGAGAGAGAGTCTGTGTGTGTGTGTGAGAGAGTGTATGTGTGTGAGAGTCTCTGTGTGTGTGTGAGAGAGAGTCTCTGTGTGTGTATGTGAGAGAGAGTGTGTGTCTCTGTGTGTGTGTGAGAGAGAGTGTGTGTGTTTGTGTATGTGTGATGTGTGTGTGTGAGAGAGAGTGTGTGTGTTTGTGTATGTGTGATGTGTGTGTGTGAGAGAGTCTCTGTGTGTGTGAGAGTGTGTCTGTGTGTGTGAGAGAGAGTCTCTGTGTGTGTGAGAGTGTGTCGTGTGTGTGTGTGTGAGAGAGAGAGAGAGAGAGTGTGTATCTGTGTGTGTGTGTGTGTGTGTGTGTGTGAGAGAGAGAGAGAGAGAGAGAGAGAGAGAGAGAGAGAGAGAGAGAGAGTGTTGAGGATTGAACTCAGGTCCTCGTGCATGCTAGACCAGCCACATTGCCACCAAGCTAAATCCAAAGCCCTGTGCCCACGTTCTGAGCTTTCTATGCATTCACCTAGCTGGCAAATGCTGCTCCATTGTGGGGATGGAGCTCAGTGTACTTGCTAGGACTTAATGCATCTCACCTCAGAAAGGGGGGGTGTGAAAGATGGAAAAGGAATGAAGAGAGGCAGCTTCTGCAAAGCCCCTGGGCTGAGTTGAAATAAGGAAGAGGCTGGAACTGGGTTAGAGCAACGGAGTGGAGGGGAGTGGGGCTAGGGAGGGGCAGCAAGCCGCAGAGGCTTTGTTGTCAGGGCGGAGGCTTTGGCTTGTGGCAGAGATGGAGGTACAATCAGGTAGCTGAGGGCTGAATGACATTTCTGTTCCCCTGACAGAGAAATGCTCTGAAGGACGCTACGTTTAGGGGTTTGAAATCAAGACCCCTGTGGTTCACTGCGAACCATGCACCCGTGCTCATCCTTGGGGGCTTTTTTAATGAAAAGGTCATCCTGTTTTCAGACAATAATTTCCAGGACTGTGTTCTCTTGGAGGTGAGTGATAGCAGGCAGATGCAGGCTTGGGCTTATGGGCAGTGCTGGGTCTTAGACCCTGGATGAAGATCTGGGACTACAGAATGGGACTTCAAAGATATGCCCGTCTCCAGCAACAGGACCTGAAGAAAAATTGTACTGCTAGGAAGCATAGGTTCAAATATTTTTTAAAAATACAATTCTTGGGGGGCTGGAGAGGTGGCTCAGAGGTTGAGAGCAATGGTTGTTCTTCCAGAGGATCTGGGTTCAAGTCCCAGCACGCACCTAGCAGCTTACAACCACCTGTAACTCAAGCTGCAGGGGATCTGGCGCCTCTGCCGCCCAGGCACTATCATTCAAACACAAGCTCTCTCTCATACACAGAGATACATAATTTAAGATGAAATATACTGAAATATATTTTTATAATGACATATTTTTAAAAGTTATTAGCCAATTACATTTTTGTTATTGTTTTATTTTGTTAAGACAGGGTCTTATGCCAGGCAGTAGTGGTAAACACCTTGAAGCCCAGCACTTGGGAGTCAAAGGCAGACAGATCCCTGAGTTAGAGGAGAGCCTGGTCTACAGAGTGAGTTCCAGGACAGCCAGGGCTATGTAGAGAAACCCTGTCTCAAACAAACAAAACACACAAAAAAACCAAGGTCACCCTTGGCTAGCCTAGAGCCTGATATAGATCCACCTGCCTCTGCCTCCCAGCTGGGATTAAAGTTGGTGCTCCATCATGCCATCTTGTCATTTAATACCCAGAGAAATATTATATATACATACGTGGCATGGGGAGATGGTTGAAAAGTTAAGGGCACTGGCTGCTCTTCCAGAGGGCACAGCTTAGATCCGCAGCACCCACGTGACGCCTTATAGCTGTCCGTAACTCCAGTCCCTAAGGACCAAAAGTCCTCATGTGGCTGCCCCAGGCACCAGACTTCCATCCATCAGGCAGTCCACCTATACATACAAAACATGAAATATATATGTAAATATACATATATGTGCATGCACACACACACACATATATATATGAAAGAGTTGGGAAGACAGGCAGAGACAGAGAGACAGGCAGATGGAGAAGAGCCAGGAATACTGGTGTACACTTTTGATCCCAGCGCTCAAGAGGTAGAGGCAGGCAGATCTCTGTGAGTTTGAGACCAGCCTGATCTAGATCTACATAAAAAGTTCAAGGTTAACCAAGGCAACATAGTAACACTCTTTCTAATACACACACACACACACACACACACACACATATACACACACACACACACATACACACACACACACACACACACACACACACACACACACACACATACACACATACAAGCACTGGCCCACAGAGGCCAGAAGAGGGCACTGGATCCCCTCTAACTAGAATTAGAGAGAGGTATGAGCCCCTACGTAGATGTTGGGAATCGAACCTAGGTCCTCTTGAAGAACAACCTGTGCTCTTAACCACTAAGCCATCTCTCCAGATTCAACATGGACTATTTTCTATCCATGGGAACAGAACTCTGACATGGGCAAAGACAGGGACTGTAGAACATATTGTACACTGTTTAACTCCAGGTTGTGTACAAGGCTCAGACTGGGGTGGTGTGCCTGTCTAAGCAGTTAGAACAGTAGGGATAGCCAGGCTCAGGTCGCACCCTGGCTCACACGTTCTCTGCTCCCTGCAGCTGAGTATTGACAGCTGCTGGGTCGGCTCCTACTACTGCCCCATTCTTAGCTTCACAGCCACCATCCATGACGCCATTGCCACCGAGAGCACACTCTTCATCCGGCAGAACCAGCTCGTCTACTATTTCACAGGCACATACACCACGCTCTTCGACAAAAGCCACAGCAGCAGTGAGAACCCCGGGCTTGGGGGTAGGAGGGTGGGGGCATGTGGGTGTCAGAGGGACAAAACCAAGAAGGGTGTTGACCAGAAAGGACAAAGTCCAGGCACTAACTACCACAGTGCACACCTTCATCCCAACAGTTGGGAGACAGAGGCAGGGGGATCAAGAGTTTATGGTTACCCTTAGCTACATAGCCTGTTTGAGGTGAATCTGGGCTACATGAGACCCTGGAGATGGAGGAGTACACACATGGGTAGGGACGTTGCCAACCTCTAATCCTAGCACTTGAGACCATCTAGTTCTGGGAAACTTAGTGAGAACTGCCTCAACCCACTCCCTCAGGGAAGGGAGTGGGAGCAAAACAGAACAGAAGTGGGGCACGCCTGTGGATCGGCTTACCTGACCCAGAAGCCCATGAGCACTTTGGCTTCAGACATAGTGTATCCAGGTACTCACTGTAACTCTTGGTCTCCTTGCCGAGCTCGGTGTTTCCTACCCACACCCTACCCCAGAAAGCCACACATCGTTTGGCTAGTGACTGCAAGCTGAAAGAGCCTTGCCTCACTCTGTCCAACACACAGTTGAGAACGAAGGGAACAAAAGAAGGGGTAAGCCCATCTAGACTTCGAGAATAGCCCCAGTATAGTGGTGCATACCGGACACCACAGCATTGAGGAGAGCAGCAGCAGAAAGATGGCCAGTTTGAGAGCAGCCTGGGCTATATATGGAGTCTGAAGCCAGCTAGAGCTACAGTGTCAAAACCCTGTCTCATAAAACCAAAACCAGTCATAACAAGCTAGAATTCAAGGGTAGAGGATGGGGGGGGGGTGACAAAAGTGACAGGTGGTGTTCTCGAGCCTCCCCAGCACCAAGCCAACATGTTGCTCCAGGCTAAGAGGACAGGTAGCAGGCTCTGTAAGACCAGAAGGAAAGGGTTAGGGTCCAGGCCCCATTCTGACCAACCTGGTTTTGAGTCCCCATGCTTCCCCCCAGGCAGCTGGGTTCGTGTCCTGCCTAGCGAGTGCATCAAGAAACTGTGCCCGGTGTTTGTCGGTGGCAATAGTTCTGAGTACGTCCTAGCCCTCACCACTGGGAAGAATGAGGGTTACATCCACATCGGGACCATCAGAGGTAAAAATGTCGGGAGACATTTTTCTACACTCTCACCTAGGCTCCTTTTCCTTGCCATGTGTCCTCAGAAGAGGTGGCAGGCTCAGGGTGGCTCCATGTAGATGGAAATGGGTATGCTTGCTGCTAACTCAGACCCTGGGACCCACGTGAAGGAAGAAAAGAACCAACTCCCACAGGGTGTCCCTCTAACCCCCTCATATGTGCACAGCATGTGGGAATTTGGGGCCATCCTGATCTAAGTAGGGAGTTCCAGGATAGTTAGTGTTACATAGTGAGACCTTCTCTCAAAAAAAAAGAAAAAAAAAGAAAAAAAGAAAAAAGAAAAAAGAAAAAGAAAAGAAAAGTGGGGGAAGGGAGGACCGGAGAGATGGCTCAGAGACTTGAGAGCACTGGCTGTTCTTCAGTTCCTAATCACATTCCGGGGAGTCTGATGGTCTCCATTGGCCTCCTCCAGCAGCAGGCACTCAGGTAGGACATATACATATAGACGTGCAAAAACACACAGAAAACAAGGGGCCCGTAAAACGCTGTTGGCATGCCCACTCACATGCAGCGTTGGGCAGGACTGCCACATTTCTTGGTCGTCGGGAGGTCAGACAACAGGCACAGCCTTCCTCACTCCACATCGTTTACTTGTTTGGTTGTTTTTTTTTTTCGAGACAAGGTTTCTCTGTGTAGCCCCGGCTGTCCTGGAACTCACTCTGTAGACCAGGCTGGCCTCGAACTCAGAAATCCACCTGCCTCTGCCTCCCAAGTGCTGGGATTAAAGGCTTGCGCCCCCACTGCCCGGCTGTTATTGTTATTGTGTCACATAGTGACTAACCATATATAACACAGATATTCCCCACCCCCACCAGCCTGCTCCATGGAACCCTACATCTGTGGCTTTCACCAAGTAACAGGAGTTCCCTCACACACTTTCCCATCTGTAAAATGAGACCAGATGACAATACAGTAGTATTTCTTTGCGTTAATATAAAGATTAAATAAATTCACTGGTCATGGTGGTGCACACATAGTAGTCACAACACTTGTAAGTCTAAGGCAGAAGGATCAGGAGCTGGAAGCCATCTTGAACTAAAAAAGACAAACGCAGGGCCAAAGCATAACTCAGCATTAGAGAGTCCATGTGGAATCTACCAGTAAACTGTAGATCACTGGTTGTGCATCACCATACCTTGCTACATCAGTTCTAACACCCAGCCACAGGTTGCACTCTGATTGGCTTGTATTGGTCACACCTCCATATCTAAAAAAGGTTTTTGAAACAGTAGGTCAAGTGTAAAGTGAAATTGTCAAGTGTAAAGTGTCAAGTGAAAATGCAGGAAGTCAGCCTGACCCCTAGAATCCCTGGACTAAGAGGTTCAAGGTGTGGAGGACCCCAATGGGGTGCTGGTTGGGCAGGATGCCCTGCAGGTGCTGATGGACTAGAAAGGGCCTGAGCATGACGTCTGACTTGATCCACAGATGGCCTCGTGTCCTTCCGTATGGTCCCGGATGACTGGCCAGTATGTGACAAATTACCAGGTACTCATTGCTTGATGGGATCTGAAGTAGGAAGGAGGGTGGTGGGCCTCTGAGAAAGGCTGTGAAAAGTTATGGGATAGCTGGAGTCTAGACTGCTATAGCTTCTGCTCTCCCCCAACAGGTCATAACTGCACCATTGAGTGGGCTACATACATCGCGGATGAGAGTAACCTGCTGTTGCTAGCGAAAATTGACACCGGGCAATTTTACCTAGTCAACTTTAATTTAGGTAAATCAGTTGCCTAGAGGTGAGGAGGGAACGTGCAGGAGCTGGGACTGTGGGCCGTATGCCCACCCAGCACATGCCACTCTTAGATAAGGTGTATAGTGGGCTGGGGAAGCCGGTGTTTCTAGGAGAGAGGACAAGGAGGAGGCCTGCAGAGGGGAACAGAACCACATCTGGAAGGCCCTGTAGTCCACAAGGAGGTTCAGTTTTATGTTCCCTTTGTGATAAAAACTGTCTCAAAAATGACAGTAGAGGAAAAATCCACAACTGGACCCCCTAGTGTGTGTATGCGCGTACTTGCATTTTGATATTCTAGGCCAACAAGATGGCTCAGTGGGTACAGGTACCACCAAACCTGAATAACTTAAGCTCAATTCTCAAGACTCGCATGGTGGAAAGAAAGAAGACACCTGAAAGCTGTCTTCTGCTGCTGAAGCATGTGTATGCACACATACACATTCACATAAAGTAAATATAACAAATCAAGGAAGGTATTCTATCTTAAATGGAAAACCAGAAGATTCTTTAAGGTGGGTGGGGTCTTGTTTTTATTGGTTTTTTTTGGTTATTGTTGTTGTTGTTTTAAACAAGGTTTTATTATGTAGCCCTTGCTGGCCTTGAACTGCCCATGTAGACCAAGCTGTCTTCAAACTCTCAAAGAGCCACATGCTCCTGCCTCCTAAGTGCCAGGATTAAAGGGTCACCATGCTCAGTTGCCAGCAGAGTCTCATATGAGGCTTGGAGCATAGTAACTCTGGCTTTGCTTACAGATATCGTGAGATTAGGGTATCAAGAGAGTTCTCAGGTTTCAGAGTGTTATTTTCCTACCTCTAGACTTCAAGACTCTGGATATCCTCTACAAAATACCACAGTTTATCCCTGAAGGTAGGACCAAAGGGCAAGGGTGGTTTCCAGGGTGGACAGTGGTCAGGAAGAGACCAGGTGAGCACTCTTCTCTCCCCTGCCTTCTCGTCTCCTCTGCTGTGGTCAGCTCGGCAACTGGACTTCTTGGTGCTCCTTGGTTCAGAGACCTACACCACGACCCCTATGGTACCCAAGGGCTTGTTCTTCAACACCTTTAACAACATGCTGTACATCTGGGGCAACTTCATCCTTCAAAGGTGGGCAGCATCTCCCCAGGGACCAGTGCACACACGCACATGCGCACACACAAGTGCCTGCACATATTTATATAAATACTTTTTTTTTTTTTTTTTTTTTTTTGGTTTTTTGAGACAGGGTTTCTCTGTGTAGCCCTGGCTGTCCTGGAACTCACTCTGTAGACCAGGCTGGCCTCAAATTCAGAAATCCACCTGCCTCTGCCTCCCAAGTGCTGGGATTAAAGGTGTGCACCACCACTGCCCGGCTATAAATAATTTTTATCTGTTTGTTTTTGAGACAGGTCTCACCTATGTAGCCCTGGTTGTCCTGGAACTCACTCTGTAGACCAGGCTGGCCTCAAACTCAAAGTTCTGTCTGCCTCTGCCTACCCAATGCTGAAATTAAAGGCCTATGCCATAACTCCCAGTAAAGTTTTATTTTATTTTATTATGTGTATGTATGTGTGTCTGTGTTGTGGTGCTATACACACAGGAGTATAGGTGTCTGTGGAAGCCAGAAAAGGGCGCTAGAAACCCTGGAGCTGGAGTTATTAACCCATAAGCAATCTTTCCAAGCCTTCAATTGGCTTTGTTTCCAGTCACTAGGGTGGAGCTCAAGGTCTGTCTTAAGGTTAGAAAGTACCCCATTGGTAAGCCACGACCCTGGGCTCTCACTAGTGGACTCTAGATGAGGACTCTGAGCAGAGTCACCCCCAGTCCAGCTCCAGGAGCCCTTCTGTAAAGTGAAACTTTCTGGACTGGACACATGTGAGCAATAGAAAGTTCTTTCTGGGGACACTTGAGAACTTTTCTTGCCCACCTACCCTCTTATTCTTTAGGAACCCAGGAGCCCTATACCATCTTCACGAACAGTTAGCAAACTGCTTTTTCTGAATGCATTTGGTTTTAAAAGAAGGAAACCCAACTCAAAAATTACTTAAGCACAAAGAATCTACTGGCTGGTAAATGGAAAGATAAGGTCTAGCTTCAGGCAGGCGCGACTGGGCCCAAGCCTCGGAGGGCCCGCCATTAGGCCTCCATTTCTAGGCAGGGTAGTACTTTTACTGTCCTAGGTATATAGCTGAGTTCTGGGGTCCCCCAAAAAGCAGAGATGGGGAGATACAGGTCCAAGAGTACAAGGACACTCTCATGCACAGTGGACGCTAAGGCCACAGTCACAGGGTCCCTTTGCTATTGTTTACAGTGTCAGAGAACTTACAGTCTGTGAGTATTTGCTGTATTATGGATGCAGTGGGAAGAACAGGTGTCTAGAACATCAGATGTCCCCATGCTCAGAGCTTCCTCTCTCTGCCCCTGCAGCTACAATAGGGAAGACTTCATTTTTCTGGCGGACTTCCCCAAGGAGTACACCATCAAATACATGCTCAACTCTTACAAAGGATATATGACTGTTGTCACAGAAGGTGATGAGGTGAGATACCCTGTTTTTCTCCCTAAACCCTCCTTGTTCACCTCCAAATTTTCCTGTCCTGTCAGGGTGAACACCTTTTAGGGACCCCCCCCCCCCCCAAGATAAAGGTCAGTAGGAGGCACTATTTCTAACAGGGTCGTGGAACTTGGAGGGGGTGGGGGACTCTTCCAGAGAGTGCTCACCTTTGGAAGGACGCAGTGGAGTGGGAGAGTAGGGGGCTTGCCTTGTCTCTGAAGACTCAAATGTATACTGCTGGATCCACAGATCTGGCACTTTCTGGAGGGTGGCTATGATGTATACAAGTTGGTCCCATCCCAAGGCTGGAGCACCTACCGTAGCCTGAAGATCATGCAAAAGTCTACCTTGTATGCAGACGATGAGGTCTTGGTCTCCCTCTTCTATGAGGATGGGGATCTCTATGAGGTGCCAGGAGGGTTTGGTAGGGTGGAGATGGGGAGCATGTTGGGAGCTCAAAGGAGGTTTCCACATGCTTACATGCCTGCTTCTGGCCCTAGCTGGTCTATCTTTTTGACGTCGGGAAAGAACGTTTGGTCAAGAGACTCCTGCCTGCGGGAACGGTGATGGAGTATGACCTGCCCAAACCCTTCTCAGTGGAGAGCGAAGGGTGAGAAGATTGGGCCCATGAAGCTGTCTCAGACTCCCAGCTCAGGGCTGGGACCTGGAGCCACCCTCAGGACAACCTGGTGGTGGGGTTGGACGGGTGCTCATCATGGCACACAGGTGCAGCTGAAGGGCTTGGGGCATCAGGGAGGAGGGGAGGGATTGTCCTGAGGGCGAGGAGGAAGTGGGAGGGCGTTAGAGGCTGCCTTAGTCAGGGTTTTACTGCTGTGAACAGACACCATGACCAACGCAACTCCTATAAGGACAACATTTTTTGAGTCAGGGTTTCTCTGTATAGCCCTGGCTGCCCTGGAACTCACTCTATAGACCAGGCTGGCCTCGAACTCAGAAATCTGCCTGCCTCTGTCTCCTGAGTGCTGGG
The DNA here is from genome assembly GCA_028551405.1 of Uromys caudimaculatus. NCBI lineage: Eukaryota > Metazoa > Chordata > Mammalia > Rodentia > Muridae > Uromys > Uromys caudimaculatus. The sequence continues at coordinate 50,872,296 of CM052717.1, forward strand.
ATTAAAGGCATGATCCACCACTGCCCGACTAAGGACAACATTTCATTGGGGGTAACTTACAGGTTCAGAGGTTCAGTCCATTATCACCAAGGTGGGAGCATGGCAGCATCCAGGCAGGCATGGTGCAGGAGGAGCTGAGAGTTCTACATCTTCATCTGAAGGTCGCTAGGAGAAGACTGACTTCCAGGCAGCTAGGAGTTTGTTTTTGTTTTATTTTTGTTTTTTGCAGGGTTTTTGTTATTGTTGTTTTGTTTATTTATTTTATGCATATGAGTATGCTGTTGCTGTCTTCAGACACACCAGAAGAGGGCATCAGATCCCATTACAGATGATTGTGAGCCACCATGTGGTTGCTGGGAATTGAACTCATGACCTTTGGAAGAGCATCCAATGCTCTTAACTGCTGAGCCATCTCTCCAGCCCCAAGGATGAGGGTCTGAAAGCCCACACCCACAGTGATACCCCTATTTGAACAAGGCCACACCTACTCCAACAGGGCCACACCTTCTAATAATGCCGCTCCCTGGACCAAGCATATACAAACCATCACATTCTGCTCCCTGGCCCCCATAGGCTTGTTCAAACACATGAGTCTATGAGAGCCACACTTAAACATAGCATAATGCAAAATACTTCAAAAGTCCCCATAGTCTTTAGCAGTCTCAACAATGTTAAAAGTCCAAGTTTAAAGTCTCTTCTGAGATTCATCCAATCACTTAACTGTAATCCCCAAAGCAAGACAGGAAACCAGCTAGGCAAATCTAAACTCTGCATCTCCATGTCTCATGTCAAAGCAGTCTTCAGATCTTCAACTCCTTTTTCACCTTTGTTGACTGCAGCAAAGTTCTTTCTCCTGGACTGGTTCCACTCCCTGTTAGCAGCTTTCCTCAGCAGATATCCCACGGCCTGGCATCTCAAACATCTTGGGGTCTCCAAGACAACTTCAATGTTACAGCTTCTTTTTCCAATGTCTGGGATCCACACATGATCTTCTGGGCTCCTCTTTGGCTGGCATCACTTCTCCAGCTCTGCCCTCTGTAGCACTCTAAGCTCAGGTTGTTCCACTCCATAGCTGTTGCTGTTCTTGGTGGTCATCCCATGGTACTGGCATTTCCAATACACTGGGTTCTTCTGCTGCAACTAGGCTTTACCAATAGCCTCTCAGAGGCTCTCTTCATGGTGCCAAGCCTCAACTCCAGGACCCCTTCAGTCCTTGGCCGTCAACTGCAGCTGGGGCTACACCTTCACCAATGGCCTTCTATGGCCTCTTACAGTGCCAAGCCTCAGCTGCTCTTCATGACCCCTTCATGCCTTCAAAACCAGTACCACTTAGGTGACTCTTAAACATGACCAAGTCCAGCTGCAGCATGAGGTACAACCTCGGCTATCTCTGGAACACAGCTTCTTTGTGCTTTCAGAAAACTCTTCCCAGAAGAAGATTTCACCTCAGTGATGATGTTCTCTTTTAATCACCGCTAATTTCTTAGCTCTAGTTAACCAGCATCAGTTGTCCTAGTAGTCCCTTCTGTTCTTGCCAAATGGCCGAAACTACTGAATTCCACTGCTTGCTGGGGCTGAACATGCCTGCCTCCCCATCCCCCATTCAACTTTATCAGTGCTGGGATTAAAGGTGTGTATCCCACCTGGACTCAAGGTTTTTTCTACCTAGAACTTGCTCTGTCCTGGGCTGGCCTTGAACTCAGAGATCTGTTTGGCTTTATCTCCAGGCATTAAAGGTGTGTACCACTATGCCTGGATCTAAGTTTAGCTGGATAGGATCTTGCCCAAAGTCCTACTCCCTTAATCTGCCATGCCCTAGAAGATAAGATTCAGCTCCATTCTACTTCCTGTTGCCCCTTTAATATTTAAATCATATATATTTTTCCTAAGCTTGCTACACTTGTTCAAAAACAGTCTTCATGAGACTTAACCAGAGAACAAAGTCTATGTTGGGTGTTTTTGAGACTTCCTTTGTCAATAAAATTAAAATAAATCTCTTTACCTTAGCTTAGGTAGACTCTTCAGATAAGGGCAAAAAGCAGCCACATTCTTCATCAAAATGTCACAAAAACAGTCTCTTGGCCACATAGTAAAATTCTTCTCCTCTGAAACCTGTAGAGCCAGGCTTCCACAGTTCAAACCACCCTCAGCAACAAAGTCTTCCATATTCCTACTAGGATGGCCCACTAAGCCCACTTAAAGCATTCTACTGCTTTCCAAATCCCAAGTTCCAAACTCCACATTCCAAACAAAAGCATGTTCAGGCCTAACACACCAATACCTGTGTCCCTGGTACCAACTTCTGTCTTAGTTAGGGTTTTACTGCTGTGAACAGACACCATGACCAAGACAAGTCTTATAAAGGACAACATTTAATTGGGGCTAGTTTACATGTTCAGAAGTTCAGTCTGCTATCATGAAGGCAGGAACATGGCAGCATCCAGGCAGACATGGTGCAGGAGCTGAGAGTTCTCCATCTTCATCTGAAGGCTGCTAGCAGAATACTGGCTTCCAGGCAGCTAGGATGAGGGTCTTAAAGCCCACACCCACAGTGACACACCTACTCCAACAGGACCACACCTTCTAATTGTGCTACTCCCCGGGCTGAGCATATACAAACCATAACAGAGGGTAAGGTGAAAGTGAGACATGGGAGCCTTACTTGTAATTGACAGACTTCAGAAATGGCCCAGATCTGTGGTCTCAGCACTTGTGAGGTTAATTCAAATATGTCAGTCAGTCAAGGCTATATATGAGACTATATGGAGAGAAAGGGAAGCTTCTGGGTACCTGCAGACGGTTCCGCCAGGAAGGCAGCTTGGAGGTGGAGGTAGAATTAAGACAAACAACCTAGCTGGGGTGGAGGAAGAAGGGATCAATTGGAGAGCACGTGAGGACTAAGGGTGGCAGGGAGTGAGTGGGCGCTGGTCTGAGGGACAGCCAACAGAGTGTGTCTGTGTCTAGAGGCTGCTGAGCACGAGGGCACTGAACTGAGTTTGATACAGGCCAGATTAAATTTGGGGAATCAGCAACTCAAAAGCAGGAAATGCAGACTGGGGACGTTCCTGAAGAACTGTCAACTTACCTCCCCTTACATGTCGTTGCCTACGGCTGCCCAGGGACTACAAGAAGATCTCCTTCACCCACATCTGCCCTTTCAAGGAGGTTCATATAATTGATGTGCCCAAATACCAGCATGCAACACGCCTGGAGAGCTACCTTGCTCTACCACCTCTGGTCTCTGAACCCTTGGGCTTCCACAATAACAACACCCTCGCTGTCTATCAAGGCCTTGTCTATTACCTCCTGTGGCTGCATGAAAAGTATGAAAAGGTGGGCACCTGCAGGCACTGAAGAGGGGACTGTTCTGTAGGGGTGAGTCTGAGGGGTTCGTGCAGCCAGAGTGGAACCTGAAATTCAAAGATGTGGTGAAGGTGAAGGGGCAGGACAGGTTTGAACTGTTTCTTAGGCGTGAGGTCCTTGGATTGAAAACCAGCAAGGCAGGTTTAGATTACACATGCTGGGGCATGCCTGTAATCTCAGCACTTGGGAGGTGCACAGCAGGAAGACAGGGGTTCAGGACTAGACTGTGCTACATGAGACCTTGCTCTTTCCAGAAAAAAATAAAAAAAGAACCTGGTATAACAGTGCGTGCTGTTGCTGGGCAGCAGTGGCGCACGCCTTTAATCCCAGCACTCGGGAGGCAGAGGCAGACGGATTTCTGAGTTCGAGGCCAGCCTGGTCTACAGAGTGAGTTCCAGGACAGCCAGGGCTACACAGAGAAACCCTGTCTCTCCAAAAACCAAAAAACCAAAAAAACCAAAAAACAAAAAGCAAAAAACAAAACATAAAAAAAAAAGTGCATGCTGTTATTCCAGAGGCAGAGATGGACAAAACTCTTAAATTTGAGGCCATACTTGATACTCAAAACATGACCAGCTGAGTAGGAATCACAGCACCCACAGAAAAAGCTGGTTGTGAGGGCTGGGCTTGGAATTCCAGCACTGGGGAGGCAGAGACAGACCCAAGTGTGAGACTCACCAGCCAGGATAGTCGGTTAGGCCAGGGCTCAGTGTGAACTCCCTGGGTGGCTTCTTTGGAAGCACAAGCAAGGTTCTCCTCTGGCCTCTACAAGCTCACCCACCCCACACAGGCCCACGAAGCTGAGTTTTGGGGTGGGCTGGGTGATTATCTCCTACTTTGGGCTATGAGCTAAATGCAATCCTGAGTTGTCTGCTTCCTTCCTCACTGTCACCTCATGGTGTCTGACCGGTCCCACAGCCCTACGCAGACCCAGTGCATGATCCCACTTGGCGCTGGTGGCAACACAAAACAATGTACAAGGTAGGTGGACATGTTGGGAGTTGGTGGAGGGACAGCACTGAGATGCGTGCCTCCATCCAGCGCCCACTAGCTAACCATCCTATGCACCCAGGATTACTTCTTTTACCTGTTCAGCAACCAGCTGGCAGCAGAAGGCATATACATCAACATGAACTCCTACCAAAAGCTCTACAACATCTCTGGTGACTACGGAATGCCCGATCATGTCTTCCTAGACAAAGGCAATTGGTTTAGCTTCAGTGTGGTCTTAGCGTCGCATAAAGACACCTTCACGAGTGCTGATAGCCAAGGTCTATGTTCGGGGCCTACTTAACAACTAAGGGATGAGGCCTGAATACTCTGGGGGGGGCAGGTAACAGACATCAAGCCCCTTGCCCCACCCCTGCAGGACCCACTATTAATGCGGACAAGAAGCTGTCACTGGCTTTGGTGTTGTCAGACCCTCAGTGCCTTTCAGGGACTATGGATCAGGAGATCCTTCTGAACCGCAACGTCGTGATCTTCAAGGTGAGGAGGCCAGAGAGGAAGGTGGGGCCTGGCTGCAGTCCCTCTGGTCCTCTGCACAGTAAGTGGAAAGCCACAGATCTTATCACCCCACTCTGAGTCCCAGTTACCCGGCCTTTGACTGTCTCTGGATCCTTGGACAGATTTGGATATTCCTCTATTTTAGTCTCTCTTTTCTCTCTTCCTCAGGTTAAAATCATGGACTTAAAGAATTGCGTTGAACAGGGCAAGATTGGACATAACACCAAGAAGACTTCTGTGATGGTCAAGGTATGGTCCAAGTTTTGGGGAGGGATATACAGAGAGGACCCTGTCCCTCGGGAAATCCAATCACCGTTTCCTCCTCACAGATGTTGGGAGGTCCTGGGAAATGCTTCCAAACCACATACATGGAGACACGCCTACGAGTACTGGAGTTTGGGTACTGGGTCTGGTACTGGGGGTGGAGGGTTGGCTCAAGTCCCAGAGGGCTGGTTCCTGTTGCTGTCCTGGGAGCACTGTAAAGCCATTCCGATTTTCAATGTACGTGTATGAGTACTTTGCCTGTGTGTGTGGCTGTTCACCACTTGTGTGCCTGGTGCCTTGAGAGGCCAGGACAGATGATGCCTTTTGATCCCCTGGAACTAAAGTTACAAATGGTTGTGAGCTGTCACGTGGGAGCTGGGGCTCAAACCCCAGGTCCTCTACAATTGCACACTGCTACACACCAATTTTATTTATTTATTTATTTATTTATTTATTTGAAATGTCCAGTGCTAGGGTTTGAACTCAGGCCTTTGAAGGTGCTGAGCAAGCAAGCACTCTACCAAGATGCCTGTCCCCCAACCTTCACACATTGTTCTGTGTTTTCAGACTCAAATGCTGTTCATTCTTTCGTTTGGCTTCGTTGTTCTCTTGCTTACACAGGTATTATCCCTCTAGCATAAAATTAGTCATTGAGGCCCAGAGCAACGCAGACTGACCCAGAGAGCTCATAAGTGGAGGAGGGCCTAGAATCTTTGCTCTCTTGTAACTTCCCTGTCCACCCACTAGCAAACTCACCTTGGGGCCCCTCCTTCCTAATTTGGAGTGACCCAGAAAGTAGAAGACAGTTGTGATAGGCACAGACTCCTTAGATGACATGTGTTGGGCACAAGCTTGACTGAGTCAGGATGAGTCAAGATGGAAGGAGAGAGATTAAGCAGTTCACATCTGGGTGTACACTGGGTACAAGTGAGAGAGAGAGAGAGAGAGAGAGAGAGAGAGAGAGAGAGAGAGAGAGAGAGAGAGAGAGTTTTCTAGAAAGCTAAAGGAGGAGACAAGTGTAAGGGAAGAAAGTTGAGGTTTAGAGGAGAAACTAGATAGGTTTTTAGGTGTGACCTTTCTCTTTCTTTCTGAGACAGGGTCTCACTCTGCTCTGTAGACTGGCTTCAAACTTGCAGTTATTCAGCCTCCTTAGCTGAATTCCTTTTTGTGTTGCTCGAGGCAGAATGCAGGGCCCCAAACATGCTAATCATGACTGTAGGATGGGCCATGTGCCAGCCTTCTGGATCGATTTTGAAGGCTAAAGCCAGGAAGCTAAGCAGCTATGGTGAAGGCGTGCCTGTATTCCGACACTGAGCAGGCAGAGAGGCTCCTCCATACTCTTAGCCCCTCACTGTGAATCAAGCCTGTGCTCTACAGGGTCAAGCTACACTCACAGCCTAGGACCAAGAGTTTTCACTTGGACTTCTGGGAGAAGTGGAAGTCCATCAACTAAGATGAGTTCTGTATGGACTGAATCTTAGATGCCTATTCAGTCTCCAGGTGGTGTGACGAATGCAGGCCTGGCATGGGAGGTATTTACTCAGCAGCCACCAAGCTCAGGTCATACACACTCTCTGGATGTCATGACCTAGACCCAAATAGATCTGGAGAGACGCTTCATTTTAAAGACAATGTAATGGGGGGGGGGTCGTGTCCCTGACCCATGGCACTCATTCTGGGCTCTATTTCCCATGGGTATCACATTTTCCTTCTAGTGATTATAGTCCAAAGTCAGACCTCTGAGATGTGAGGAGGAGCTGGAGCTGTGGACATGCAGGTACCAGTGGCTTTGCAGTCACTTGCCAGCAGTATATGAATCCTACCTGCTTCAGTTTCAGTTTGACCTTTCTCTGCCTAGTTTTTCTTTTTCTTTCTTTCTTTTCTTTTTCTTTTTTTTTTTTTTGAGACAGGGTCTCAAATAGCTGAGGCTTGCTATGTAACTAAGGATGACCTTGAATTCCCCGACCTTCCGTGCCTTAGCCTCCTAAGTGCTGAGATTACAGGTGTGAGCTGCCATACCAAGCCTACCCCCCAAACCCTGGACAGGGCCTCAGTCTGTAACCCAGAGTAGCCTGAACTCACTACATAGTCCAGACTGGTCTTAAACTCACAGCTACGGGCCTGCACTGTTTTCCCAAATGCTAGGATTATAGCATGAGCCACCGCAGCTGGCTGTCCCTCACTCTTGTCATCTGTTTTAATTGCTGTTGTTTGAGACAGGGCCTTGCTATATATAAAACATTGGGATTTGGCTTCAAATCCCAGATCCTCCTGCCTCACCCTCCTCAGTGCTGGAATAACAGGTGCTTGCCATCACATGTGGCTTGACATCTCTACTGGGGGGACATTGCCTAGGGTGATGCTACATGCCTCTCATCTCAGTGCTCAACAAAATGGGACAGACAAAAAAAAAAAAAATAACAAAAACCAAAAAGCTGGGCAGTGGTGGCGCACACCTTTAATCCCAGCACTTGGGAGGCAGAGGCAGGAGGATTTCTGAGTTTGAGGCCAGCCTGGTCTACAGAGTAAGTTCCAGGACAGCCAGGGCTACACAGAGAAACCCTGTCTCGAAAAACCAAAACCAAAACCAAAACAAAAAAAAAACCCCAAGATGGGACAGACAGGGCTCAGACAGTTCACGCAGGTTTAATGAAGAAAATGTACCAGGCAGTGGTAGGACACAACTTTGATCCCAGCACTTGGGAGGCAGAAGCAGGAGGATATTTTTGAGTTCAAGGCCAGCCTGGTCTACAGAGAGTTCCAGGACAGCCAGGGCTACATAGAGAAACCCTGCCTTAAAAAGAAAGAAAGAAAGAAAGAAAGAAAGAAAGAAAGAAAGAAAGAAAGAAAGAAAGGAAGGAAGGAAGGAAGGAAGGAAGGAAGGAAGGAAGGAAGGAAGGAAGGAAGGAAGGAAGGAAACTAAGAAAAGAAGATATGTTAAGCTCTTAGAACTTGCCCAATACCCGTACATTTATCAGAAATACTGTCCTAGTTGGGCGTTGTGGGACATACCTCTGACTCTTAGGGAGGCAGAGGACATTCAAGGACAGTCTGGGCCACAGAAGGATCTATCTCGTAAACCAAGGACCTGGTATTGCAGCACCTTTAATCTGTCCAATTCTTGGGAGGCAGAGGCAGGAGGTTTTCTGTGACTTGGAGACCAGGTTGGTCTAGGTGGTAATTTCCAGACCAGCCAAGGGCTTTACAAGGAGACTCCGCCTCCAGCAGCTGCAAAGGACATGAAGTTGAGGGGGCAGGGAAGTGTGGGTCGGGGGGTTGGGGGATGAAGGGGAAGTGGATATGATCGAAGTGTACTGTATGACGTTTAAAAGTTTAATAAAATGCTTATTAAAACCAACAACAGCTTTAAAAAGGGTGGAGGCTGGAGAGATAGCTCAGCGGTTAAGAGCACTGACTGCTTTTCCGAAGGTCCTGAGTTCAATTCCCAGCAACCATATGGTGGCTCACAACCATCTGTAAAGAGATCGGATGCCCTCTTCTGGCCTTCAGGAGTGCATACAAAAAAAAAAACAAAAACAAAAACAAAAGCAAGCAAACAGCATCAAACAAGCTGGAAATGTAGCTCAGGCGTAGTGTGCTTGCTTAGCACTTGAAAGAGGCCCTGGTTCCAAGCTTAGCACTGGCAAGGAAAAACAGGGAGTCGGAAGAATTTGGTAATTGGCTGCAGTGTGACCAACGACTATGCCGACGGGGGGTGGGGGTTGGGGGGGGGGCTGGGGGGGCAGGGGGTGCCACTGTATGTTTTTAGAGGGGTGGTTTTCCCTCTGCTCCTTCAGAGCAATATGGCCACTCCCCAGCAGGAGGTCTTTTTCCTACCCAGGGTTTCTTGGTGATCCGAGTATTCATTGGCTGTCCACCTGGCAAGCGCTTGGCCTTTGATGTCTCCCACACGGTTGTGCATTCCGAGAAGATAAACAAGCACTATTTCGACTGTGTGAATAAGGACCCAGAGATGCCGTGCTTCCTCTTTCGTGACTGTGTGTTCCATCCTTTCTCCCAAGTTTCCCTCACTCATCCTCTCCCGCCACAGCCCCAGCACTTTTTGCTCTAACCTAGAGTCCCCTCCACTCTCTTTCAGTTCCTCTTTGGACAAAGCTAATGTCTTCCTCCCCTGCTCTCTTTCAATCCACAGTATTCCAGCCCTTCTTCTTAATCCAAGACTTGGTGACAGGAGACTCTGGCAGTTTCTTGGGCAGGTGAGGACAGACTGGTCGCCAGCTTCGGGTACTTGACAGTGGAGAGGGAGATGGGTAGTTCAAGACTCTAAGTGATCCATGTTTACCTCTGCATTCTTCAGTTATGTGCTGAAGGTGGTGGGCGGTGGTCTCACGATGGACACCATCAGAGACTACACGGAAGAAGAAATCTTCCGTTACAACAGCCCGCTGGACACGTAATCCCTTTGGGGCCCCAATCCACAGTTGGTGGGTCTGGTCTGTAGGGTCTCCCCTCCCACTTGCAGTTAAGCAGGGGACTCTTTCTGCAAACTACAAACACTCAAGGTGCCTCAGACAGGAATGCCTAGGATCCCACGATCCTGCCCCGCCCACTAGGTCCCCACCCCTAGGTGCTGAGAACTGTTTCCACTTTCAACCCACTTTGACTTTATATGGGCCTGCATAGAACGAAAAGCCTCATCTGGAAAACAAGGGTCAAAAGGACCACCGAAGACAAAAAGTTCTACATAATGTCCCATGAGAGCCCTGGGATTGAGTGAGTGCAAGTCCTGAGAGGTCCACCCTCCAGTCTAGTCTCGAATTCACTATGTAGTTGAGGGTGACCTTGTTCTTCTGAGTCTTCCACACAGGTTTATGGGGGTCCAACCCTGGGCTTGGAGAATGCCAGGCAAGCATTCTACCCACTGAACAACATCCCCTGCACCCCCACCCTGTTATCTTTCTTTTACAGAGTCTCACTATGTGGCTCCGCCTACTCTCAAAATTATGACTGTCCTCCTTCTGAATGTGGGGATTACAGATGTGTCCTTTGCACAAGCTTTCCCCCACCCGTCCCTCTGGCCCACTGTGCTTGTCTCTGAGAGGCTTCCCAGATAGTCACATTAATTGTATTTGTGTTTCCAAAGGAGGGCTATCCTTTGTAGAGAGAGGCTCTCCTGGAAGCCTGGGGCCTTTTACTCTGCCCTCAGGCCTTAGATCACAGCTCCTTCCTTCAGGAGGGCTTAACGGTGCCTTTTCTTTTCTTTTCTTTTCTTTTTCTTTTTTTAAAGATTTATTTATTTATTTCATATATGTGAGTACACTGTCGCTGTCTTCAGACACACCAGAAGAGGGCATTGGATCCCATTACAGATGGTTGTAAGCCACTATGTGGTTGCTGGGATTTGAACTCAGGACCTCTGGAAGAGCAGCCAGTGCTCTTAACCGCTGAGCCATCTTGCCAGCCCCCGCCCTTTTTTTTTCAAATGGGCAGTCAATCCCTCTGAAGTCCTGCATGCTTTCCCCACCCTGAGCCTTTGCCTGACCCTCTGCCTGCAAATCTCCTTACGTTTTAGTTATGGCCACTCAGAGCCTGTCCCTGTCTCCTGGAGGACCTGTCTCTCTAGGACATTTTTTGAATAGACACAATATAACATTTTTTAAAATGAAGAATGAACAAGTTAACATATGACCAGCGTTCGTTGACAGCTAAGTGGAGACGCTAACAAATGAGGGCCTCGTTAGTGTGTAAGGGCTTGAAAACCATTTCTAACTCAATGAGAGGAAAAACATATCACAAGGCAGTAAGTGTGTAGGCTTAGATTTTTTTAAACCTACTTTTAATAAGGTTCTCAAATGCTTCAGCATCACATGATATAGCCCAAAACTTTCACTTCAAGATGGACAAATTAACCAACTGCACCCATGACCATGTTCAGTCTGGGTTTATTGAATAATAGTCAAGAGGGAATTAGTGAGAAAAGATGTGAGTCTGTACGTAGCTTGTGTCAGACTGTGCTTGTGGGATGAAGGTGGCACACAGTAGGTATTTTGTCCAACATCTGGGTCAGTTGGGAGGTGGAGACAGCAGGCAGCAGCTAAGCAGCCTGTTTGATGGCTGGCGCTCAGACAGCCTCCCTGAGTGAATGGAGTAGGCTGGAGAAGGCGGAGACTAGAGACTGGAGGTGTGGCTCAGTGGGAAAACCCTTGCCCGCACTACTGCAGTGAGTTGTGTGTTGGTCCAGCAATAAGAGTGCTTGCTAACTCTCACGAGGCCCCAAGGTCAATCTGAAGTGCCATAGTCACCAAGCAGCAGGCAGAGTAGAGAAGCTAGTGTTTCCCCTGGAGTGTAGGTGCTACATCTGCCTACACTTGACTTGTAGGTGGTTGTGTTTGGAGAACTCCCCTTGCTACGACATCATCCCCCAAAGCATCTATCCACCCGAGTTCTTCTTCAAGTTGTTAGTGAGCAATAGGTAAGCCTGGCACATAGCCTAGGTGTGTGTTGGGGGTGGGGATACAGTGTGCTGAGATTACTCCTTGGCATGTGCTTCACTAATTAACTCAATCCTGGACTCCATTCCCTCACCAGAGGTGTAGACAATAGCACGTACTGTGACTACCAGCTCACCTTTATACTGCACATCCATGGGCTACCGGTCAGCAGCAAACGGTCCTCCTTCATTGTTTTTGTGAGTGGCAGCCAAAGGCTTCCCTACTGGGTGGGCAGGGGTTCACCTACTACTATACCCTCACCCTGACCCCTTGTGACTGTTGTACTGGGCTTGCAGGTGTCTTCGAGCTTCTTTCTAGCCCTGGTTATCTTCTACATCCTGTTCTGCCTCCTGTGGCCTCACATAGTGAGGGCCTGGGTCTCATTACGCTGGAAGATTAACAACATCATGGCGTCGGAGTCGTATTATACATACGCCACCTCCACTGCGGGGGGCTTCAGCCTCCAGTCTCACAGCTCAGAGGGAAGTTTCAAGCGTCCCTCCAGAGCAGGTTCCAAAGAAGACAATGCTCAAGCTAAGCGAGCATAGGTGGCCTGAATCTCTGGTCTGTGCACTTCCTCACAGACCCTTGGGCCTCTCCTCATGGAAATGCAGCCTGCTACCTACTCAGGATTTTCTGTTTTGCTAGCATATTCATGTCTCATTCAGACCCTAATAAAGCCTCATTTCAGAATCAGTCCCAAGTCCCCAGAAAGGCTCATGTCTGCTCGGTTTGTACCAGCACAGTTGTAGTTAACTGTCAAAAATATCAGAATCTTATATTTTTAAGATGGCACAGCAGATAAAGGAGCTTGCCCCCAAGCCTGACAACCTGGGTTTGATCCCCAGGACTCATAAAGGTCTAGAGAGAGAGCTGACTCTGTGAAGCTGTCCTCTGACCTCAACATGTGCACACACGCACACTAATACTGTGTTTTAAGTTAAGCCAGGCACACGCCTTTAATCCCAGCAGAGGAGGCAGAGGCAGGTGGAGCTCTGAGTTTGAGGTCAGCTTGGTCTACACAGCAAGTTCCAGGCCAGCCAGATCTATATAGACCCTATCTGAAACCAAACAAAACCCATCAGAACAACAAAACGATGCTAGTGTGGTGGCTCAGACTGTCATCTGGCCACTTAGGAGGCTGAGGGAACAGAAATATTCTGAGTTTGAAGCCAGTCTGGGTTACTTAGTGACTTCTAGGCTAGTGTGGACTAACCAAGAGAAAGATCCATTAAACCAATAATTTTAAAAGTCAAGGTTGGAGAGTTAAGAGTACCAGCTACTCTTCCAGAGGTCCTGAGTTCAATTCCCAGAAGGCATCCATAATGAGTTCTGATGCCCTCTTCTGGCATGTAGGTGTGCAAGCAGATAGAGCACTCATACATAAAATAAATCTTAGGGGCTGGAGAGATGGCTCAGTGGTTAAGAACATTGGCTGCACTTCCAGAGGCTCTGGCTTCAATTCCAAGCACCTACATGGCAGCTCAGAACTGTCTATAGCTCCAATTCTAGGGAATCTGGCACCTTCGAGCATGCAGGCAAAACACCAATGCACTAAAATAACTTTTGTAAAAAGTCAAGTGTGTTCTTGGTACGGGTGCTTGGAAGCAGTTGTAAAGCTTTTGTAGGCTTAGGTTTTTCAAAACCTATTTTAATAAGGGTTCTTAAATGCTTTACCCTCCCTTCTAGCCCACCACCTGCCAGAGGGAGTGGAAAGGAGAGGTTAATAGGGCAAAGGGGGATGTGGGTCTGTTTAGAAATAGTTCTTTGTGGGTGATTCCAATCCTTGTTGTCAGGACAGCAGCAGTTCAGTTCACACAGACCATCAGTGGTAGTTCAATCCACTCACAAACACTATTCACAAATCAGCAACCACAGTTCAATCCAGAAGAAACCCCAAGGCTCTGCCAACCAGCCCGAAGCTGCACGAAGCTGCTGGTATATCATGTGAAGTTCTTTGGTGCGTTTCTCTCTACGAAGTCAGCGAAGAAGGCAAAGTGACCAATGTCAGCAAAGAGTGGCAAGGCAGACCAATGCCACACAGCATTGTCCGCTGTCTGCTGGGCTACATTTATACCCTTTCCAGATACCAGGTGTTCTCTCAAGTGTCACTCTAGCCAAACATCACATGCCATTTTTTCCAGTCAGCTTCCAGAAAAACACATCTGTTCTGAGCAAAACATCCTCCCACATGTCTGCTTCAGGAAAACATGCTCTCATAAGACAGTTTCCAGAAAAACATCACATGACACAACTGAGTCTCCAAAGAAACCAGAAATTACCACTTCAAGCTTTGATTTCCACTCAACAGTTTGATTTCCTGGAGAAACTAGAGTGGCTATATAACAGGCAGTTATGGCTGCCATCATTCCAGATGACTATTTGCAGGTTGACCTGAGTACCCACCCCAGCAGCTCAGCTCATGCCACAGCATCCTCTCTACTCTCTGGGTCTTGTCTCTGACCCGCATCATGTTCTAATTATCTGGTGCCCTGACTATAACAACCAGCGTCTACCTAGTGGCTCATGGACAATGGAAGTGTTTTGTAATTGCTGCAAGCTGTCAGCCCTATGCTTGAGCGCTCTACACAGAAGGAATAATTTATGAAGATGTGGTTGATTTTTTTCATTACATTCATTTATCATGTGTTTGGAGCAGGGGGTGGACATTCATGCCACAGCATGCATATGGAGGTCAGAGAACAACTCAATAATAGATTTCCGCCTATCATTCGAGTTC
>CM052717.1:50886720-50906378 GCA_028551405.1 Uromys caudimaculatus
TTCTTCTTCTTCTTCTTCTTCTTCTTCTTCTTCTTCTTCTTCTTCTTCCTCTTCCTCCTCCTCCTCCTTTGTCTTCTTCTTCCTCTTCCTCTTTTCTCCTCCTCTTCCTCCTCCTCCTTCTTTATCTTCTTCCTCTTCTTTTCTTCTTTTCTCCTCCTCCTCCTCTTCTTCTTCCTCTTCTTCTTAAAAGTCTCTTTGTGTAGTAGAGCAGCGATAGGCCAAGCTACCCTTAAACCTGCAGAGATTCTTTTGTCTCTGCTTTATGAATGATGACATTCCAAACGTGTTTCCGAGAGCCAGGCTTTTGTGTTTTTTTCCCTTCCAACCTCCCCTTTATTTTTAATAAACGATTTTTATTTGTATGTGCAGGAACTTGCATGTTTATGTGCGTCACATGGGTGCCTAGTACCAATGGAGACAAGAAAAAAGGTACTGGATCCCTTGGAACTGAAATTACAAGTGGTAGTAAGAGGACATATGGGAGCTGGAAACCCAAAACTGGATCCTCTCCAAGATCACCAAGTGCTTTTAGTGGCTGAGCAACATCTGCTCCTCCATGTCTCCCTCCCATGCTCCCTTCCCATGTAGCTCAGGTTGGCCTTGAACTGGTTGTATAACTGAAGGGTGACTTTGAAACCCTGATGCTTCTCCGTCTCCCAAACCCTGAGGTTACAGCTTACCCTAGCATACTCTCCTCAGTGTTGTTAGCAGACGCTTCAGGTCTGACCCCTTAGTGTCTGCCCAAAGTCTGTAGTTTCAGCACTGAATGTGGACTCTGACCTCAAGCCTTCCATCTTCACCCTTGGAGGCTGCAATCCTGTGCCATATTGCTCAGAGAAAGAAAGAAGGGGTGAGCCACAACTCGTATCAGCCACAGGGCAGTGGCGGAGCTCGGAGCCATTCCTAATCCCACCCCAGTGTTTTGCTTGCGTGTGCACAATGGCAGCTCTGAAGAAAGGATAAAAGGATAAAAAGAAAGCAACGTGATGGATGGGCATGGTGGCCCAGGCCTTTAAACCCCAGCACAGAGGAAGCAGAGGCAAGCAACACCCCACCCCCGTCTTGAGAATAATGTACTAGAGGGCCATTTTGGGGGTGGGTTTCAGGATATTTTGGGGGTGATATTTATGTATCCATGGAAGAAGTGGATGTTGGATAAAATTGGGAAATTCTGGCTGGTGAGATGGCTACTCAGGTAAAGGTACTTGTTGTCAACCCTGGCAACCTGCTTGACTGTCAGAACATGCATGGTTGAAAGAGAGAAACATTTTTCCTCATTTGTCCTCTGATACTAGTGCTGTGGCAGTCTCCCTCTCAAAAGTAAATTAGTGACTTTAAAAAAAAAAAAAAAAATTCTCAGGGTGGAGAGATGTCTCAGGTATCCTGATATCCCAGCAACACATGGTAGCCACGATCATGTACAGTGTCATCTGATGCCCTCTTCTGGCCTACAGAGGTACATGCAGATAGGGCACTCATACATAAAATACGTAATCTTTATTTTTCTTAAAAAACAAGAGTTCCAGCCGGGCAGTGGTGGCACATGTCTTTAATCCCAGCATTTGGGAGGCAGAGGCAGGTGGATTTCTGAGTTCGAGGCCAGCCTGGTCTACAGAGTGAGTTCCAGGACAGCTAGGGCTACACAGAGAAACTCTGTCTAGAAAACCCAAAACAAACAAACAAACAAACAACACACACACAAAAAAACAAAAAACAACCCCCCCCAAAAAACTCAAGAGTTCCTGGACGAAACCCTGTCTTGAAAAACAAAAACAATCTTTTTTTAAGAAAGAAAGACTTCTAGGATGGCTAGGGCTACACAAAGAAACCCTGTCTCAACCAAAACCAAAACCAAACCAAAATACAACAACAATAATATAATAAAAACCGTGAAATCTCTGCTTCTTTGTGACATTTAAACCATATGCATATATGATTTTTATAAATAGTTCATACATTCATGTTTAAATTGTTTATGTATAAATTTGAAGAAACATATGGAAGGCCTTTAGAAATGCCAGGGAAGTCTCAGGGTATTACTGTCTAAAGAAGCCCTAACAAGGAGGGCATCAGTAGACATGCTAACAAGAAAGGGAAAAATCTCACTCAGCCCTACGTTTAGATAGCCACAGGCAACTAAGGACCCTAAAGGACAACCGTTTCCTCAGGGAAAGAGCCCCTCAATTTGATAACCAAGAGCAGGTGGTCAGTCCTGAGATCATATATGTACAAGCAGCATTCTATGGACTAAGCAGGTTGCATTTATAGACTTAAGAATATATAACAGAGAACATGAGACAAAAGGCTGTGAATTTGGCAGGGATTTATGTTACATGGGAATGGTTGGAGGGAAGAAAGGGAAAAGAAAAATAATGTAAGATTTAACACCCCTCCTCCCCCTTTAAAAAATGGGAGTGGTGGCTCACTCGGGAGGCAGAGGCAGGCAGTCTCTGTGAGTTCGAGGCCAGCCTGGTCTACAAATCGAGTTTCAGGACAGCCAGGTCTACACAGAGAAACCCTGTTTAGGCTTAGATTTTCCTTTCCTTTCCTTTTCTTTTTTCAATATATTTATTCATGAGTACACTGACCCTGTCTTCAGACACACCAGAAGAGGGCATCAGATCCCATTACAGATGGTTGTGAGCCACCATGTGGTTGTTGGGAATTGAACTCAGGACCTCTGGAAGAGCACATTGGTATATACAAATGTGTGGCCTGCATGTATGTATATGTACCACTTGTGTGCCTGATGCTTTCAGAGATCAGAAGAGAGTATCAGATTTTCTAAAACTGGAGTTAAAGTTACCACCACAAAGACGCTGGAAATCCAACTTGTGTTCTTTGCAAAAACAGCAAGTGGTCTTAACCCCTGAGCCATTTCTTCAACCTATACTAAACATATGTATAATTGGGGCTACACTTCCTGGCCTCACTTCTGCCACACACACACACACATACACACACACACACACACACACACACACACATACACACACATATATATATACATACACACATATATGTAATATAATTTAAATATATATATATATATAATTTTTTTTGAGACAAGGTTCCTCTTTCCTCTATGTAACCCTGACTGTCCTGGAACACTTGGCATAGATTGGACTGGCCTCAAATTCTGCCTTCTAAGTGTTAAGCCACTATACCCAGTGTGTGTGTGTGTGTGTGTGTGTGTGTGTGTGTGTGTGTGTGTGTATAATATTTTTTGAGACAGGGTTTCTTTGTGTAGGCTTGGCTGTCCTGAAATTCACTTTGTAGACCAGTTTGGCATTGAACTCACATAGATCTGCTTGCCTCTGCCTCCCAAGTGCTTGGATTAAAGGCATGTATCACAAAGCTCGGTCTGCAATTATATTTTAATTTCAAAAATAAGAAAAAAGGGAACTGGAGAGATGGCTAAGTGGTTTAGAGCACTGACAACTCTTCTAGAAGTCCTGACTAAAATTCCCAGCAACCACATGGTGGCTCACAACATCTATAAAGGGATCAGAATCTCTTTTCTGATGTATCTGGAGACAGCCACAATCTACTCATATACATAAAATAAATAAATCTTTTTTTTTTTTCTCCCGAGACAGGGTTTCTCTGTGTAGCCCTGGCTGTCCTGGAACTCACTCTGTAGATCAGGCTGGCCTCGAACTCAGAAATCCACCTGCCTCTGCCTCCCAAGTGCTGGGATTAAAGGCGTGCGCCACCACAGCCCGGCAAATCTTTTTAAAGAGTCTCAAAAAATAAAAAATGTGGAAGAATGATGCTCTGATAAACACGAGCGCCCTAATTTTAAATTCCACCTGCTAGTCCTCTCACAGCCTGTCTTTGCAGTGATAAGCTGATAGTTTTCCAAATGGCTCCACATCGCCACCTCTTGGCCTAGAGGTGGCACTCTTAAGATGGAAATGCCACAGGCCGAAGCAAGGGCGGCCATGGTGATTACGGGAATGGGCGGGGCATTGTGGGTATTGTTTTCAGTTGGAGCAAACCGACTTCCGTTCACCATTTTGAATGACAGCAGAGGCGGAACTGTAGCATGTTCATTAAGGGCCGGGCGGCGAAGGCGCCCGGAGTAGAGCTGCGGCGCTCCTCCTGCGGGGGACAGAAGGTGGCAGTCGTAGCTCCGCCTCCAGCTTTGGGCTCCACCTCCCGGCCTCACTTCCGCCGGGAGACCATTGCTCGGCGTCGCTGCCGTAAGTTAGGTTGTCGGTTTGCCGCATCACGAAAGATGGCGGCCACGGCGGCTACGATGAACGGGTCGACCAGCGTCTCGGGCTCGGGGCCCACGGCCTCCTCGGGCGGGATCTTACAGGCAGCGGCCGGCATGTACGAGCAACTCAAGGATGAGTGGAACCGGAAGAGCCCGAATCTTAGTAAATGTGGAGAAGAGCTGGGCCGCCTGAAGGTAAGGGGTCGCCGACTCCTAGATGCCTAGTGCCTGAGGGAACGTGACAGACGGGGAGCTCAAGGCTAGTAGAGCGGGCCAAGGAATGGGAAGAGCGAAGTTCGGTGTGCCTGGAGGACTCAGAAGGGAGAGGCGGCTGGAGCCGACCAAACGCGGCCCCCTAGGTGGCGGGGAGTGAGTGATGGAAAGATTGGTTCTGGCAGAATCGAATGAGATGGTTGGAGCTTTGGTACTTGGAGGGAGGCAGAAATGGGATCAGACACTGACGAACGAGGAGATAGTGAAAAGAATAAGGCTGAGATGACGGGGCGTTGAGGGAATGTGTGGTAAATAAAACCCAGGTAAGCTGTGAGAGAGAGCAGAGAGGTTAGGAAACACCTGTGTGAAGAGGGGCACCAGGAACAGTTTGAGGCTGTAACGAGCCTAGAAGAGCACGAGTTTGGGTTGTAAACACATTCAGGTGTGTAGAAGACCAGCCTGGTCTTCAATAGCGAGTTCGAGGAGGCTAGGGCTATATAGACCTCGTCTCAAAAATATATATAATATTAATAAGTAAACAACAACAAAATATGTATTAGGTCCCTAAGTTTACTAAGGAATGGTGTCTGGGCTGGACTGGGGGAAGGGGAAAATTAGTGCCCCACACTGCTTGTTACCTCTTCTCAGGCAGACTGTGGTGGGGAAGGTCTTCCCAGAACTGAGTATCATAGCTGGACAAGATGTCCCACACTTGTAATCCTAGCACTTGAGAGGCTGACACCAGGGTCTCCAGTTCTAGACCTGACTGGCCTGCCTAGGGAGGTCCTGTCTCAAACAAAACAGAAACCTAAAACAAGCCAAAAATAGCAACAGTAAGAATTGAGGTCATGGGCGTCTCCCCACCCCAGGATTCCACTGGGTCAGACACCGAGTGCCTCCTGTTTCCCAGTGGAGTTACTAATATTTGTAAGATGAGGTAATCCAATTGGTACTCTCTGTGCTCTCAGGCCATGTGCTGAATGCTTTACAAGTACTGACTCCTTTAATACTCAGAGCAGTTGTGTGGGTTAGGATGCATGTAAGCTCCATTTTTCCAAGTAGGAACATAAAAGTCCAGAGAAAGTAAGTAATCTATATTCCTTCCCCCCTCAGTTGGTTCTGCTGGAGCTCAATTTCCTGCCAACCACAGGGACCAAACTGACTAAACAGCAGCTCATTCTGGCCCGTGAGTGTCACTAGGGTTGGTGGAGGGTGATGGGCCTGGGGTCATTGTAGGAATGACTGTAGTGACGATCCCAGGGTGATTCCAGCCACCACCTGAGAGCCCCTCTCCCCTTACTCACAGGTGACATTCTGGAGGTCGGGGCCCAGTGGAGCATCCTATGCAAAGACATTCCCTCCTTCGAGCGCTACATGGCCCAGCTCAAATGCTACTACTTTGATTACAAGTGAGGTTGGGCCCTCTAGGGAGGGGACTGAAGTAGGGGTGGGTAGTTCCTTGGTAGTTCATTTATCTCTGGCTCTCTCCAATTGGCTTCTTCACCTGAGAACCATTGCTGTTCTTAGCTCTGTCCCCAGAAGCCGGAGGGCCAGAAGATTAACTTAGAGATCTTGAGACTGGGTTTATGTAGTCTATTTCCGTAAGTTTCTAAACAGTTTTATTTTATTTATTTCCATGTAGATGAGTGCTCTGTCTGCTTGTATGTCTGAACACCAGAGGAATGCATGGGATCCCATTATAGATGGTTGTGAGCTGTCACATGGGTGCTGGGAATTGAACTCAGGACTTCTGAAAGTGCAGAGCTCTTAACTGCTGAGCCATCTCTTCAGCCCCTCCGATCTGTTTTCCCTTATCTAGTTCCACACTGTGTCCCCTCTATCCAATGTGGCTATATGTTACCCTTCGTTCTTGACTCTTCAAGCTGACATGTCTATAACAGCCAATAGGGTGCTACTTTGCTTCACAGTTTGCTGGTTGTTTTGTTTGAGACAGGGTTCAAGGTGGTCTACCTGCCTATGCCTGGAGATTATATGTAGTGCTGCTCCCTGCTGCTTTGGTTTTTTTTTTTTTTCTGTGTAACCTTGGCTGGCCTGGAACTCATAGAAATCCGCCTGCCTCTGCCTCCTGAGTGCTGGGATTAACAGCATGGGCTACCATACCCTGCTGTTGTTTTTTGAGACTGTGTCTTGTGTGCGCCAAACTGGCTGAGAACTCAGTTGTATAGTAGCCCTTCTGATCTTGAACTTCGGATACTCTTGCCTGTACCTCCCAGTGCCTGGGATTACAGGTGTACACCCCCATGTCTTGTTTATGGTGATGGAACCAAAAGTTTTGTTCATTTGAGGGAAACATTGTGCTTACTGAGTATCTAGCCTCTGGATACTATATTATGGCTTTACTTAGGTTACACCATTTAATTTGCTTATATTTACTAAACATGCCTTTATGGTGTGGGTACCTAGTGACAACTGTTTAACAGATGGGAAATAGCCTGAATCACTGTGGCCCATATATGCTTGGTCCATATGGCTTGTGGCTTTTCTTGCCTCTCAGTACCTAACTTGTCTGAACTCCTGCAAGTAGTTGTAAGAATACTGGAAGGTAGATGAAAGGACCTGGTTAGCTCCCCAGTACCTATTAACTTTGGTTTCTTCCTGCTCCCTGTTTACAGGGAACAGCTTCCTGAGTCAGCCTACATGCACCAGCTCCTGGGCCTCAACCTCCTCTTCCTGCTATCTCAGAACCGAGTGGCTGAGTTCCACACAGAATTAGAACGATTGCCTGCCAAGGACATCCAGACCAATGTCTACATCAAACACCCTGTGTCCCTTGAACAAGTGAGACTGGGCAGGGGAAGGGAGATCCTAGATGAGGTGGGTGGTACTAGTTCAGGCTTTGGGAGGGTTTCCCAGAATGATCAGCCATTTTCAGTCCACACACTCTTTTAAACAGCAAAACAGAAATGTGCCAGGTACCAGGGTAGGTTTTCATGTTAAGGCAAATCAAACAGATAAAACCCTTAATCTAGACTCGTGAAGTGTGGAGGCAGATAGGTACCAAAAGAATGAGTCACCTGTGTGGTATGTGAGATATTAAGTGTTATGGGGACCTGGGCAGGGTCAGAAAGGATCTGAAAGGGCTAAGAGGTCATCTGGCAGAGTAGGTTTGTGTCCTGAGGCTCAAAGCTGCTGCCACATTTAAAGGACTGCAAAGGAGACAGTGGAAGAAGGCAGGTAAGGTCAGGGTGAGGCTGTGGGAGCTGAGGTTAGGAAGTTGTGTCAGGTACTGGGGCCTCCAGAGGACTAAGCTGTGAGGGTGGCGGCAGAGTGGCAGGAGGGGGCAGCAGTTTAGGTGTATGTGGAGTGGAAACTGGGGTTGATACCCGTCCTTCCCCCCTGATAACTGGAGAGAAGGTGGTTAGATGCCAGTCTAGAGGAGGCTGCCAGGGTGAGTGTAAGCTAGGTAGGGCTTCTTGGAAGAGGAGGAACCCAGTCTATTGTGGGTGGGTGGGTGAAGTGGCGGAGGGTGTTCTGATAGAGCAGGGATTGGGAGGCACCAGGGAGCAAGGAGAGCCTGTGCCACCTCCATCCTCTTCCTCTTCCGCCTTGGCCTTGGCAGTACCTCATGGAGGGCAGCTACAACAAGGTGTTTCTGGCTAAGGGAAACATCCCCGCCGAAAGCTATACCTTCTTCATTGACATCCTGCTGGATACCATCAGGTATGTGGGTCCGGGCCCCAGACTTCCTGTCCTTGTTTGTCCCCTAGGTGCCACACTGCCTGATTCCTATGATTTGATGCCCTGGTGTTTCTCATAGTGTATCCTCCTGCCCCACCCCCCTTCTCTAAGGCTTGAATCAGAACCTTGTGCAAACTGAGTGAGTGCTCTACTGCTGAGCTGCCCTCCCGGCCATGCCTGGGATTGGAGTATTCAGAAAGATTTTCATGTAGCTGAGTCTGGCCATGACCCTGTTCTTCTTGCCTCCACCTCCCACGGTGCATGCTGGGATTACAAACGTGCACCACCACACCTGGCTTATGTGGTGCTGGGGAGCCCATGTTTCAGGCATACTAGACAAGCTTTCTTGTTCGTCTATACAAGAACCTCCTCTAGACATCTGAAGAAGGGTGCTTGTGTTCTTGTGAAGGTCCCTATGTGCAAAGACTTAGAGACTGAGCTTGGGCTCCCTTCCGGCCCTTGCTGGCTTTGTGACTGGTCAAGTTAGTGCCCTCCCTCTAAGCCCTCAGTACTGGAGTCAGTCACTGGAAGACAGGGTCTGGGAGGTTGTCTGCCTAGTAATGAGAACTGTCACCTTCCACAGGGATGAAATCGCAGGATGCATTGAGAAGGCCTATGAGAAAATCCTCTTTGCTGAGGCTACCCGGATCCTCTTCTTCAGCACACCCAAAAAGATGACAGACTATGCTAAGAAGGTGGCTGGGGTGTGGGACAAGGGATTATGGATCAGAGTGGAGGGATGGAGGGCATTGTCCCTGTCTGAACAGTGCCAGTGCACTGTGTGGATAGTCTAGGGGGACACGAGCAGAGCAAAGACTGCCTGTGACTAAACCCAGTGTGAGACTCCAGGCAAGTGGCTCAACCTCTCTGAGCTTGCTGGCCTTTCCATAGAGAGAGGCTAGAGTCTGACACGTGTGGAGCTTAGCACAGCACCTGGCTCCAGCTCTAAGGAATGCTCTGCATCTTTTTTTTTTTTGGTTTTTCAAGACAGGGTTTCTCTGTGTAGCCCTGGCTGTCCTGGAACTCACTCTGTAGACCAGGTTGGCCTCGAACTCAGAAATCCGCCTGCCTCTGCCTCCCGAGTGCTGGGATTAATGTTCTGCATCTTGTGTTTGCCCTACGAATTCCTTAGAAGTAGCAACTTATTGGTAATGGTTACACTGCTTCATTTGAGTGGAGCAGTACCCCCAGGGATGGTGACTCTTACTGCAGACTGTGAGGTTCTCAGGCTGGCCAAGTGGTCTAAGACATCAGGCTCAAGAGCAGACTGTCAAAGGGAGACTGTGAGGAGTGATGGAGACAGCTGCCAACTTCTCACTGTGGACCAAATACAGTTTTTGCTTAGAGGCTTTATAAGTCCTCTGGACCCATAGAGGAGGAGGATTATGGTACCCATCTCTTTTCTTATTTGTCTATCTATCTATCTATCTATCTATCTATCTATCTATCTATCTATCTATTCATTTATTCATTTATTTATTTTTAAAATTCGAGACAGGGTTTCTCTGTGTAGCCCTGGCTGTCCTGGAACTCACTCTGTAGACCAGGCTGGCCTCGAACTCAGAAATCCGCCTGTCTCTGCCTCCCAAGTGCTGGGATTAAAGGCGTGCGCCACCACTGCCCGGCATGGTACCCATCTCAAACATGGAGAAACTGAGGCACAGAGTAAATCTAGTGGCAGTAATCCATGACAAAAGTAGCCATGGTACACTGGGAGGTGGCTATGTAGGGTGGGGAGTAACCTGTGGAGTTGCCCACCTATTTCTCATCTCTTTCCTCAGCGAGGTTGGGTGCTGGGCCCTAACAACTACTACAGCTTTGCCAGCCAGCAGCAGAAGCCAGAAGACAGCACTATCCCCTCTACTGAACTGGCCAAACAGGTCATCGAGTATGCCCGGCAGCTGGAGATGATTGTCTGAACCTTGGCCAGGGTGGTGGATATGGCTAGTCCAACAAACCCAGTATAGGCTGGCCGTCAATAAAGGCAGATTAACCTCTTATGAGCCCTAGTCTCCCCAGTGGGATGGTGGGGATAATTGCTCCTGGAGAATTTGGGAGTTTGGGGGGGCCTTTGGGCCCCCCTGGGCGAGTGCTTCCCAGTTGTCATTGCTTTGGGTTTTAAGCATAGATGCCCAGTGGCCCACAGGAGAGCACAGGCCCAGATTGAGGAACTCTTCTAGCCAGCTGTGGATGCATTTTGGTACTGGGCCAGGGGTCTAGATTTTTCCAGTAAAGCACCGTGTGTCTAAGTTTTTAAAAAATATTGGCCATGGATTAAATAATTAAAATGAGACATGAAACTGACTTTGTCTGTGGGCTACCATTTGAGCCCTCTGTAATAAAATGGTATGAGCCAACATTGTAACTTAGACCAGACTGGCCCACTAGCCCGTTTCTTGCTTTGAAGTTCTTGGGAAACTGTCCAAGTCTAGCCAAGCCACCTGCAGGGTTTTCAAGAAAGCTGTCCAGTTGGTTGACCTCACTGCTGCTCCAGAGTGACCCATGACCTTGGCTCAGCCACAGCACTAATAGTATGAAGGAGAACAATACCCCAGCCCTGGGCCAGCCACCTTAATTAGGAATCCTTCCTGCCCCTTGGTGGTAATGGACAGGCAGTTAGGCAACTTGTAGACTGGGTATTTTATTGGCAAGGAGGGTGAGGCAGAGGGGGTTGGGCAGTTGCACTCAGGTAGAATGGGTGGCCTGCAAGTCGTAGTGCTCCAGGCCAGCTACGAGGGAGCCAGCCAGCTTGACGGTAGCCACCCAAGGTGGCTCGCTCAGGTGGTTGGTGGGTGTACTCAGCCTGGGAAGATGAATTGACAGGGTCTGTCTTGTGTAGTCTGTGGTTTCACTTCCCCCTGAAGGCCGTCAGGTTCCCAAGGGCATTCGGGGCAGAGGTACATCCAATAGAAGGGGAAGGAGTGTGAGGAGCCCTAAGCCCCCAAAGGAGGTTTTGTTTACAGCCAGGCCTGGCAACCAAATCCAGGGCCTTAGTAGCAAAGGTGGAGAAGGGGCAGTGCCACTCTCATGGTGAAGCAGTGGCCAAAGCCTTGGTCTCCTAGGTGGGTAAAGTGGTGTAAAGGGGTATGGAACACTGGGAGTTGCCCTGGGACCAGGGACGTTGGGTTGGGGGCTTATTACTCCACCCTCAGGTTCCAGAGACAGTTGTTTCTTTTCCCCAAATCTGATAACCCATCCTTACTGCCCTCAGGGACGGGGTCAGGTCAGCAGGAAGGCTATAGATAATAAAGACCAAGGGTCAGCTTGGCATCCAGCATACCAAGGGATTGAGCTAAGGCCAGTTAGAGGCCAAGGCTCCTGGGGCTCCGCTAAGTTGAGATACAGGTAACTTGTGGGTTGGCCTATGATCAAGACGCCCAAGCGTGTAATCTTATTCCATCCAGGGTAAATAGGTGCAGGATTTAGAGTGTGCCCTCTCCTTCCCACTTTCCCATCTCCCTCACCAGGCAGACACGTTGCGAGGCAGACGACGGTGGCGTCGTTGATGGCGGCAATAGCACTTGCAGGGACAGGAATTAAGCACCTCAAAAGGCGGCCAGTGCCGTGCTGTTCCCTTGTTAGAGGCCCCAGCTGTGGAGGTTCCGTTGCTACCACCGCCACCCCCTCCACTGCTACTGTCAGTCACCGGAGCCGTATTCGGTTCTCGAGGACCATCTCCAGAAGTCCCTTCTTCACGAATAACACCCCGGGCCGCTCGGGGACCTTTGTTCCTGCGTGTACGAATCTTGGGCTGGGGCATCTGTGGTGACAGCTCAGCGGTGGTGGTTGCTAGAACTTGGGATGTGCCTGGGGCTGGAGTCGGGGCTGGGACCTGGTCGGCAGCTGCAGTCGGGGATAAAGTGGAGGGAGGGGTGGGAGCCAAGGCTGACTCTAAGTGGCCGGGGCCTGGGGTAGGTGGACGGGCCACCAGTATCGGCGTCCTCGGGAGCGCTGGTGCCTGTGGTGTGGGTGGCGGCGCCGGTGGTGGCGTGGCTGGTGGTGTGGGCGGTGGTGGTGGCAGAGGAGTTGTCTGCTGCGGACTTGGAGGCACTGGGCGAACAGGCTCGCCATTGTTTGGCGCTGGGAAGATGAACATGGGTGGTGCCAACAAGGCAGGTGTGGGCCTCCGCGGCCCTGAAGTTGGATGTGTCTGACCTGACCTTGGTGGAGGGGATCCCCAAGGCCCTGAGAGCGTGGTCGTGCGCCGTCGGGGTGCCCCGATTCCCCCGACAGCCCCATTGAATCGGAAGTGCCGTTCAGTGCCATCAGGAGGGCTCACCCAGTCGAATTTGGGCTTTGAACCTGGGAAAGTGGTGTAAGGGGGTGGCGGTGGAGCCCGGGCAAGGGGAGTGGGCATCGGAGGGGGACCAGACAACCCTTCGCCATCTCCATCACCACCCTCGGCTTCCTGAGCTGCGCGAGGGACCTCTCCCAAAGGACGAGTGGCTCCAGGAGGTTGGGGCCCTTGCTTCAGGACCTCAGCATAAGAGATGGCCCCAGAAGAGGCGAACAGTCCTCCGCCACCACTGGCCCCGAGTGAGGATTTGGCTGCTAAGGGGCCCGAGGCCGATGTGGGGGACAAATGGGGCCCGGACTTGAAGGTGACTTTACACAGCAGACTCAGGCCAGACTCAGAAGTAGCGGACCGAGCCATTTCGCCCTCTCCAGCTTGGGGAGGTATCCCTCCGTGGGCTTCCCCGGCCGCCTGACCCTCGCTGCTGTGTCTGACCTGGCTTTCTGTGGGGCTTGTGGCCGACGAGGCCAGAGTGATTCTGCGGCTCGGGGGCTGCGGGTCGCAAGTCGACGGTGCTGGCGGTAGTTGTTTCCGAGGTTCCAGGGGCGTCGGAGGTGGGGCTGGGGCCCTCAGGACCGGATCTTTTTCGGTCAGTTGCCGGGGCAGCGGTGACAGCGGGCGGAGGCTCGGAGGGTCACCCTGACCACGATGGCTAGTCTCCAGAAGACCGCGGATCCGAGGCACTGCAGTGCCCGTGGGTTTTCGCCACTTAGATGGCGCGGGTAGCAGAGTCCCCACGGGGGGCGGGGGTGGTGTGGAAACCGCCGCCGCCGCCGCCTCCTCTGGAGGGGGTGTCACTGGCGAGGGCAGTTCTAAGGTCAGGGGCAGGGGCGAGGATGAAGCCTGGGGCTCCGGGGGTATCAGGAGTCCCGGGGGCCCGGAACTGCCAGGGAACCAGACGCCCAGCCCTCGAGCCAGGCGCATGGCAGGGGATGAGGGGGTCACCTCGGGCTCCACCAGAGGCGTCCTGCGGGAGTCGGAGGCGCGGTCTGAGGCCTGCTCTTTTCGGGAACCCCCGCCCGCGGACGGCTCCGACTGCACGTTCCCCATTTTTGAAGGAGGCCGGGGACTGTGGTTAAAAAAACTTCCACCAGTCAGTTGGCGGGTTCTGCGGGGACTCCACGGCTCAGGCTGTTCTTGGACTGCCCCTGTCTGCATTGGTCTGCCCTATCCTCCAATATTTTCTCAGCCCCCGGCTCTTAAGTCTTCAGTTCTCCGATTGGTCATGGTCACGCCCCCTTCCCCATGGTTTCAAGGCTGCGGTTCTTACTCTTTTAACCTAACTTCTTAATGTACAAAGGCGCCAACCCTGATCCCTTGGCTGTTTAGATCACATCCCTAACACTTTTGCCACTCCCGGGATCTCCAGGCTTCAGGAGTCAGTCTCGCCAGCCTTTCTGTTGAAAGTTTCAAACCACACGGGTAATGATGGTTATGCCCAGTAGCCAACAATGAATTCTCTCTTAACACTAGTCTAACCAGGCCCCGCCCCATTCTCTAGTCCCGCCCCCGATTGTCAAGAATCGGGCTGCATCCTCGCCCCTCCCCGCCCCGGATCAGGTCCGCCTCTGCCTAACAAATACCTGGGACTTGGTCTAATTAATTCCCTAGCCCTTCAGTCCTAACCCTCCGATCACCCACCGTCTCTCTCTGTCGATCATTTGGATCCCTCCCTCTTCTCAGCCAGCAGCAAATCCTCAAGCCTCTTAAACTTTTCCCGCTTGGCGTTTGTGACAGCTCTTAGCTTAGGCTCCACCCCTCTCCTCAAGCTCCGCCCAGGCTCCGCCTCTTAAGTGGATCCCACTCACCGACTCCTCCAGCCGACCAAAGATCAGATCACTGCCCCGTGGGCCCAAGGCAGGGCGGGGAACGGCCGTAGCAGAAAATAACCGAAAAGAACGGATGTGCGGGTGAAGGCAAGTGGGCGAGATAGCGAGGACGACCCCCGAGATCTAGGCCCCGCCCCGAGCTCGAGGCCCCGCCCCCTGCGAGCCAGCTTGAGCGCAGCCCTTCGAACCTGGATCACCTTAGAAATACAGGAACATCTTCATAGTGAGTAGGCAGGCCCCTTCTCATTAAGCCCCACCCCTTTATAATGCCCACCCTCTCTCTGTTAAGTCCCTCCCCGGACCCCGCCCATGGCAAACACTGCTACGTAGCTCCTCCTTTTGGGCCTTTTATTTGACCTGTCACTAAGGAAATTTATGTCCAGGCAGCATCTCTTTCTAAGACCCTGTCTTCTTTCCTCGGATAGCTCCGAAGGTCCACCCGCCCGCCTCTTCCGTGACGCACCCTCTCGGTTCCTTCAATGTCCAAACCTCCTCCTTACTCAGGCTCCCAGGCCCCTCCCCTTTTCGAACCCTGCCAGGCATCCCGCCCCTCCCATTCAGAGCACAGACGGTAGACCACCTTCTCTCTAGAACCCTGGGACCAGGGTCTATTTCTGTTCCCTTCTCACATCATCAGGGACCAATCGTTCAGATAAGTGAAAAGTGGGGATTCCCTTCTGAGTCCCGAGAAAATGGGGGCTACAGGAGATGTTCATTGTAGCCGGAGCCGGGCTCTAGGACCCAGCGGGCATGTACGCCCGTCTTGCTTCTACCCCTCCCCCAAGCTGTCCCCTCCCCCACACACGTCTTCCAGGTTCCCCCTCCCTCCCCTCTCGCCCCGGCTCCCGGTGCCCGTCTCCAGCGCTGCCGGAGCCAGCGAGGGAGCGGGAGCGAACAGGAGGAGGAGGAGGAGGCCGCGTCGCCGCCGCTCGGAGCCCGGCCGGAGCCTCCCAGGCAGGTGCCCATAGTGGCGAGGGGGCGGGGGGCTGACGAGACCGCCTGCCAAGGTGAGGGGGCAGCCTGGATCGCAGCTGTAACCCAGTGCCCACCCTTGCGCCCCGCGGATACAGGCTGGGAGAACAAGAGGGGTGGGGGCACCAAACTACGTGATAGCCATTTGGGGTACCAATCTCCTTTTGGGGGTCCTGGACTTCTTCGGCGGATGCCCCATTCACAAAATTCTGTCGTGGACCCTCGCCATTGAGGAACTCTGATGACTACTCTTCCCGGAAAAATAGATGAGTGGGAACATAGGGACACCCCAAGAGCTTAGTGCCCTATCTCAGCTAGGCCTTTGGGGGGGACCCCTGCCCTCTTTCCCTGCTTCACCTGTTGTTGGGGGAGGCGGGAGGACAAAGGAAGCAGTGTCACGTGACTGCTCATTCACAAAATCCCATCCCATTGAGAAAAGGGGGCTGGGGGCGCTGTGGCCGCCCCTTCCCCTCCTAAACGGCTGGGGAAACCCGACATCCTGCAGGTGGGGGAAGGGGCTAGAACTCGTTGCTTGGGTTCCTAAGGTTGGTACTTCAGGGTCCATGAGCCTGGGAACAATTGGACTGAATGGTAATCCTGACTGCTGGGCGGAGGGCTACATCACCTAAACTGGGGGCGGGGTAAAATGTTTCTGAAGGATGCGGGTGGGGGTGAGGGGATGGATCATTATCTCCCCTCCCATCTCTCTTGGCTTCCCTCAACTGAGACCAACGGGAGCAGCCTTGAATTTTGTGAATGAAATGCTCCTTGCATCTTTTCGGTTGCTGGTTGCTGGCTTTCTCTGCCTCCATCTCCTTCTCGGCCTCTCTTTCTGGCCATTTCTGGTTCTCTCTCTGCTCCTGCCCATCTCCTGGTTGCTGGGTGACTCAGTGAGCTTTGCATCCGGTCTCATTCATAAATCCGGGAAGGGGTGGGGGGGAAGCCAGGGTTTCTCACCCAGTTAGTGGCCTGGGCGACTGGGGTACGGAGGCAGTGTTGGGGGCACTGAAGCTGAGTTGATGGGTCCAGAGAAAATACATATGCGCAGGAATCCAGCTGTGAGGGGGGGACAATGGGTGGGGCTATGGGTTTGTGATGAGAGGGAACGAGACTGGAGTTGAGGGGGATGAGCTGTAGGGGTAGGGGAAGTGACAAACCCAAGCTATGGGGGTGGGAATAAGGGGAAGGTGCGAAAAAGTGGGGATGGCGAGAAAAGGTAGATACGGAAAAAGGATGGTGGGCAAGATGTCACTAAGAAGAAAGAAGCCATGATAGAAGAAAGTGGGCAAGGGTTGGGTGTACTGGTGGCTTGAGGGTGAGGTAAATCCAGAGGTAAGAGGGAAAAGAAGAGGCAATGTTGGGGAGAACGCTCAAACCGGGAACAAGATTTGAGTTCACAGGCCTGTGTTGTTTCTGTCCTCCCCACCTCTTCCAGGTACATGGTGCGGGTCCGAGCTGTGGTGATGGCCCGAGATGACTCCAGTGGGGGCTGGCTGCCTGTGGGGGGCGGGGGCCTCAGCCAGGTGAGCGTATGTCGGGTCCGAGGGGCCAGGCCCGAGGGGGGGGCCCGCCAGGGGCACTACGTCATCCACGGGGAGCGGCTTCGGGACCAGAAAGTGAGCCACCCTGGGGTGTGGGAGTGGAATGAGCCCTGGGGAAGGAGGGATGGGGTTGGGGAGGGGGTGGCAAGGAGAGGTCACGCTGTCTCTCTACCACTGGGACTCAAAGTGGGCCGTGGGATGGAGTTTGGAATAAATAATCTGGTTTGTGAATTAAGAGCTGGGATTTGGGGGTGGGGTGAAGGAATAGGAAGCTCCTGTCCACTGCTTCTCTGGCTGTTCCATCACAGCTATTTCGGTAGTGGCCTTCCTGCCCCATTCGTTCGTGCTCCTCCTCCAACCCTGGCCCTTTACAACGACCCAGCTCACACCCAACTTCCATCATGTCCCCTCTCTGCTCAGAATCCTCCTCTGGCTCCATCTTATTCACAGATGCTCACCAGGAGACTGCAACCAAGTGGCCCTTGTCTGCCCTAAGTATCTGGAGGCATTTATGGGGTCTGCTTAGAAGTGTTGAATGTGATTGACAGGCCTATGTCACGTGCTTCTAATCCCAGCACTAGGGATGTTGCCGCAGGAGGATAGGATTGTAAGGGTCCAGACCAGCCTGCCTAGGTAGTGAGAACTTACCTACAAGAAGAGCTTAGGAGAGGCATGCACCTCAGAGCAGGGCGTCAGGAGCAGTGTAGAGGAATCGTTGATATCAGACAGGACCTAGAGGGAACACAAGGGGTGGTCAGCATCCAGTGACTGTGTAGAAGGTAACTATCTCTGGGTAAAATTTCCAGGAATTATTGAGGCACCAGAAGGGAACTGGTTATAATATTTTGATGTGTTCAGTAAAGTGTAAATAATGCTTTTTCTTCAATCAAAAGAGGCATCGTTAGGGTGTGAGAAAAGGTTAATTTTTTTTTAAGCATTTAATAAGATTTGAGATTTCTATTGGGACATCAGAGGAAGAAATCAGATAGGTATAAAAAAGAAAGGATTGAAGGAATATTGTGGAATCAGATGCATCTCCTAAAATTAGGATATATTAGTGCTTAGATATACCTGGAGTTGGGACGCTGGCGTGTACAGAGGGGCTGGGGTTAGCTGACCTAGCCCCTTCGTGCCCCTCAGACCACCTTGGAGTGTACCCTGAGGCCAGGTTTGGTTTACAACAAAGTGAATCCTATTTTCCACCATTGGAGCCTTGGGGACTGCAAGTTTGGGCTGACGTTTCAGAGTCCTGCAGAAGCCGACGAGTTCCAGAAGAGCCTACTGGCTGCGCTGGCTGCACTGAGTAGAGGTCAGTGGCCCAGGAACACACAACCAGGCTTGGGGACAGACATGGGAGAATCTGGGGTATGGGGACTCACTTCTGCCTTTCTCCCTGCCCTAGGCTCGCTGACTCCCTCCTCTTCCTCTTCCTCCTCTTCCCCTTCCCAGGACACTGCAGAGACTCCCTGCCCTCTGACGGTGAGTCTTGGGGTCCCTCTCCTATGGGAGGGCAGAGGGCTGGTTCTAGTTTACAAATATTCCTGAATACTTGCTGTGTAGTCCACAAAAGGCCACATGCTAGGGTCACAAAATCAGGCCCATATGGCTAATGCCATTTCAACCATGGTGGTTCCAGTTTTTCTGTTTTTGTATATGCATCTATCGATTTATCTTTGAGATAGGGTCTAATGTTGCCCAGGCCAACCTCAAGCCCAATACGTATCTGATGATAATCTTGACTTCAGTCCTCTTGAATGCTGGAATTACTGGTGTGTCACCATGTGTGACTTCCTGTTTTGTCATGATCCATACATTTTGTTCAAGTGCTAAAAAGCACCCGTACCAGGCAGTGTTTTAGGCATCGGGGACATATAAGTAAGCAAAACAAGCTTCCCTTTTCTTGGTGCTTTAGAGAAAAAGATAAAGTATAAAAAGAAATAAACATTAAAATAAATACATGGACAAATGAATCGCTAATTCCTTCTGTTTTGGTTTTTTGAGACAAGAGTTTCCCTATGTAGCCCTGGTTGTCCTGGAACTTGCTCTGTAGACCAGGCTGGCCCCAAACTCAGAGATCCACCTGTCTCTGCCTCCCAAGTGCTGGGATTAAAGGCGTGCACCAACACCGCCCTTCTATGAATTGATAATTCTATCTTCTATTTATTGCTCAAGCTGCAGGCTTGTAAACTTGGAGTCATCTTTGACTCTTTCTTTTGTTTTTGTTTTTGTTTTGACAGGGCCTTACTACACAGCCCAGGTCATGTGACCCAGGGACAGATGGTGTGGGATCTTATATACTGTAAGGGCTTGTTCCTTTACCTTGAGTGATGGCGCCTTAGAGGGCACTGAGTGAGGAGGTGGTGTGGTAGCAGCTGACCCTCAGTAGAATCCCCTGGCTCTGTTGGAGAAACTGATGATAGGAGAGGGGCTGATGATGAAAACAGCTAAGTCTGTTAGAAGATGAAGTTAGTAGTCTGGATCTCATAATCCTTCCATCTCAGTCTCCCAAGTGTGAGGTTATGGGTACACCACCATGTCAGGCTGATTCTTGTTTTTTCCTGCTTCCCATAGAATCTGTCACAATGTTGGTTCTGCTTTCTTTCTTCAAAAAAAAATTTTTTTAAAAATGTGCATGAGTGCTTTGCCTGCTGTATGTCAGTGGACCCACTTGTATCCCTAGTGCCCAAGGAGGCCTGACAAGGGTGTTGGATTACCCTGGAATTGGGTTACAGTGCCTATGAGCTGCCATGTGGGTATTACGAATCAAACCAGGATTCTCTGAGAGAGCAGCCAGTGCTTTTTACTGCTGAGTCGTCTCTTCAGCTCTCCTGCTTTCCCACCCTCCCACCTCCCTCCCATCCTTCCTTCCTCTCTCCACCCCTCCCTTC
>CM052717.1:50906478-50933979 GCA_028551405.1 Uromys caudimaculatus
CACACACACACACACACACACACACACACACACACACACACACACACACACACAGTGGGGAATGGGGTGGATTGCCAAGGGCTCTTATCAATGGCTGAGTCTGATCATAGCCTTCCCCCATTCAGAACCTTCCCATGGCACATAGGATCCATCTGGGCCTGGGCTGGGCTGCCTCTCACCTTCTTGTCATGCCAGACTCCTCACTATCATGGCAACAGGGTTGGTGTATTCTTGTCCTGGGGCCCTTCTGTCCAGAACACGTCTTCAGATCTGACTTAGAATCTTTTCTTTTGAGGCTTTATACAAATGTCTTCTTGGTGGCTTCACTGAGCCACCTATTTAAGATTGCACTCTCAGGCCGGGATGTGGCTTGCCTAGCATGCACGGAGCCCTGGCTTCGGTTCCCCAGCTGGCATCTGTAATCCCAGCACTAGGGAGGTGGCGTCAGGAGGATCGAAATTCAAGGTCATCCTTGGGCTATGTTACAAGTTTGAAGCCAGCTTGGAATATATAAAATATTTTCTCCAGGTAGACACATGCCTTTATATCCCAGCACTTGGGAGACAGAAGCAGACAGCAGGTGGATTTCTGTGGGTTTGAGGCCAGCCTGGTCTACATCCAGGGCTACATAGAAAAACCCTGTCTCAATGAACAAACAAAACCTTTGCATGTTACGCCACTCCCCAGTTACAATTGCCAGTGTCCCTTATTTGGTTCTAAATCCCCTCCCCCTCTATGACAGTTTTCTTTTTTTCAAAATTAATCATTTATTTTTATTTTCATGTGCGTGTATGTATGTATGAGGGTGCTGGAGTACCTGTAATTGCCATGTGGGTGCTGGGAATTGAACCTAGGTCCTCTGGGAGAGCAGTCCGTGCTCTTAACCTCTGAGCCACCTCTCCAGCCCACTAAGACAGTTTTCCTATTTGTTAGTTTCCCACCTTTTCTCTGTGCTAGCATGTCAGCTCCCAAAGGCCAAGAATCTTTTGCTAGTACCTTGCTTCACTGCCAGTCCCTAAAACAGTGCCTAGTACACATTAAGTGTTAGGTAAATGGGCTGAATACATTGAATTGAGTGATGATAAATGAGACACAGGATATCCTGTGTTTGGGAAGTTTATGAGACTACTGTTTATGAGAACAACAACACTAGTTCCTTGGGTCAAAGAGAGTCTCAAGGTCATGAGGGATGGAGGTGGCCCTACAAGCGGTCACACATAGTTCCTGTTTAATGGAGCTCTTCTGGCAGGCTGTGGTGCTCAGTGGATATAGACTGGAGGTTGTGAACAATTGAGATAGAGGGTTACAGGAAAGGGAGCAGAGGGCCTGGAAGTGGGGCTTCAGCTAGTAAAGGATGAGGCCTGGTTTGGGTGGAAGAACGATGTCCAGGCAGGCATACTATCCTTTTGAGCTGTAATGAAAACGAGGCTGCAATGTACTGGTGGGCCAAGGAAGTGGGCTTCCGGGAAGGGGGGTGTGGTGTGATGGCCCGTCCAGTAGCTTGGTGATCTGAGCTATGAGGAGTCTAGTAAAAATGGTGCCCATATCCAGAGTCTGGGTGGCACACACCTATCATCCCAGCTACTCCTGAGGGAAGGCAAGATGATCTTGAGTCTAAGGCCTGGCCTAAGTGAGCAAGAGTGGTGGATTTGACATGGTGGACCCTGCCAGTGAAGGGCTAGGGAGTGGCTAAATGGTAGATGCCTACCCAGAATCCACTAGCAAGGGACTGCTGTTGCCTAGAAGCACCAGTGAGGGACTGTATCGTGGCTCAGCTGTAGAGGGTGCTGTAAAAGACAGTGTCCTTAAGAATAGGTACTATGTATGATGTCCCCCATTTTAAGAGGACACTTGGGCTCTTAGGTGAGCTCACTTGTCACAGAACCAGTCAGTGGCAGAGCAAAGGTTTGAGCCCAGACCTCCTGGCTGCAAAGCACTTGCTCTGCATAGAAGGGAGG
The DNA here is from genome assembly GCA_028551405.1 of Uromys caudimaculatus. Classification (NCBI taxonomy): domain Eukaryota; kingdom Metazoa; phylum Chordata; class Mammalia; order Rodentia; family Muridae; genus Uromys; species Uromys caudimaculatus. The sequence continues at coordinate 50,908,437 of CM052717.1, forward strand.
TGTATACTAGGGTATCTTTCTTTGGTTGGGGAACTCCCCTGCACTGAGGCCTCACCAATCTCCCTCAGTCCCACGTGGACAGCGACTCCTCCTCCAGTCACAGCCGCCAGGAGACTCCTCCCACAGCTGTCGCTCCCATTGCCACAGTGGAGTCTGCAACTGCCTTCCTACCTGCCACGCCCCCACAACGGCGCCGCTCCTCTGCTCAGGTACGACCTCCTCTGCCCTCCAGGCCCTCAGCAGTAAACCTGGATAGAATTGGACAGCTCCCTAAGCCGACTGCAGCTGAAGCCCAACTGTGTAGGGTTCACAGATCCTAGGAAATGGCCAGCCTGACTGAGCTGAAGGTGGTATTGGAATAGAAAGGGCCTGGGTTTGGGGCTGAGGGTGTAGCTCAGCAATAGAGTGCTTGCCTAGCAAGTGGGAAGGTGCTGAATGCCCTGGGTCAGAAACAAAGACTCCTGGGCTCCTGAGAGCTGGTAGGGACTTCCAAATGTCTCTAGCTCTCTGGGCGATTTGAGTGCTGTCTAGTTTATGCAGGGACTCGGGGGATTACATAGACAGGTTTTCTAATATGTTAGAAGATGCTGGTACTCTGGAAGGGCTTCTTAAGACCGTTTACTTTATCCTGAAGGAGAGACATGGGGTTGAGTGTGACTGAACTAGGAAGTCTTAAGCCACAAGGCCCTTAAGGTGTGTGTTTGCTGCCTACCTTGCTCTGTCTATGCCAGCATGAGGAACCCCGAGCCCAAGAGAGTTCAGGGGAACACAGTCCCTTCTGACTGATGCCTTCTGCTTGCATTCTGGAATTTTGGGTCTTCCGAACCTGGGTAACCTGTGGATATTGAGTAAGTTGCAGATGTCCCTAATCTGACCTCCTTGTCCCTTGGCTCTGCAGAGCTACCCTCCGCTTCTACCGTTCACTGGGATTCCAGAACCTTCCGAGTCTCTAGCTGGGGCAGGGAGCCAGGGCTGGGGCAGCCGCGGCTATGAGGACTACCGGCGATCTGGACCAGCGCCTCCACCTCTTGCCCTGTCTACCTGCGTTGTGCGCTTTGCCAAGACTGGTGCATTGAGGGGTGCAGCCTTGGGTCCTCCAGTGTCACTCCCTGCCCCTCTCACAGAGGCTGCACCCCCAGCACCCCCTGCTCGTCCACCCCCAGGCCCAGGCCCCACCCCTGCTCCAGCCAAAGCCTCCCCAGAGGCTGAGGAGGCTGCGCGCTGTGTGCACTGCCGAGCACTCTTCCGCCGCCGGGCAGATGGCCGCGGTGGTCGCTGCGCAGAGGCCCCCGACCCAGGTCGCCTGCTAGTGCGCAGGCTCAGCTGCCTGTGGTGCGCCGAGAGCTTGCTGTACCACTGCCTGTCGGACGCCGAGGGTGACTTCTCGGACCCTTGTGCTTGTGAGCCAGGCCACCCGCGCCCTGCTGCGCGCTGGGCCGCTCTGGCTGCTCTGTCCCTGGCAGTGCCCTGCCTCTGTTGCTATGCGCCCCTGCGCGCCTGTCACTGGGTTGCAGCACGTTGTGGCTGTATGGGCTGTGGGGGTCGCCATGAGGAGGCTGCACGGTGAGGATTGTCGGGCTGGTTTGGAAATCGGTCTGAAGACCCAAAATTGAAGGTCTGGGACCCTGAACTCCATGCCAACCTAAAACCCAAGCTTAGGTACATCTGGAATTTGAATGGATTTGAGAGATCCCAGATCTGGTACCTGGACCCCAAACTGAGGACTGAGATCCCCAGACCCAGCTTCATCAGGGTGTCTGTCCACCCGAAGTCCTGAATTCTGGATTCTCCCTCCCTTTTTCCCACTGAGGAGACTTAGGACATTCTCAAACGTTGCATCTCAAGGGGCCCAGGAGCTCACGTCCCTGAGACCCAGGGATCTTGGACCCTGACTCTGTCTAAATGCTCAACCCAGACTTCAGGTCATACTTGACATTGTAAACATTCATATTGTGGCCCCCAAATTAGTCAAGAGTTGCTAAGACTTGACCTTATATCAAATGACTTAGACTTTGAGACCGGAGGACTCAGGACCACCAGAAAAGGGTCCCTGCATTTTCACCTGAGACCTGGTATCAGCACATTTAGTAGTTCTTATCGCCCCAGGACCTGGAGACACCAAACCCTCCTGGGTAAGAGACACCAGGATTGTTTGGAATCACCAGACACTAGTCTGAAGTCTACCCACTCCTGAGAGTCCACAGACATTGCCATCAGTTCATGTGCAAGTGACCCACAAATTCCCTAGCACCCCAGATTTAAAATGCATTAACTCCTTAGCTATCCTCAAACACGAGGTATTTTCTGACCAAAATGACTTGGGAAGCCCTTTCTAGAGCTCAGCAAGGTCTAGATATGAGACACCAAGATGCTCGGGGAGCCATGGACCAAACACCTACCCCTCAAGTCAGCCTTGAGAATTTGAGTCTCATGGGTGAGCTCTGAGATGCCTGGTATCCTTAAATGTATGTATGAAGGCCACCAGCACTTTGGGTCCAACATACTGGTTTGTAGACACTAGCTAACCTTCCAGTTTCCCTTAGGTCTGAATTTTAAGACCCTAAATATTCTGGAAACATTGGTTTCCTTCTGTCTACATTCCCCATTCACCACTTTGGGTGGAGCCTGGAACTTAGATGATGCCATGGTCATGGTAACCCAGGTCCCTCATCCCTTAACTCTCAGCTCTAGAGCAAATCCAAGGTGCTTTAAGAGCACTGGATCTAAGACCCCGAGATATCACTGGGCCCTAGATGCAGGAGTCAAGCCTCCACAATCTTGGGATTGGTTTTGGCCTGATACCTTGGTCCCTTCATACCAGAGACATTCAGCAACAAGATGCCCCAGGATTTCAGCACCTTTAAGCTCCTGATGTTCTTGAGTACAAAGTACTTCTAGATTAATGAAGCCCCCATTTCCTCACTACCTGAGTCCCCTCCCCCACCCCATATCTTGCCACCCAGAGGCCCATAAAACTGGAATGTCCTAGCAATGCCCAGACTCCCACCCCACCCCCTTTATCCTAGGGCTGGGCAGTTATGCCAGTGTAAATTCAGATCCCTGGAATCTGGGACCACCCAGCAGTTTCCCTTCCCTCTTTAGGGCCTCGCCACGGAGGATTGTCCACAAGCTGTCAGCTCAGCAAAGGTAGGCAGCTGCAGGGGTCAAGCAGAGACAGCAGAGGCCAGCAATTGCTCCACAGACACCCTCCCCCGCCCCCAACCTTGCAGATTTCCCACACCATAATCCCTACATTCAGGTCCCTCTCCTGCAAACCTCTTCCATCTCAGGTGAGAGTCGCTCTGGAAAGCTCAGTATTGTTTTGTAGCACTTCCCCATGGAGAAGAAAGATGCCACAGCCTCTTTTCCCCAAGTAGAGAGAATAGGATCTGTGTCTTGGATAGGAGGGAGAACCAAGGTTTCAGAGCCAAGACAGTCTGGATGGCTGGTTCATGGGCTTAGGACCTACATCTGGCCCGAAGTATCTGGGAATGTGCACTTGAATCAATCTTCATTACCCAGACTTGGTGGACTTGTGGGATTTAAGGGATTAATATTTGTGTCACTTCCTTTAAATTATTAACTATTTATTTACCTGCAACCTGTGATTCAGCTCCCCCAAGCAGACCCTGGGATGGGTGAGAGAAAATGGGGAGAGGGGTGTCCCTCCCTTCCCCGTTCTGCCCAGCTCTCATCAATGTCAGACCCACCAGAGCTGAGGGTGGAGGGACTGGGGGCTGGGGCAGCCTGGGTCCCCATCCCCTCTTTGTGCCTCGGTCTCCCCCCTTCCATGGTAAGCGGGGAGGGGGGGAAGCTCCATTCTTAACCTACCTCGTTTTGGGAAGGGGTGGGGAGGGGGACCAGAGTGCTGTATGGTGCTGTGGGATCTTCAGATTAAGCAGTGGGGACTTGGGGAAGGTTCCCTAGTCCCCCAATCTCCCAGTACCCCCTCTCCCAGGTCCCCCAGCCCTGTTCCTTGTCAATACCCACCTCTGATCCATGATTACCTTTCATTGCTCCCATATCTGGGGTGCATGGAGGACTGAACCCTGTGAGCCAGGAAGACCTCAGATCCTGGAGCTCCCAAGCCCAAGTTTCCAGCTGCTTGCCCCTCAGATTGGGTGATTGGCCCCCAGACTTTGGGGGAGGTATGCCAACATTTCCTGATCTTGATTCTAAGCCAGTCTGTGACCTTGTTAGTGTCAGGGCAGGCTGAAGTGGAGGGAGGATGGGGGCCAAAGACCCAGCCTTGTCATTGGGGGAGGGGGGGCTTGAGATCTGCTCCAAGAAATGTCTGTGACCGTGTCTCAGCCTGGTCTTTATTCATGTTGGCGTGCCCTGCCCCCTTGTTGACCTGAAGGGTTTGACTTTACTCCTCTCCCCTCCCTATACATCCTTCAGTCCCAAGCTGGTTATCTAGCTGGGTTTTATGTCCAGTCAAGTACATTTACTAAACCTCTAATGTGTCAGGTCCCACCGTGACTGTCGGTGACACAGTGAACAACGGGAGGGAGGGGACTCTGTGGGTGTGTGCAGGGGTCAACCAGCACCAGCCATTAAGGTAGGAATCCGGCTGGTAAGGTGGGAATGGATTTAAGCAAGGCCGATCCTGGGAGAGGAGGGTGGAGAGGCTTTGGGTGACATTGAAGACACTTTGTGACCCCAATGAGTGAGATGGGACCACAGGAAAGGTTCCCAAGTATTGATTTGCGTTTTCAAAGGCTATCTGTAGCTGTGTGAGGAAGACTCCTGGGATCGTCCCTGTGGTGATACAGGCAGTGTCAGAGTGTTAATGGATGTTTGGAAAGACTCCATATATTTAAAAGAAATTATTTTATGTGTTTGCTTGCCCATAGGTGTGTATGTGTGTGCACCCTGGCTCTCTGGTATCAGGTGCCCTAGAAGTGAGCCATGTGGTTGCTGGGAACTGAACCCAGATCCTTCGTAAGTACTCTCTCATTTAGCTCTCTGTCCAACCAGAGCCCATAGATTTATACATGGAGTTTGAAAGAAAGCTGAGAATGGGACACATGCTGAGCATGGGCAAGGGCTTGAGGTGAGGCCCCAGCACCAAAAAAGGAGTAAAGGTTATTAGCCCAAGGGTTTTGTTTTTTTCCAGATTTTAAAATTCTATGTGGCTATATGCATGTGAGCTGAAGTTACAGGTGCTTTTTGACCACCTGCGTGGGAACTTGTGGTGATCCTTTGAGAACATGTCTAAGTCACCGGATCTGGCTTTGAAACAAATTTATTCTTATTTTGTATTTATGTACATGTGTGTTTGCAGGGATGCCCAAAGAGGCCAAAAGACCATGGTGGGTCCTTAGGTGCTTATGGAACTCCAGAGGTCAGTGCTGGGAGCCAGCTTTTGAGAGAGCAGCTAGTCCAGTTCCCCTACTTTTTGTTGTTTTGTTTTTTTGACAGGGTTTTTCTGTGTAGCCCTGGCTATCCTAGAACTCACTCTATAGACCAGGCTGGCCTCAAACTCAGCGATCTGCCTGCCTCTGCCTTCCTAGTGCTATGATCAAAGGTGTTCGTCACCACCACCCAACTTTACTTGTTATTAACTGAGGATGCATCAAGCCCTTTTACGCACCTTAACATATGGACCATAATCCTCACAGACACCTTTAAGAATGAGTGCTTGAAAGATTGGGTGTGACACAAACTTGAAGTCCCAGATCTTGGGAGGTTAAGATAGGAGGGTCTTAGACCGTGAGACCAGACTCCACTTAATATATTAATGGCTGGAGAGATGGCTCAGTGGTTAAGAGCACTTCTTCCTGCAGAAGACTTGGGTTTGGTTCCCAGCACCCATATAATAGTTCACAACCATCTGGCACTCTAGTTGCAGGGGACTGTAAGCCTTCTGTGGGCACAAGGCACTCTCTCTCTCTCTCTCTCTCTCTCTCTCTCTCTCTCTCTCGCACACACACACAAAATATTCATGCACATAAAATAAAATATGTTATTACCCTTGGACCCCAATTGCATAGATGGAAAACCAGTTTGGCAGACATATGAGCTGGCAAATGAAGTCAATCTCAGACCCATTGGCTTGCTTCTCCCTTAGGATGTAGTTTCTCAATGGCATGTACTTCCTCTTTCAAAGCCTACAGAGACAGGATGGCTAGCCCTGGAGCCCACTGTGAGGTGGAAGGAGGGCCTGGCTATGGTGGGAGAGTGGATGTAAAAGTGTGCTGATATTCTAGTCCTAAGGTGGAAGAAAAGAAACATGTTGGATGGGACCTTCGGTCTAGGTTGCACTAAGAACAAAGGACAGCTGGGCGTTTCACACGCCTGTCAAGCTGCAAACTGAAGGAGGAAGTAGGACTAAGAGGCCAACCAGCCTGAGCTACATATATGTATATATCGAGACCCTGCCTCCCAAACAAATTTAAATGTAAAAAAGAGTGGGAAAGGTAAATAAGTTGCTTTTTGTCCTGCGACCCCAGGGATCCAAACCTCAAGATGTAAAATTTACAGCACTGGACAAGTTACAGGAAGGGCGCCCGTGGTGCTACCAAGCCAATAGCAGCGCTGAAGCGCCTTCGCACAAGAATGTGATTGGATAGCGGTGGTGGTGGGGAGGCCGAGGGAGGAGGGGGCGGAGCCTGTCCCAGGCGGAAGGGGGCGCGCGCACAGGGTTGGCAGAAGTTGCCATGGATGGGGCTGTGGTAGCCAGTGACCTGCTAACACTGGGGTAAAGGATTCGGTGGTGTGGCCTGGGGGTACGGGAAGGGCACATTCGCCTGGGGACGCGGACGCAAAGGGACTCGCACTGACGCGTGCCCCGCCGCAGGTACGATGCCCTCCCGGAGGGGGCGTCTAGGGGCCCCGCGTGTGCGGACTTCAGGGCGCTGTGCGCGCGGCTGGCGGCTGAGCTGACGGCTCTGGGAGCTGTGGAGCGGCGAGAGGAGGGCACCGCAGTGCTGGGCACCGGCCACGGTGCGTGAAGAGCTGGGTGGACGGCGGGTGGAGCCGCGGAACCCGCTGCTCCCTTATGGCTTCTTCCTCCCGCAGGCCCGGACGCAGAAGGAGAGTTCCTGCGGCAGTTGGCCGGCCTGCTGCGGGCGTTGCACTGCCCGGATCGCGCGCTCTGCGGCGGAGACTGCGCCACCGTGCTGCGGGAGCCCGGCGGCGGCCTGCGCCTGCTGCGTGAGCGAGCCCGGAAGGCCCGGGGAGGTGGCGGTGGGCGGGGCCTCTGAAGGGGGCGGTCTCTGACGCAGACTGGGCTCCCAGAGGGCGTGGCCAAAGCCTTGCGGTGAGCGTGAAGGCCGCAGGTAGATAGGCTCGGGGTAGGGCTAGGCTAGAATTCTGACAAAGGCCCCTGAAAGCTTTAATGCGTTGAGTTAAACGCCATTCGGGTGGTTCTGAAGTGGACCCACATCCCCCAGTGTAAGTGGGTGAGGCTTACTCTGGGGGAGGGGCCAAGGTTCTGGTTGGGCAGGGATCTACTCCTATTTTTAGGGTTTCTTTGCTCTGAGCTGCAGGCTGCCCGCCTCTTGCATCTAAGGCTCCAGCGGGATCCTAGCCCTGTGCCATCCTTTGGAGAAGGGACAAAGGAGGGAAATGGTGTGGTTCAGGAACTGATGCTAACTCTTCAAGCCTTGGGGCTCCCTAGACCCCTGCGTGGAACCCTGGCTAGCCAGCTACTTCGGGAGTTTCATGACAAGGTAGAGAGACAGAGACCCCTCTCGAGGTACCTTACTTGTGGAAAGGATCCTGTCTTCAAAACCAGCTCTAGAAAGGATGACCCAACGCCAGGGACCATTCGTTCTAATTTGCTTTTTGCTGTGATAAAATACTGACCATAGCCAGCTTGGGGAGGAATCCGTTTGTTTCCCTTAACAAGTTACAGCCCATCATTGAAGGAAACCAAGGCAGGAACTCAAGACTCAAGCTGACCATGGAGGAAGACTGTTTACTAGCTCATGTCTTCTGGCTTGTTCAGCTCCCTACCTCTTTTACATAGCCCAGGCCCATCTACAGAGGGACAGCACTGCCCAGAGTGGGCTAGGTACTCCTATATCCAATAGCAATTGTCAGGTTGGCAAAAGTCATTAACGCTTCTGAGACCCAGATTTACACGGCTGAGGGGAACTAGAGCCCTCGAGAAGCCCATCCTGTTTGTGTCTCATTGGCTTCCAATGATTCTCCTACCAGATCTCTGAGTTGCTGCCTTCCCTGCCCCCAGAGTCCATGAAGCCCCTCCTTAACTCGCCACTGAATGCATCACGATGGGTGAGAACATGTGTATACGGCTGTCACTAGCATCCACCCAGAGATGGGACCCTGGGTGTGACTGAGACCTTTCCTTCCAGGAAGCCCTGGAGTCTTTGTCCCAAAGCCTGACAGAACAGTATTGCTGCCGCCGCTGCCTCCTCCTGAAACGTCTTGACCTTACAACATCTGCTTTCCACTGGGGTGACCGGGCAGAGGTGTGGGGACCATAGCAAGGATAAGCAGGCCAGCCAGGGAAGCTCAGCTGTAGGGAAGGGCGTGGCGGGTGAAGAATATATACTCTTGGGGATTCTGGGGCCTAGACCACTTTAGACTTCGTAAGATTTCATTTTTCATTTTATGTGTTTTACCTATATGTACATGCACACCATGTGTGTCGTGCAGTCCCCAGAGGTGTTTGATCCCTTGGAACTGGAGCTATAGAAGGTTGTGAGCCACCTCGTGGGTACTAGGAACTGAACCCAGGTCTTCAACAGTTCCCTTAATGTCGAGCCATCTCTCCAACTCACACTTTAGAATCTTACAGGGTTCAAGACTTCTAGACTTCCAGGGCCTCAAGGTCATTCTAGAATACCCAGCTCTCACCCAGGAGTGTCCTCAGAACTGTTTACCATATGTGACAACATAGACAGTATGACTATTTTTACTGGTTTTGTGTAGCCATGACAAAATACCAGAAACCGAGAACTTTTAAAGGAAAACCAAGTTTCCCTTTTGACTTATCGCTTTGGAGCTGAAGCACGCAGGCTTTGCAGGCTTAGACAGGTAGATGTGGCCAGTGTCCCATCCCATGTCATCATGACATAATCGGACTCGCATGAATCCCTCCAACAGTGGTACAGTGTGACTGTTAGCCAGGCACCATCTCTCACATGGTCAACCACTTCTTGCAAGACTTTATTTCTGCTTCAACTTGCCACGTAGCTGAAGATGATCTTGACAGCCTCTCCTGGTCCTCTTCCCTAGTGCTGAGAGCGACTCAGTGCTATGCCACCTCACCCAGCTCTCCACCACAGCACATGCACCTTGGAGAAGCATCCCCTCCAAAGCACACAGAGACCCTGAGTAGGGATGAGCTCTAGGGCACCTTCTCCATGTATACCCTTCCCCTGCTCCAGGCCCACGGTGAGGTCATGAAGGCGGTGCTGGTCCCAATCCGAGGGCTTCTGACTCCAGAATCTGATGTCTCCACCGCACACGTTCTGGCTGCCCGAGCTGACCTTTCCCGCCTGGTCCCAGCTACCAGTGTGGCCACCCGACGAGGGACCAGTTGTGCAATCAACAAGGTGGGCACACCTGGTGCAGGGGAGTGTCTGAGCACCTTTGCCTTTAGATTGGCCTTTTGGGGTTTTCCCTGGTCCAGTGTTCTCCTTGGTTTCTGGCCTCTGGACTCAACTGGATTCCAACTATCCACTCTACATGGCACAGTTTCTCTGTGTAGCTTTTACTGTTCTGGAACTTGCTCTGTAGACCAGACTGGCCTCTAGCTCACACATCCTCTTGCCTCTGCCTCCTGAGTGCCAGGATTAACATCTTCTTGCCTCTGCCTCCTGAGTGCCAGGATTAAAGTATGTACCACCATCGGGCTTTCTTTTCCCTTTGAGATAGGGTTCCATGTAGCCCAGGCTAGCTTCCAACTCATTATGTAGCCAAAGGCTGGGTGGAAACTCTTCCTCCACTTCCCGAATGGCAGGATGTTGGGGTGCACTAGCACACCCAGCTCCTTTTTACCTCCTACTGAAACTCAAGTCTTATCAATTCTCAGGTGCTTATGGGTGATGTGCCAGACCGTGGGGGGCGCCCAAGTGAGCTGGAGGCTCCCATGCCTACTTGGAAGAGCCGAAGAGAGGATGAAGGAAGGGGAAAATCTGGCCAACAGCGCTGGGGCCGCAGAAAGAAGAAGAAGTAAAGGGCCTTCGAGGGTCGGCTGCAGGTTCTGCCAGGTGCTGATGCCACTGGCAATCCTTCGGGACTCACTGAGGGTTATCCTCAGCAAGCCTGGCCTTCCCTGTTTTAGAGTCCCTAAATGCCCTACACCCAGCCCCCACTCAACACTATGAATCATGAACTATGAACCGTGTTGTCTGAAAAATAAATTTAATTCTTCTGATGGCTCTAGAACCTTGTTTCTGTAGGGACCAGGTCAGGGGTGTATGAGTTTGGGGGGGGGGGGGACAGCAGATTTCCACCCCCAAGCCTTTTGCTTTTTATGTGGGTTTGGGAAAAGACATTGAAGCATCAGACCGACACTTTATAGGTGCTCCCTGGTCCCAACTCTGCCAGGTACTCTATCTGGGCATAGCTGGATAAACAGCTCTGTCTTTGGGGAGCTGTTCCTGGCAGGGAGAGGCAGACAAGATAAGTAGGTGAATGTCCAGCTTGTTAGAGGACCAAAGTACCATGGAGGGAAACAACACAGATGGGGACAGGGGTCAGAACATGTCTATGTGACAAGTCTTGAGGTCTGGAGGCCTCCCCAAGGGGATGTCACTGGAGCAAAGTTCTAGAGCAGGTGAGCCGTACAGACCTCTGACAAAGAGCATTGCAGGGAAAGGGAACAGGTAGTGCAAAGACTCTGGGGCAGGAATATTTGGGGCTTGTTCTAGGAACCTAGAGGCCAGTGTAGGTGGAAGAGGGTGAGAAACGGTTAGCTGGAGGAAGGGAAGACAGGTGGTGGGGACAGATCTCGCAGAGCTTTGTAAACCACAGGACTGGGCTTTACCTTGAGCAAGCCCCTTTTCTGACACTGGTTAGCCCCTGTGCCATCCACCCTCACAGCCTCCCAAGCTCATGTGGTCCACTGGTTCAGAGCTCCAGTTTTAAAATAGGTGAGTCTTGCCTCACACCGTGGGCTTGAAGGTCAACCTTACTGAGTCTTCTCTGGGAAGTGGGGAGCTGACACAACTGGAGTCCAAACGCATCCAACACAGAGCTGCAGATGCTAAATAAGGGCAAGTCAGTGTAGTGCAAAAGAACTTTTTTTAGGGGCAAAGATGGTGGGTGCTTTGTCAGAGGCAGTATGGCGGTGGAGGAGGCGTTGGTGAGGGGAGTAAGAGAAACGACCCCAGATGCTCTTCAGACGCTGGGCTTTGAGGAAGCTTTAGAGGGTAAAACTGGTGCTGAGCAGGGTACCTGGAAGGAGGAAGAATACACAATGAGAAGTACTTCATTTTTCCACAACCAGGACCAGTGTCTCAGATTGTGGCTAAGTAAATGAACCAATGTGAAATCTCTGCCTTTTGGGAGTGGAAATTGTGCCAATAATATTTATTGTAGCTCCTGACCTTATTTGGCCTTATTATTATTATTATTATTATTTTTTTTTTTTTTTTGGTGGGGGCACCATGTTTCAAGTGGATGCTGCCTAACCTGACCCTGAAGCAAATGCCAAGGTCACATGGGTAGGTGAGTGCCCTTGGCCTTATTCTTGCTTTACCATTTTTTTTTTCATTGTTTGTTTGTTTGAGACAGGGTCTTACTGTGACTGTCTGACCTGGATCCTCACCATGTAGGCTAGCCTTGAAGTTGTGGCTATTCTCCTGTCACAGCCTCTTCAGTGACAGGATTATAGGTTTGAGCCACCATGCCTAGCTTTATTTTTGTCTCCCGGAATCTTTTTTTCTGTGCTAGTAGTTACCCACCTTTGTCCCCTGAGTACATTAAAACTGCTGTTATTCTCTGTCCACAATAAAGACTATTCAGTGTCCACTGGGCATGACGGATCATGCCTACAATCTCAACACTCTGGAAGCCAAGGGAAGAGGACTGTGAGTCTGAGGCCAGCCAGGGTTACAGAGTGAGTTGGGTGGCTTTAGCCAACCTGACACAAACTTGAGCCACTTGGGAAGAGAGAAACTCTGCTGAGGAATTGATTCCTTCTATCAGATTGACCTGTGTGTACGACCACGAGGCATTTTCTTGATTAATGATTAATGTAGAAGAGCCCACCACTGGGCAAGTAGTACTGGACTGTGTAAGAAGGAAGCCATGGAGAGCAAACAAGTAAGCGAGTAGCGCTTCTCCATGTTCTCTGCTTTGGTTTCTGCCTCCAGGTTCCTGCCTGACTTCCTTCAAAAAAAAAAAAGGGCAATGACATGGAACTGCAAGTCAAATACACGCTTTCTCCCCTGAGTTAGTGATTTTGGTCAGTGTTTTATCCAGTAACAGAAAATATACCAGGATAGACAATGTCTATACACTCCCGTCCCAGTGACTGAGGGTTTTTGACACAACTTCACTTTTCTGGGATTCCCTTATCCCTCTGCTTTGCCCAGACAAATGGCCTGCCTCTCCCGGATCCAGCTAGGGGCTCCTTACCGTCTCTGGCTCCCAGGAAGAGTGTGAGGAGTCCGTCTGGGTCCAAGCATGGCGAAGGTGGCAACCAGACTCTGGATCCGGGGAGAGCGTATAAGAGAGACTTTCCTCTGAGCCTGTTGGTGACGGGGTGGGTGAAAGAGCTGCGGCTCTGACAGGCAGGGAGGACCCCAGGACGTTAGGCGTGAATCCCACCCTCTGCGCCCTGAGTCTTACCACAGCTGGCAGGAGGAAGTGGTGTGGCTGGCGCCGGTGCACCTGGGGAGCCCAGGTCGCCCTTAGTCTCTGGCCTCTTCCTGCACCCCTCTCTCACTTGATCCTTACAGTGTCTGTGACAACACAGCCCACAGTCTGGGGGGGAGGAGCTGTTAAAATAGCGTACTCTTCCAGCCTGCTGGTGAAGAGTCCCTCCCTCTTGAAGGCATCTCACTTACCCCGACAGCGATAGCCTTGCTTGGTGACCCCCCAGAGCTGGGGAAAGGAAGGGGAGTCGGTTAGCTGGACTGAAGGAGGGTGCGTGGGAGGGAAAGGATGGAAGCCAACAGATTTTGAAATTTCTTAAGATCCTGACAATTAACCAAAATGTTAGGAACATGGAGATTATCTCAAACATAGGGATATGGGGGATTAGAACTGGGCAAACTGAGGTCATAAATGTACTGCCTATGGGCAGGGGCTGTTTGCGTACTTCATGGTGTCTCTCTAGGCCCTAGAACTGCCTGACTCATGGGCTGTGTCAAATGTAGGCCTAAGAGAAAAGAAATGATAAGATCTATGAATTAGTCTTGATTTGATTGAGATTTGTCCATGATCAAGAATCTGAAGCCAGGTGTGGAGACACATGCTTGTACTCCCAAGAGACTGAGGCAAGACTGGGCTATACAATCAATTTAAGTGTGTGTGTGTGTGTGTGTGTGTGTGTGTGTGTGTGTGTGTGTGTCTGAGAATTGAACCCAGGGCCTTGTGCATGGCAGACAAGCACCTTCTACCATTGTCCTATATCCTCTGCTCTAAAAAATAAATTTGAAGCCAGCCTGAGCTACATGGGATTGACCCTGTCTCAAAAGGCCAAAATTTGAGGGAAAATCAACAAAAATAAAAGATATCTTTAATTTGGAAATGAACTAAGCTTTGGATGGTTCTGGGTATAACCATCAGAGACTGATTCTTTTGAGACTAGGTTTCACTAAGTATTCTTTAATGACCTGGAGTTCCTCATGTAGACCAGGCTGGCCCATACCCACAGAGATCTGCCTGCCTCTGCTTCTTAGATGCTGGCATTAAAGGTGTGCACAGACTGCTGTTTAAATTTGTTTTACTTTTTGCCATTTTTTTTGAAAAATAATTTGAGTAACATGTTTTAAAGGGTTTTTTTTTGTTTTTTTTGTTTTTTTTTTGTATTACTACTTGGCGTGTCTGTGTGTCTGTGTGTCCACACACATATACATGCCATCGGGTATGATGGTGTCAGGGAACAGCTTCATGAAATCAGATCTCTCCTTCCACCTGGAGACAGAACCTGGGCTTCTGGGCTGAGCAGCAAGCATCTCTAGCTGCTGAACTATCTCACTGGCCTGTTTTTAAAACCAGTCTCACTCTTTGCAGCCAAGGCTGATCTAGAGCTCACTTATATAGCTCAGGCTAGCTTCCAACTCATGGAAATCTGGTTGCTTTAGTCCCTAAGTGCTGGAATTACAGGTATAGGCCATTAGGTCCAGCTATCATGTTTTTTTGGTTTTTAGATGTATTAATTTTGTTACAGGTATATGCATGCATGCCACTTGTCTGTGTGTGCAACATATGCATGCAGGCACCCTCAGAGTCAGAAAGAGGGCACCGGAACTCCTGGAACTAGAATCACTTACAATTGGTGGGAACCAAACCCAGCCCTTCAGCAAGGGCAGCCAATGTTACCTGCTGAGCCTTCTCTCCAGCTCTATCTGTGCCTCTTTGTTTGTTTACATTTTCCAAGACAGGGTTTCTGTGGCTGTCCTAGAACTCACTCTATAGACCAGGTTGGCTTTGAACTCAGAGATCAGCCTGCCTCTGCCTCCCATGTGCTGGGATTAAAGGCATGCGTCATCACCACACCCAGCTATGTTAGTGTTTTTTAAAGGACAGGGTCTCCTATAGTCCAGGCTGGCCTCAAACTCACTATGTACCTAAAGATGACCTTGCACTCCTGGATTCTAGTACACCACCATGCCCAAGGCAATCTACCCAGGTCTGCAGATATCCAGTGTTTTGGGAATTACTCGAGGTTTTGGAGAGTATTGACAGCTTGACCACTGTCTTGATGAAGATCTCCCAATATCATGTAGAGTTTGGTGAGTACACACAATATAGGAATTTCAATGTTTGGTACTTATATGAACTCTGAGAATATCTGAGACTGGGGCATTTCTGGAAGCCCCTCCCCCAAACCCTTCCCCAACACTGGCCCAAATTAGGGTGTGAGGAGCTGAGACAATCCAGGGGAGATGGGACCCAAAGGTGCTAACAGGGCCAGTGCTCACGAAGCCGCTGCAGCTGTGACAGAAGGTTGGCTTGCGGAAGGTGACCTCCTGGAAGACGTGCAGGAAGGCCAGGCCCAGCTTGGAGCAGATGGCACTGGCGTGGAGCAGGTACTTGGTCAGCTCCTCTCTGCTGAAGGAGCCACTCCTATGGGGCAAAGGCTGCACCTCAGCATGACTGGCCGCTCATGGCATGTCCAGGATCCTTGGTTTTGGAAGATTCAGGAGTTAGGGCCTCTTACCCGTGGCGGGGAGGTGGGTGAAGCCCATGGCAGGCGAAGGGGAAGTTGCCTGACAGCCTCTCAAAGTCCTCCAGAGAGATAGAGCCATGGCCTTCTGGGTCGTAGTTCTTGAACACGGACTTGAGAGGAATGCAGAGAACAGTGTGAGGACAAGGTGCCCAGGTCTAGCCCTGTGGGCTTAACTCCTTCCCTACTTCCCACCCGGCACCCCTTCACCAGGCCGCAGTTTGAAGTTCGCCCTCACCTCCACTAGCTGTTCCACATGCTGACCCAGAGTCACACTGTCTGGTTTTGGTGTCACGCCATGGGCCCACTCTACCACCACAGGTGCTTTGAAGGGGGACGGCGGCTAGAGGACACAGGGACATGGTCAGTCAAAGCACAGACTTGAGCAGGGGCTCAGAGGGTGGGGGGTCAGAGGTCAAGGGTCAAGGCTCACCAGACTCTTGGGACAGCGTGGTTCCCGGGCATAGGACAGCTCATAGATTTCATCTTCCGTATAGAAGAGATCCAGGGACAGCTGGGGGATGGTTGGGGCAGTCCTCTCAGATCCTTTTCCAGAGACTTTTGGACCTGTCTGGCCATACCTGTCCCCCTTCATACTGATTCCTCCACAAGCCAGAGGTGCCTCATTCCCACTGAGGCTTTTTTTTTTTTTTTAAATATGTGTGTGTGTGTCTGCATGTATGTATGCCATGCATGAGCAGGTACCCACAGAGACTGGGAAAGGCACTGGATGCCCTGAAGCTGGAGTTCTAGTAAATTGTGAGCTACCCACGTGCATGCTGGGAATGAAAATGAGATCCTCAGAGCAGCAAGTGCTCCTAACCACTGAGCCACCTCTCAGCATCCACTTCCCAGCATGCTTTTGGAGACAGTTTTATTACATAGTCTAGGCTGGCCTGAAATTCATGATCTTCTCTTAGCATCCTGAATGTCTAGGATTTAACAACGAGCTACATATTTTCGCTTGCACCAGGCCCTGATAATTATGCCTGGTCTTGTCTCAGTGTCATGAACTCAACTCTTCAAGCTTACACCTTTAGAAGTTCTGTCTCAGCTTTCCTGACCCATGGAATGAGCACCACAGAGGCACTCCTATGGTGGGGTTATTAAGTTGAAGTGACCTGGGTTCTCTTGCATAGTTCTACAGATCACACTCAGAGTCTCCAACATGCTCTACTACCCTCTGGGCATGGTAAATGTGTACGGTAGACAGAGAAAGGAGGGGTGTCACAAGTTTAGGGCTAGCCTGATCCATACAGTTCTAGGCCAGCAAGGGTTATATTGTAAGACTCTGTTTCAACAAAACAAAACAAAGGCTGGGCAGTGGTGGCACACGCCTTTAATCCCAGCACTTGGGAGGCAGAGACAGGCGGATTTCTGAGTTCGAGGCCAGCCTGGTCTACAGAGTGAGTTCCAGGACAGCCAGGGCTACACAGAGAAACCCTGTCTCGAAAAACAAAAAACAAAACAAAACAAAAAGCAATAGTGCTCCACCATGATATCCTTAGTTCTTGCTTGTGTGTGTGTGTGTGTGTGTGTGTGTGTGTGTGTGTGTGTAGGCACATGGATTTACTACATGCATGTGGTTTCTGAGGTCAATGTTGGTTGTCTTCCTTAATTTCTCTTCACTTTATTATTATTATTATTATTATTATTATTTTTTTTTTTTTTTTTTTTTTTTTTTTTTTTTTGGTTTTTCGAGACAGGGTTTCTCTGTGTAGCCCTGGCTGTCCTGGAACTCACTCTGTAGACCAGGCTGGCCTCGAACTCAGAAATCCACCTGCCTCTGACTCCCAAGTGCTGGGATTAAAGGCATGCGCCACCACTGCCCGGCTTTGTTATTATTTTTGGAAACAGGATCTCACTATGTAACACTGACTGGCCTGGAATTCACTCTGTAAACCAGGCTAGCCTGGAACTCATGCTCCTCCTGTGTCAGCCTCCTGAGTTTGGGAAGCACATGTAACAGGGTCTGGTGCCTACGAACAGTAACTGTCAGTAGCTTCTTATTACATTTCAGATATGCCACGCCCTAGAAGTTTGGACTGTTGATCCAGGGAGCTCAGAACACTGGAATATTTTGTCTTGGTTCTCTCTCCAGAGCTGAGGATGGAGCCCCAGTGCCTGTCACGTGCTAGCCAAGTGCTCTCCCATGGCATGACACTCCAGCCCCTTACTGCTGCAGGGATACAAAAGCCTAAAACAATCCAGGGGCCTGGGATGGGTCCTTGAGTCAGGAAAAAGTATGTCTGCCATGTTGCAGACTCTGCCCTTTTGTTTTCTTTGAGATACAGTTTAGCCCAGGCTAGCCTTGACTTTGCAACAGTTCTCTAGTCTCATCCTTTTGAGTGCTGGGATTATTTAAGGTGTGAGCTGCCACCACACCAGCTCAGATGCTGCTCTGACGATTTCATATGACACTACTGACTGGTTCTTAGCCATACTCTGAAGTGGGTTCTATTATTATCCTTGTTTTGCAGGCAATGAAACTGAAGGACGTAAATCACTATGTAGTCACACAGCTAGCTAGACTCCTAGACTTCATGAGTCCCATAGCTGGGCTTCCTGTAATCATTGCATTTGGAAGGCTGAAACGAGAGGACTGCAGCCTGGCTCACATGAGCTATAGTGTGAGACCTGATCTTAAAATAGATACTAGGGCTGGAGAGATGTCTCAGCAGTTAAGTGCACTGACTGCTCTTCCAGAGGTCCTGAGTTCGATTCCCAGCAACCACATGGTGGCTCATAACTCATCTATAATGAGATCTGGTGCCCTCTTCTGGAACGCAGGCATACATGCAGGTAGAATGCTGTATACATAATAAATAAGTAAATAAATAAATTTTTAAAAAATGCCTCTTTAGCTTATAAAAATACTAAAGGAAAAGGAAGACTCTTGGATTGGAGATATAGCTTACTGGTAGAAAATCAAATCTATAACACACAGGAGGTGTAGCTCAGTGGTAGAGCGCCTGCCTAGAATCCCTCACTGTGAGGCTGGGGGTGTGGCTCAGTGGTAGAGCCCCTGCCTAGAATCCCCCAGTGCGAGGCTGGGGGCATGGCTCAGTGGTAAGTGCTCACATATTATAAGTGAGGTCTTAATTTCAATTTCCAGTACAGCAAAAAGCAAACCAACCAAACAAAAGTCTCTCATCCTGGTCCTACTGATTCCCAGTAGCCAGGGACTCTAAATACTGGTCCCCTGAGATCTTCAGGGAGCTCACACAACATAGGGCCCATAGTTCACCGTCAGTAGATGCAGCAGGTCCTCATTGGCACTGCAGGGGGGATGCTGTTCCTGGAGTGCTGTCAGCTCCTGCAGCCGTAGATAGAGGCTATTCAGCTTGGATAGGTGCAGTCTGCCATCTGGCAATCTGTCTGGATGGGCCTCATACAGAGATACCAGGTCCTTGAGGTGTACACCCAGTACTGGCAGCCGGAAGCCAGTACAGCTGGCCCAGGTACGGCGGTAGTAGGCATAGTTGTTGTGGGAAGAGAGGAGCTCTGACAGCTCCAGCAGGGCCTGTGTAGAAAGTGCAAGCTGTGGACGAGAATGCCTCTGTTCTGAGCCTCCTGGAGGGGGTATAGTAGCAGTCTCTATTGTGGACTCTGAATCTTAGAATCTGGACTAGACACACAAAGAGTGAGCACTAGCCTAGAATCCCCCAGTGAGGGGCTGGGGGTGTGACTCAGTGGTAGAGCACTTGCCTAGAATCCCCCAAGGAGGGGATTGGGGTGTGGCTCAGTGGTAGAGCCCCTGCCTAGAATCCCCCAGTGAGTGGCTGGGGACATGGCTCAGTGGTAGAGCCCCTGCCTAGAATCCCCAAGTGAAGGGCTGGGGGTGTGGCTCAGTGGTAGAGCCCTGGCCCAGAATCCCCCAGTGAGGGGCTGAGGGCGTGGCTCAGTGGTAGAGGCCCTGCCTAGAATCCCCCAGTGAGGGGCTGGGGGCGTGGCTCAGTGGCAGAGCCCCTGCCTAGAATCCCCCAGTGAAGGGCTGGGGGCGTGGCTCAGTGGTAGAGCCCCTGCCCAGAATCCCCCAGTGAGGGGCTAGGGGCGTGGCTCAGTGGTAGAGGCCCTGCCTAGAATCCCCCAGTGAGGGGCTAGGGGCGTGGCTCAGTGGTAGAGCCCCTGCCTAGAATCCCCCTAGTGAGGTGCTATCCATGACATTGCTCAGTGGTGTGACACTGTGGTAGGTGGCCCAGGGAGAAAGACTAGGGATAGATAGTAAGGGGTCTATAGAATTTGGGGGATAGAGATCCTAGGTTATTGGTTCCAGAGCCCTTGAGTAGGGATTGTTGGCAGTTAAGGAGTATCTGTGAGGGTCCAGGGCACGTGACCATTTCGGACTTTGGGGAGTTACGGGATTACCTTAGTGCTGTCAGGGCTCAGATGGACGTGGGAGTCCTTGAGTCTGGAGATGGCGCTATGACACAGGCCCCCCGTGACTGCCATCAGTGTGTTGAAATTCTGCAGCTGGTGAAGCCTCTAGAGGGGAGGTAATGAACAGAGGTGGGAGGTACCACAGAACAGCAGCAGGGTGGGGTGCTGAGCTAAGGGTGTCAGTTGCGTGGGAGTGTGGCCCGGTGGGAGCAGATGAGTGGCTTAGACTGGCAAGGTGCCAGGCATGTACATAGAGTTAGATTTGGAGAATAGACAGACGTGTGTCAGCCAGGGATTGAGAATTCAGAAAGGGATCAGGTGTAGGGCTTCTGGGAGTCAAACAACTGTCAGAGTCACACATGTGAGAGCAAGGAGTGTGAATGGCAGCTGGGGACCAGGTAGAACTGACTAGGAAGACAGTGACATGGAATAGTGAGAGATGAGGGACAAGCGTGAGGTGCACAAGGTGTCAGGGGAGCTCTTTCTCTTCCCTTGAAAGCTGGAAAGGTGGAGGTCACTGTGGAGGGAGGCAGGGCCAACTAGAAGATGCTCAAGCCAAGAAGCTCAGGTCTAAAGAGCCCAGCAAGATAACGCTCAGTGGTAGGGCCCCTGCCTAGAGTCCCCCAGGGAGGGGTTGGGGGCGTGGCTCAGTGGTACAGCCCCTGACTAGAATCCCCCAGTGAGGGGCTGAGGCATGGCTCAGTGGGAGAACCCCTGCCTAGAGTCCCCCAGGGAGGGGCTGGGGGCGTGGCTCAGTGGTAGAGCCCTGCCTAGGATCCCCCAGTGAGGGGCTGGGGGCGTGGCTCAGTGGTAGAGCACCTGCCTAGAGTCCCCCAATGAGGGGCTGGGGGCGTGGCTCAGTGGTAGAGCACCTGCCTAGAGTCCCCCAGTGAGGGGCTGGGGGCGTGGCTCAGTGGTAGAACCCCTGCCTAGAGTCCCCCAATGAGAGGCTGGGGGCGTGGCTCAGTGGGTAATGAGTTATTTAAAGTGCAGGGGCCCTGGGTTTAATCCCCAGTATGGACACAAATAGCCATGCAAGAGGAAGGAAAGTGCTGGAAAGGCGTGGTCTGCTTCGGAGATAGTCAAAGAGGCCTGACCACAGGGCTTCCCTTTTCCCAGAAGAGAGGGGGAGGCTGACTCACCAGGTCAAGGCCAGAGAGACTGGACTAAGTCTCTCTGTATTGAAGTATCACTAAGAGAGATACAGTCACCGTCCCAAAGACACAGAGGGGTCCTGAGGACTGGAGATGCAAAGCTGAGGACATGGAAAAGATCCTTTCTCTGCAGGGGATAAAAATCTTTGATTTTGAGCTTGGGAAACAATGTTAATTCCTAACAACAGAGCCAACTGGTGGGGCCAAGCAAGGTCTAACTCTGTGATATCAAGGTCACAGGCTCCAGCTAGATCCCAAGAAAATGGAGTTCGAGGAGGCCAGGGTATGATGTCATACATGTGATGTCATACGTGTGATGGCTGAGAGATGGCCTGCTGGATCAAGAGCATGGAGCCAGGGGCTGGAGAGATGGCTCAGTGGTTAAGACCACATACTTCTCTTGCAGAGCTCCTGAGTTCTGTTCCCAGCACCCACTTCAGGCAGCTCACAGCCACCTCCTGTAACTCCAGTGCCACTGGCCTCCAAAGTCACAGACACACACACATAATTTAAAATAATTAAAAAATATATATTTTAAAAAGCCTTGAGCCTTGGTCAGTTGCAATATGGAAGGTCAGGTAGCTGTGCCAACTCTACAGTCCCAGAAGCAAGTAGAAGCCAGCTGTGGTTTAAAAACCTCAGAACTAAGTAGGCGTGGGCAGGTGCATCTCTTTGAGTTCAAGGCCAACCTGGTCTACATAGTGAGTTTCAGGACAACTAGGATTACATAGAGATACCCTCTCTCAAATATAATAAAATAAGATAAAATAAAATAAAGCAAGCGGAAAGACTGGGTGGTCAGGGACTCACCTGTGCCACACGAATGAATTTGTCTAGTACCTGGGCACGTTGTGCAGGCCCAGGACGACTCAGCACCATGACCTGCACCCAGCGGGACACACTGTTGCTCAGACCCACAGAACCTTCCAGAGCAGGACAGCCTCTCACTGAACCCTGCAAAACATAGCCCCGCAGGTCTTGGGGCTGAGGCCGAGATTGGTCAGGGTGTGTTATGTTGCTCACATTCCACCTTTCTGGCAGACCCACCCTTTCATGTCCTAGCATGGTCTAGCCCAGTCTCCTCCAGGCTGCTGGAGGTCCCTGACATCATTGGGTCCTTCTCCGGTCTTGGGCTCATTATTATGTGCCTGACTGTGGCAGGTCAGTAAAGGGAATGACGGGAAAGTGGACTTGAAAGTGGCTTCTACTTGTTTTGCTCAATAGTGTGTACACTCCACACTCAAATCTACTACACCACACAAGTACGCATGTACTCACACATACACAGAGGCATGCATACGCATGCACACATACATGCATGGACAGACATACACACATGTGCATGCACACACATGCACACATCCATACATGCATACACACATGTGCACACACATATACACACACATACATGCACACATAAACACACATGCACATATAAATGCACACGCATGCATGCACACATATACACATACATACACACACACATGTACATACATACATATACACCCATGCGCACATACATGCACACATACAGACAGACTCATGTGCACACACATGCACACACACATACACACATATGCATATACATACACACACATATACACACATGTATGTGCACAAATGCATCCACATATACACACTCAAATACACATTCACACACCCCAGTCCTATCTAGAAATCTGTCCCCTAAAAGAACCAGGTTCCCACTTTCCTTAAGAACAATGTCTAGATGATAGCAGCTGATACATTTCAACATCGAAGCGCATGCAGTTGCTTTAGGGAAGTGAAATGCAGTCATTTCAAAGGTTTTACTCAGATGGTGTTTCCTCTGAACCATGCACTGGTCTCAGGTAGGAACCGTTAATACTCTGTTTTAATTTTACCTTTCCCTATGAGGGAACTGAGGCATAGTGAATTGAAACACTTGGTGACTAAACTAGTAACTGATTAAGTGTTTTGTGACAGGGTCTCTCTCATCTAGTCCAGCTCTGCCTTCAACTTCCCATGCCTCTGCATCGGCCTCCTCGGCGCTGGATTATAGGCCTGGCTACCCCAACATACTGCAGTTAGCACTTTGTTATTGTTCTTAGTTTTGTTGTTGTTGTTGTTGTTGTTTGAGACAGGGTTTCTCTGTGTAGCCCTGGCTGTTCTGGAACTCACTCTGGAGACTAGGCTGGCCTCGAACTCAGAAATCCACCTGCCTCTGCCTCCTAAGTGCTGGGATTAAAGGCGTGCGCCACCACTGCCCGGCTGCAATAAACACTTTTAAATGGTTTCTTCATTCTGTCAAGCACTCTAAGAAGTAGGAAGGACTCTATTTTATGCGTGAATACCTGAGAAGTTGGGAAACTAGCTCACACTAGGTAGAAAGGAGCTGAGGGGGACTGGGGCACAGCTCCTTGGTACAATGCTTGCCTAGCAAGCCTGAAGCTCGGGTTTGATCTGCTGCATGGCACAAACCAGGTGTGATGGTGCACGTCTGCAATGCTAGCTCTCGAGATGTGGAGTGAGTGGAATGGGTTCAAAGTCATCCTTGGTTACACAGGTGGAAACCACGAGACCCATCTCCAAACGGGGCAGACAGGAAGTGAGGACTGAGTGGGATAAAAAGTAATGGCTGCTGACAAGGCTCAGTGGGTAAAGAGGCCTGCGCTGGATTCCTGGCACTGCGTAGTAGAAAGAGAAGATAGATTCCTACAAGTTATCTTCTGCCTATCATGTCTCACAAACACAATAAATGAAAATGCATAATAAAAATGTTTAGAAGGAAGAAAATAAAATTAATAATAGAAATATAATTACAAATAAGACGTAAGATAAATAACAAATTACTAAAATAAATTAGTAATAAAAAGAAGAAAAATTGCCGGGCAGTGGTGGCGCACGCCTTTAATCCTAGCACTTGGGAGGCAGAGGCAGGTGGATTTCTGAGTTCGAGGCCAACCTGGTCTACAGAGTGAGTTCCAGGACAGCTAGGGCTACACAGAGAAACCCTGTCTCGAAAAACCAAAAAAAAAAAAAAAAACCAAAAACAAAAAGAAGAAAAATAAAAAATTTTGAACTCAGGCTTGGCTTTCAGGCCATCTAATTCATTGTCTTAGATCCTCCTGTCATCAGGTTTGACCGCTTAAGAGAGTTCAGTCCGCACACACCTTTAGTCCCAGCACTCAGGAGGCAGAGGCAGGTAGATCTCTGAGTTCGAGGCCAGCCTGGTCTACAGAGTGAGTTTGAGGCCAGCCAGGGCTACACAGAGAAACCCTGTCTCAAAAGAGTTTACAATCTGGTCTGGGAATGTAGGTCAGTGTTAGAGAGCTTGCCAACACAGGTAAGACCCTGGGTTCAGTTACCAGAGCTGTTAACGTGATAACTGTATACTACTAACAATGGTAAAAATAGTAAATTATAGTTGCATATGGATGCCAGTGCCAGGAGCACGCCCCGCCCCCATCCTGTTTCCTGCTTAGGAGTGGACTGGGAAAGACATTCTCACTGTGATGGCCTGGAAGGACCGGAACTCCAGGTAAGTAAGGTGTTGTGCCAGCTCCTCTGTCTCCAGGTGATCGAACAGCAAGGAAACTTTCCGCTTCTTGCCCAGGCCTGGGCTGCTCATGGGAGGTGGGGGACCGGGCCCTCCAGGACTCAGTCTGGACAAGGTTATTGTCAAGAAGGACAGGTTATTGGAGTGGCTCAAGAGTTGAAGATTTGAGGGACATGGAGGGTATGGGCAGGATAAGGTGGAGCAGGGAGGGAAGGTTGGCTCACAGATTGGAGGCATCTCCTAGGCTCCTTTGGGCCATGTTGCCCTCCTTAGCGACAGTGGTCCAAAACCGGCTTAT
Source organism: Uromys caudimaculatus (assembly GCA_028551405.1). Classification (NCBI taxonomy): domain Eukaryota; kingdom Metazoa; phylum Chordata; class Mammalia; order Rodentia; family Muridae; genus Uromys; species Uromys caudimaculatus. The sequence goes on from CM052717.1 coordinate 50,933,126, forward strand.
GACTGCTTCCAGCTGGGGTTCCTGGTGCACTACCTCAGGGTGATGGGTCAGCCAGTACCTGGGAGGGGTTCAGAGATGGGAGGTAAACTTGGGCTGGGGGTAGGGTGAAGAGGTTAAGGGGGCTTTAGGCCAAGGAATTCTAAACACGGAACTATGGGCATTTGCATGTGTGTTGGGGTTTCTGGAGTCAGGATTTAGAGGGGTGATTCAAAGGATGGGGGGTCTCAGGTAAGAATGAGAGGGCTGATAAAACAGGATAGGTATCTCGTGAGACAACTGGGAAGCAAGACAGTAGAGGTGTCAGGAACGAAATGGGGGGAAGATTTGGGGAGTCCCGATGATGCAGTTTTAGGGGTATGTAGGACTTGAGGTCTCACCTAAGAGAGTCTATGGGATCTGGCCAGGGATCTACAAGAACTGTGTGCTCTAAGGAACTGTTAGGAGTGTTTTTAAAATTTTCTTCTCATTTTGTATGTATGAACGTTTTGCCTACATGCATGTATGTGTACCATGTGCACTCCTGGTGCCCCTGGAGGCTGGAAGACGGGTGCTGGATACCTTAGAACTGGAGTTACAGTCATCGGCCAAAATGTGGGTGCTAGGAACTGAGTTCAGGTCCTCTCAAAGAGCAGCAAATACCCTCTGAGCCATCTGTCCAGTCCCAGCCAATGACGTTTTAGCATGGGACTTTTGGTAACTTTTTTTGCTGTTGTTTTTGAGTTGAAGCCTACTCTATAGCCCAGGCTAGCTTTGAACTTGAAGAGATCTTTTTGCCTCAGGCTAGCCCATGCCAGGATTACAGGCATGAGCTATCACACAAGTTCTTTATGTGGGATTTTAGAAAATGGGGCTGA
>CM052717.1:50942594-51031802 GCA_028551405.1 Uromys caudimaculatus
CCACCACTGCCTGGCCGCAACTATTTAATGTATGAAATACAACACAAAGTTATATTGTACCATATAATAAACAATATATATATTTGTATATATATGTATATAATGTATCACTGAATTATATAATTCAATAATACAATATAGTCGATTAATCCCAGCACTCCAGAGGCAGAGGCAGAGGCAGAGGCAGAGGCAGAGGCAGGTAGATCTACATGAGTTCAGGACCAGCTTGGTCTATACAGCAAGCTTGAGACCAGCCAAGACTACACAATTAGGCCATATCTCAAAAAAAAAAAAATACAAATTTAGATTCAGTTTAATGCAAGTGTATTATTGACAGTGTTTAATAAGCAATGTCTACATTGAAAAGAACTTTATTACAGTTTCATTGAATGGTAGAATACTGGTTCAGAGTGTGTGTGTGTTCATGTATGTTTTTGTAGGCGTGTCCAGGAGCGTTTCATGGAGACCAGAGGACAGCCTCAGCATACCTCTCACTCTCTGCCTTGGTTCCTCTTTTCCTCTGCACACAGTAGAATAGCAGGCCAACAAAGCCCTGGAGATTCTCAGTCTCCACCTCCCTCTGGTGGTCCAAGCAATGGGATTACAGCTGCTTGCTACAGTGCCACAAGTTTATGTGAGTTCTGGGGATTTGAAAGCAGGTTCCTAGGAGCTGGAAATGGCTCAGTGGTTGAGAGCACTGACTACTTTTCCAGAGAAAAGTACTGGGTTCAAGTACTTGGACATTCACGGTGGCTTACAACTAGCTGTAACTGCAGTCCCAGCAGACCCAACGCCCTCTTCTGGCCTCATATAAGCAAGCAAGCAAACAAATAAATAGCTCCCCATGCTTGCTCAGCAATTATACCATCTCCAAGATACTGTTTTGTTTAAATATGCTAATTGAGCGTTCTATTATTGAATTATCTATTATCATCATTTTATTTGTTTGTTTGTTTGTTTATTTATTTATTGACAGGATATGGCTGGTCTATAACTCACTATGTAGACCAGGCTGGCCTTGAACTCACAGAGATCCACCTGCCTCTGCCTCCCAAGTGCTGGGACTAAAGGCATGGGCCTAAGCCCATACTTTTTGTTTGTTTGAAACAGGGTTTCATGTAGTCCAGGCTAACTTGCTATGTAGATGGGGATGAGCTTGAAGCCTTGAAGTCCTGCCTACATGCCGAATGCTGGATTTATGTGCACAACAAGGTCTATTTATATCGTGCAGGGGACCAAACACGAGGCTTTTTGCATACTGGGCCAGCAGTCTACTAACTAGCTCCGTCTAGCCCCACCCTTGCCTTAGTTTACCTTTAAGATTTATCTAATGTTATGCCTATGGGCATTGTTGCCCCGTGTTTGAGGAGGTCAGAAGAGGGATTCCCTGGGACTGGAGTTATAAATGGTTGTGAGCTACCATGTGGGTGCTGAGAATCACACTCATGTCCTCTGCAAGAACAGCAGATGCTCTTAATCCCTGAGCCATTTCTCCAGCTCATGTTTGGTTTTTTTTTTTTTAATTACATTGCAGCCGGGCAGTGGTGGCGCATGCCTTTCATCCCAGCACTCAGGAGGCAGAGGCAGGCAGATTTCTGAGTTCGAGGCCAGCCTGGTCTACAGAGTGAGTTCCAGGCCGGCCAGGGCTACACAGAGAAACCTTGTCTTGAAAAAACAAAACAAAACAAAACAAAAAAATTACATTGCAACATTTATTTTTTGTGAGTGCGTATGTATGTATGTGTGTGTATGTGCGTGCATATGTGTGTATGTGTGTGCATGTGTGTGTGTGTGTGCATGTGTGTATGTGAGTGTTTCTGTGTGTGTACATGTGTGCATGTGTGTGTGTGCATGTGTGTGTGTGAGTGTCTCTCTGTGTGTGTGAATGTGTGTAGTGTGTGTGTATGTGTGAGTGTGTGTGTGAGTTGTGTGTGTGAGTGTGTGTGTGTGCATGCGTGTGTGTGTGTGTGTGTGTGTGTGTGTGTGTGTGAGTGTGTGCGTAGGTTGTCCCATTATTTGGGTCGTTGGGATCAAGTTCAAATAATCCTCAGGCTGGGGGCAAGCAGCCCACCAGCTGAGTCATCTTGTTGGCCCTTATTTATTTTATTTTATTTTATTTTTTCAGACAGGTGATCATATATAGCTCTGTCTGGCCTGGAGCTCACTCTGTAGACCAATCTGCCTCAAACTCACCGAGCTCTGTCTGCTTCTGCCTCCCCAGTGATAACATTAAGGGTACGCACCACCTTCTAGCTCTTTTTTTTTAATTTTTGAGACAGAGATTCACATAATGCAGGTCAGCCTGGAATGTACTATTGTAGCCAAGGCTGGCCTTGAATTCCTAATCCTTCTACCTTTACCTCCTAAAGTGGGAGATTACAGAATTGTGTCTCCACATGACTAAATTAGAAAATCATATGCAGATGTGGGGGTGTCAAAGCACAGTTGTTAGGAACCCTGTCTTTAGGTCTAGCTCAGCCTCTGTGATGTTGTATCAGGTGCGTGACTCCATCTCCCAAACGCAGCTCTGCGCATCTGCAAACTTGGCACTGTGAGAGTGGAGAAAGTCTGCCCCCTAAAGGTCACCCTGGGGACTACAGGGCATTTAGGAGGTATCCGCAGGGGCCACGTGCTTTTATTTTCTGCTGTAGAGGATGCCAATAATAGCGGGGTTGTGAGAATCAAGTGGTAATAAAAAGATCTTAGCTCACACCTGAAACGCAACAGGTGGGTTAGAGACCTCAGCCAGGACTATTCCAAAAGGCAGTTTTTAGCTGGGGGATGGGGGTGGAGTGACACATTTGTTTAATCTCAGTGCTAGGAGGCAGAGGCTTGGGATGTTTGTGAGTTCAAGGTCAGACTGGTGTTTTCTCCCCCCCCCCCCAACAGTTTTGAGACAGGGTATCATGTAGCATAGTCTGGCCTCTAGCTAGGGAGCTGAGGATGACTTTGAGTTACTGATCCTCTTGTCTTCAGCTTTCTGCTTGCTGGAATTACAGACTCCCACCGCCACACCCAGTTTATGTGGCTCTGAATGGAACCCGGAGCTTTGTGACAGCAAGATAGACACTCTGTCAACTAAGGCATGCCTGCAACTGCAGCCTTGGTTTTGTTTCTGTTTTGAGGTAGGGTCTTATTCTGCAGCCCCAACTCCAAATGTACAATCCTCCTGCCTCAATCTCTCCAGAGCTTGGATGATGAACTATACCACTATGTCGGGCAGGAAGTGATTTTTTTGTTTTAAATGTTAGGAGATGTGGTGTGTGTCCAAGCACAATTGTGTGATTCTGCAGCAAGGGTAAAGCTCAGTTTAGCCATTAAGAAAGGATGGAACTAGGCTGAGGGTGTAGCTCCATGGTAAATGCTTGCCTAGCGTGCAAGTGACCCAGGGCTTGAACCACAGAGTTAGATAAATCAGATGGGAGCCGGGCAGTGTTGGCGCACGCCCTTTAATCCCAGCACTTGGGAGGCAGAGGCGAGTGGATTTCTGAGTTCGAGGCCAGCCTGGTCTACAGAGTGAGTTCCAGGACAGCCAGGGCTACACAGAGAAACCCTGTCTCAAAAAAAAAAAAAAAAAAAAAAAAATCAGATGGGGCCAGAAGTTCAAGATCATCTTTGACTACATATGGAGTTTAAGGCCATCCTGAGGTACAGGAGACTTGGAGAAGGAGAGCGAGAGGGAGAGGTGGGGGAAAGGGAGGGAGAGAAGGGGAGAGGAAGAAGGAAGAGGGAGAGGAAGGAGGAAGAGCACAGTTAACTAAATAAATATATACATGATATCTCACTGTGACCATGACCACTCAGCTACTTTCTAGACACCCAGACCACTGGAGCGAACATCTTCCACCAAGAGTTTGTGCTGTGGGCGGGGTTCTGGACAGGGGCGTGGTCCGTCCCATGCTTGCCCAATGAGTGTGCGGTGGGGCGGGGACCTCCTCGTTTCTGTGTCCCGCACAGGGCATGCTTCCTGCAGTTCCATCTCCCTCGCGGGTGCCTCTGGCGTCCCTAGAGGTCTCCGACCCCAGCCCGCCCTCAGCCCACCCGCCCAGCCTGCAGCCCCTTCTCACCACCCTCAGACCCTAGTCCGGGACACCCGGGGATTGCCATCATGGGTGATGGAGGAGGTGAAGGCGAGGACGAGGTCCAGTTTTTGCGGACGGTACGTTTTGTCTGGGTCAGGAGGCTTTGGGGTGATTTCTTGCTTACTTTTCTGAGAGTCTCTCTGTCTCTTCCCTGCTTTTTGGTGTCTCTGAAATCCGAGGTCACTTTGTCTTTCCGTCTTTTCTCATCACCTTTTCGACCACGGAGAATTAGCAGGATTTAGGAGAACTGAGTGGGCAGGAGGGGGTGGGATCCTCAGACGCCCTCTCCTGACATAAGAGATTTGGGGTCATTGAAGGAGCACCCCCCCTCCTTCCATTCTGGAAGCAGGCACTTGAGGAAGGTGGTTCTAATTCTTGGGCTTAATTTAGCTGTCCTCCACCGCCACCCCAGCCCTCATTCCCTTCTTGCTCCAGGCTCTGACCTATTTAAATTCTCGAGAAGGGGGCTGGGGTGGGCTGGACAACACCTTTCTTTTCAACTTCTAGCCTTTGGTGGTCTCCTTGGGGGTCTCTTGGGGCTTAAATGTACTTTCCTCCTCTGTTTTGGTAAGGAGGATTAACTATGTCGGCTAATGGCCTCTGAGGGTATCTGGGTGATGAAGTCTCTCCCAGCTCCTTGGTATGTCTTGTGTCTCTATCTCTGTCTCTTGTCCCTTGGCTTCAGCCTTCTGCTTTTTGCTGTCCCTCTGGTCCTGTCTCCCTGAATCTCAGATCTCCAGCTGGGGGCAGGGATGGGACGTGGGACAACAGGTGTCTCTCCCAGAATAGCCCTCTTTTCTGGGCTCTGGGTAGGGGACAGGGAGGGGACATGAGGGGGAGGGGCTGCTTCTTTCTTAGTCCTTCCCACCATACCCTCCCAGGGGCTGAGATGGGGGTTGGGGTATGGGTTTGGGAGATGATCTCTCTTTGGGGCCAGGCCTGCTGACCCTGCACTCTCCCCCCTCACCCTAGGTCCTGGGTCCACGCAGAAATGCTGACGCAGCATTCCTGACCCAGAATAGGACCCTGGCAGGCTGGGTCCGGTTTCTTGGGAGAGAGGAACAAACAGCTGGGGCTGGTAATGAAGGATGGGGACAGCTGGATGTGAAGTCACTGGAAGAGGGCCTCTCCCCAGCCCCAGCCCCTTAGCCTACACCATGGCCTCCCACTGCCCTAATAAGCCAATGGCTGTGGCTCCCAGCTCCTGAGCAGTTGCTTTGCACTAGGCCCGGTGCCCAGGGCCTCAGCCTCCCGAGGTGTCTAATTATATTCTCATTGCCCTATCTTCTGAGGTAGGGCCCTATCTTTATCTCCCTGGGAGATTTGAGGGAAACCAAGCCCCAAGTGGTAAACTTGCCCAAGGTCAAGGCCAGGAAGTGGCATCTCTGAGTGCCCCGGGAAGCCAAGTTCTTGCTTTCAACAGAGGAAATCTGGACCCAGGCTTGCTAGGGTAGACAGTGTCAGGGGGTCGAAGGCCTCAGACTGGGTCTGTTTGCCTCAGTGTTATTGAGGTTATGTGGTACTTTCTTCAGAAAAAAAAATCTCATGTACATCATATCCCCCCTATAAGAAAGAATCTGCCAGCACTTGGGAGGCAGAGGCAGGTGGATTTCTGAGTTCGAGGCCAGCCTGGTCTACAGAGTGAGTTCCAGGACAGCCACGGCTACACAGAGAAACCCTGTCTCGAAAAAAAAAAAAAAAAGAAAAAAAAAAGAAAGAAAGAAAGAATCTGTACAGCAACCCAGGGCATGGTTTACATATTCATTGGTATTATTTTTTTAAAGATGTATTTTATATATATGAACATACTGTAGCTGTCTTCAGATACAACAGAAGAGGGCATCGGATCCCATTAAAGATGGTTGAGAGCCACCATGTGGTTGCTGGGAATTGAACTCAGGACCTCTGGAAGAACAACCTGTGCTCTTAACCTCTGAGCCATCTCTCCAGCCCTCATTGGTATTATTAAACAAAAAGAAAATTCTTTAAAGCAGGTTGTGGTGATATATACCCATGATTCCAATGCTGGGCCAGCCTGGGCAATGTTGTAAGTTCAAGACCAGCCTAAGTTACCTAGGGAGACTTTGTGTCAAACCAAGCCAAACCATCAACTTGACTATGGTATGACTGACAAGCTGCAAATTACAGTTTCAAACGGGGTTGTGTTCGAAAGGGTCTGTAAGTACGGAAAGCTGGCTTTACACTGGACACGTAGCCAAGGATGACCTTGAACTCCTGCTCCTTTTGTCTCCACCTCTCAAGTCCTGGGTTGCAGGCATTCACCACCATGTCTGGTGTGTGTGGGTTTTGACACACTGTGCAAACTAAGTACCCAGCATGACAACACTTCCTTCACCCCAGTAGGCCCCTCCCACCCTTTGCAGCAATCACTCCGTCTGAGCCTTCTACCACATACACGCTGTCAGTTACCACTAGAATTTCATATCTGATATGCACTCATTTGTCTTTCTTTCTGCTCAGGATATTTTTTGACGTGTAGCATGTATCTAGCCTGAATTCCTTTTGTGGAGGAGCTTATTGGTATCCTGTTGTGTGACTATATCATGTATTTGCTTGTATCTTCACTTGTGCAACTGAGCTAGTCACATCTTCACTATTTTTGATACTACAGACAACCCCAATGAACCCTCATACCCACTTTTTTTAAAAAAGTCTCTTTGTATAGCCCTGGCTAGCCTAGAACTCCCTGTGATCCACCTGCCTCTATGTCCCCAGGATTTTTCTTTTGGGGGGATTGGTTTTTTGAGATGGGGTTTCTCTATTGTTCTGTAGACCATGCTGGCCCGGAACTTAGAAATCCACCACTTCTGCCTCCCGGGGGTTAAAGGCGTGTACACACTACCAGTCTTGACACACCGATTTTTTCCTTAGATACATTTATTAATGCCACATTGTAAATGGCACTTAGGTAAGTGTACAGTGATGTTCCATCTAACATGGCTTGCTTAAGTTTAGCTGACGTATTCATCCTGAGTGGACTCTGATTCGAGAACGGACATGTTATTTTCTTGTTCTTGCTCTATTTTCTTTAATCGTTTAGGGCACTGGCCAGAGCCTGGCCGAGAGATATGGGTAAAGGTGCAGATTCCCTGCAGACCCCAGAATCACTGAGACGGGTTCAAGCATGGGCGTGGTGGGAGTGGGGTGCAGGGGTAGGAGAAAGCTGCCTTTACTGTTTCGTTGTTGTGTTTGTTTTTGTTTGTTTGCTTGCTTGCTTTTGAGACATCGTCCCATATAGCCCAGGCTGCTCTCAAACTCACTAGGTATCAGAGGATGACCTTGAATTCAATATCCTCCTGCCTCCACCTCTAAAATATTTGGAATACCAGTAGGCATTGAACCATCTTGCTTGGCTTTGGTTTTTCCTTCTTTTCTTTTTTATTTGTTTTTGAGATGCGTTCTCTGTGTAGCCCTGGCTGTCCTGGAACTCACTCTGTAGACCAGGCTGGCCTCAAACTCACAGAGATGTACCTGCTTTTGTTCCCCCTACACCCTCTGAATGTGCTGGGATTAAAGGTGTGCGACCCCTTTACCCAGCTATTCCTGGCTTTGGAAATTGCACTATTTAATTGTAGTTTGTTCTTCGTCTATTAACTACCAATCCTCTACTCATTTATCTATCCATCCATCCATCTACCTATCTATGTGTCTGTCTGTCTGTCTGTCTATCAAGATAGGGTCTTGCTATATTGTCCAGGCTGGTCTTGAACTCTTGGACTCTTCTGCCTCAGCTCCTGTAGTTGATGTGCCAGGTGTGCATCCTTTCAACCAGTTTCAGAAGCAGCGTTTGGAGGCAGGGCTCCTCCTCACTTCATCCTCATGCAGGAGACCGTGGGAGTCGACTCTGTGTGATTAGACTCCCAGCTCTGATTTTCATGCTGGCTCTGCCACTCACTTGGTTTCTCTGTTTGAGAAAATGACTTGAACTTTTCTCGCTGAGCTCAGTTTCCTTATCCAGAGAAATGGAGAGGAAAAAAAAACAAAACAAAACAAAAAAAACACCCAATAAGGATTCAAAGTGACCTTTGACCTTGTATCACCCCCTGGGTCCTGCTGCTTTCACAATCCCATCTCACTTGTTGTCCTTAACACCTCCTGCATCCACTGGAATATTCTTCCGGACAGATGAACAGCCCTGCTTCTTTCTATATGGACAAGACCCAAAGGTCAAAAGGTCATCTTCTTGGCTAGGCTGTATCACTCCCCCCCCCCCCAGTGTTACTCTGTTATATCACACTGGCTGATTTTTTTCCCAGAACACCTACCAGTAACTATAAGCTTATGTATCTACTCACCTCTTTATGGATGGCTCACACACATGAGCACATCAGCTCCCTGGGGGCAGGGCTTCCCTACTGTATTTGATACTGTGTATTCAGTGCCTGGCAGGTAGGCAGTACACACTCATTAAGTCTCTATTAAATGAGTGGAAGCTATAAGCATAAGACAGCCAGTCAATTCCTGCTAAATAATGCCCAAGCTGTCTAATTACTATGGATATACAGGTGCCCAGCATGTACCAGGATGCCAGAAATACACGGAGATACCAGGACAGAGCAACTATCACTAGGCCATGCTTCTGTCTCCTCCTGGACCAGGCCAATGAATTGAAGACCGCCTTCGTGGATTGCCGCTCAGGATTAGAACATGTTTGTGCTTGGGAATTTGGAATGTGGTTTCTTGTAGATGTATATAACCTTTTAAAAAGTTTTATTTTTTACCATGATTTTATGTGTAGAGGCGTTTGTTTGCATGTGTGTCTGTGTACGACATTAGTGCCTGCAGAGGAGATGCCCTTGGACAGGAGTTACAGACGATACAGGTGCTGAGAATCAAACCCCAGTCCTTTGGAAGAGCAGCCAGTGGGCACTCTCGCTCTCGATCTCTCCCTTTCTCTCTTCTTTGTGAATTCCAACATAGATGAAATCTACCCATCTCCCCATTCTTTTGTATCTGCCTTCTCTGTCCTTGCAACCTCCCCACCAAAAGAAAATAAAAAAAAAAACAAAAAACCCCAAAAATTAAATAAATAAAAACAAACAAAACAAAACAAAAAAGCCTCTCATCATGAAAGCCGCAATGTGTCCCAGTGTGTCCCACAGTATACTTCTCTGTCCACACTTGTTTGCTTGGAAATGTCTATTGCAATGAGCCAGTGGTCTAGTCTGCAGCCTCTGGCTTCTGCCACACTATCAGTGCTGGCTCCTCACCAGGACTCCTCTCGGATACCCTGTTGTTGCCCCGTGTCATGGAGATCCTGCAGCTTTGGATCTGTAGGGTGGTCTCCTTCATGTGCTCCGGCAGTTCATAGATGGGGTAGATGTGGGCCAACCCAGAGCCCTGGGTCTGGGCCGGGGAGGTAGCTGAGCTGGTCAGCCCTCAGTTCTCCCTCCCACACACCATCAGGGCGGGCTCTCCAGCACCGCCTTCACTTGGTGAACCAGTTCACTTACCGCTGCAGCCCGCTAGGGGCAGGGCCAGCTCGCCAGCTTTCTCATCCTCTGTGCAAGCTCACTGGCACCCATGCCAGTTCTACTGTGCTGTCCAGGCAAGGAGCAGGGCCCACTCACCTCCCAGTGCTACAGCCACCAAGTTAAGGGGTACCAGCTCTCCCACTTGCCTCAAGTGCGGGGGTTGAGGGGAATCTCTCCCTGGCCAATGACACCTCAAGGCAGACAAAACAGCCAGTGTTCTTAACCACTGAGCCATCCCTCCATCTCCATCTGTAAATTTCTTGAACTAATTTTCTCTGCTACATAATTGAATAATTTTCTGGGCAAAGTGGTACACCCCTGAAATCCCAGCATTTGGAAAGTGTAGCCAGAAGTGTCAGGAGCTCAGTGTCATTCTTGGCTACAGGGCAAATTTGAGGCTAGCCTGGGCTACATGAGACTGTTGCAAAAACCAAAACAAAACACACACCAAAAAAAAAAAATAAAAAATAAAAAAATGCCCAGGCTGTGGCGGTGCATGCCTTTGATCCTAGAGCTCAAGAGGCAGAGGCAGGTGGATTTCCGTGAGTTTGAGGCCAGCCTGGTCTACAGAGTGAGTTCCAGGATAGCCAGAGAAATACTATCTCAACAAACAAACAAAAACAAAGAAAGCACCCAAAACATTTAATTTGTAAGAAAGTTGATATTTTCCACGCTCCACTGTGTCACCTTGCAGATCTCCCGATAGGAGGCCTCTAGAGGAGCGAGATTTCGACTCCCTTAAACCTCAGTTTCTCTATTTTAAAATGGGCTGAAGCGAGGTATGGGGGCACATACCAATAATTCTAACACCTCGAGGGGCTGAGGCTCTCATGATTCTAGGAGTTCAAGGCTAGCCTGGGCAACTTAAAAAGACACTGTCTCAAAATAAAAATAAATGAACAAGCAACCAACCAAATAGATAAATAAATGGAGTCGGGCTGGTGTGGAGTGTATCTTTTCTAGAAGAGGAAAGAGACAGCTCCATGCAGTGTCTTCGCGGGTCTGTCCCTTCTGGTTCCCACCAATGAATCCCTCTGTTTTCCCAGGATGACGAGGTGGTCCTGCAGTGCAGCGCCACTGTGCTCAAGGAGCAGCTCAAGTTGTGTCTGGCCGCGGAGGGGTTCGGCAACCGCCTCTGCTTCCTGGAACCCACCAGCAACGCGCAGGTCTGTGAGCACAGTGCACGGGAGGAGGGCAGGGTCGGGTCCTAAAAAAAAAAAAAAAGGCTCTGGAGCCTGCAAGGGGGGTGCTAATCGGAAAGAGTGATCCACGAATAGGGGAAAGGGGCGTGGCCTGAGATGGGATGAGCGGAATCTAAGGCAGGTAGGGAGAGTCTGAGGATGGGCGGTTGCCTGAGGTGAGACCTGAAGGGCGGAGCCTGGGATTGGGGCGGGGTCTAAAGAGGGGCAAGATCTGAGACAAATCCGGTCTGAAGAGTAAAAGGCGGGGCCTGAGGTGGGATAAGATTAGAGGTGTAGGTAGGGGCTCTGAAGTGAAAAGTGTGGGGCCTGAGGTGGAGGTGGAGCCTAATGTGAGACAGAATTTGAGGTAGGTGGACTGGTGTTTGAAGAACAAAAGGCGGGGCCTAGGGTGGGGGCGGAGTCTTAGGTGGGTGGTGAAGGGTGAGAGGAGGGTGAATGCCAGGAAGGATTCCTATGGGCCCCGAGAATGGTTGGTCATGGATCTCAGGAAGGACGGGCAAATATCAAAGGAGGAGGAGACCTAGGCAGTTTAGAGGAAAGGGAACCTAACAGGAGAGGACTGGGTCCCATGGGAGACGGAAGAGTATAAGGCACCTGTGCTTTGTGGCTTTGAGGGCTCAAGGCATGGAGGGAAGTTAGAATCTGAAACACAGATGGCTTTGAATTCAAGAGTAGAGGGGTCAGATATCCAGGAGAGCTTTAGTAAGGGTTGTCAGGAGGGCATGGAGATCGAGAGGCCAGGCAAGCCTGTGGTCTGAGGGTGAGGTGTAGTCAGGTGAGAGAGAAGGGGACCAGAGGAGAGGGCGTGGGAACGGAGAGAAGGAGATGGTGTGTGCTGGTGGTGGTGATGGGTCAACAGACATCTGAGGGAGTTTAGGGATCTGAGGGGACAGTGTGTCTGTCTGTCTGTCCTGTGGTATGACTGGAAAGGTAGGGACAAAGACCAGATGTAGTGTTCTAGGATTGGAGAGATTTGGGTCATTTGCAGGAAAGGCACTTCGTGGGAGTGGGGTCAGAGTGAGGGCTTCCTAGGAGACCAGGGAACGTGGAATGGTGGAGTGACGCAGGTGATCCGGAAGTTTCTATGGAGTTGGGTGAGTTGGAGGAATTTGAAGGAGGAGGCCGGAAGAGGTGTTTCCTGTGTTGTTGGCAAAGATTTGATGTGCATGATGCCTGGCAGGGTCAGGGGCTTCCTTTGAGGTGAGGATTGGGTCTGTGCGTCTGGGAGTGTGACTATCCAGGTTCAGGAATGGATGGGGCATTGTGGGGAACAGTGCTTGAGAGGCTTCCCGCTCCAGTAATATTTATTCACCCCACTTTAGAATGTACCCCCTGATCTGGCCGTCTGCTGCTTCATCCTGGAGCAGTCTCTGTCAGTTCGAGCCCTGCAGGAGATGCTGGCTAATACTGTGGAGGCTGGTGTAGAGGTAAGGCTCCACTGCCAAGGAGCAGGGGACACGGACGAAGGTGGATGAGGGGACCTGGGGGTCATTCACCATGTGCTTCTTCTTCCTCTCTCTGCCCTGCCCCCACAGGCCCTCAATTTGGATAAGTGGGTAGGTCTGGCCTTGGGTGTCATCTGTCTTTCCTATCACTCCTGACCCCAGGCCTGCTGCTCAGGCCCACATCCTGAACACAGGGGCTGGGGGATTTCCCCCACCCCAGATGTCAGGGGCTGTGGAGCCCAGAACAAGCCAGGCAGGAAGGAAGGAGGGAGCAAGGGGCTTCTGAACCCCTGTTCCCTGGCCCGTTCCTTTCTCTTCTTTCTATCCTCCCCACCCTGCCCGTCACTGCATGGGACATCTTCCCTCCCCTCCCCTCGTCCCAAGTGTGGGTCTGCCATCTGCCCATGTGGCCCCATGACATGGCTCCCTCAGAGCACGGGCATGGGAGAGCCGTGATGGAGGCATGATGCTGTCAAGGAATTGGATTCACCTCCCTCCTCCAAAGGGCCAAGTTTCCTCCTCGTGCATGGGATGTGTGTCAGTACTAGGGAGTCGCTCCATCCCCATGGTTGAGAGTCACACGCCTAGCAACAGCAGGACTGTCCTGGTGCAGATAGACTAGAGCTCAGCGATTTTATGATGGTAGATGGGATACTGGGCTCTCTTGAGTGACCCTGATCACCTGGAAGATGAAGTCACTCCTTGGGTAACTTCAGGACCTGGTGTAGAAGAGGAAAGAGGTGGGATGATGGCAAGGTGGGCTTTGTAGTTTTGTGCTTTTAAATAGAGCCTTTTGTATCCCAGTCTGGCCTCAAATCTCTAAGTAGCTGAGATTAACCTTGAACTCTGATCCTCTTGCCTCTACTTTCCAAGTGCTAGGATTACAGACTTCTGAGCCTTGGGGAGTGTCAAACATTCCATGTCTAGGCTTCCCAGAGACAGCCCCTGCTTCTATAGATGGGGAAACAGATGTAGACATATGCTGGGGACTTGAGCTGCGATTTCCTGCCTGTGCATACCATTTTATGGGTTCATACATCCACTTGTGAATAAGCCATGTATTTTAGAAGGTGTTATAAATCTGGGACTCTGTGCTCACTCTGTGCTCTCCCCTTCTAGTCATCCCAGGGCGGGGGACACAGGACACTCTTGTATGGCCATGCCATCCTGCTCCGGCACGCACACAGCCGTATGGTGAGTGTACTGACCACTGGTGCAGGCAGAGGAGCGGGTGCAGGCCTGCCAGGAGGCTGACCTCGCTTTCCCACCCTAGTACCTGAGTTGCCTTACCACCTCCCGATCCATGACTGACAAGTTGGCCTTTGACGTGGGATTACAGGAAGATGCAACAGGTGCAGGGGCTATGGGCAGGGGGTGTGACGGGCGTCCCAAATCAGAGAACAGAAAATCTGCAGAACTCTAGAGGTGGGCACGAGGCTGCCCTGGAGCCAGGAACAGGGACTGTGGTGCAGAGGGTCTGGACATGGAGCTGGGCACATTTCTCTATAGGAAGACGAGGTGGGGATTTATAGACTCCGGGGTCTGGAAGGCTCAGTGAGTACCCTGGTGAAGAGCATTGTGGGAAACCATTATCCTGACAGTCACCCCGCTCTTAGGGGAGGCCTGTTGGTGGACGATGCACCCAGCCTCGAAGCAGAGGTCTGAAGGAGAGAAGGTTCGAGTTGGGGATGACCTCATCCTTGTGAGTGTCTCCTCTGAGCGATACCTGGTGAGTAACCTGGTCCCCTGATGGCTCCTCCTGCCCCTGTAGGGACACATGGATTTGCCCCACCTCTCATCATTGGCTTGCACGGTGTGTCTCGGGCCCTGTGTTCTAACTCAGAACCCCTGGTTTTCTGACACCCATATTTCTGAGATCTAGTTACCCTCCACACCTCCCTGCCCGGCCTCCACCACCACCTTTGCCTAACTTGCTCGCATTTTCCTGATTTGTGACCTCCAACTTTCTGCCTCCGTTCTGTGTATTTCCCGGCGTCTACCCCTGATTGCTGGCCACTGATTCTCAACTCTCGCTAATCTCATCTCCTCTGACCACCACACCTTGGTTGCCCACAGCACCTGTCAACCGCAAGTGGGGAGCTCCAGGTTGACGCTTCCTTCATGCAGACTCTGTGGAACATGAACCCCATCTGCTCTGGTTGTGAAGAAGGTGAGGACTCCAGGCTTCTGGCCCCTAAGACGAGCCCATCAAAACAGGTCCACAATGGTGCTTCCTCAGATACGCCCAAACGGAGTCTTGGGGTCTCACACTTCAGATCTCTGAGTTATGGTCTTCACATCGCATTTCTTACTGACCAGAAGCCCAGATCTCCAGGCCCCAAATTCACTCCACTCCCAAACTCAGACCCCAAAGCTCCCCAAGACAAATTCAGACCTCAAGGTCTGTGTTCTGTTGGAACCCCCATTTGTCCCTGCACAAGCTGGGACACCCCCATCTGCTCTTCCCCCAACCCTGACTGCAAAGAGAAAACTCCAGGCTAACAGGTCATCACCCCTTGCCTCTGTGTTTGTGGCAACCCACCCAAGAATGCCTGCCCAGGGGCTTAGCTTTTGATCATATATATGCACAATCCCAGCGCCTAGCTGACACATCATCACCCCTTGCCTAAAATCTATAAAACCCCCTTGCATTAGTTAGCCCCGTGTGTGATATCCCCGGCCCGGTTCCTTGGAACTGGTGAACTGGCTCAGGAGCAGCATCTAATAAACCTGCCTTTATCTATTTTTAATCTGGTCTAATCTGGCCCAGATTGCAAAAAAACTTATTATTAGTCAGACCCCTACACTCAGATCCACAGTGTAAAGACCCTTAGACTTCAGTTCTCAGTCATAAGAACAGGCCAAAGCCCTGAAATCTAGACCTCAGATCCTAACCCATGACCCCGTCAGACCTCAGACCTTATCCTGCCAGCTTTGGACTCTCAAAACTTTTTAATTAAAATTTGTGTGTGTGTGGAGGGGAGCGTGCACATGTGTGTAAAGGTCAGAGGGTAACTTATTGGGGTCAGTTCTTTTCTCTCACTGTGTAGGCTGTGAAGATTGAGCTCAGGTTGCCAGGCTAGGTGTCAGGTGCTAATACCTGCTAAGCTATTAGAATTCCAAGAACTCATAAAAAACAACAAAACAAACCCCCCCAAATAACTAACCAACCAAAACCCAGAAAACAAGGCTGGAGAGATGGCTCTGCAGTCAAGAGCACAGGCTGCTCTTCCCAGGTGACCCAGATTTGATTCCCAGCTCCCACAAGGCAGCGCACAACCTTCTGTAACTTCAGTCCCAAGGGATCTTCTGGTCTCTGTGGGTACCAGGCCCACAAGTAGTGCAAGATATTCATACAGGTGAAACACCCCCCGCCCCTCCCCCAGACATACAAACACACACACACAATCACACACACACAGAGACACCCATACACACATACATACATACATACACAAACACACAGACACATACAAACACACACACAGACACCCCCCTATACACACATACATCCACTCACAAACATACACATCCACACACACACAAACACATACATACACAAACACATACACACACATACATATACAGACACACACACACACACACACACACACACACACACACACACACACACACACACGCCAAAGCCTCAGGGGCCGGGGAGATAGCTCTGTGGTAAAATTTTTGCTGTGGAACCATGGGGAAATGAGTACGATCCTCAGCACCTATGTTTTTAAAAAGCTAGCTTTAAGCCTAGTGGTGGTGATGGCGGCGGCACACGCCTTTGATCCCATCACTTGGAAAGCAGACAGGCAGACCTCTGAGCTCCAGGCCAGCCTGGGCTACAGAAAGAGTTCCAGCCAGGACTGTTGCACAGAGAAATCCTGTCTTGAAAAACAACAACAAAAAACCCCACAAACAAACAAACAAACAAACAAACAAAAAACACAAAAGAAATCAAAAGCCAGGTTCAGTGTCATGAACCGCCTGTGATTCCAGTGTTTGGTGGGCAAGACAGGAGGGTCCCTGGGACTTCCTGGACAACCAGTTGAGCCGGGTCAGCGAGCTCCAAGCTCAATGAGAAACTCACCCCCAGGTCCAATGCTCCCCAAAGTAAAACGAAGAATGACTGCGGAACACACCCAGTGCTGACCTCTGGCCTCCACATGCGTGTGCACACACCTGTCTGAGCACCTGCAAACATAACTACACACACGTGCACATACAAACATGTACACAGACATACACAGAGAGCCCCAGCTGAACAAAGGGAAAGACCCCACAAAATCACACGTGTAAACTCCCCCAAAAGCAAACCAAAGAAAAACAAAAAACAAAAGCTCCTACCAAATATTCCAATCTTAGGTTCTATAGTAAGACTCCAGAAAATGTTTTAATATTATATATACATATTATAATATATATATAAAACATAACATATAACATGATATTATATACAGGGTTACAGAATATTAATTAACTGATTGATAATATATTATATTATATATTCTGTTATATATTATATATAATATATTATATGTTATATATTTTATATACTATATGTAATATAACATAATTTATAATATATATTATATTATAAAATATGTGTACTATCTAATAAAACATATACTATATATTTATTTTATTTTATGTGTATGGCTGTTTTGCCTGCGTGTATGTTTGTGCACCATACATGTGCCTGGGGTCTGCAGAGGCAGAAGATCATGTTGCATCCCCTAGAACTGGAGTTATAGATAGACAGATCTGAGCTGCTTCATGGGTGCTAGGGACAGGATCCACTCCTCTGCAATGGCAGCGAGGGCTCTTAAATGCTGAGTCATCTCTCTAGCCCCCTTATCATTTAACTACAAAGCTCAGGTCCTTCCAAACTCATACTCCTGAGCTCAGAGTCTCAAACTCAGAACCTTGACCTCATATATCAGCCTAAGATCCCCCAAACCAACACTCAGTATTGAAGTTCTTACTGCCAGCTCTAGCCTCAGAGACAACCATTGCACCTCTAAACCCGAACCTCAGGCCTCAGAACACAGACTCCAACAGCAGGGAGCACTAGCCCCAATCCTCTGACTGAATAATCTGAGCCCAATCTCAAAGGTCCAGAGAACCCTAAGTCACAGACTCCAAGTCCCCTGACCTTATTCTGGCATGTCCAGATCCCTATGGGTTGGTCTCCACCCTCAGATCCCAAAACTCAATCCTCACCTTTCAGTCCTTAAACATAGTCCAGATCACAGGGCGTCCACTGCAGGGCATCACTCCCCAGCCCTGCCCTTAACCTCCACAGGGGAGATGTAGGACTCCACGCTGACAGATATCCGGGCCTTTCTGGGGCTCTTGCCTGACAGCAGTCATCTCTCCTTGATCTTCCTCAGGCTTTGTGACTGGAGGTCATGTCCTCCGCCTCTTTCATGGACATATGGATGAATGTCTGACCATTTCCCCTTCTGACAGTGATGACCAACGCAGGTCTGAGCCTGGGACTAGGAGACCTGGGGTCTGGGGTAGGGGTGGGGAGGAAAGATTGGTTGGGGCTTTGTGCTTTTTAGCTTTCTGACACTGTGACGAAATGCCTGAGAAAGTCAACTTGGTAAAAGAAAAGGTTATTTTGGCTCATGGTTTCAGTCCATGACTGCTTGGCTCCTATTACTTTAGGTGGGTGGCACAGGACATTATGGTAGCAGTATGTGGCAGACGCTGTTTCTACTTTATGACATTGGGCCAAGGTTCTAATATTCCAGTGACATAACCTCTTTCCCTAGGCTCCCTCCCAAAGGCTCTACCACTCCCCAATAGTCCTACAGGGTGGGGACATGGGCTGTTAGTGTCTATCTCAGACCCTCTGGACAGGGTTAGGGACTGGAGCCTGCACTCTTGACCTTGTTCTCTTCCATATCCCCAGGCTTGTCTACTACGAGGGAGGGCCTGTGTGCACTCATGCCCGCTCCCTGTGGAGGCTAGAGCCGCTGAGAATCAGGTGCAGTGGGGGAGGGTTGGGGAGAGGTTGGGGACTACTCTGCAGCCTGGGAGGGGAGAAAGGGTCTTGAAGGAGATATGAAGAAGATACTGGAAGGTTTGGGGGGGCAACCTTGGGAGCCTGAGAGAGATGTAGGTCCTCAGGGATCCTGGAGCTCTATAGGAAGAGCCCTTGGGGAAGGTGGGAGGTTCCTGCAGAGTCAGCACCCTGGAGACAGCTGGGGAGCTCTGCAGAGTGTTCAGGACCGACAAGAGGACTGGAGCTGCTGAGCAGGGAGGAGGGGGCTCTAAGAAAGATCTAGGGAGCCCTAGAAGAGAGATGACGGAGGAGTTGCAAGCCAGGACTATGACATTAATGGCTACTAGGGAGGGATCCCCTGATTCTCCTCACTTTCACCCTCCATAGCTGGAGTGGAAGCCATCTCCGCTGGGGCCAGCCACTAAGAATCAGGCATGTGACCACAGGGAGGTACCTTGCGCTCACTGAGGACCAAGGCCTTGTGGTGGTTGATGCCAGCAAGGCCCACACCAAGGCCACTTCCTTTTGCTTCCGAATCTCCAAGGTCAGTGTGCGTGTGCGTGTGCGTGTGCGTGTGTGTGTGTGCACGTCCTTGCTCACCTGCAGCCCTGGTCCCCTCTAACCTCCTAGCTGTCAGCTAGAATCTTGCTTGGGGTCGCCCATGACATCAGGCAGAGAAGGCTGACCTCTGTCTCTTGTCCCTGTAGGAGAAGCTGGATATGGCCCCCAAGAGAGATGTGGAGGGCATGGGGCCTCCCGAGATCAAGTATGGAGAGTCGCTCTGCTTTGTGCAGCATGTGGCCTCAGGCCTGTGGCTCACCTATGCTGCCCCAGACCCCAAGGCCCTGAGGCTTGGGGTACTCAAGAAGAAGGTAGGTTCCAGGTAGGGGTGGGTGTGTGAACAGGGGTAGGGATGGGGTGCAGTGTTTATTACCTAGCTTATTGGGAGCCTTATAATGAGACTAGGGTAGACAGGAAAAAAAGGAGGAGTGTGTGCATGTGTGTGTGTGTGTGTGTGTGTGTGTGTGTGTGTGTGTGTGTAGAGAGAGAGAGAGAGAGAGAGAAGCAGAGATATAGACACACAGAAATAGAAAACTAGAGAGCCAGACACACACACACAGAGTAACAAATAATAAGGGCCAGCAAAATGGCTCAGTGGACAGAGGAGCTTGCTGCCAAGCCTAAGGCCTTGACTTTGACCCCTAGAACCTGTATGGAGGGGACTGGCTTCTGCAGGTTGTCTTGGCTGCACACACCCACATCCACTCCCCACAAGAATCTTCCAAATAATAACAGGCTGAAAATAATACTCGTAAATTATATTGGCAGGGCCTGGTGGGTCACACCAATAACTCTAGAAGCAGAGGGAAGACTGTGAGTTCGAAGTCAGCCTGGACTGCATAGTGAAACGTTATTTCAAAGGACCCCAAAGAAAAAGCGCCAGGGCTCTAGTTCAGTGTGGGACCTGTGTAGCATGCATGAAGCCCTAGGTTCCATCCCCGTCACCCTTCCTGACCTCTCTGTGCCTGCACACCCAGGCTATACTGCACCAGGAAGGCCACATGGATGATGCATTATCACTGACGCGATGCCAGCAGGAGGAGTCCCAGGCTGCCCGGATGATATACAGCACAGCAGGCCTGTACAACCAGTTCATAAAGTAAGCCCACACACTCTCTCTTAGCCACGTATGCGCCTGACACTCCTGACAAGCCCTCTTCAGAGACCTCTGACATCCACAGCCTTTGACTTCTGATTTAGACAGCATGACCTTCGACCTCATATTCCCGATCATCACCTAACTTTTACACCAGCACCCAAACCCTTGACTGGCCCTCTCCAGTCCTGATTCCTTCCATGATCCCCTGTGCCTGCTACTCACAGGGATCAAGGCCTTTCTATTTCCCTGTCCTCTTCCCCCACACTCCCCTCCCCGTGGGAACTCTGTGAGAGTCCAGCACGGTGGTGGTTCCCAACTCCTCCTGAGCGCTGTGGTCCCCACAGGGGTCTCGATAGCTTCAGCGGGAAGCCACGGGGCTCCGGGCCACCGGCTGGATCAGCCCTGCCCATCGAGGGCGTCATCCTGAGCCTACAGGACCTCATCGGCTACTTCGAGCCGCCTTCGGAGGAGCTGCAGCACGAGGAGAAGCAGACTAAGCTGCGCAGCCTGCGCAACCGACAGAGCCTCTTCCAGGAGGAGGTGAAGTTATCGTGTGAAGGATGGGGCTTGGAAGGGGCGGAGTCAGGGGAGGAGCGCGAGAGAGGGCAGGGCCAGTAGGAAAGTGAAGGACTCTGCTTCAAGGAGGGGGCGGGCGTTGCTGATGGGCGGGACCTTGTGGGTGGGCGGGAACAAGTGAGACATGGAGTGGAGCTGTGTGAACTTGTGGCCAAGCACTGAGTCAGAGGCTCCTAACGATGGGGCTTTTGGGTTGGAGTCTGTGGGATCTGGCTTTTTCGGGTGAGAGGGCAGTACCAGAGTGGGGTGTGTCAGTGGTAGGGAATGTGTCTATACTAAGGCATAGCCTGGCCCCTCCTCTCCTGATGAGGAAGATGGATCATAGTAACAATAACAAAACTTCTGACAGGGTGGAATTAGTACATTATATGCAGGGCGCTTAGATACAGTACAGATAAGTGGGTTCAGGAAGAGACCCTATCTCACAAAAAAAAAAAAAAAAAAAAAGGTGTGATTAAGAACATGTACTGCTGTATCGGAGGACTCAAGTACCCATAGCTGGTGGCTCACAAACGCCTAAACTCTAGCTTAGAGGTGCCTCTGGCCTCCACAGGAACGCACAGTCACACACACAAACCCTCACACATGCGTGTATTTAAAAATAGTGACGTAAAGCTTTGGGAAAAAAAGATGGTTGACCTGAAGCTCGTCTTTGATCCTAGTGCTTGGGAGGCAGGAGCAGGAGGATCTCTGTAAGTTCAAGGCCCAGCCTGGTCTACATAGCAAGTTTCAGGCCAGTCAGAGCTACAAACTGAGACAAAACATAAAACCAAGATGCCAAATAACAGAGAAGACACCCAGAAGTTGACCTGTGGTCTCTACAGGTACAAGAGTGCACACCTGTGCATGAACAAATACATAACACACACACATTGTCTCAAAATGTAAAGATATGAATGACTTTCAGGTATCATCTGGAATTCTTTTGTTTGTTTGTTTGGTTGTCTTTGGCACTCACTCTGTAGACCAGGCTGGCCTCGAACTCACAGAGATCCACCTCCTGAATGCTGGGATTAAAGACACGTGCAACTACTACTCCCAGCTTGATGCTTTTTTGTTTTTTTGAAATTTCTGTGAGGCCCAGTTTGTCTGTCTATCTGTCTGTTTTTTCTTGCTACTTCTTTGTTTAGTGATGAATCTTTTTGTTTTTGGAGGGAAGGTTTCTCTTTGTAGCCCTGGCTGTCCTGGAACTCACTCTGTAGACCAGGCTGGCCTCGAACTCAGAAATCCACCTGCCTCTGCCTCCCAAATGCTGTGATTAAAGGCGTGCGCCACCACTGCCTGGCTCCCTCTGGAATTCTTAAGCGCAGAAAGGAAATACATGCAGATACATTTCATTCAGGCATTAATATAATGTCATTAGTTGTAAATTTAATATTCTTTAATAAAGCACTATGTTATGAATAAGTTTCTTTATATAGAAACATGCATAAAGCAACTAACTCATTGATGAAATATTGTGTCCAGAGCTGAGCACAATAGCTCATGCTTATAGTCCCAACTACTTGGGAAGGTAAAGTAAGGTCATTTGAGCCCAGGAGTTTGGGGCTAGCCTGGGTCACACAGCAAATATACTCCTTTTCCCTCCCCCACCCCTCCCCCTCCCCCTTGCCCTTGGCCCCTCCCCCTTGCCCTTGGCTGGCCATGACCTTGCAGTAGGGAAGACTGACCTGCTCCTTGTGCTCATTCCTAGGAACTGCAAGTGTATGGGTGCTGGGGAACAAAATCAGGATTTCGTATGTGCTAAACAAATATTAACAACTGAGCTACATCTCCAGCCATGACACCATCTTTTTAAAATTAAAAAAAAATATATAATTAATGTTTATTTTATGGGCTAGCCTGGGCCCATTTGTTTTGTGCCTGCACCTATGTCTGTGTGGCGTGTCATAAGACCTGGAACTGGAGTTACAGACAGTTGTGAGCTGCCATGTGACTGATGGGAATTGAACCAAGGTCCTCTAGACGAGCAGCCAGCGCTCTCTTAACCACTGAGCCATCTCTTCAGACTCTCTAGCCCCTAAAAATAAAAATTTTAAGGCAGGGTGGTGGCACATCAGAATTTGGGAGGCAGAGGTAGAAGGATTTCCACAAGTTCAAATCCAGTCTGCCCTATTTAGTTACTACCAAGTCTAGTCTGGTTTACACAATAAGATCTTGCTTCAAAAATTCTAGTAAGTCAGGTTTGGAGGCTTACATCTATAAAACAAGCACTTGGGACATGGGAATTATCACCAATTCCAGGACAGCCTGGACTACAGAGTGAGGCCTTCTTTCAAATAAACAGAACCATATTTATCCAGACATTTGTAGGAATCCCCTATAGTTTTGCTGTGAGTAATAAATGGCTCAATAGTTGATAATTCACCATTCGTGTGATTTTACAGAATGTTACTGTGAAGAATGAGAATTAGTTGTGTATATTTTACACACATTCTCTATGTGTGTTAGGATTCACACAATAAAAGGGCTGGAGAGAATGCTCCATCAAAGTGCATAAGAAACTGAGTTAGATTCTCAGAACCCACCATGTAAAAATATCAGGCATGCTGGTAAACACTTGAAGTCCCAGCAGTGGGGAGGCAGAGACAGGCAGATCCCCAAGGCTTGATGGCCAGCCAGTGTAACCTAAGTGGTAGACTCTGGGCCAGTGAGAAACTCTGTCTCTAAGGAGATAGGAGTTCTTTGGCCTCCAAAGAACATTGGTGCATATATGTACGTGGTCATCTGCATACACACACATGCACAAAATACTCAGAATAGGGGCTGGAGTGATGGCTCAGCTGTTAAGAACACTTGCTGCTCTCTCAGAGTACTTGGTTTCAGTTCCTTGCACCTACAGAGCAGATTACAACTATCTACAACTCCAGTTCTAGGAGATCTGACTTCCTCCTTTGACTTCTGCAGCCACCAGGCATAAAAATGGCTCACTTACATCCTTGCAGGCAAACACACACACACACACACACACACACACACACGCACACGCACATGCACACGCACACATATATTTTCAGAATAGCTGGGTACATTGGTACACACATTTAACATAAGAATTCTGGAGGAAGAGGTTAAGTAGATCTCTATGAGTTTAAAACCAGCTTGGTCTGCAGCCAGCCAAGACTACATAGTGAGACGAAAAGAAGAAAAAACATTAAAATGTCAGAGGGGAAGAGTAAAAAAAAAAATCTCTTATTTATTATTAAGTGGTAAAAGTGAACTGCTCCAATTGTGACCAGGAGTGGGGTGTCTGGAAACAATTAAAATGGAGAGAAAACAGTAGATCACAGAGGCACAAACTCAGCCTAATGTTAATAAGGGCGTATTATACTGGAGACTGAGCCGAAGGGCACATGAACAGGTTTGATGAGTCGAGGAGAAGAAGGCAATAATCCTGGAGACATAAGAGCTAAAGAAACTCGGTTACCTCTGGGGATTCAACCATTACCTATCTCAGAAATATGATTTAGGGAATCTAGCAAAGACTGGGCCAGGAACTCCTGATGTCAAGCGTTCATTTCTTCACCCCAGGGGATGCTCTCCCTGGTCCTGAATTGCATTGACCGCCTCAACGTCTACACCACCGCCGCCCACTTTGCCGAATTTGCAGGGGAGGAGGCAGCCGAATCTTGGAAAGAGATTGTGAACCTGCTCTATGAGCTTCTAGGTAAGGGGCACAGAGCTGACTTCCCCGAGGGCACCCAGATGCTCTGTCCTAATGCATCCAACCCTCATGCCCCCTACAGCGTCTCTGATCCGTGGCAATCGCACCAACTGCGCCCTCTTCTCCACAAACTTGGATTGGCTGGTCAGCAAACTGGATCGTCTGGAGGCCTCATCAGGTAGGAGGGCCCAGGAGAGGGAGATGGAAAGGTTGGGGGGGAGGCCACCCCACCTCACCTCTCCTGTGGCCCCGGCAGGCATCCTGGAGGTGCTGTACTGTGTCCTGATTGAGAGTCCCGAGGTGCTGAATATCATCCAGGAGAATCACATTAAGTCCATCATTTCCCTCTTAGACAAGCATGGGAGGAACCACAAGGTTGGCCCGCATCTCTGACCCTCCCCCATCCCAGGTCCGCCCGCCTCTGCCTCCAGTGCGCTGGGATTAAAGGCGTGTGCACCACGCCTGGCTAGCCTCCCTCCCCCTGACCTCTGAACTTGACTTCCAGGTTCTGGATGTGCTATGCTCACTCTGTGTGTGCAATGGTGTGGCTGTACGCTCCAACCAGGATCTCATTACTGAGAACCTGCTCCCGGGCCGCGAACTCCTGCTGCAGACAAACCTCATCAACTACGTCACCAGGTGTGGCTCTTAACCCCGACCTGGACCCCAACATGACCTCAGGCTCAGAGCCTCTCAAGCCTCCCCCTGACCCAGAGACTCCAACTCAAGGGATGTCTCTTTCTCGTCTCCCTATCCAGCCTCGGGTCCTGGCTCATGCTTTGTCTCTAATTCTTTCTTCTCTTTAGCCTCGGCTTTGTCCATCTTTCTTCTTTCCTGTTTCTTCTTTCTCTTTGCCTGTTTCTGTCCTTCTCTCTTCCAATTTCTTCTCCCTGGCTATCTCTCATCCTCTCTCTTTATCTCTTCAAAAGGATATTTTATGTATGTGTGCATGCATGTGTGTGTATCTGCGTATTACTTGCAAGCCTAATGCCCACAGAGGATAGGGGATCAGATTCCCTGAAACTGGAGTTACAGTTGGTCTCCAAATGAGTGCTGGGAATTGAACCCAGATCCTTTGCAAGGGCTGCTAGTGTTCTTACCCTCTGAGCCAGCTCTCCAGCCCCTCTCTCTTTATCTTTTGATGTCTGTCTCTCTCTCTCTCCTTCCTCTTTCTGGCTCTCCTCTCCATCTCTCCTGTCCTGTTTCTCCTGCAGCATCCGCCCCAACATCTTTGTGGGCCGAGCAGAGGGCTCCACGCAATATGGCAAATGGTACTTTGAGGTGATGGTGGATGAGGTGGCTCCATTTCTGACAGCCCAGGCCACCCACCTGCGGGTGGGCTGGGCGCTCAGCGAGGGCTACAGCCCCTACCCTGGAGGCGGCGAGGGCTGGGGCGGCAACGGGGTCGGCGATGACCTCTACTCTTACGGCTTTGATGGGCTGCATCTCTGGACAGGTATCTATACACTTCCAGGGGATTCTCACCCCTGGCCATTGACCCCAGAGTCCCCAAGATTCTGACAGCACACCTTGGGGTTTAAGAATTCTAACTCCCAGAAGAGGCAAACTGTTGGCCCCTTACCTCTCATTTGAGCCTAAATGTTGAACTTTCAGAATTCCAAACTTCACCTGTTTCCTCAAATCCTACAAGGGAGATCCCAGAAGACTGCCCCGATTGTTATGACCTCTGACCTTTGATTTATGACCTCAAAGTTCTCAGAACTCAAACTCTATGAAGATCAATATCTTACCACATATCTCCCAGGAACACTAATTTTAGGACAATCCATGGGAACCTTTGCTCATACAGATTCTAATATTGGGCCCCTACAGGATGTCTTAATAGCCACAACTTGTTGCAGAATCATGCTTTTGTGGGACCTTTGACCCTGGACCCCTTTCTGGTGACTTGTTGTAGGGCATGTGGCACGCCCAGTGACTTCTCCGGGACAGCACCTCTTGGCCCCGGAGGATGTGGTCAGCTGCTGCCTGGACCTCAGTGTCCCATCCATCTCCTTTCGCATTAATGGCTGCCCCGTGCAGGGTGTCTTCGAATCCTTCAATCTTGATGGGCTCTTCTTCCCTGTTGTGAGCTTCTCAGCTGGTATCAAGTGAGGATCCACCCCTGTCCCACTGTCCATCCCCAATCAGAAGCTGTCCTCCTAGAAGGCAGGGACAGAGAAGCCTGCTTTACAACTGATTGGTGGCCAGTTGTGGTCACACGAGAAGGGCTATGTGACCTCAGTGTGTGACCCTAGTGATCTCTGAGTCCTATGTCTGTCCAGGGACCTCCTAGTAACCCTAGAATCTCACGATGACTTTATAATGACTCCAGACTCTCACAGAGATGTCTCAATGAACCAAGACCATGCCAATGACCTCCAGTGACCCCAGACTCTTCCAATGACTTTAGCATTCGTTAGTGATCTAAGATCCTGTTTGATACCCCAGTGACCTCAGAGTCCCCGTGATGGTCTAATGAGCTCAGGCTTGCCCAGTGACTCCCTGTCACCTGTATACTCCAAAAGCATTTAACGGGCCCAGTCTTCCTGAGCACTCTCAACTCTATGAATTCCCATTTCATGCAAATCCTGTTTATTTTGTAATGATCGTAGAATTTAAATGACTTCTAAATGACTTTTGTGATACTAGGGAGGCAGCCCAAGACTGCTCAGGGTCCTCATACTCCCCTAGAACAGTGGTCCTCAAACGTTCACAGTTCTGCGGCCCTTTAATACGGCTCCTCATGCTGTGGTGCTCCCCAACCATAAAATTATTTTTGTTGCTACTTCAAAACTGTTAATTTTGCTACTATTCTGAATTGTAATGCAAATCTCTGTGTTTTCTGATGGGTCATGTGACCCCAAGGGCTGTTGTGCCTGACCCACAGGTTGAGAACCCCTGCCCTAGAACATTGCATTGACCCCAGAGCTGCTCACATATCCCTCACTAACTGCAGGCTATTTCCTTCCTCCCCACCCTCCTCCCTCAGAGTGCGCTTCCTCCTGGGTGGCCGCCATGGTGAATTTAAGTTCCTGCCCCCACCTGGCTATGCTCCATGCCATGAAGCTGTGCTCCCTCGGGAGCGACTCCATCTCCAACCCATCAAAGAGTATCGCCGGGAAGGGCCTCGGGGGCCCCACCTGGTGGGCCCCAGTCGCTGCCTCTCACATCTGGACTTTGTGCCCTGTCCTGTGGACACCATCCAGGTACTGCCTGCTCTGCAAGGGGTTTCTTTCTTCTAAACATTTATTTAAAGAATTATTTATTTTTAAATTGTCTTGGCTTCTATTGCTATGATAAAACACTGACTGAAAACAACTTGGGGAGGAAAGGGTTTGTTGCAGCCTATACTTCTACAACAGAGTCTATCAGTAAGGGAAGTCAGCACAGGGCCTCCTCAAGGAACTTAGAGGCTGAGGCCTTGGCACAGTGGTAGAACACCTACCTATAATCCCCCATGAGCAGCTGGGGGCATGGCTCAGTGGTAGAGCCCCTGCCTAGAATCCCCCAGTGAGGGGCTGGGGGCGTGGCTTAGTGGTAGAGCCCCTGCCTAGAATCCCCCAGTGAGGGGCTGGGGGTGTGGCTCAGTGGTAGAGCCCCTGCCTAGAATCCCCCAGGAGGGAGCTGGGGGTGTGGCTCAGCAGCATATGGCAATTGTCTGATGTGTATGAAGCTCTGGATTCCAGTCTCACCAGTGTGTGTAGAACTCCCAGTCAGATTCTCATCACTCTCTTTATAGAGAAGGATATAACTCAGCTGCTGGTGCAGCCAGTTTTTTTCTGAACAGTTTTCTGGATCTGACTCTAGCTCTGGTTGGATGGGTCTGGAAGCTCAATGAGAAGCAGCCCTAACTGTCTTCAAGGGTTCCCAGTCCACAGGGGCACATGGATCTGTCTGCCCCCAGGTGCTCCTTAATTTTTATGGTGCTGGGTCCTTGCTCCTCTGGACGTTGCCTTTCTAGTTAAGGCAAGGGATGGGAACGGCTTTGGAGTATCAGTGCTGGGAGAGGAGACTAGCCAGGACTTGTTCATATTATGGGAAAAGAAGTGGAGGTGCAACAGGATCTCAGAGATCTCACAAGTGTCCCTGTACCCCCAGATTGTCTTGCCCCCTCACCTGGAGCGGATTCGGGAGAAGCTGGCTGAGAACATTCATGAACTCTGGGCACTGACTCGAATTGAGCAGGGATGGACCTATGGTCCGGTGAGCCTAGACCCTGGCGGGAGGAGCGGGAATGGTAGGGAGGACCGGTACCTGGGGACTTGGCAACCTCTTTGGTCTGCAAATGGCAGAATAGGTGGGAGATCAATTGGTCACGTATATGGGTAAGGGGGGTGAAGGGGAGCCCATACACTGACTCTAGTATTTCTCTAGGTTCGAGATGACAACAAGAGGCTGCACCCATGTCTTGTGGATTTCCACAGCTTGCCAGAGCCTGAGCGGAATTACAACTTGCAGATGTCAGGGGAGACACTCAAGTGAGAGGCTCAGGGGAGCAGGGAGTGGGTGTGACTGATGGGGGGGGGGGCAAAGGAGAGAGAGAGGGGCAGAGACTGGGAGAAGAGAAGCCAGAGAGGCTCAGCATGGGTCAGAGGTAGGATGCTCGCTTGGAATCCACCAGTAAAGGGCTAGGGTGTAGCTCAGTGCTATAATGCTCTTTTAGTATACACAAGGTCCTGGACTCTGTCTGCAGTATAGCTAAAACAAACAAACAAACAAACAAACAAACAACAAAAAGATTATGAGGGGGCTGGAGAGAGGGCTCAGTCAGTAGTGTTTGCTGCATAAGTTTTAGGAACTGAGTTTAGACTCCAGGCCCCATAGAAAAAGCCACACATGGGGCTGGAGAGATGGCTCAGTGGTTAAGATCACTGACTGCTCTTCCAGAGGTCCCGAGTTTGATTCCCAGGAACCACATGGTGGCTCACAACCATCTAATGGGATCCAATGTCCTCTTCTGGTGTGTCTGAAGACAGCAACATTGTACTCACATACATAAAATAAATCTTAAAAAACAGAGCCACACATGATGGTTGGTACCCATGATACCAGCAGTGCAGTGGAGAGGAACCCGACAGCTTAATGGGCAGCCGGTGTACCCAGGTGATGAACTCTAGGTTCAGTGAGAGATTGTGCCTCAAGAAATAAGGCAGAAAACAGGTGAGAAAGGCATCTGACATAGACCCATGGCCTCTACACGCATATAGGTGTATACATATGTGCACACACAAACGTGTGCCCAGACAGTATTTGAGACAGACAGAATATTATCACAGAGAAGGAAAAGAGACAGGACATACAAGAGAAAGGCAGCTGTGGTGGCACGTGCTTCTGTCATCCAGATACTTGTGAGGCCGAGCTAGGAGGATGGCTTGAGCCCAAGGCTTTGAGGATAGCCTGGGCTATCATCAGTGAGACACTCACGAGCTGCGGAGAGGAGGCGAGAAGCCATAGCAAAGGATGGATAGACACAGAAAGGGACAGAGAAAGACACATTCAGGAAAGCTGACCATAGGAAAGGGATGTAGAGATGACGGAGTAAGGAAGGCAGAGGTCACCCAAAGAGAGGGCACACAGGCTTCAGAGCAGCTAGGCAGAGACAAAGGCGACAGGGGCAGGGAGCTCTGCGGACTGTGACCTTGTCCTGCTCTCCTGCTCAGGACTCTACTGGCCCTGGGCTGCCATGTGGGCATGGCAGATGAGAAGGCAGAAGACAACCTGAAGAAGACGAAGCTCCCTAAGACGTGAGTGTGGGTGGCCTGGTGTGTGTGTTGGAGGGGGGGAGGGAAGGATTCATAGTGAGGTCTAAAGAGACCAAAGAGCCATGGCGGTGAGGCTGACGTCATAAATGAAACCGTACAGGTTAGGATACAGGCTGGCAGGTCAAGGGTCAGGGGTCAGGGGTCAGAAGTGAGAGTCCAGGGTTGAGAAAATAGGACTTCTAGAGCTGCCCCAAGAAATCTAAGGTGGCATTTCTATCTTAGAGTCCTAGGTCAGAGGTAGAAGGTGAGAATCCAGAGGTTGCTGGAGATGTAATTGGTCCTAGGATGATGGGTGAGGGGTTAGAGATCCCAAGTTCAAAGGTCAAGGACTTCAAAGCCAGGTGTTTAAGAGTGTTTGGGTATGGGTCAGAAACGTGAAACCTCAAAGCTAGAGTCACATAGTGTGATCAAGAGAAAGACTCCCCAAACTGGGTGTGGTGGAGCACATCTGTCATTCCAGCACTTCTGAGCCTGAGACAGAAATATCTGGAGTATGAGGCAGTTTGAGCTATATAGTGAGACTCCAGCTTAAAAACAACAAAACACCCAAAGAAGCAAAGATAAGACTTCCAATTTCAGGAAGCTGGCGTGGCTCAGTGGAAGCTCACTCAGACACACATACACATAATTATAAAATATATTGATATTTTTTAAAATGAAGGGGTCACCAGTGCCAAGCCCCACAGATAGTTCAATCCCGGAAACCCACGTGAAGATGGAAGGACACAGCTGAGCCCACAAACTTGACCTCTATGTGCACTGTGCATACTTGATTCCCACCCCACACATATAATGAACACACAAACAACAACAGTGTTAAAGATTTTAGGGTCCTGGGCCAAAATCCCACAGCCAACCCAGTGTGGTGGTGCACACCCTTAATTCCAGCATGCAGGAGGCAGATCTCCGTGAGTTCAAAGCCAGCCTGTTCTGTGCATTGAGTTCCAGGCTAGCCAGGGCTACACAGTGAGATGCTGTCACATCTGCAGGTATATGATGAGCAATGGATACAAGCCAGCTCCACTAGACCTGAGCCACGTGAGGCTGACGCCTGCACAGACAACTCTGGTGGATCGGCTGGCCGAGAACGGGCACAACGTATGGGCGAGAGACCGGGTGGCACAGGGTTGGAGCTACAGTGCTGTGCAGGACATCCCTGCACGCAGAAACCCTCGCCTCGTGCCCTACCGCCTGCTGGACGAGGCCACCAAGCGTAGCAACCGGGACAGTCTCTGCCAGGCTGTGCGCACCCTGCTGGGCTATGGCTACAACATCGAGCCACCTGACCAGGAGCCCAGTGAGTGCTGACCTCTGTCTCCACCCCTAATCTTACCTTGACCTTGACCCCTTTAGAATTGAGTGGACTGATCAGAGGTTGGTCCCTTCAGCCATGACCCTTACCCATCGCCCTGGTCTTGATTCCATCAGACCCCTGACCTTGATCTGACTCAGTGTTTGTGTGGCCCATGACCACAATGTTGAGCTTTGGGACCATGTCATTATGCCCGGTGAGTGCTGACCTCCATCTTTGACCCTTAACCCCAAACCCTGGGTATAGCTGTCATGTGAAGCCACTCAACCAAGCAATCAAGGACTGGGTTTGTAACTCCTGTGGGTAACTTGACCTTTCACCAGTTCCCAAGCCAAGCCTTGACCCCAAGAATGACCGCTGCCCCCAAGCTCTCCCTCCCTCCTTTTCTGCACACTTCCTTTGTTTATTTTTGTCTTCTGAGGAAGAGTCTCAATAGCTGAAGCTAGCCTGGCACTCGTGTAATCCAAGCTAGTGTCAGGCTCATGGCCTCCTGCCTTGGCCTCCTATGTACTGGGATTATAAGTATGTACTACCATGCCTGGCAACGGTCATTATCACTTTCAAGATGGCATCTCACATAGCCCGGGTAGGCCAGGTGACCCTCTCACTTGTACAGCTGAGCTTGCCTTGAACTCTGGATTCTCCTGGTAACCATTTATTTAATTTTTTGTGAGATAATATTTTTCCTTATTTTTCTCCCCTCCTCCTCTTTCTCCTTCTGTTTTGAAACAGGGTCTCACTATGCAGCCCTGGCTGGTCTAGAACTCAAGAGCTCTGCCCGCCTCTGTTTCCTGGGTGCTGGGATTAAAGGCGTGCGCCACTATGTCTGGCTCAGTTTTTCTTTATTCATGAGCATCCCACACATGTATACAATGAAATAAGATCATGTCCACCCTCGTCGCCCCCTGCAACACCTCCCCGACACCCCCAGGATGCCCCCAACCCTGTGTCCTCTTTCACTTTCGTGTCAAGTCCAGCGAGTGTTGCCCACGTATGGATGGCTGTGGGAACCTCTGAGTTATTGCTAGTAACTACCCATTCAAAGCAATGATGCTGGGCTTGGTGGCTTTATTCCCAGCACTCACTCAGGAGCCAGAGGCTGTGAGTCTGGTCTATACCAAGTTCCAGGCCAGCTAAAGCTGCACAATGAGACCAAAACCAAAGACCACCAAGGCAGTGTGAAGTGAAGCCCTCCCCTTTTCTGGTCTCGCCTCACCTCTTGATATCTTGGGATCCACTTCCTTCCCAGCCTCCCTAACTCTACCTGGCCTCCTCTGTAGGTCAGGTGGACAGCCAGTCTCGTGGCGACCGGACCCGCATCTTCCGGGCAGAGAAGTCCTATGCAGTCCAGAGCGGCCGCTGGTACTTCGAGTTCGAAGCAGTCACCACAGGAGAGATGCGAGTGGGCTGGGCAAGGCCTGAACTGAGACCTGATGTGGAGCTGGGAGCCGACGATTTGGCCTACGTCTTCAATGGGCACCGAGTGGGTACCTTGCTGGGCTCCATTCTGTCTGGCCCTGTGGGTTGTCCTAGTCACAAATTCTTGTCCTGTCTGTTTGTGCCTCTCTGTTCATTGATCCATGCATTTCATCTGTCATACATTATCTATGCATTCATGCATCCATCCACCCCTACACACACACATACATACGCACACACACGTGCACACACATACATGTGCACACACATACATACGCACACACACATGTGCACACACATACATGTGCACACACATACATACGCACATACACATATACACACATACATACCACTCACCATCATCCATCCATGCACATTTTTTTTGAGACAGGCTCTCTCTACATAGTCCTAGAACTAACTCACTATGTAGAGCAAGCTGACTTTGAACTCACAGCAATCCCCCTGCCTCTGCCTCTTGAGTGCTGGGGTTAAAGGTGTGTGACATTACACCCAGCTTTTTCCTTCTTTTCTCCCTCCCTTCCTTCCTTCCTTCCTTTCCTTTTTTCTGTCTTTTTAAAAGAGAGTGTCTTGATGTGTACCACTGTCTGGCTCAAAACTTGCTTTTTAGCTCAGGCTAGCCCCAAACCCACACATCTCCTGCCTCAGTCTCCTGAGTGCTGGGATTACAGGCATGAATCACTAAGTCCAGCAGCATCCATTTTCCTGACTCTGTCACCATCTCTCTGCCCATCCATTCATCCATCCACACCAGCTGTCTCCCCAGTTGTTTATGTGTGCACCGCCTTGTGTTCCCCTTCCCTCCATCCCACAGTGTGGACCTTCGCCCCACCCATCACTACTCCCCTCCAGCCTGTACCAGCCTTTCCTTCCATCTGCACTGTTACCGCCTATGCCGGGAGCCTGTGCGGCTGTACGGAGGATCTTGATAGGCTCATGTCTTCTACGCCTTTGCTTATTTCTGTACCAACCCTGACACTACCCCATAGCTGGTCCTTATGCCCCTGCCACGGGGAGAGCAGCAGGAAGCAGGCGTGGGGTAGAGAATGCTGAAGGCAGTTTCAGGTTCATGGATGCGAAGGTGAGGGGTGCCATGGGTGACCCTCTCCTGTCCCACATGTACTGAGCTCGATGCTGTGTGTCTTCTCGTGTAGACACACACCACACACGGCTGCCCTTTGTCTCTATTTCCCTGTATGTCTCTCATCGTGGGTTCCTGGGGTTCTCCTTGCAGGGCCAGCGCTGGCACTTGGGCAGTGAGCCATTCGGGCGTCCCTGGCAGTCAGGTGATGTTGTCGGCTGCATGATTGATCTCACAGAGAACACCATCATCTTCACCCTCAATGGCGAGGTCCTCATGTCAGACTCGGGCTCGGAAACAGCCTTCCGTGACATTGAGATTGGGGACGGTGAGAGGCACCATCTCTTTACATGCTCTTTCTGGTCTAGTTCTCCCGTCTGCTGTGGTCCTCCGTCCCCCAGATGCCTGCCCTACCCTCTTTTCACCCCACCCATTGTCCCCTTCCCTCAGGCTTCCTGCCAGTCTGCAGCTTGGGACCTGGGCAGGTGGGCCACCTGAACCTGGGCCAGGACGTGAGCTCCCTGAGGTTTTTTGCCATCTGTGGCCTCCAGGAAGGCTTTGAGCCGTTCGCCATCAACATGCAACGCCCAGTTACCACCTGGTTTAGCAAGAGCCTTCCTCAGTTTGAGCCTGTGCCCCTTGAGCACCCCCACTATGAGGTAAGATTCCATCTGCATGCTTGTTAGTATTCTGTGCTGCTGAGGACCAAACACAGGGCATGATGTATGCTAGATAACATATCTTCTTTTTTCTCTTTTCTGGTGGTTCCAGGGATTGAACCTAGGGCCTTTTACATGCTAGGCAGGTACACTACCACTAGCCACGCCCCCAGCCCCTCACTGGGGGATTCTAGGCAGGGGCTCTACCACTGAGCCACGCCCCCAGCCCCTCACTGGGGGATTCTAGGCAGGGGCTCTACCACTGAGCCACGCCCCCAGCCCCTCACTGGGGGATTCTAGGCAGAGGCTCTACCACTGAGCCACGCCCCCCGACCTTCACTTGGGAATCTACTGCTAAAATACATTCCCAGCCTCTAGAATAACATTTTTAATTTGTGTTCAAACTCCATTCTTCTTTCTACAATTCTCTTCTCCCTGTCTCTTCTATGCACAAACGTCATAGAAGGAGGTGTCAGCATAATGGTCTCCCAGGGCTGCCCTTCTAAAGTTCAGTTTCACAAAGCAACTGTCTTCAATCTATAAGACAAGAGACAGGAGCAAAGACAATCGTGATGAAACGACCCAACAGTATCGGTTGTAACACAGGCCTGACACCCTAGCACTCGGCAAGTGGAGGCAGAAGTTCAAGGTCACCCTCAGCTACATAGGGAGTTAAGGCCAGCCTAGGCTACATGAGTCCTTGCCTCAAGAAACCAAAGAATAAGTAGGAGGAGGAACAGCTAGTTGCGATGTTGTGACCCCTCACTGTGAGATACTGCACGTGCGTGTCTTCAAAGCTGTGGCATGCCCGTCGAGAATGGGGGGTCAGGGCGAGCATCAGGAATCCAAACCCCCACACGCTGTGGCCCAACCCCCAGCCTATATTTAAATTTGTCCAGTTGGGCAATCAGTTCTCACATCTCTTTTTTTCTGTACCAGAATCCACTGCAAGTTCAACATTGCCACGTTTACTGTTAGGTCTCTCCGGTCTCTGTATAGAAAGTTCCTGATTATTTCCTGTCTTTGATGGCATTGACTTTAAATACACTTTAAAAGTTTATTTTATTTTATTTATATGGATGTTTTGTTTTGTCTGGAGGTATATTGCAGTACCATGTGTGTGCCTGGCACCCGCGGAGGTCAGAGAGGGTGTCAGACCCCCTGGAACTGGAGTTACGGATGCTGTGAGCTTCTGTGTGGGTGCTGGGACTGAACCTGGGTCATCTGCAAGAGTAGCCAGTGCTATAACCATGGAGCCGTCCCTCCAGGCCAGACTTGGACATTTTGGTAGACTACAGGCCAATGGTTTTGTAAAATGTCCTTCAGCTTGGATTTGAGAGATATTTTACTGTAGTCAGACTCAGTGTGTGTGTGTGTGTCTGTGTGTATTCTGCAGAAATATCACAGAAGTGAAGTTGTGTCCCCCATTTTATGAGGTCACTCTTTTTTTTAACTTAATTTTATTAGTTTATGTGTATGGATGTTTTGCCTACCTGAGTATCTGCGCACGTCATGTGTGCCTGGTGCCCATCGGAAGCGTTAGACCCCCAGGACCTCGAGTTACAGATGGCTGTGAGCCACCATGTGCAGGCTGGAAACAAACCCGGCTCCTCTGGAAGAGCTCTTAATGGCTGAGTCATCTTGTCTCTGACTGCTATGGCTTTTGCAGTCAGCTTTCAGCACGACTGTGCTGAGAGTTCCGTATCCATGGCTCCAGCCTGCGGCAGGTCAAGACTGTTGAAGAGACTGCTTCCGTGTGGACATGTGCAGGCTCCCTTCTCACCGTTACGTGAGAACACAGCAGAGCAGCCATTCCCACAGCACTGAGTTGTGTTGCACGTTGCACGCCTGTGTGAAGCGTGAAGAGAAAGGGCAGGGAATGCAGCTTCGTGGTAGCGGGGTTGCCTAGCATGTGCCAGGTCCTAGATGTGATCCCAGTACTGGAAAAGGTCAGTCAGTGTACAAATAGCACACGGAAGGTGTGTGTGAGAGCTACAGGTAACCGCTATGCCATCTGGTGCAAGTGACCCTTCATCTGGGCATCTGCAGATGCTCCTGGACCTACCAGTCTCAACATCACACAGAACAGCTTTGCTGCCTGTTACCTGTGGCTGCTTGGGGTGGGAGTGGGGGTGTCTGCCAGGTCACTCCCCTGTCGAGTTGCTGGTTTTCTATTTGTAATTAAAAAGTGATGGAGCCGGGCGGTGGTGGCACACGCCTTTAATCCCAGCACTTGAGAGGCAGAGGCAGGTGGATTTCTGAGTTTGAGGCCAGCCTGGTCTACAGAGTGAGTTCCAGGACAGCCAGGGCTACACAGAGAAACCCTGTCTCAAAAAACCAAAAAAAAAAAAAAAAAAAAAAAGTGATGGAACACAACAAAACCCCGCGTTGGCAGTGCATGCCGCCTACCTTAGCACTTGGGTGTAGAGGCAGGGAGCTCAGATGTTCAGGGTCATCTTTGTGTACATAGTAAGTCTGAGGCTAGCCTGGGCTACATAGGACCCTGTTTCATAAATAGCAAAAACTAGCCGGGTGTGGTCACGTATGACTTTAATCCCAGCGCTTGGGAGGCAGAGGCAGGTGACTGGCTCTCTATGAGTTTGAAGTTACCCTGGTCTACATAGAGAGTTCCAAGCAAGGGCTACACAGCAAGACCCTATCTCAGAAACAAACCAGCAAACACACAACAAAACTACCACAGCCACCTCCACCTCCACCACCATCACCATCATCACCATCACCACCACCACCATCATCACCACCACCACCACCATCATCACCATCATCACCATCACCACCATCACCACCACCACAACACCACAGTAAGTGATGTGGGGTAAGTTTTAGAAGTGAGGATATGGAAGATGTTTTTGGTAGGGCCATGTCTACCTGAGACTGGAGTTTTGGAAAGGTATCCACCTGTTGGTAAGAGGTTATGGAAGAGATGGTGTAGCCCGAATGAGCAGAGAGGATGCAGAGGACGGTGGAGCGAGTGGGACTGTGCTAGAACAATCCAGACAACTGAGTTTACACCAGCAAGAGCGAAGAAGCCAAAATGCGCAGAACCAACTGGACAAATCTCACAAGCACAGTGCCGAGTGAGAGACTCGAGCACAGGATGGGGGGGTCCGTTCATAGAGAGCTCCAGACCTGGCAAGGCCAATCTGTGCTGTGACAGGTTGGGAAGTTACTGGAGAAGAATAACCCAGGGGCAATGCTGGTTTCCTCACACGTAAGTCACAGGACAGAGTCTTCTTGTTGTTGGGGGAACAATGGCAAAAGAGGCTTCTTAAGGAGAGGGAGAGGAGGAAGAACCCCCACACTGTGGAGCAGGGCTTTGTAGGCACAGTTTGGGGTGAATTCTCCAGATATTGAGGAACACAGAGGGCCAAGTAAGGATTTGGTGCTTGGGGAGATCAACCCCGCCTCCACAGCCTCGATCAATC
Organism: Uromys caudimaculatus; assembly: GCA_028551405.1. Taxonomy (NCBI): domain Eukaryota; kingdom Metazoa; phylum Chordata; class Mammalia; order Rodentia; family Muridae; genus Uromys; species Uromys caudimaculatus. The sequence continues at coordinate 50,980,432 of CM052717.1, forward strand.
TCTTGAAAGCTGGTGAGAACCCTGGATTCATAGCTCAGCCTGGGATCCCAGCACTGGAAAGCTCAATTCAGCAGGAAGATCAGGGTTTGAGGCCAGCTTGGGCTAATCTGGCGAAGGCCCTGTTTCATAGATCCAAAGGCTGGGGTACAGCCTAGTGGTACGCCATCAAGCACACCTGTAGCATGTGCAAGGCCCAGGCTTCCGTCTGCAGCAACACACACACACACACACACACACACACACACACACACACACACACACACATCTGTGAGTCTATCCTGAGCGCACAGCACACAGGACTCTTGGATCCTACCCTTTATTTAAAGCCAGACTGGTCAAGTGATTCTCAGGAACCTACATCCATTCCTGTACCTGGGTGCTGGGTGCACAGGAGTGTTCAAGCTGTGAAAATCCATCACGATACCATGTCGTTATAATGTTCATATTTCCTGAGCTCTGTTAACAAACGTTCATCTGTGGAGCCCTTCTGTCTGTCCCTTTAGGATCCTAGGAGGGGGGTCCTAGGTGTGTTTCCAGAACAGTGCCTGGGACACAGTACGACCCCTGAGATATTTGTGGTATGGATAGATGATGCATGAGTGGACAAGTGGACGCGTGGAAGGACAGATGGATGGTAAACTGATGCGTGGGAAGATGGCGACGCACAGATGGGTGTGTGATGTATGTATGTGTGTATTACGGATGAACGCGGATGGATGCATGACCAGGTGATGGGTAGACGGATGAAGGCACCAGTGAGCTGTATGCTGAATGCATGAGGGGCCTTACTCTGGAGTGCATAGGTAGGTTCTAAAAATTCCTCCAAGGGATGCCAGTGGCGGACCAAGCAGTAACTCTTTATAAGGCTCAGAGTTGGACAGAGCCGGATAGCACTCCACAGCCAAGCCCAGTCATGTTATGTTAGATAACTCCCACCCAGAGGCCCAACAGTGACTTTAGTGTTCAGGACCAATGCCCTGGCCTTTCTCACGAACCTGGCTCAGAGCTTCCTCCCGTTCTCCCTCAAGGTGGCCCGCATGGATGGCACTGTGGATACACCTCCCTGCCTGCGCTTGACCCACCGCACCTGGGGCTCACAGAACAGTCTGGTGGAGATGCTGTTTCTCCGGCTAAGCCTTCCGGTCCAGTTCCACCAGCACTTCCGCTGCACCGCAGGGGCCACGCCCCTGACATCCCCTGGCCTGCAGCCGCCTGCTGAAGATGAGGCTCGGGCAGCTGAACCGGATACGGACTATGAAAACCTGCGCCGCTCCGCTGGAGGCTGGGGAGAGGCTGAGGGGGGCAAGGATGGAACTGCCAAGGAGGGGACACCGGGAGGCACTGCCCAGGCTGGGGTAGAGGCTCAGCCTGCGAGGGCAGAGAATGAGAAAGACGCTACCACTGAGAAGAACAAGAAGAGAGGGTGAGTGAAGATTGGGGCTAGAGATGGGGCTCAGAGACTGTTTTGGGATCCCCAGTTATGCAGCTTCACTAATTTAAGAAGCCTCCATTGCACCCCAAAGGGGCCCAGTTGTGCTAAGTGAAGTCAGAACACTGATCTTGTGTGAGGTGAATCCCAGCTATGCTGTCATTTCCACAAAATGACAATTATGAAACTAGAGAACCCAAACTATGCAGAATGGAGAAGATTGCTATCCCAGAGTACCTGGTGGGCCCCAGAGTGCTCTATGAACGCCATGAGCTGTGAACACGAAGGGGAGCTTTCTTATCCTGTTAAAGCTTACTGTGCCCTGCCCCTCCGTGACTCAGTGGACACAGAGTGGTTGTCTAAGTTGGGGTCCATTCTGTGTCTCCAATGTGGCCCCCCGAACTAACATTAGCCAGATGTAGTGCACTTGGGAGGCAGAGAGGTGATCTCAATGAGTTCAAGGACAGTCTGGTCTTTGTAGTGAGTTCTGGGTCAGCTGGGGCTATATAATGAGACCCCTGTGTTGAAACAACAACACAATCCAAACGAACAGCCAAAGCTAACTAACTTCAAAGAAGGCCAACGTCAGTCCCTGGATTGATGCAGGCTGGTGGCGCAAGCCTTTAATCCCAGCACTGTGGAGACAGAGGCAGGCAGATCTCTGAGTTCGAAGCCAGCCTGGTCCACAGAGTGAGTTCCAGGTCAGCCAGGGCTACACAGAGCAACCCTGTCTCAAAACAAACAACAGAAGTCGAGGTGTATGTGTGTGGGGGGGACTGGATTGAAAGAAAATCTGTTTTCCCCATCATGGCAGTGATTTTCAACTTAGTACGAGTCTCTTGGAGGTTGCCTGGAAAGGATGGAGTGTTGTTGGCATCTCTCACAGCTGGAGGTGCTGCTGCTGGAAGGGCCCACATACCTTGTGCTATGCAATGGAGACTTGCCACCCAGTCATGGTGGCTTTACCTGTAATCCCAGCACTCGGGAGACAGAGGCAGGCAGACTTTTCATAGTGAATCCTGGACCAGCCTGGGCTACGTAGCAAGACCCTCTCTCAAAAACCAATAAATGACATTAATTTTAAAAACAAACAAACAAACAAAACCCCCAGACAGGTCTGAGAGGGCGGTGCAGTCAGTCAAGCGCTTGTCTTGAAAGCACGCGGCTTCAGTTTGATCCTCAGAACTCACATGAAAGTGCCAGGGGATGTAGCAGGAACTTGTAGTCCCAGGGCTGGGGTTTGGGGTGGAGACAGGCAAGCTACTGGGGTCACTGGCTGGTCAGCCTAGCCTACTCAAGTAAACTCCATGCTGACAAAAAACACGGTCTGGCAAAACGAGGTAGACATCAGCTCCTGTAGACACCAAAGGTTGTTGTCATCTGGTCTCCAGACCCGTGCACACACATGCATGTGTACCTGCACACACGGGTGCACCAACATGAATACACATGCACACACACTAAACAAACAAGTAAAATGTAAAGAGTAACCCAAATGGATAGTGTTGACTTAGGGGACCACTGAGTGTTCCCCAAGAGGGCCTCCATATATCTGCTTACCGCCATTACTCTCTTTACTTTGCTTTGTTTTTATAGCCCAGGCTGGCCTCGAACTTGCTGTAAAACCGAGGATGGCCTTGAACTCCCAATTCTCTTGCCTCACCTCCCCAGGACTTGTGTATCACCACACTTAGCTATCAGTTGCCTTCTTTAAATGGGAGTGGCCCAACATCCACAAGTGCAGAACACAGCACTTCCAGAATAGACTGGGCTGAGCCAGTTAGGAACCCCTGTCCTCCAGTGGCAAGCTGCTGGTGTTAGAAGGAGGGTCTAACCAGGACAGATGTGCTCAGCGTGATGACTATGGTGGGGAGAATGAGGGGCTGGGCATAAGAGCTGCAGCTAATGGCAGGCTCTCTTCTGACCTCCAGGTTCTTATTCAAGGCCAAGAAGGTCGCCATGATGACCCAACCACCTACCACCCCGGCTCTTCCCCGACTCCCTCGAGATGTGGTACCTGCTGACAACCGTGATGACCCTGAGATCATCCTCAACACCACCACGGTGTGAAACTAAGACCCTCCACTTTGGGGACCCCCCAACATAACAGGGAAATCCAGGCCTTCCAGTTCATTGCTGTCATCCTTACGTCTGAGATACCCCCAATACGTTCTAGAGAGTCAGAATACAACACACACCTATGTGAGCCTTCGAGCCCCCTACTCTCATGTATTAGTGACCTGAAGATAGTAGGGGTTCAATGAAACTATAAGACAAACTTATATAACTCTTAGGGATCCCAAAGTCCAGAGGATAAGCCGATAATAGATCAAAATTTGGGATCAACTATATAAAAACAATACTTGATTGTAATTCAATAGCTAACATGTTCCTGGGAGTAAAAGTCTGTAGTTATCCCAATATAGTTTGAGTCCTTAGATATTTATTAAGACAGATCTTATTCATGCGAGGCTTGCTGGCACAGGCCTGTAATACCAGCTACTGGAGAGGCTGAGGCAGGGGGATCACAAGTTCAAGGTCTGCCTGGGCTATGGAGGAGTTCAAGATTAGCTAGGGCAACATAGTGTATCTCCATCTCAGGGCTGGGAGTGTCGCTCGGTGATACAGAGCATTGGCAAGGTCCTAGATCCAAGCGTTAGTGCAGGAAGGGAGAGGAGGAGAGGGGAGAGGGGACAGGAGGGGAGGAACAGAGGAATGCACTGTACCACTTAGGATCTTAGGCTACCTGGGTGCCACTTGGGTGAGTCACTTACTTCACTGCTCTGTGCCTTCTAGTGGAAGGACTGCAGTTTGTTTTCTCACCAGTAAATACAAAGGTAACAATGTAACTCCCAGTGAGGTGGCTAGGCAGATGCTGTGAGCTAGACTGTAAAGAACCTTATGTAGAGCAGCAAGCTATTAATGTGAGCTACTTTATTGCATTGCTGTAGTTTAAAGAAGGACTTCACCAAATATTCCCAAGGGGCTCCCCAATCTTGGAAAGCACAAATAGGCACACCAACACACACTTGGACTCAGGAGATCGCTCATCTAGTAAGAAAGGCCATTTTCCCACTGACCTCTGGTCCTCTTTTTATGTCCCCAGTACTATTACTCTGTGAGGGTCTTCGCGGGTCAGGAGCCCAGCTGCGTGTGGGTGGGCTGGGTCACTCCTGACTACCATCAACACGACATGAGCTTCGACCTCAGCAAGGTCCGGGCAGTGACCGTGACCATGGGAGATGAACAAGGCAATGTCCATAGCAGGTGCTGGCTAGAGTGGGGGTTCTGTGTGCAGGTGGGAGGCTGGCATGGGCAGGGCCCGGGAGCTCCAGGCACCATCTTTGGAGCTGCCTGGCTGGGCTTCCTGGGAACTTTAGGGAACAAAAGAAATCTTGGCATCCACTTTAGAAGTTTTTCTTTCTTTCTTTCTTTTTTTTCTTGCTGGCTGCTAATTGTTTCTTTGTCCTATTTTCTTTCTTTTTAAATAGATACTTTCTATCTATTTATTATTTTATGTCCATTGGTGTTTTTGCCTGCTCCTGTGTCTGTGTGAAGGAGTCAGATCTTGGAGTTACAGACAGTCCTGCGTTGCCATATGGATGCTGGGAATTGAACCCGGGTCCTCTGGAAGAGCAGCCAGTGCTCTTAACCTCCAGCTTCATGCTATTTTCTTTTATACCCCCTTTTTCTATTTCATGGCCTCCCATTTTTCCCTCTGTCTCGTCTGACTCCCACTTTGATTCCCCCTTCCTCCTCCCCACTGTTCTCTTGACTCCCCTTTCCTTGATGCCCATACTAAACTATGGATTCTAGCTCTGGGGCACCCAGGTCCAGGGTGAGGGGATTTCTGTGCCATTCTGCAGGTGGTGGGTGTTGAGCCACTGAGGTTATGGTGTTCCTGGAGTGTGGGGGAGGAGGCAATGAGGTTCCCTGACTGAGGACCTGTGCCATAACTATATGTGTGTCTTTTCCAGCCTCAAGTGTAGCAACTGCTACATGGTGTGGGGCGGGGATTTTGTGAGTCCAGGACAGCAAGGCCGGATCAGCCACACGGACCTTGTCATTGGCTGCCTGGTGGATCTCGCCACCGGCTTGATGACTTTTACAGCCAATGGCAAAGAAAGCAACACCTTCTTCCAGGTGAGCCCACCCCTCACCCCTGAGCAACAGGATGGGCGTTTCCCAGCATTCCAGGAAGAACCTTCAGAGTAGCCCCTGAGGTTAGACCCTGGAGAGAGAGAACAGGCCCACCCCTAAACTGTGTAGTTGAGCCTTCCATTAAAGTTCTGCCCAGGATGGAGGAGACAGGAGAGCCTTGGCACTGAAGAGAGGTCTGTAGACTCCCTCATGGCTGGGTGACAGCCATCATCTCACCCTAGAATAGGCCAAAATCTTCAGGTGTGTTTGTCCTTTTTAGCAAATCATGATTGTTGCTGTTATTGTCACGGTATTATTATTTAAATGTTCACATGTATTTTAAGTATACAGAGACACTGAAGGAATTGTACAGTAATTGCCTGTTCACAAACGTACCACCAAACTCGATTATTAATAATTTGTCACATACATATCCAATCTGCCTATCCTTTAGCCTATCTGAGGAGGTCTTCACAAAATTTTTAATTATTTTTAATTTTTAGGGGGACCTCTAAATGGAGTTCTTATTGGAAGATATATTTATTAGATTTTTAAAATGTGTATGGGTTTTTTGTTTGGTTTTTTGTTTTTTGTTTTTTGTTTTTGCCTGCATGTATGTAAATGTACCGTGTACATGCCTGGTACTCATGGAGGTCAGAAGGCTTGGGATCCCCTAGAACTAGAGCTACAGATGACTGCGAGCCACCATGTGGGTTCTGGGAATCGAACCCGGGTCCTCTGTAAGGGCAACAAGTGCTCTTAGCTACTGAGCCATCTCTCCAGTCCCTATTTTATTATTTTATGAGACAAGATCCTATGTAGCCGAGGCTGTTCTCAAACTCACCACGTAGCCAAGGATGACCTAAACTCATGATCTTCCTGCCTTTAACTCCCAAGTGCTGGGATCACAGGCCTGCGCTGCTGCGCTCAGCTTGCAAAACTACATTTTAAGTGGAGAATTTCAGAAACATACAAAAGCAGAATAGCACAATGAACCACCAGGTCCCCATTACCAGCGTCAACTACCGCCCACTCAGAGCCAATCTCTTCCATCTCTACACCTACTCCCCTTCCACTCCCACTGGAGGTTTGAAAGAAACTGCCGACAGCATGGAGCTTCATCTCTTTAAAGATAAAGATTATTTTTAAAAGGCAGAGCCACAATACTGTTATCGCTGAAAAGAAAAAAAGTTCCTAACTGTTCCTGACTGTCGTCAAATACCAAGTACCTGTTCAGATGTCTTTGTCTCAAAAGTGTCTCCTTGCCTCTTCTTTGTTTGAGTCAGAGCCTAAGTAAAGCTGTATCTTTTAACGAATTCCTACGTCCTTAAACCTCTTCACATTGCCTCCTCTCCTTCCTTCCTTCCTTCGTTTTTTAAAGATAGGGTCTTATGTACCCAAGGCTGGCCCATATAGCCTTGGATGGCCTTGAACTCCTGATCCTTCTACCTTCACCTCCCAAGTTCTCCCCCTTTCCCCCCTCCCCTTTCCCTCCTCCTCCCCTCCCTCTTTCCTTCTTCCTCCTCTCCCCCTCCATCTGCCTCCCCTCCTCCTCTCTGCCCTTCCTTCCCTCCCCCCCCCCCTTCTTAAGCCTTTGGTGAGGGAGCAGGCATGGTCTGCGCTGTCCACTTGCTCCCACAGCGTGGGCCTTAGACCAGCAGCACCTGGAGCTTTGTTAGATCCTGCAGAGTTGTAGACCCCCTCCTCAGACCCGCTGACTGTGACTCTACTTTATTGAGAGTTCAGAGGATTCTGTGCAGGTTAACCCCTCGGGGAGAGTTTTACCTACAGCCTCTGGCTTGTCATCCTAACACTTTGCTTGTCCTTTGTATCCCCAGTGAACTGGGTGCCTTTGGGTGCTGGGAAGGCTCCTCCCTCCTCACCAGTGTTGTTTGGGGAGACAGGCAGGCTGTGGAGGGTAGGGCGCAGTCAGGAGACACTCTGGCTTCTGAAGAGTGAGTGGGGAACACACTCCAGAAGGGACCATGATGTGCACAAAGATGCAGCTAACAGCTTTCTCTGAAGGAGCTGGAGACCCTTGGCCTGGCTGCATCAGGTTGGCTGGGCCCAAAGCTCACCTACAGCCAGTGCCCAAGTGTGGTTCTACAAAATTGGGTCCAGGCAGAGTCCACAATGCCTCTGGTCCACCCTCTCTTACACCTTGACCTTTTCTCCCTTGCCAGGTGGAACCCAACACAAAGCTGTTTCCTGCCGTCTTTGTCCTGCCCACTCACCAGAACGTGGTCCAGTTTGAGTTGGGGAAGCAGAAGGCAAGGAGACATGGATGGGAGAGGGCTTAGGCCAGGGTGTGCAGAGCGTACCTGGGCGGGGCTGGGAGGACCGTGAACCCTGACCCATTCTCTTTTCCCAACGCACAGAACATCATGCCGCTGTCAGCCGCCATGTTCCTGAGCGAGCGCAAGAACCCAGCCCCGCAGTGCCCACCAAGACTGGAGGTGCAGATGTTGATGCCTGTCTCCTGGAGCCGGATGCCCAACCACTTCCTACACGTGGACACGCGGCGTGCTGGAGAGCGGCTGGGCTGGGCTGTGCAGTGCCAGGAGCCGCTAATGATGATGGCGCTACACATCCCGGAGGAGAACAGGTCAGGGGCTCGGTGCCTGCCCCAGCTACAACCCCGGGACTACACACCGTCCCAGGAGGCTCCAGGTCTTAATCAGAGGACTCTGGCTCAGCATCAGCCTCCTCAGATAGCCCACCAGGGGGCTCTAGACCCACCCCAGTGAATCTAATATTCATCTTAGGAGAGCACAGCTATACCCCAGGGACCCCGGACACTACAGGGACACTAAATCCGACTCGGAGAGCCCAGATGATCAAACTCCCCAACCGAGATGTTAGACATTTTTTATTAATGCAATCCTAGAGATTGAACCTAGGGTCTCTCCCATGCTAGGCAAGTGTACTACTAGCGGGGCCATAGCCCTAGCTCTTAAAATATTTTAAAAGTTATAATTTTGAGATGGAATCTCCCCTAAGGTTTTTGTTTTGAGACAAGGTCTCCTGTAACCCAGGCTGGCCTTGAAATGGCTATATAGCTGAGGATGGTCTTGAACACCTGATTTTCCTTCTCTATCTCCCAAGTGTCTCCCACTGTACCTGGCAAATTCTCCTCAGGCTGATTCACTCAAATGTAACCAGGATACTGGAATCTGCAGTAAAGAGCTCAAGCCCATCCTGGGACATCTCAGCTACATCTAGGGGGTTACCCGATATTTCTGGAGTTTTGTCCCAAAACTCCAGAGTCTTAGACTATTCCAGAAATCCCGTGTAGGGTGGGAAGTACTCAAGGCCCTTAGGGACTAGCAGGACCACAGAGACTCCTAGATCCAGATCCAGAGCCACCTGGGAGCCTGACCCTGCGGGACACTTGAGATTCCAGAGCCTCTCTGAGGTCACTGTCCCCGGCCACTGCCCCTGACTGTGTGCCACATCTCTGCTGCAGGTGCATGGACATCCTGGAGCTGTCTGAGCGGCTGGACCTACAGCGCTTCCACTCGCACACGCTTTCGCTCTACCGCTCGGTGTGCGCCCTGGGCAACAACCGCGTGGCTCATGCCCTGTGCAGCCACGTGGACCAGGCACAGCTGCTGCATGCTCTGGAGGACGCGCACTTGCCAGGTCCTCTGCGTGCAGGCTACTACGACCTCCTCATCAGCATCCACCTCGAAAGCGCTTGCCGCAGCCGTCGCTCCATGCTCTCCGAGTACATCGTGCCGCTCACTCCGGAGACCCGCGCCATCACACTTTTCCCAGCCGGACGAAGCGCGGAAGATGGCCCCCGCCGCCATGGCCTGCCTGGCGTTGGGGTTACAACCTCCCTGAGACCTCCACACCATTTCTCACCCGCGTGTTTTGTGGCTGCCCTGCCAGCTGCTGGGGCCGCAGAAGCTCCGGCTCGCCTCAGCCCTGCCATCCCTCTGGAAGCTCTTCGAGACAAGGCGCTGAGGATGTTGGGGGAAGCCGTGCGTGACGGAGGACAGCATGCTCGCGACCCAGTCGGGGGCTCTGTGGAGTTCCAGTTCGTGCCGGTGCTCAAGCTTGTGTCTACCCTCCTGGTAATGGCTCCTTCCGGTTTCCTTCCCCCATTATTCCACATTCGAAGTTGTGCGTCCATCTTGGGTGGCGTATCAAGCTGCCTGTTGGCACATTCTAGGACCCATTCATCTCTGCACCCATCTTACCCCACCTTTCAGTTTATCCACCATCCACCCGGCTGTCATTCTTCCTTGAATGCAGTCACCTATCGCCTATTTGTGGTTCTCAGTATCTTCTCCCTTCCCCCATTTCCCACCCTCCCAATCATTCCTTCATTCATCCGTCAATTTTCCATCCACTCAGCTGTCCACTCCTGCCTTTACACCCCCATCTACAAGTGCGTCCTACTTCCGGTTTTTCTGTTCACCCACACACCCATCCACCCATCCATCCATCAATTTTAATGTATCAAACACCTATCTTCTTCTTCTTCTTCTTCTTCTTCTTCTTCTTCTTCTTCTTCTTCTTCTTCTTCTTCTTCTTCTTCTTCTTCTTCTTCTTCTTCTTTTTGGTTTTTCAAGACAGAGTTTCTCTGTGTAGCCCTGGCTGTCCTGGAACTCACTCTGTAGACCAGGCTGGCCTCGAACTCAGAAATCCGCCTGCCTCTGCCTCCCAAGTGCTGGGATGAAAGGCGTGCGCCACCACTGCCCGGCCAAACACCTATCTTCACATTCATTCCCACGTGATCCCATGCTCTTTAACACATATATAATACGTGCATGCCTATCTGTTAATACATATTGCTCCCATATAACCAATCATGGCCTTCTTCCCTTCACCTGTGCGTCTATTTGTAGACCCAGCCACAAATCCATCCATGTCCACGTCCCTTTTTATACATGCACCTGCCCATCCATCTGACGTACATCCAACTGCCGATGCCCACTCTTCTGTCTGTCCACCTAACCATCCTTCTATCCCCCGTTTAGCTCATGTTCTGCTGTATTCATATACCCGTATACCATTCAACCATATATATATACATTCATCCAGCTTTTCATGCATAAGCCAGTCTGTCCATCCATCAATCCAACTTCCCTGTCTGTTTGCTCATTTGTCTACACTTACTTCTATGGCTGTGATGTGACACCATGACCAAGTCAACTCTTAGAAATGAAAGCATTTAACTGGAGGCTTGTTTACAGTTTCCAAGGCTTAGTCCATTATCACCGCAGGAAACAGACAGGCACGGTGCGGGAGCAGGAGCTGAGAGCTTTATATCCTGATCCACAGGCAGGGACATTGGCTGAAATGGACTTTAAAACCTCAAAGCCCATCCCAGAAACACACCCCCTCCACCAAGGTCACACCTCCTCCAATATGGCCACACCCCCTCCAATAAGGCCACACCTCCTCCAACAAGGCCACACCCCCTCCAACAAGGCCACACCTCCTCCAACAAGGCTACACCTTCTCCTACAAGGCTACATCTCCCAGTCCTTCCCAGTTTATCAAGCATGCAAGTATATGAGCCTATCATTCGGTCCGTCCATCTGCCTGCCCATACACTATGTGTCCTCATTTCATTCACCTGCCATCTCTTCTTCCACCATTTCCTTCATCTCTCTATCACACTCCTTCACTGTCTCCCTTCGAGTCTCTATTTCAGTGTATCAATTCATCTAGTCAGCCACTCTACCCTCTCTCTGTTAGTTCCTCGGTCCCCCCACTGTTCTCTTGCATCTTCTTTCTGTCTTCCCTTCCATAGTCAATCTGTTAGCGTCTCCATTGTGTCAGGTGAGAGCTGATGTATGCTGGGACCCTCGTAGGCCTTTATTAGGTGTAGAGCATGTCTTGTCTCAGAGTCACCTGTGTTGAGGCTTGAGAGCAAGGACACTTACCTGTTACCTGTGAAGGGAGTGTGGCTTTTGTGATGATGTGGGGTGGGCCACGTGGGGGAGACATAGATGTGGACCAGGGGAGGGGCTAAGGAAGTTTTATCTTTTTCTTGGACAATTTCCTAAACGCATATCGTGTATCTTGATCCTGTCCCACTCAAAGCCTACGGTACTGAGGAATCTTAAGGAACAGGGCAGCCAGACAGGAATGGCATTCTGCCTGCAGGAGGAGCCATGTCAGCCTTTGCTGGATGCTCCTGGGGTGTGCAGGAGAAGCAGGTCTGGAAGTGGGGTGGGGCAAGGTCATGAGGCCTTACTGGCCGCTGGGAAGGACTCGGCCCTTGTCCCGCAGGTGATGGGTGTCTTCGGTGATGCGGACATAAAGCAAATCCTGAAGATGATCGAGCCTGAAGTCTTCACCGAGGAAGAAGACGGAGAGGAGGAGGAAGAGGAGGAAGAGGAAGATGAGGAGGAGAAAGAGGAGGACGAGGAGGAAGAGGCGCACGAGAAGGAAGATGAGGAAAAAGAAGAGGCCGCGGAGGCCGCGGAGGCCGCGGAGGAGGAGAAGGAAGATCTGGAGGAGGGGCTACTGCAGATGAAGCTGCCGGAGTCTGTGAAGTTACAGGTGGGGTCCCCCGTCTTTGGGCCTCCGTCCATCTGGGCTCAGAGATACCCAGTCTGGCGGAGCCTGAGTCTGGACTTTGTCCAGCGGCAACGGGAAGCTGTGGAGATGCAAAGAGCAGTGGGGTGGTGCTGGCTTTGGAGTGATGGTGCCGATTTCCACATGAGAGGAAGCCCCGGGGGAGTCTGACTTAAGGACGCAAGCGATGGTGTTTGAATCTGGCCAGGGCCAGGGAGAGGGGAGAGGAAGCAGTGGCGGTGTCGGAACCCCTGATGGTGTCCCTACCATGCCTCCTACTGCGTGGTTGTGCTCCCATAGATGTGCCACCTCCTGGAGTATTTCTGTGACCAAGAGCTGCAGCACCGGGTGGAGTCGTTGGCAGCTTTTGCGGAGCGTTATGTGGACACGCTGCAGGGCAACCAGCGGGGGCGCTATGGCCTCCTCATGAAAGCCTTCACCATGAGCGCGGCCGAGACTGCAAGGCGCACCCGAGAGTTCCGCTCTCCCCCCCAGGAGCAGGTTCTCCGACCCCCAAACTCCAGCTAGTCTCACCGTTTAATCCCAACCTCAACTTGCCTCAGTCCCAACTGATGTCAGTTACGTCCAAAACCGGTGTCTGACCCGTGAAATTATGCATTAACCTCTCCACCTCAGGATCTAACCTCGGGGTCACCAGAGACTGGGCATACCCCTTCATAACCTCTGCTTCCAGTCCCTCAAATATCTTTTACTAACTCACATTTGGGGGAGGGGTCATAATCTTAGATGGTCGGATCTATGACTTTTGACCCTGATCTGAGGTCAAAGGTCTTTCTTATAGTGTTTAATCTTTCTCTAGATCAACATGCTATTGCAATTCAAAAATGGTGCCGATGAGGAAGACTGCCCCCTCCCTGAAGAGATCCAACAGGATTTAGTCGACTTTCACCAAGACCTGCTGGCACACTGTGGTAAGGAGAGCGATTCAGAGAGCCCTCCCCCAAAACTTTCTTTTACAATCTCGCCTGAAGTTTCAGTAAGATTTCCTGATCTTAAATACCCCTGTAAGGACCGGAGAGATATCTCAGCAGTAAAGAGCACTGGCTGTTTTTCTAGAGAACCTGGGTTCGATCCCCAGCACAGACATGGTAGCTCACAACTATCTGTAACTCCAGTTTCAGAATATCCAACGACTTTCTGGCCATTACAGGCACTAAAGAAACACATGGTACACAGACATACATATAGGCAAAACATTCATGCAAGTATAATAAAAATAGATAAATCTTAAGCTGTGTGTAGCAGTACAGACCTTTAATCCCAGCACTCAGAAGGCAGAGGCAGGGGGATCTCTGAGTTTGAGGCCAGCCTGGTCTATAGAGTGAGTTCCAGGACAGCCAGGGTTGCATGGTGAGACCCTGGAAAAACAAAAACAAAACAAAACAAAAAAGCCCCATGTATTGGTGCTATGTAATTACTGGTTGGGTGAATGAATGAATATATTTTTGGACAGATAGATAAGGATCGGGAGGATATGCTGAATGAATATTTGGGAGGGTGGACACATGACTGGCTGGGTGTAGGCAAGTGATTAGATGCATAGACAGAGGCCTGGATGGCTGGCCATCAAGATGGCTCCACAGGTAAAGGCGCTTGCTAGCAAGCTTGACATCCTGAGTTCAAACCCCAGGACCCACACTGTCAAAGAAAAGAACTAACTTCCGCAAGCTGTCCTCCGTCCACATGTATGTCTCAGTGTGTGCGCGCGCGCACACACACACACACACACACACACACACACACACACACACACAGATGCAGTAAGAATTTTTAAGAAAGATGAATGAACAGATAAATGGGTGAGGTAAATAAATAACAGGTAGCTGGCTTGCTGATCCTGTGGAGAGAGAGCCGGCCGGCATGAGAGGCAGAGGACAGTCCATCTGAGAGTGTTACTGAGAGTCTCTTGTCAGTAATAAGTCATTTTTCTCTGCCTGACTTTCAGGAATTTCTTTGCTTTTCAATGCCTTGAGTTGTAGAGTCCAAGTATGGAGACCTTTGAGTTGATCTTACTTGGAATTTCATTTTCTTGGAAATGTAAATTAATATTTTTTAACAAATATTGGGAAGTCTTGAGCAATTATTTCTTCAATCTGTTTTTGCATCGTTCCCTTTTTGTCTGGGAGTCTCCTCACGAGTGCATTCCGCTTCGTTAGGTCCCACAGTCTCTCGGGCGCTCCTACTTTTTTCATTCTTTTCTTTTTCTGCTTTTTTAGATTATTAAATCCCCACCGCTTGCTTTTAAAAATATTAATGTGTGTGTGTGCATACCTATGTGTGAGTGTCTGTGTGTGAATGTGTGTGTGAGTGTGTGTGTATGTGTATGCGTATATGTGAGTTGTGTGTGGATGTGAGTGTGTATGTGTGAGTTGTGTGAGTGTGAGTTGTGTGAGTGTGTGTGTGTGAGCGTGTGTGTGAGCATGTGTGTGAGCGTGTGTGTGTGTGAGTGTGAGTGTGTGTGAGTGTGTGTGTGAGCGCGTGTGTGAGCGCATGTGTGAGCATGTGTGTGAGCATGTGTGTGAGTGTGAGCATGAGCGTGTGTGTGAGCGTGTGTGTGTGTGAGCGTGTGTGTGAGCGTGTGTGTGAGCGCGTGTGTGTATATGACTGTGTATATGAGTGTGTGTGCATCTGTGCAAGAGTCAGAGGTCAGCTTGCAGAGGTTAGTCCCTTCCTTGTTTTTGAGGCGAGATCTCTCTTTCTGCTGCCCCGCCGCCCATGAAAGCTGAGCGATTCTCCTGCTTCCGCCCCACATCTCCACAGAGGAGCGGTGTGACTGTAGACAGGGGCCACTGCATCCACCTCCTCCCGTGGGCTGTGCGGCCTAACCCAGGCCACCAGGCCTCTGCAGCAAGAGTTGCACACACTGCGCCCTCTCCCTTGCTCTCTGCACCCCCGTTTTAGCTTCACAGTTCCTTTCCTTTGCCAGCTCAGATCCACACCTAAGTGGTTTTTAGATTCAGTTATTATAATTTTACTTTTTGAACTAAAAAAAATTTTTATTGACAATTGTGTAGTTATTACAATTTTTTAAAAGTCAAGTCCTCTTGTAAAACAGGCTGACCTTGACCTGGACATGTAGCCAAGGATGACCTTGCCATGCTGACCCTCCTAATCCTCCTCCCGAGAGCTGTGGTGACAGTCGCGCACCAACCTATGCTTCTCCAGGGGGTCCCTTTTATACTACTACCTCTTTATTAATATTCTGTACTCAGCCCGCTATGGTGGCGCCTGTCTTTAATCCTGGCACTTAGGAGACAAGGCAGGAAGACTTCTGTTAATTTGAGACCTGCCTGATCTACATATTGAGTTCCAGGCCACTGAGACCGTGTCTCAAAACACACACCCACATACATGCACATGCATGAATGCACGCACATAGTGATGATGATGATGATGGTGGTGGTGGTGGTGGTGATGATGATGATAAATTCTCTGATGGACGTTTCCTGGGCAGCATACTGTCTTTTAATTCTTTTGGCACTTTCTTTGTTCTTTTCTTTCTTCTCTGTCCTTTGGATATATTCACAAGAGTTGCTTTGAAAGACACATGCTTCTGGGAAGTTTACATCAGCACTCTTCCTACTCAGGAGGCTGCAGCAGGAGGATCAACTGCAAATTTGAGGCTAGCCTGGGTTATGTAACTAGTTGAAGACCAAGTCTGGTCAACATGATCCTGTCTCAAAAAACCCAACAGTTTTTCCCCCAAATTAATGAAAATAAGCATTGCCCGGCATGTCAGCACCACTGGTCATCCCGTCGAGGGGGAGGTAGAAGCAGGACAAGGGATTCCAGGTCAATCTAGATTATCCTTCGCAGAGTGTCTAAGTCAGTGAGTACGTGGGCATGGGAAGAGCGAGAGGAGCACTTCCCAGAGAGCATGCCTGAGTGAGGAAGGGGCAGGTGATCGGGTGGGTGGGTGGGTGAGTGAGGGAGTGGGTGAGGGAGTGAATGAATGAATGAGTGAATGAATGGATGGATTAATGAATGAGTGAGTGAGTGAATGAATGAGTGAGTGAGTGAATGAATAGATTAATGAATGAGTGAATGAATGAATGGATTAACGAGTGAGTGAATGAATGAATGGATTAATGAATGAGTGAATGAATGAATGGATTAATGAATGAGTGAATGAATGAATGGATTAATGAATGAGTGAGTGAATGAATGAATGGATTAATGAATGAGTGAGTGAATGGATTAATGAATGAATGAATGAATGGATTAATGAATGAGTGTGTGAATGAATGAATGAATGGGTTAATGAATGAGTGAGTGAATGAATGAATGAATGGATTAATGAATGAGTGAGTGAATGAATGGATTAATGAATGAGTGGGTGAATGGGTTAATGAGTGAGTGAGTGACTGGGTTAATGAATGAGTGGGTGAGTGAACGAATGCATGAACAGATGAAT
Organism: Uromys caudimaculatus; assembly: GCA_028551405.1. Classification (NCBI taxonomy): domain Eukaryota; kingdom Metazoa; phylum Chordata; class Mammalia; order Rodentia; family Muridae; genus Uromys; species Uromys caudimaculatus. The sequence goes on from CM052717.1 coordinate 50,996,973, forward strand.
AAGAAGCGCAGGAGCGGCGTCCCACACTATCCTAACCCCCCAGGAATCCAGCTGGAGGGAGAGGAGGAGGAGCCAGAGGAAGAGAGTACCCTGGGCAGCCGCCTCCTGAGCCTGCTGGAGAAAGTGCGGCTGGTGAAGAAGAAGGAGGAGAAGCCTGAGGAGGAGCCGGCAGCTGAGGAGCACAAGCCTCGTGAGGACTGGGGCACCAGGGCGGCAGGGCGGGGCAGGCAGCTCGAGGCTCTCTGCTGCATGCTCTTTGAGGGGAGGTAGACAAACGGGAACAGGACGGTGAGAGTTGGGACTGAGGGTGGCGCCAGGATGGTGAGAGTTGGGACTGAGGATGGTGCTGGGAGAGGTGGCCAAGTGTGCGGGCTGACTGTGTGGCGGTGGTGCCTACCAGAGCAGAGGTGCATCTAGCCCCGAACGGTGACAGCTTCAGGACTGTGGTGGCTTCTGTGCCCGCATGATGCTTGTTTTCAGTTTCTCTCGTGCTGAGATGATGACCACGGGAGGAATTAGAAAAGTGTGGTCAGTGTTGGGGTCACAAACTGTGCATTAGCTGTGCCCTAGACATAGTCTCTAACCTTCCTAGAAGTTTGATCCTGTAACTTTTTTTGGTTTGGTTTGGTTTTTGGTTTTCTTTTTGGAGGGAGTTGGGTTTTGGATTTAGGGAGGGTTGGGTTTTTTGTTTTTTTGTTTGTTTTTTGTTTTTTGTTTTTTTAATGGGGGTATTGTTTGCTTTGTTTTGAGAGGCTGGCCTCAAACTCACATAAATCCTCCTGCCTCTGTCTGAGTGCTGGGATTAACGATGGCCTGCCTATTTTTAGTGAGTGTGTGTGTGTGTGTGTGTGTGTGTGTGTGTGTGTGTGTGTGTATGACTATGGGTGGTTGCAGAAGCCAGGGGAGGGAGGGAGGGATGAAGAGATTAACTCTTGGGACAGTAGAAAATTTCTTTGAATGCATGTGCTTGTGGCAGGTGGAAAACAGGGCAGGTAGTGACAAAGAAGCACCCCCTTTGGTTCAGAGGTGCAACCTAGAATCCCAACCTTTTCCCAGAGTCCTTGCAGGAGCTGGTGTCCCACACAGTGGTGCGCTGGGCCCAGGAGGACTTCGTTCAGAGCCCGGAGCTGGTCCGTGCCATGTTCAGCCTCCTGCATCGTCAGTACGATGCGCTGGGCGAGCTGCTGCGTGCCCTGCCCCGGGCCTACACAATCTCTCCGTCCTCGGTAGAGGACACCATGAGCCTGCTAGAGTGCCTGGGCCAGATCCGGTCACTGCTTATTGTGCAGATGGGTCCCCAGGAGGAGAACCTCATGATCCAGAGCATTGGGTGAGAACCCCTCCCTGGCCTGGCTGCCCACCCAGGTGCTGCTCTGCCCTTCCTTCCCAGGGTGTCCCTTTGTCCTAATGGTTATCCTTCCTTGGAAGCTCTTGGTCACTGTGACTCTTGGCACATCTGCTGTATCAAAGGGAACAACCATGCCTCCCCTGCAGAGGGGCTGTAGGGCTTCAGGGACCTGTGCTTATAGCAACAAGCTAGCAAATTCAGGGTGGCGTCTCAGGCCTGTCATCTTAGCCAAGGCAGGAAGATCCTGAGTTCCAGGCCATTGTGGGCTACATAGGAAGTTTAGTGAGACCCTGTCTCAGAATAATACTAAATAATAATTGGGCTAGTAAGATGGTTCAGTGGGTAAGGTGATTGCCGGCAAGCCCGAAGACCTGAGTTCTATTCCCAGGTGGAAGGAGAGAAGCGACTCCAGCGAATTTTCTGTGGGAAGCATGTACCTCCCCCACATACACACAAACAAAGAAACAAATAAATACTAAAGGGGGGGCCCTAGAGAGATTGGTTCAGTGGTTAAAAGCACTTACTGTCCTTCCAGAGGACCAAGGTTCGATTCCCAGCACCCACATCAGGCAGCTCACAACTGCCCGTAATTCTAGTTCCTCCATGTGCATGGAATACATGAACTCACGCAGCTGCACATATGTACACATAAATAAAAATAATAATTTTTAAACATTGTTTTAAATATTGTTAAATCATGATAGGATTGAGCATTGAGTTGAATGCAGCTCAGTCATTTAAGCTCCTACTGTGTGCCCGGCCCTCACAAGACATTTGAGAATGCTGCGTGCAGCATGGCAGGTATCTTCACCTTAGGCGAGCCTGCCTTGGATTCCTGCCTCCCAGAGTGGATGTAAGGTTGACTCTTCAAAGAGCTAGGTGGTAGCCGTCATCGCAGCACTTGGAAGGCTGGAAAGGGAGGATTATTGTGAATGCTAAGGCACCCTGGGCTACATAATTTCAGGCTAGCCTGGGGTACCAGAGTGAGACCTTGTCTCGAAACCTAACTAAAACAAAACAAACAAACAAACAAAAAAGAATGGGTGAATTTAGATCTGCAAAAGGCACATAGAGAATGCAGACAGTCATCATGGTGACCACGAATCTCCCTGGACATGCGCCCCGCCCCGAGGCTGAGCTAACCCCACATATTCTGTCCCTTACAGGAACATCATGAATAACAAAGTCTTCTACCAACACCCAAACCTGATGAGAGCGCTGGGGATGCATGAAACTGTCATGGAGGTCATGGTGAACGTCCTTGGGGGCGGCGAGTCAAAGGTCAGGGGCCTGGATGGGTGTGTTGGCTCAGGGAGGGGACACAGTGCAGGCACTCACCACTGGCCCTCCCTGTCCACCCCCTGCAGGAGATCCGCTTCCCCAAGATGGTCACAAGCTGCTGCCGCTTCCTCTGCTACTTCTGCCGAATCAGCCGGCAGAACCAGCGCTCCATGTTTGATCACCTGAGCTACCTGCTGGAGAACAGTGGCATTGGCCTGGGTGAGATAGCCCAGGGTCTGGACAGTTATCCTCAGCTACATAGCAAGTTTGAGGCCAGCCTGAGCTACATGAGACTCTGTCTCAAAAACAGCACAAAACCCAAAACTAGGGCACAGTGGCTCAGCCAACCTTGACTGACCCACGGCTCCTGGAGCAGCCAAGTAATAAAGTTCAATCTCAGATATCAACACAGAGCCCTGAGAGCTGGGGCCAGCAGAGGCACTTAGCCCAGCCTACAGAGGAGTGGTCAGGAAGGGCTTCCCAGAGGAGGAGCACCATCAAGAGTTTGGAGGGGCTGGAGAGATTGCTCAGAGGTTAAGAGTGCTCATGGCTCAGAAGGACCAGAGTTCGGATCCCAGCACCTACTTTATGTGACTCACAGCCACGTCCAACCCTAAAGGATCTGGTGCCCTCTTCTGGCTTCCACATTCACCTGCACACACACATGGATGCATTTAAATAATTTTTTAAAAAATGAGTGGGGAGCTCTAACCACTATTTGTCCCCACAGGCATGCAGGGCTCCACACCCCTGGATGTAGCAGCAGCGTCTGTCATCGACAACAATGAGCTGGCCTTGGCATTACAAGAGCAAGACCTGGAAAAGGTGTGGCCAGAGGAACCCTGGCCACACCCAACTGTGTGGGCACATCCTGGCTCTGAGCAGCTGGTTCAGACTGATGCTGGTCGTCCCAGGGCCCAATAGGAAGGGGGCTGACTTGCAAGGAGCAGCCAGCAGCCAGTGTCTCCTTTACTTTGTAGAAGAGGGGCTGGAAACAGGTCTATGGGCTACACTCCCCAGTGGGGTGGCCTTGGTTGTCATGGAGGAGTAGGGCTACAAGGCTTTTGGAGTTCAGCCACTAGTCAGTGGTTTTGCTTCTTGTTGAGTGGCCCGGGAAGGAGATGGCTTCTTCTGACCTCTGTCACTTAGTCTGTTCAGGGAATATGTAATCATGATTTATAAGCATTTATAAGCCAGGCATGGTGGTTCATGCCATCAATTCCAGCACTCTGAGGCAGAGGCAGGTGGAAGTCCGTAAGTCTGAAGTCAGCCTGATGTTCATAGTGAGTTCCTGCAAGGCTGTGAAGAAAGACCTTGTTAAAAAAAGAAAAGAAAAGAAAGGAAGGAAGGAAGGAAGGAAGGAAGGAAGGAAGGAAGGAAGGAAGGAAGGAAGAAAAGACTGGTTAAAGAAAGTCCCATTGAGAACGTGACATTTGAATAAAGCTCAGAATGATCTGAGCAGCTACATAGACCTCAGGGGAGGAGCAGTACAGAGGCCTTGGAGCAGCAGAGTACCCTCGATGGCTGGGACAGAAGCCATGGGGGCTGAGAGGCGAGAGGTGACATCATGGAAGTTGTTTGAGGTCCTGTGGACCATGGCAAGGATGGTGGGTTTTATCGCAAGTGAGACAGAACCAGTGTTGAGCAGGGGAAGGACGACCTGGCTCATGCTCATGGGGTGGGTTTCGGGGTAGATAAGGACGCTCAGGCTAAGACTAGGGTCGGCTGACTGAGGATCTGCAGGCATGTGTGGCTGAGGAGCTCCGGAAGCATGCCTGAGTCTTGGGGAGGAGAGTGGTCTTGGACTAAAGCTGTTTCCACATTGCAGGTTGTGTCGTACCTGGCAGGGTGTGGCTTACAAAGCTGCCCCATGCTCCTGGCCAAAGGCTATCCTGACATCGGATGGAATCCCTGTGGGGGCGAACGCTACCTGGACTTCCTGCGCTTTGCCGTCTTTGTCAATGGTGAGGCAGGGTGGGACCTGTGGGGTCACTAGCTAAAGCTTCCCTCTGGTGACATCCATACCCTTAGCCAAAGACCTCCCCTGGGAGGGGATCCCTTTAAGTGGAATTGCAGGTCAACAGGGACCTGACATTACCCTTGAGTGTGTTGGGTTCTGGGGTCTCGTGAGGGATTCCCCAAGAGCTCTCCTGAACTTTCTGGTGCCAGGTGAGAGCGTGGAAGAGAACGCTAACGTGGTCGTGCGGCTGTTGATCCGCAAGCCCGAGTGCTTTGGACCTGCCCTGCGGGGTGAGGGTGGCTCAGGGCTGCTGGCTGCCATTGAAGAGGCCATCCGCATCTCTGAGGACCCTGCACGGGATGGGCCGGGTGTCCGTAGGGACCGGCGACGTGAGCAGTGAGTCCCCGCCCCGTCCCCTTCCTAGGATGGTAGCCACCGTTACCATGTCCCTGGATTCTTCCCACCACCCTTTCCTCTACAGCTTTGGTGAGGAGCCCCCTGAGGAAAACCGGGTACACCTGGGACACGCCATCATGTCCTTCTATGCTGCCTTGATTGACCTGCTGGGACGCTGTGCACCTGAGATGCATGTAAGTTCTGGGAAGTCAAGGGGGGGGTTAGGTGTGCATGGCCAGCCTTCAATCTCAGCATTCAGGCACTGGGCAGCGTTCATATAGCTCACTTGGGTGTGGTCTTGGGCCGTGATGCTGGGCATACACTCATGACCAAGACACCCTCGGGTCCCAATCCCATGGAGCCCAGTAGAGGAAACAGACAAGATGTGAAGAACCAAAGGACTCATGCTAGGGGTGGGAAGGTATGTACAGAGGGATCCTTCAAGGAGAGCTGAGCCAGGAATGGTGCCATGTTGCACCCTGCCACACACCTATCATCATAGCACTGTAGAGACCGGAGTATTGAGAATCTGAGACCAGCCTGAGTTACATGACAAGACCCTGTCTCATGGCTGCGCGTGGTGGCACAGGCTTGTAGTCCCAGAACTTGGAAGACAAAAGCAGGAGGATCAGAAGTTCAATGCCATCTCTGGCTACGTAGCAAGTTGGATGCCAGGCTGGGCTATGTGAGAACTTGCCTCAAAAAAAAAAAAAAAAAAAAAAACAGGGTAGGCTAGAGAGATGGCTCAGTGGTTAAGAGCATCGGCTGCTCTTCCAGAGGACCTGGGTTCAATTCCCAACACTCACACGGCAGCTCACAATTATCTGTAATTCTGTTCCAGGGGATCTAACACCCTCACACAGACATATGCAGTCAAAACACCAATGTACATAAAATAAAAATAAATTATTAACAAACAAGGGGCCACTGGCTTGGTGTGTGAAGGCACCTGCCACCAAGCCTGGTGACTTGATTTCAGTCACCAGTGATGGAAGGAGAGAACCGACTCCCATTAGTTATGTTCCAACCTCCACATGCACAGCATGGCATGTGCATCTCCTAATAAATTAAACAGGCAGGCATGGGGGTGCAGGCCTTTAATCCCAACACTCAAACGGTAGAGCCAGGTAGAGGCAGGTGAATCTCTGTGAGATCCAGGCCTGCCAGGTCTATGTAACAGAGAGATCCTGTCTCAAAACAAAATAAAACATCTCCACCTGAAAAAAGAAACAATGTCCCACAAAACAGTATCCCCAGGGACCACTGGACAGCCATGCTAGTTGGAGCAATGAGCTTCAGGTTCAATGAGACACCCGGTCTCAAAAAACAAGGAAGAGCAATGGAGAAAGACGCCTGACATCAACCAACCTCTGGCCTTCATATGGGAGAAGGCTTCATACACCAGAGCAAGTGTACATATGTGCCCACACATGCATACAGGACATATACACAAAGGAGGCTTGCTTTACCATCAGTGTGTCGGGAATGGTTAGAATAGACCAAGTCCCAGACAGGACACCACTGTCGGATGACATGCCTATTGCCCTGTCCAGCTGATTCAAGCCGGTAAGGGTGAGGCCCTGAGGATCCGTGCCATCCTTCGGTCCCTCGTGCCCTTAGATGACCTTGTGGGCATCATCAGCCTCCCACTGCAGATCCCCACCCTGGGCAAAGGTAGGTGAGAGGGCGGGAGGGATTGCTACAGGAGTGATGGGGTGCTGGGAGGAGCTCGCGTCACACCGTCCTTGCCTGTAGATGGCGCACTGGTTCAGCCGAAGATGTCTGCATCCTTTGTGCCCGACCACAAGGCATCCATGGTGCTTTTCCTGGACCGAGTGTACGGCGTTGAGAACCAGGACTTCTTGCTGCATGTGCTGGATGTGGGGTTCCTTCCTGACATGAGGGCAGCTGCCTCACTGGACACGGTGAGCAGCCCTACCTGGCTAGGCACTCACATTTGATAGGCCAAGAGACAGCATCTGCAGAACTGATCCCCACCTTCACCTTTGTGATGGAAAACAAAACCCGTGAAAAACGGTGGGTGGAAATCCCCACTACCTTCAGTTACAAGAAAGTATTGGCCGGGTGTAGTGACACACACCTTCTACCTAGCATCAGAGAGATAAAGGCCAGAGGACAGTGAATTCACTGAGCTACAGTCAAACCTTGTCTCAAAAAAAAAAAAAAAGAAGCAACAACAAAAAGCTGGGCATGCGAGAGAGAGAGAGAGAGAGAGAGAGAGAGAGAGAGAGAGAGAGAGAGAGAGAGATTGTTATTACTATTACCCAGATGATAGTGGGTAGAGATGGGGGGTAGAGATAGAGATCTGGAGCAGTGAGATTTAGGAGTCTGAATGATTAGAAGCCCGGGTACCAAGGCAACACCAAGGGTCTGATGGTCTCACTCTACATCCCAGGCTACTTTCAGTACCACAGAGATGGCGCTGGCGCTGAACCGCTACCTGTGCCTGGCTGTGCTGCCGCTCATCACCAAGTGCGCGCCACTCTTTGCGGGCACCGAACACCGCGCTATCATGGTGGACTCCATGCTGCACACAGTGTACCGACTGTCGCGGGGCCGCTCACTCACCAAAGCACAGCGCGACGTCATCGAGGACTGCCTCATGGCGCTGTGCAGGTGAGGAGGGGCCGATGATGGAGGGAGTGGGCGGGGTCGCCAAGGCGGGGCCTCGCGTGAGATCTCTGCCCGCTCTGGGCTTGTCCTCCTCAGGTATATCCGCCCGTCCATGCTGCAGCACCTGCTTCGACGCCTGGTGTTCGATGTACCCATCCTCAATGAGTTCGCCAAGATGCCACTCAAGGTGAGGGCGGTCCTCAGCGGGAGCCTGTCCTTTTCCCACCCACAGTCTGGCTCCGCCTCTGGATCGGTGGGCTTGTCCGTATTAGCCATGCCCACCACAGCTAACCAAAGCTGGAGGACAGCGAACCCCGAGGATACCAATTAACATCCTCATTTGCCGGCTAGGATTCCCATGGCAGTCGCTCTGCGTCATTGGCGCTGCTAACATTCCCTAATTACCGCTTAATTTGCCTAACTAAGTGAGCCAGCCCCCGCCTCAATTAGCATATATTTTCATGGGCGCACTACTTTCCTAATTAGCATTTTATTTGCATGTCCAGACCGCCAGCCTTCCAGTATTCAAATGAGTGCGTTTATTTGAATAAACAGTACCATAGCTATTCTGAATATTTGCATACCGTCTCTCGTACCTTATCATTTGCATGCTAGTTTGCATAAGGAGATACCCCATCTAACTTAGACTGCCTTGCATAAGATGCCTAAATTAGCCCCAACTCTAAGTTGCATATTGGCTAGAGGAGGCCATTTGATTACCATATATTTGCATGGGACACTGCCTATGTTTCTATTTGACTGCTAATTTGCATAAGCACGGATCATCCCATTAGTGTGCACACAATTCTACCAGACGACTATTAGCTTGCCTATTTCCGTAAAAACAGCAGACAAACCCAGCCATAGCTTAATGCCCATCCTGGCACTCATTGAGAATACCAACTCTGCATAATAAGCTGTCTAGGGCCATTCTCTAATAAGCATAGCACCCTTCCCTTATTAGGATCTCATTTGCAAGCACTGACACCCTCTGCCTCCTGGGGCCTTCGCTGCCTGCCATCTGCTGATTCCTCTTCTGTGTGTCTCTTGCTTTCAGCTCCTTACCAACCACTATGAGCGTTGCTGGAAGTACTACTGCCTCCCCACAGGTTGGGCCAACTTCGGGGTCACCTCTGAGGAAGAGCTGCACCTCACACGCAAGCTCTTCTGGGGCATCTTTGATTCTCTGGCGCATAAGGTCTGGAGAATCATGGGGTCTCAGAGGAGTCTATGCGGAGGGTTTTGGGGTTCAAGCTTGGAGATTTGGGATGAAATCCCTGTTGGGTTGGTGGCACACACTAGGGATTTCAGTGGGAGGCGGAAGCAGATGGACTAGGAATTCAGTCCCTCTTGGATTATATATCAAGTTTAAGGGCAGCCTAGGCTACATGAGTCCCGTCTACAAAACAAACAAAACAGACCAAAGTGAGGCTTGGGCTGCCGAGAGAGAGTGACTAGCAGATTTGTGGGTTCAGAGGGGGAGTTGGTGGTTGGAGGGTGGATTGGGTACTATAAGATCATGGGCTAAGCGAAGCCTGCATGATCCTCCCCTTCGTCCCTGGCACCCCCAGAAATACGACCAGGAGCTTTACCGAATAGCCATGCCTTGTCTGTGTGCCATCGCGGGCGCACTGCCCCCTGACTACGTAGATGCCTCATACTCATCCAAGACGGAGAAAAAAGCCACAGTGGACGCTGAAGGCAACTTTGATCCCCGACCTGTGGAGACCCTCAAGTGAGACCCAGGGATAGACAGTGGTGTGGTTAGGGGTTGGGAGAAGAAGGTTCCCGAGGGAGAGGGAAGCCCCGCCCCACGTCTGCCAACCCCATCTCTTCTAACAGTGTCATCATCCCCGAGAAACTGGACTCCTTCATTAACAAGTTCGCAGAATACACCCATGAGAAGTGGGCCTTCGACAAGGTGAACACTGGGGCCCTCCACCTCCACATACCATCCTTTCCCCAAGCCTCATCCGTTCCCAGAGGCCTCAGGTTGTCTTAGATCCTCAGCCATCCCTAAAACCCCCACTGTTCTCTGAGAGCCCTATGGGGTTCCCCTGCCTCGTATCTATCCCCCACTCTCTTCTACCTCTCGTCTGGCCTCCACCTCTAGATTCAGAACAACTGGTCCTATGGCGAGAATGTTGATGAAGAATTGAAGACCCACCCGATGCTGAGACCCTACAAGACCTTTTCAGAAAAGGTGACCAAGCCTTAGATCCTGATGTCAGAGGTCAGAAGCAAACTCCATAATTTAGGGGGTCCAGGGAGGAGTGAGACAGCTTCATAGGTTGGCTGGCGTCTGGTCATGGATTTTGCCTTCTCTCAAGATTAGATGCTTCCCCTGGAGTATCCTAGAATACTCAAGTTCCTTCTCTAGAAAGAGTCCTTGCTAATGAGACTTCTCTGAGGCCCTTGTAAAATGGGTGCTAGGAATGTTTGTGTCACTTGTTTACAGAGCAGGTTAGTCCTGGGTTCCAATCCTCACTGACCGACTTCTAACTTCCTAGCCCCTGGTGGGGTTTCTCCTGCCTTGAGCCCTTTTTCTTCTGGCCCCATTCCACCAACTGTGCTTACTCTATCTGCCCCAGGACAAAGAGATTTACCGCTGGCCCATCAAGGAGTCCTTGAAGGCCATGATTGCCTGGGAATGGACAGTAGAGAAGGCCAGGGAAGGTGAGGAGGAAAAGACAGAAAAGAAAAAAACAAGAAAGATATCCCAAACCGCCCAGGTGAGCTTGGGAGGAGACAGTGAAGGTCCGAGCAAGGGGAGGGATGGGTCGGATGAAAACGGGTGGCTGGATGGGTGGGGTTGCAATGAGGTCTGACAGAGGGAAGGTAGAGTAAGGGAAGGGGGCAGCCCTGAGCAGAAATCTCGGCAGCGAAAGGACAGCCACCGGTCTGAGAAACTGAAGAGCCAAGGAGGGTGGCTTAGAGGCAGGGCCTTAAGGGACGGGCTCAGGGTAGGCATCTGGAGCAAGGCTCAGAGCTTCCTACAGCCCATTAAGTATCCCCCTCTCTCTTGCCCTCTCAGACATATGACCCTCGAGAAGGCTACAATCCCCAGCCACCAGACCTCAGTGTGGTTACGTTGTCCCGGGAGCTACAGGTAAGATCACGGACCTTTATTTAGGAAGGAAGCTGAGGCCTGTCTGAATCTGGTCCCACTGTCTGTCTGCATCCCACTTTCAGGCCATGGCCGAACAACTGGCAGAAAATTACCACAACACGTGGGGGCGAAAAAAGAAGCAAGAGCTGGAGGCTAAAGGTGAGGGCACCCATCCCCTCTCACCACTGCACCTCCCCCGCCCCGCCCCCGCGCAGTCACGGGGCCTCGAGGCCTTGGTTCCTGGCTTCATGGTGTTACTTAATCACTCTCCCGGCTCTGCTCTGTTGCACTGAGGTCCAGCATCGAAAAGCAATGCAAACATTGTTAGCATCTTTTTAATTGTGCAGCTAGCTCAACCACAGGAGCCTCGGTGAGAATGGCCTGAGTCTGCCCTGGCCCCTGATTTCTAATCTTTGCCGTCCCCAGGGGGTGGGTCCCATCCTCTACTGGTCCCCTACGACACGCTCACGGCCAAGGAGAAGGCACGGGACCGGGAGAAAGCCCAGGAGTTGCTGAAGTTTCTGCAGATGAATGGCTATGCTGTCACTAGGCACGTGATGAACCGTGAACGTGGGCTGTAGCAGCGGCAGGCAGGGGTGGAAGGAAGGCCTTAGGGGCGGGGCTTGGGATGGAGGCGGGGCCATAAGGAAGCCAAAGGGACCTGAAAGCTGTAGGGCTGCAAGCAGACCTCCTATTGGGCATAGCCTGGAGAGTGAAATCAGGGCCAGCAGATATGCTGTAGGCAGGGCTCTGATCAGGCCAAGGGGGAAAAGCATGGGGAAGCAAGACTCGGAGAACAGCCTGAGATGAGGAAGAGTCCTCTGGAGGAAGGACCTGCAAGTGGACAGTGGGCAGAGGCTGACCAGAAAGGTGTGTGAAATAGGGCAAGGCCTGTGTCTGAGCTGTTTCTGCCTCTCCATGCAGGGGTCTTAAGGACATGGAGCTGGACACATCCTCCATTGAGAAACGATTTGCCTTCGGCTTCCTGCAGCAGCTACTGCGCTGGATGGACATCTCCCAGGAGTTCATTGCCCACCTGGGTAGGAAAAATTCCCTCCCAGCTTTCCATGTCATCTGCAGAGACCCATCCATCTCACCCCTCAGCTGGTATCTACAGAGCGTTGGTTATGGCAGACCCTGCTGGGGATGCTGGGATGGATTAGCGGGGAGCAAGGCAATGGTGGTTCTTCATCCCTGTTTGGGAGTCAGACAGTTAGAATCACACAGAACTAAGCCAAGTATGCTAGGAAGTGCCTAGTGTGGAGGAAGAGGGCATCAGGGAAAGGGGGATTGGGAGTGTGCAGCCAGCTGCCATTTAAGCAAGGTATTCAAGGAAGACATGGGTGACACCGTGACATCTGTGCCAAAATGCGGAGGGGTGGGGGGCATTTGAACACCTGGAATGCGTCATGGCAAACAGCTTGTGAAACCACCACCCCATGTCTCAGGCTGGAGGGGAGGGACGGAAGGGACCCCACTAGGTCATGCAGTGAGGAGAGCTGGGCTTTGTAGCTAGATGGGAGATAAGAGCTTGTCCTCTGCACAGAGCTGGAGTCACAGGGACCTAGCCCAGGTGGCCAGAGTCTCTCTGCCTTGACTGTGGCCAGGGCAGGTATAAAAGAAAAAGAAAAATTTTGGTCGATTTGGTTTTTTGAGACGGTTTCTCTCTGTATAGCACGGGCTGTCCTGAAACTTGCTTGGTAAACCAGGCTGGCCTCGAACTCAGAGACTGTCTACCTCTGCCTCCCAAGTGCTGGGATTAAAGGCGTGTCATTATTCCCTAACCCTGCCCCCACACCACCCCCAGTGTCCCTTCCTACCAGAACATGCTGGCTTCCTCAGCTTAAACCCACAATAGCCCCCCCCCGTTCCCTTCCCTCCAGAGGCTGTGGTCAGCAGCGGACGGGTAGAGAAATCCCCACACGAACAGGAGATTAAATTCTTTGCTAAGGTGAGCGGTAGGCTCAGACCCTGGAGGCGATGTGGTCTGGGAGAGCCCCTGGGGGCGATGTGGTCTGGGAGAGCCCCTGGGGGCGATGTGGTCGGGGAGAGCCCCTGGACCGTTCACCCAGCCTCGCCCTCTTCCCTTCCCCACCTAGATTCTGCTGCCTCTGATCAACCAATACTTCACCAACCACTGTCTCTACTTCCTATCCACACCAGCCAAAGTGCTGGGCAGTGGTGGCCACGCCTCCAACAAGGAGAAGGAAATGATCACCAGGTAGGCTGCCCATGACCTCTGACCTTACAGTATTTTAATCCCAAACCTCTTCTCCCTGACCTTAACTCATATGAGTTCTGGGGGTGTTTCTGCCTTGGATGTTCTAGAGTGATCAACTGTCCCAGGACACAAGTGAAACAAACGAGTCACTGTGACAAAGACCCTTCTCCTCCATCACCTCTACTGGCCAGTTATTGCTGTGACTTTTTTTCCTTGCAGTGCTGAGAGGACTGAGCTTTACACATGTTAAATGTATGAGCCACTAAACCACACCCAAGCCCCTCACTGGGGGATTCTAGGCAGGTACTCTACCACTGAGCCACGCCCCTAGCCCCTCACTGGGGTATTCTAGGCAGGGGCTCTACCACTGAGCCATGCCCCCAGTCCCTAACTGGGGGATTCTAGGCAGGGGCTCTACCACTGAGCCACGCCCCCAGCCCCTCACTGGGGGATTCTAGGCAGGGGCTCCACCACTGAGCCACGGCCCCAGCCCCTCACTGGGGGATTCTAGGCAGGGGCTTCACCACTGAGCCACAACCCCAGCCCCTCACTGGGGGATTCTAGGCAGGGGCTCTACCACTGAGCCACAACCGCAGCCCCTCACTGGGGGATTCTAGGCAGGGGCTCTACCAGAGTCACATCTGGAACCCCTCACTGGGAATCCTAGGCCATCACTCACTCTAACTGAGCCATTCATCCTGCAGCCCTTGCCTGTGAATGCCAAGCTTGGCCATATCTCTTTACCCCCACTCTGCTTGCTGTCCCACTCTGCTCTGTCCCCTCCCTGTCCTTTGGTTCCTGTCTCCTCTGATCATGTCACCACTGTCTTTCATCTTCTTGGTCTCCTCACTCCTTGTTCCCTTGTCCTTCCGTCCCTTTCTCTTTTCTCAGCCTCTTCTGTAAACTTGCTGCCCTTGTCCGCCACCGAGTCTCTCTCTTTGGTAAGTAGCCCGCCTCTGTGCCTCTGCCAGCTTTCCTGCTTCCTTTATCCCCTGCTCTACCTGGAAGAAAGAATTCCTGGCTCAGCCTATATAACTTTTTCCCTCTGATCGTAGACTGGGTCATCCTGAGGATGGGTAGGTAGCCATGCAGCCACTGTCTCAGACAGGGACAGTCTCAGAAATCAGGGCTAGATGGAAGACAAAAGAGGGAAAAAGGAAGGGAGGACAGCCAGTGCTGGGGTGGGGGACACCCAGAGGACTGTGGGAGCTCGGCAGGGTTAGGTATGGCGTAGCATGAACCTAGCCAGGAAGCCGAGTCAGAGAGGAAAGGTTGGACAGAGGAGGTTCTAGTCTTGAGGCCTCTTCCTCATCCTGGCCCATATTCCTTTCCCAGGGACGGATGCCCCAGCCGTGGTCAACTGTCTTCACATATTGGCACGCTCCCTGGATGCCAGGTACAGCTTCGGGGTACACACACATTTAACCATGTCCCCCAACCCAGTCCTATACTCTCTGAGTGACACTTTGAGAGGAGGGAAGGAGCGGGAGGAGAGGGGACACCCCGCCTCTGCAGCTGCAGCTCTGTACCTCACCTCCTAGAACGGTGATGAAATCGGGCCCTGAGATCGTAAAGGCGGGTCTGCGCTCCTTCTTCGAGAGTGCCTCTGAGGACATTGAGAAGATGGTGGAGAACCTACGGCTCGGCAAGGTTTCCCAGGCGCGCACGCAGGTGAAGGGCGTGGGCCAGAACCTCACCTACACCACGGTGGCGCTGCTGCCCGTCCTCACCACCCTCTTCCAGCACATCGCCCAGCACCAGTTCGGAGACGATGTCATCCGTAAGGACTCCTGACCCTGAGGGCAAGGGGCACGGGGTGGGGTGTCAACTCGACCAGCACTGTCCACTCTGAGGGGTGTGGCAGAGTCACTTGGTGTTAGAGCAGATGCTTTCTTGCAGTGAGCCAAAGCACACAGTTAGTGAACTGTAGGGAACGTAAGGTGTTAGCTAATATGTGAATTCAAAAACCACAGTGGTGCCGGGCAGTGGTGGCGCACGCCTTTAATCCCAGCACTTGGGAGGCAGAGGCAGGTGGATTTCTGAGTTCGAGGCTAGCCTGGTCTACAGAGTGAGTTCCAGGACAGCCAGGGCTACACAGAGAAACCCTGTCTCGAAACACCCCCCCCCCAAAAAAAAAAAAAAAGTGTGTGCCACCACTGTCCAGCCTGCGTCCTCTTTTCTAATTACTTTTCAAGAATTAATTTAATTTAGAATCGGATATGGTCCAGTGGTAGAACACTTGCCTAGCACATGTGAGGTGCCATGCGCCACCCCCAGAATCACAAATTAAAACAACAGCAACAATTCATTTGCTCCTCAACCTACCCTGTGCGGAAGGTGCTACAATGATCCCACTTTACAGATAGGGAACCTGAGGCTAAAAAGAGATCTGGTCGTGACTGAGTTACAAAACATAAATAGCCGTACAGCTCTGTTACCCACCGGTCATGTGGTGACAGAGAAGGTCGTAAGGGGCGAGCTGGCATGGTGGGCACAGCCCAGACCCTCACTCTCTCTCCTCTTCAGTGGATGACGTGCAAGTTTCTTGTTACCGAACGCTATGCAGTATCTACTCTCTGGGGACCACCAGGAACCCCTATGTAGAAAAGTAAGAAAAATGGGACAGATTATTGGGTTTATATAGGCACTTAGAGGCTATGGGGTGAAGGGAGGGGACATGTGAAGTGGGGTGGGGGTGCAAAGCTGGACATGGTAAAATCTTGAACTTGCCACTAAACTAGGGTAGCTAAAGTACACGCCAGAAGCCAAGAGAGGGCGCGCAGTGGAAAGGCCAGGCATAGAAACAGAAGCTGTGAGATCTGGGAGAGTGGGGCCAGATACCTGCTGACTAAGGAGGCTTGAGTGGCTTCTTTGGGGAAACAAGCTTGACCTGGCAGGAGACGTGAGGAAACGGGACAACAGCGTGCCGGGGATCACTAGAGAGTCTGCCAGGCACGCAGAGAAGGGTGCACAAGAGAGCGGCGCCTGCAACTCTGCTCCAGAGCGGACCAGTAGGGGCGCTCCTGTGCAGGATGGGGCTGGGCCTCGAGACTGGAAACTAACTGCAGCTCTCCTTCCAGGCTGCGGCCAGCCCTCGGGGAATGCCTGGCCCGCCTGGCCGCAGCCATGCCAGTGGCATTCCTGGAACCTGAGCTGAATGAATACAACGCCTGCTCTGTCTACACTACCAAGTCTCCACGAGAGCGGGCCAGTGAGTCACGTGGGCTGGGGCGGCTGTCAGGGTCAGAGGAGAGCTGCCCTCAGGGTGGAGTGCTCCCTAAATCTGGGCTGTGAGGGGCTGAGAATTCTCCAGGAGAGTAGTGTTCCACAACAGCCAGACCTCGAGGGGTCTGGGCCATGCTGTAAGGGACCACCCGAAGCCACTCCACTGGGAAGATTAGGGGTCAGAGAGGAAGTTTGTAGCTGTGAGGCTCATTATGGAGTTGGTAATGTGAAGCTTAGGGAGGCAGGTACCTTCCAGTGTCCTTGAGGTTTGAGTGACCGGGTACTTATAGTGGATATTTTTCATTCACAATGTCTTCAAAGTGCCACTTAAGAGTCAGAGGTGACCACACAAGCCACAGGCAGACATCCTGTCTTCTCAACCCTGGGGTTAGAGCCAGGAGTGGCACTCAGAAAATATCCAATCAGGAGACTTGTCCTTAGTCATGCTGTGCTCCCCAAACCCAGCTGGGTGTGGTAGCATGAGCCTGTACCCCGAAATCTGGAAGGTAAGATACTAGAGGGCCTTCTTCAGGGCTATCTTCACTCCTTAGAAAGTTCGAGTCCAGCCTGGGCTACATGAGACTCAGTCCCACAACCCCATTTTTAAAAAAAGCCCACTTCCAGCCCATGAGAGGGAACAATGGGTTTTGTGTTTCCAGACAAAACTGGAGTCTAGAGCTCTGAGACCTGAAACTGAGGGCTCCAGATGGTGGAGACGGCCCAGGCTCTCCACGCTCTGGGGGCTGAGGTGGGAGGTGTTAGCATGGGGCCCACAAGGTTGGAAAGCACTTTTTGCAGCTTTCCACATAGTAGACATAGAGTTTGGGTGATTTTAGGAGTGAAGGTGTTTAGGGCTAAGGCTTGCCCGAGACCCTGTCTGGATAAAAAGTTGGGGGTTTTGCTTCAGAAGTTCAGTGTGGAGGTCCACATCATTCCAGGCACGGTGTCACATGCCCTTACTCCCAACACTCTGGAGACAAAGGCTGGTGGGCCTCCATGAGTTCAAGGCCAGCTTGATCTACATAGTGAGCTCAAGGCCAGCCTGGTCTACGTAGTAAGTTCAAGGCCAGCCTTGATGTGTTTATAAAAAGATATATATATATATATATATATATATATATATATATATATATATATATATATATGTTCTACAGAGGTGTGGTGAGGTAGGTGTGGGGGAAGGGGTGTCTCAGGAGGCCCATGCCGAGGCATCCCTTCCCCCCGAGGGGCCAGCCACACCATGGAATAGTATAGAATAGAGTTTATTCAGGGCATGGGGAGGGGAGTTAAGAGGGTAGTAGAGGCAGAGAAAGGCAGAGAGAGGAAGAGAGTAGAGAAGTAGATGCTGGCCATGACCACATGGAGAGAGGGAGCAGGAGGGTAAGAGATAAGAGAGCAAGAGCAGGAGAGAGAGGAGGGGACAAGCAGCCCCTTTTATAGTGGGCCAGGCCCACCTGGTTGTTAGCAGGTAACTGTAGGGATGAGCATACCTGGCTGTTGCCAGGTAACGGTGGGGTGGAGTTTAGACAGAGTGCTAACAAGCCTGATCTACATAGTAAGTTCAAGGCCAGCCTTGTCTACATAGTAAAACTAAGTTCCACACCAGGGGTATATTTTGGGGTCAGAGTCAAATCTTGCATTTGACTTTAGGGATTAATGAGGGTTGAGGTATAAAGTACTTGGGGGTCACGGTTTCAGTGGGAGGGCTGTGAAAGGCACTTGGGATGGAGATGGGCTCTTGGAGACTCTTAGGTATAAGGTGATTTAGGTGTCAGGCGGGTTGTAGGGAAGGCATTGGATTGACAGTTGGCATACCCTGACCTATCCCTGCACCCCAGTCCTGGGGCTTCCCAACAGTGTGGAGGAGATGTGTCCTGACATCCCAGTGCTAGAAAGGCTCATGGCAGAAATCGGGGGGCTGGCCGAGTCCGGGGCACGCTACACAGAGATGCCGCACGTCATCGAGATTACATTGCCTATGCTGTGCAGCTACCTGCCCCGCTGGTGGGAACGAGGGCCCGAGGCGCCCCCACCAGCCCTGCCTGCAGGCGCCCCACCACCCTGTACAGCAGTCACCTCCGATCACCTCAATTCCCTCCTGGGGAACATTCTCCGAATCATCGTGAACAACCTGGGCATCGACGAGGCCTCGTGGATGAAGCGGCTGGCTGGTGGGTGTGCAGGACAAGGTCCCCTGGGGAGCAGGGTGCAGGGCCCTGGGGGTCAGAGGTCACATGTGAGTAACACCCACTGTCTTGCAGTGTTTGCCCAGCCCATTGTGAGCCGTGCCAGGCCAGAGCTCCTCCACTCCCACTTCATCCCTACCATTGGGCGACTGCGTAAGCGGGCAGGGAAGGTGGTGGCTGAGGAGGAGCAACTGCGCCTGGAGGCCAAGGCAGAAGCCGAGGAGGGTGAGCTCCTGGTCAGGGACGAGTTCTCCGTGCTCTGCCGTGACCTGTATGCCCTCTACCCGCTGCTCATCCGCTATGTAGACAACAACAGGTCAGCATGGCCCACCCGCCCTGACTCGGCCTTCCTCAGCCCCGCCAGCCCGCCCTGACTTGGGCCTCTTCAGCCCTGCCAGGCCCTTCCAGCCCTTCTCCCTTCCTAGCCCCTCTGAGCTGGGGAGATGGCTGAGTGGATAAAGGGGTAGGTTCTGACTCGAACCTTGGAACTCATGAGAAGCTAGCTGCAGCAGCACACATCTGTAATCCCTGTGCCCTGTGGTGAGATGGGAGGTGGAGAAGGGACAGTCTCTGGAAACTCTAGCCTGAAGCCTGCAATGGTGGCCAACAAAGTGACTCTGTCTCAAACAAGGTGGAAGGCAAGGGCCAGCACCTGAGGCTGTTCTCTGGCTTCCATGTGCACGGTAGCAAATGCCTGCGTGCACACACATGCACACATACACACATACACACACATACACACGTACATATACACATATATACAAACACATGCACATACAAATATACACATATGCACATAGATATACACACGTACACACACAGATACATACATATACACATACATACATACATACATACAGATATACGCATACATACACAAATACACACACACACACACACACACACACACACACACTAAACCTTTCTGGGTTTGTCTCTTTCTGTTTCTTAAAACCCTATTGAGAGCCGGGCAGTGGTGGCACACGCCTTTAATCCCAGCACTTGGGAGGCAGAGGCAGGTGGATTTCTGAGTTTGAGGCCAGCCTGGTCTACAGAGTGAGTTCCAGGACAGCCAGGGCTACACAGAGAAACCCTGTCTCAAAAAAAAAACCAAAACCCTATTGAGGGTTACACCATCCAGTATAAGGAGACTTATTTTCCCTCCAGTATTGTATCTACCTGTGTGTAGAACTAAGGGCCCCACCTATGTAGTGAAGGACCATGGTCAGGCTTTTCTCCATGAAGAAAAGAAAGGAACATAGATGACATCCTCCAAGAACATAGATCTTTAAGAAAAAAAAATGTACACAGATATCAGCCAATTGCTAACTAATAAAGCAAAAGCACTATTAGATAGCTTAAACTCCAAGATCCATCTCCATTGAAAAAGATTGTAAGCTTGGCTTGGGCTCTGTGATTGATTAGCTATGTCTGCCATAGGGCAGACATGGTAGTAGTGGTGTGCATTCTGCACAAATGCCATTCCAGATTTTGACTACACTTGAGCTGTGATCCATCATTACTTAGTCGACCATAAGTTATTTGTTGTTGCTGCTGTTTGTTTGTTAGTTTTTTTTAGATAGAGTCTCACTCTGTAGTCAGAATGAGAACAAAGTAGGCTGGCAAACTTCCAGCAACCCCTCCTGCATCTGTCTTCCACGTTCAACCATAAGTTTAGTGAGCAAAACTAGGCTAATTTTCTTTGGCTCACTCTGGACCTAGAAACCTTCATATTTAGACATAAAATTGAATCTAAAAGAAATCTCTATGTCTCCTAGCTTGGTTATATCTGATTTTTTTTTCTTTTTATCTAAACAGAAAGGGAGGGGAGTTAACATTCACACACACCCCTACCCCAGAACACATAACTATGGCAGTCTCCTTTGGATCGCAGCAAAAGACTTTATCTGCCCATCTGACCCCTGTCTCCTCTACCTCTGCCACTATTTTTTTATCTTTAGGCTTAGAAGAGAATTTCGAGCTTGATTTGGGCTATTGGGATGGGATTCTGGTTGACACAGGGAAAAGGGGCTGCTGAGTTAGCAGAGTCCAGCTCTGCTAAGGAAATTAAGACAGTTGTCACACAACCATGCCAACAGTGTCCTCTACACAGCACAAGTGTGCCGTGCTCCTTCCTTGTTTGTGGCAGGTTCTCTCTCTGCTGCTCAGGCTGACTTGGGACATGCTATGAAACCTAGGCTGGCCTCGAACTCACGGCTCAGCTGCCTGTAGCTGGCCAGTTGTACAAAGCTTCATCATTCCCCTAATACTGGATAATGCAGCTTTTCCACTATGTACACTGTAATATGGAGCTCGCCCTTTAAAAAAACAGCCATATGACACAGAGACATTTACCCTTTCATTCACAGCCTCAGCTTTGCACAGTTCAGTGATTAGAAAATTAAATAGAAAGTTCCAAGCTGGGTCTGGTGGTATATATCTCAAACAGCTAACACAGGAGGATTGCTATGAGTTCCAAGTCCCCCTGGGCTGAATTTAAAAAAACAAAAAACAAAACAAAACAAACAAAAAAGTTCTGGTAGAGCATGGTAGTACAGGTCCCTGTACTCAGGAGGCAGATCTCTGTGAGTTTGAGGCTAGCCTGGTCTACACAGTGAGCTCCAGGCTAGCCTGGGCTACAAAGTAAATGCTGTCTGAAAGCCTAAAATTTTAAGTTTCCCTGAACTGATTAGATTCTCTTAAAACACCCCATCCCTCTAATGGATGTGTCTTGGTTCACATGAGCATCTCTGAGCTCTCTGGGTGAGCCCCTCCCTGAGGATCCCTGCATCCTTGCCCATTCCTTCCTGGCCCCCAGGGCACACTGGCTCACAGAGCCCAATCCCAATGCGGAGGAGCTGTTCAGAATGGTGGGAGAGATCTTCATCTACTGGTCCAAGTCCCACGTGAGTCCCCTGCCCCGTGTGAACCCTCACCCACATCACCGCCCGTACCAGTCTCCTTTCCTGAAGCCCAGAGGCTGATGCCTGTAGGCGCCTTCTGCCAGGCTCAGGGTCTGAGCCCCGTGCTGCTTCCCCCACCAGAACTTTAAGCGTGAAGAACAGAACTTCGTGGTCCAGAATGAGATCAACAACATGTCCTTTTTGACTGCTGACAATAAGAGCAAAATGGCCAAGGTGAGTGCTTTGTAGAACTGAGGGGTGGAGTGGGGAGCACCCTCCAGGGCTGGATGGGGGTGGGGAGCACCCTCCAGGGCTACCTTCTTGACCCTCCCAACTCAGTCCCCTGTGCTGCTTTGGTCATATCCCCTTTATCTCTCAGGGACTACATTTTCCCCACACACACCCCCATCCTTTTCCTCCTCTCCTGCCTTCTCTTCCCCACCTCTCCCCAGCTCCCCGATTTCTCTCCTACCTCCTCTTGCTCTGCCTCCCTGTAGTCCTCCTTCCCCCCCTCCCCTCCCCCACACTGGTTACTTCCCATCCCTCTTATCCCCACTACCCCACACCTCCCCCTCCTTCCCTGCCCCCCCTCCTTTAGGACCTCACTGGATCCTAAAGAGCAGCCCCCCCCATCAAGGTCTGGAAATGCCCAGCTAAAGGGCGGGGGTGGGGCAGAGGAGCCAGGGTAACTTGGAGTTGGGTCTGGGGCTTTCTGTTGGGCTGGGGTAACCCTTCTTGTCTCTGTCGGCACCCGTTGAAGCAGGCAGGAGACGTACAGGTCAGCGCCACATCTGGAACCTTCTGCATGGCTTTTGGCTCATACCCTTTCCCTCTCAAAGCCCCACCCTTTCAAACCCCTGTCTTTGTCCCTGTCCCCCACCCTTTGTTCTTAGCTCCTGCCCTCCAACCTCCTTCCTCTTTGTCTTCTTCCTCCCCAGACACCCACTCCTTCCCCCACTCTCAGCTTTTGATGAGTTGTTGAATTATTTCTCTTCTGGTTTGGGTGGTTTTCCTTTTCTTCCTCTTCCTCTTCCTCTTTTTTTTTTTTTTTTTTTTTTTGGTTTTGCTACCAAAAAAAAAAACAAAAAACAAAAAAACAAAACCAAAACCCAACCATCTGCTTTCCCCTATGCATTGTGGGACGGTTCCAGGGGCTGGGTGGGGCGGCTGCATGGTTAGGGACAGCCCTGGCTGTGTACAGGTATCCGTCTTGGCCTCTGGGGAGAATCCAGTGATGGTAGTGATCTGTGTGACTCTTGCCAAATGTCATCTTTGTGAGCCTCTGATGGCATCCCGCCACAGGACCCCAGGCCTGGGGCTCTTTAAAGACTCAGCAATGCTGCATGTGGGGCCTTCGGCAGTGTCTCGCACTTGGGCCGTGCTCAGTATTGCCATGGATGGGGCTGTGGCCGCAGCTTGCCACTGGGACTTCTTGTTGGCATGACTGGAGTGGCCCTGGTCAGGGAGGGGTCTGCACCTCAGGCTCCAGAGCACGGTTGTGGGAGTCTGTGCTCTGTGTCTTGGCTTTCAGATCTTTCCAGATCTATCTTGCACCTTCTGTCTCTTCGTGTCCTTGTCTGCCTCAGTCTCTCTGTCTCTCCCTTTCTTCCAGCTTATCTTGTGTCTTGGGGCTCTTTGTGGGCCAACATCTTTGTTTTGTTCTTGGAAACTTGGTTTGGACATGTGAAGTGTGGGGTGGAGCATGGTAGACACCGGATCCTGTGGAGCTCTCGTAGAGAGGATCACTAGAGCTTGAAAAAATGGAGGGACAGATATGCAAGGGCTCTTTTTAGAATCGGGAATGCAGGAATCAGACGGGGGTGGGGTGGGGAGAGGAGGCTAGGTCATGGCTGTGGCACGAGAAGGAGCAAGGTCCGGGTGAAAATAGGTTGCTGGCAAGCAGGTTAGGACGTGGATTGTGTGAGATAGCTATTAGGTCGTGGCTGGTGCTGGGGTGCTGGGGTGGGGACTAAGATAAGCACTGAATCCTGTGTCCCCACAGTCAGGTGGCTCCGACCAGGAACGGACCAAGAAGAAACGACGGGGGGACCGCTACTCAGTGCAGACATCTTTGATCGTGGCCACACTCAAGAAGATGTTGCCGATTGGATTAAACATGTGTGCTCCCACTGACCAGGACCTCATCGTGCTGGCCAAGGCCCGCTATGCCCTGGTGCTTATCCAACCCCACCCAGCACCCTACTCTGTTTCTAGGGTCCCAGGGAACTCCTAAGATCCAATGGAGACTCTCAGAATCCTGATGTAGAATTCCCCAAGGCTCTGCAGGACCTCAGACATTTACCAAACCCTCTAGGATGTTCTGAGCCTTGCCCTAGGATGCTGAGGCCTCCATCCAAGAAATCTAAGGACAGGGATACAGTTTAATCCTCAAATGCAACCAGAGACCGATATAGTTTATAGGACTCCAATAAGCTCTGTAGGACCCCATGGGACTCTCCCCCACAGCCATGAAACCAATCGTCTCCCCTCCCCCCAGACACCTGAAGTCACCTGACACTAACTGAACTCTTTGTAACTCTCAAATATCCTCATAATTGAAGGTCTGGGGTCCTATAGACACCAGCTCACCTTCTTTTGTCTTCCGTCATCTGCTAACAGCCAGTGAGCCTTTATGACTCAAAGCCTCTCCGAATCCTAATGTCCCCTTCCCCAGTACCCCCACTCCCAACCTCTGGGATCTCAAGGGTCCTAAGGATCAATTACTCCAACTCCCAGAACTTCTTAAGGTAGCCTGGACACCGGAAAAACTCCTTAGGGCCCACGTCTCCCTTACATAAAATGGCAAGAAGATGCTTTTCAGCCTCAGGAGCCCTAAGAAATCCTCTAGGATTCTGGTACAGGGCCCCTCTAAGCACCTGACGGCTTTCTACCCCACCCCCACCCAGGGTCATGAAGACACTTGACTTCTTTCTCATATTGCAGCAAGCCCTCCCCAGGGTCTCTGAAGGCCACTCCTCAACTTTCACCTCCTAGGAGATATTGAGTCCTTGGGACCCTATAGAATCTTCCAGAGCCCCCATGGCCCCTAAGGTCCCTCTTCACCCAGCTAACTCTCCCATTGGCCCTGTGTAGCCGGACACTTAGCTGACCTTCCCAATCCTATAATCTCTGCTGACCTTGTCATTTCCCCTCGTAGCCCCCCTCACCAGCCCCTCATCTCCAATACAACCTGCTCAGCCCCTGAAAAACATCCCTCTTTGGGCTATTTGACTTCCGATGGTGTCGCCTGTCACACATACTCCAGGCTCACTAATCCCCTCTGTGTCTTCAAAGTGAGCCTGTGAGCCACTTTAGACATCTGTCTGTCCACAGCCCACAGTTACATTCTTCTCTTCCCCAGGTCAATACCCATGCAAGTTCCTCAGCAAGTCAGGCCTAGAAGGGGGAGGGCTACGGGTCATGGTGGAAGGCGAGGCCTCCTGAGTGACCCAGTGGGCTTTGTCTTCCCAGAAAGATACAGATGAGGAGGTCCGTGAATTCCTTCAAAACAACCTTAACCTTCAGGGAAAGGTAAGTTTCCCTGACATGGAAGAGGGACTTTTTGTTAAATTACATGTATGTATTTAGTGTGTCTTGGCATGCATATAGAAGTAGTCAGGGAACAATGCAGGAATCAGTTCTCTCCTACCATGTGGGTCCCGGGCGTTGAACTCAGGTCTTCAGGCTTGGCAGAAAGCGCCCTGCCCACTGAGCTAACTTGCCAGCTCCGCAGAAGGGACTTTGCTTCTCATGCATCGCACCTAAGTTTAGCAGTAGAAAAGGGGCAGGCAGCCAGGGAGGTGCCTTCACGCTCCGGTCCTTACGCCTGTCAGGTGGAAGGCTCACCATCTCTTCGCTGGCAAATGGCACTGTACCGCGGCGTCCCAGGCCGCGAGGAAGATGCTGATGATCCCGAGAAAATCGTGCGCAGAGTCCAGGAAGTGTCTGCTGTGCTTTATCACCTGGACCAGGTGGGCGCCTTTGTGGGCAGAGTCTTTGGACAGGGCCTGGTCTTGGGTCTGTGGGCGGAGCCTCCTGGTGATGGGCGGGGCTACGGATGGAGCGGCGCGCTCAAGGAGGCAAGGGGCGGAGCGGTGTGGATGGGGAAAGGGCACACTGCGTCTAGAGACAAGTGTGATAAAGCATTGGAGCTAGGGCGAGGCCTCCTGACGGTGCCTTGAGTCTGTTGGCAAAGGTGCCCAGGTGTTCCTTTGACTGCTTTGCACATAGACTTGAACATACATGGGCAGCTTCACTCAGGGTTAGGTGGGACTTGGGTCATTGCCATGATCTCAGAAGATATGACAGACTGTCCCACTCCCCAGACGGAGCATCCTTACAAGTCCAAGAAGGCGGTGTGGCATAAGCTTTTGTCCAAGCAGCGCCGGAGGGCAGTGGTGGCCTGTTTCCGCATGACGCCCCTGTACAACTTGCCCACGTAAGGCATCCAGGAAGGATGATAGCACAGGAACTTGGAGGAAGGAAAAAGGGCTGGGAGTCCGAGGATGGAGTACTAATAGGGTTGAGTCTTAGGATTGAGGGTGGCAGACGAAGGGAGAGTGGGGGGAGCAGGAGAGGCTCAGTGGCCTGGAGACCTTTACCTTGCAGGCACCGAGCATGTAACATGTTTTTGGAGAGCTACAAAGCCTCCTGGATCCTGACTGAGGACCACAGTTTCGAGGACCGCATGATAGATGACCTATCAGTGAGTTGGAGACTGCTTGGGGCTGTGAGGCAGGGCTGGGTGGGACTAAGGGAGCCCTCCATATACAAACTCGACCCCTTAGGCTTGATTTGGGAAAAGAGACAAAATTCTAGTCCGGCAAGACTATGAGAGGGGACTGGCGGGGACAAAAAAAGTCACCCTCCAGCCCTCACCCCATCCCCCCAGAAAGCTGGGGAGCAAGAGGAAGAGGAGGAAGAGGTGGAGGAGAAGAAGCCAGACCCACTACACCAGTTGGTCCTACACTTCAGCCGCACAGCTCTGACTGAAAAGAGGTGAGGACTCTTCCCTCCCTCAGAAACGTTCCCTGGATCCTTAAAACGAAAATCAGCTGGCCTTTACATTTTTTTGATTATACTTATTTATTTATTGTGTGTGCATATCTGCTGGAGAGCAAAGAAAAACTTGCAGGAGTTCATTCTTTCCCTCCACCACTTGTGGATCCCAGGAATTAAACTCAGCTTCCCTTGGCCGCAAGCTCCTTTACCCTGTGAACCATTTTACTGGCCCCCAGTCATTGGGCCCTTTAGTGTCTCTTTGTGAGGACAGGCGGCTACTTTAAACCATTGCTGAACGCACCACGGGAGCATCCTGTCTGAGGGGCTCACAAAAGATGCCACGTGGGTCTGGGCTGGAGATACAGCTCAGTAGTCGCAGGCTTGCTTGGCAGGGACAAGGCCCTGGGGCAACCCCCAGAGCTGTAACAAAGCAACAGATTGAAAAGCATTTGTCTGGCAAAGATCAGGGTGATATTGCACGAGGCAAGGAGAATCAACATATACGAAACTTTTCTACTAGATAGGAATGGAGACATTTCTAACTCATTTGAAGACTTCAGTATGAGTTCATTGCAATCTTAGTAATAACCATGACAGTGCGGATTCTTCCGGGGGCTGGAGAGATAGCTCAGCAGATAAAGCCTCTTGTGGCTCCTACAGAGGACCCCAAAACAGTACTCACATATTTACATATTTAGTACCAACATCCATGGAACTCCAGTTTGGGGATATCTGGCTCCCTCTTATGGCCTCTGAAGGTACTGCACTCACGTGGTGCACAGAGAGAGAGAGAGAGAGAGAGAGAGAGAGAGAGAGAGAGAGAGAGAGAGAGAGAGAGAGAGATATTGATTTAAAAATTAGCCAGGCACTAGGTGGTGTACGACTTTTCTCCCAGCACTCATGAGGCAGAGGCAGGCAGATCTCTCTGGTCTATAGGGTGACTTCCAGGACAGCCAGGGCTACACAGAGAAACACTGTCTCAAATAAACAAAAACAACAAAAAATAAAACCTAATAGAGTGGCATCTGTGAATGTTTATTATATCTGACACCATGCTGCACACTGGCCATGCACATTGGCTCATACAGTCTACCTTCACCAATTCCTTTTATTTTGTGGAAATGAAAACCCATAGGGATTTATTTTTCTCACACAACATGAAATCAAGCTCGAGTGTCTGGGCTGGGCAGAGTGACCAGCAGGGACCCAAACTCTTCCTGATCTTTCTGTCGGTCTTAGCTTGAGTCTTAGAGTCTGTATCAGTTTCTTAGTTGCCACTATAAACACCATACTCCACAGACGCTCCTTAAGGGGGTAGGAAAGATTTGCTTCATTTCCCTTTGTTTTTTGAAGGAAGTTTTACCAGAACATAACCACACCTACTCATTAAGACTTCCTGTCAGCATAAAGGATGCAACAGAGACTTTTCTGACCAGAAAGGCCTAAAGTATTTACTATCTGTCTTTCTCGCCTCAGCCCTCCCCCACCTTTTGAGACAAGGTTTCACTGTGTAGCCCTGTCTACTAGCTCTCTGTAGACCAGGCTGGCCTGAAACTCACAGAGATCCTTCTGCCTCTGCCTTCTGAGTTCTGAAACCACACCCCATCTGGTTTTGTTCTTTTCAAATGATCCCATGAATGGATCACCTCACTTCCTTTTGGATGGTGGTTTCAGTTTATTTCAGCCCACCATGGCTGGAAAGGCATGGCAGTGGGAGTGTGTAGCAAAGGCTACCTCACATCATGACCGGTGCCAGACAGGAAGAAGGGGGAGTCTTCTCTTCCCCACCCCTAGCAAGACCTTTAACTGTTTTTCTCCAGTAAAGGAAGCTCTCCATGGTAAACTCATGCACATAGCCCATGGCCAACACTCTGACATTCACCTATGGCTGCAAGGGACATGAAGAAGCCGAGTGTCTTGGTTGCCGTCTGCAGCGTAACTCTATGTCACTCTATATAGGCTGAATTCCATTGCAAGCTGTGCAACCTTGGCCAGCCAAGGTCTTTGTGACTCAGTTTCTACATCTGTAAAATGGGGCTGGTGATATACCTACTTGATAGGACTGCTGTGAAGATAAATTGGTTAATACATGAGGAGCACCTGCCATCTTTCTAAAACAAAGAGAAAATGTGATATAAAATGGATGGCCTCAAGCTGAGCATGGCGCTACCTACATACGTGTAACCCCAGTTCTAAGGAAGAGGAGGCAGAAGAGTTGAAGGCCAGCCTGGGCTACATCTGCAGAATCTGCCCCCAAACAGTCAGTAGATTACTTGTGTGGTATGGATGAAGCCCTGTGTTCAATCCACAACACCATAAAAAAACAGGCGTGATAGGGCACAGCTGGAATCGCGGGCCTCAGGAGGTGAGGTACCATGATGAGGAGCTCAGGGTCATTCCATATTGAGATTGAGGCCAGCCTGGGCTACCTGAAGCCTTATCTCAATTTTAAAAAAAAGTTGGGGAGCTGTTGCCACTGGGCGTGTCTCTCTGCTTACTTCCCCAGCAAACTGGATGAGGACTACCTGTACATGGCTTACGCTGACATCATGGCAAAAGTGAGCTCCTGACTCTGCTCCACAGGGTGTTCCCTTCTCCCCGACCACAGTACCCCACAAACTGAAGGGGCTCCTGGAGGGTGGACAGGGCATCTGCTTTGCTCACTCACTGACTGATACCGCTCCCCAGAGCTGCCACCTGGAGGAGGGCGGGGAAAATGGAGAAGAAGGTGAAGAAGAGGAAGTGGAGGTGTCCTTTGAGGTAGGGAGCATGGGGACATCCTGGAGGGAGGGCCGGGAACCCCGTTCATTCAGTATGTGACCAGAGTGCTGTCCCTGGGCACACAGTGGCAACAGAGTCTGTCCTTGGGGATGAAAGATGCCAAAATAAACCTCAACAACACTAGGTGTTCACTGTGGTGTAGGAGGCATTGGGAAAGGGTAGGGCCGGGATGGGGCCAGGTCCGGAGGTACGGTAGCCCAGACACACAGTGAGAGGGTGTCAGGGAGGGATTCTCAGAGAACAAAGTGGCTGAGAAGGACAAAAGTAGACTACAGCAGCCAGCTGTGGTGTCGGACACCTGTAATCCCCACGTTGAGAAGGATGAGTCAGAAGAATCTAAGTCTGAGGCCAGCCTAGGGTACATGATGAACTTGTGTTCAAAGGACGGAGGGAGGAAGGGAGGGAGGGAGGGAGGGAGGGAGGGAGAGGCTAGAGAGATGGCTCAGCGATTAACAGCACTTGCTGCTCTGCCTGAGGACCTGATTTCCGTTCCCAGCACCCACGTGGTGGCTCACAACCACCTATAACTGCAGTTCCAGGGGTTCTTGTGCCCTCTTCTGGTCTCTGTGGGCACTGCATGCACACTGAAAGTGCCCATGGAGACATTCAGATGTGCTCGTGCACGAGCGTGCACACATGCACATAAAAGAAGCACACCTTTTAAAAATATATTTAAAATACAAATTCATAAGCTGGACATAATTCATGGTTGTAATACCAGCACTTGAAAGACTGAGGCAGGAGGATTGCCAAAAGTTCCAGGCCAGTCAGGGCTATACTGTAAGACCTTTGTCAAAACAAACCAACCCCCAATTAAATCTGCAATTGGATAGTGCCTGTCCTTTATTTAGCCATCTGAAGCAAGATGCAGCAGGGGTTAATTAAGAGGTTAGAGTGCACATTAAGTGATATTTCAAGACACCTGAGACAGTAATGTGACGTGGGTGCCTTTGTGATTCTTCTTGGAAACAAAAGCAAGGGTCCTGACAACATTTCCGTAGCAGAAGGAATGCCAGGCTTCCATTAGAGAGGGATAGACAGGAACACAGGGCTTTTCCACGGGCGTGTTCATGGAGGTCTGCAGACCTGAGCCAGGTACGGGAGACAAACAGAATTTAAGCCCCTGGGGGCATGGAGGGGTCTCACAACTGGAGAGTTGGCAGATGTGGCTGGGGCTGGGAAGGTGAGGGAGAAGGACAAGGCCCTGGGGTCTCAGGTTAGGCTGCTGAGCACTAAAACCTGCTCCCACCCCAGGAGAAGGAGATGGAGAAGCAGAGACTCCTGTACCAGCAGTCGAGGCTGCACAACCGGGGTGCGGCTGAGATGGTATTGCAGATGATCAGTGCCTGCAAAGGTGCGTCTGTGCCCCCCAACCCCAGGCATCCCCTGTGCCCTGTGAGCACACCCGCCACATCCTCCCGGTACAGCCACTCCCTGCTGACCCTGCTTGTCCCCTCTGCACGCCTCCAACCTATAGCTCTTGCAGACTTTTTGGTATGTCTGTCTTTCGAATCTCCCCTCCACTCTTTGGTCACACATATCTATGGTAGGTTTGTTTTTTTTTTTTTTTTTTTTTGGTGGGTAGAAACCTCAGGCTGAACAGAACATTTATTTTATTGATTTATGTCTTTGGCCTGGTCTCTGCCACCTCCAGGAGAGACGGGTGCCATGGTGTCTTCCACCCTGAAGCTGGGCATCTCCATCCTCAACGGAGGGAACGCTGAAGTGCAGCAGGTAACAGACGTGCAGGCTCTTGGGGGAGGGGCTAAAAGGGGGTAGGGTGGATGGGTGTTCCTGAGTGGCTTCCAGGTGCTCCCCACCCCCATCTCCTGCCACTTCCACTGCAGAAAATGCTGGATTACCTGAAGGACAAGAAGGAAGTGGGCTTCTTCCAGAGTATCCAGGCGCTAATGCAAACGTGCAGGTGGGACCCGAGGTCTCCCAATTCTGCTCTGCTGGGAGGAGGGGGTCTCTACTAATCCTCTCCTGGTCCAGGAAAAGGGCTCTACCCAGAGGGGTACAAACACTAGAGAGTTCACGGGGGGGGGGGGTAACGTGGAAGGAAGAATCCCACAAGTTGTTGGTCGTGGTGGTGCTCACCTTTAACCCCAGCACTTGGGAGGCAGAGGCAGGATCTCAGTGAGTTTGAGGGAGTGCCAGAACAGCCAGGGCTGCACAGAGAAACCCTGTCTTGGGAGGGGGAGGAGGAGGGGGAGTGGGGACCGAGTTATGGGCTAGCATTGTACCTTGGGAGCAGAGAACCTGCCTAGGTTGTGCAAGACCTGAGTTCCTTCTCCAACCTGGAGGAAAGGGTAAGATGGGGTACATGCCCGGGGCCCCAGCGCTCAGAAAGCAGAGGCAGGAGGATTACAGAGAATGTAAAGATAACCTGAGCTACATGAGACCCTGTCTCAAAAGAGGAGAGTGGTGATAAAGGTTCAGACAAGTGGAACCTTGGCTAGTGACAGTTCACGGGAGGGTCCCAGCAGGGCTCACAGGCTCTCCTAGATGACCATATTCGTATGGCTCTTGTGCCATTTTTCCTTCCTCCCTTCTTGCTGTCAGCTGACTTTTCTCAACCCCTCCGTAGGTTTTGCTAACTGATGCTTTCTGTGTCTTCATGGTTTCAGCTTGCACACTACACGCACTTCACAAGGCCAGGGTGGCGGAGGCTTGAGGAAGAGGGCTGGGGTGGGGATGGGGGCGCGGACAGAGGCAGGAGGTGCCTGGGCATGCAGGCAGAGGGTGAAGGCAGGGTGGGGTGTACAGGCAGAGAGGGTGGAGGGTCGAGTAGGAGGTAGAGGAGGGGTGAATGCTGGAATGGTGCCTGCAGAAGGCGAGAGGTGGCTGGGGACATAGCTTCTGTCTGCTATCTCTAATACATTACGTCCTGGCCTTTATGACTCGCCAGCCATGGTAGAGGCTGCCAGGCCATGCAAGACAGAAACCAGACCTTCCTCACCTCAAGCACCTCAATCATCTCTCTCCTCAGTGTCCTCGACCTCAATGCCTTCGAGAGGCAGAACAAGGCAGAGGGGCTGGGCATGGTGAACGAGGATGGAACTGGTGAGACCTTCCTCTGGGTGCCTCTCTCCCTGGGACATCACCTTCCTCAAGATCCCTTCTGTCCCACTGGCTGCCCATAGCCCCAGTCCCCTAAGGCGCCCCTCGTCCCAAGAGTTCCCTTAGTTCCCCCAGGGTTGTGATTCCCGGTCCTGAGCATCCACTCCATGCCTCCAGGGTCTCCCTCCCCATGGGTCCACCCCGGGTGTCACCCATCACAACGTGGACCCGCCCTCCACGTGCCCCAAGTCTCATCTGGTTGCTGTTCATTAATGTCCCTAATCCGGTTAATCGAGTCTCCTCTTTGCTGTGTTTTGACGTGTCTAACTTTCCACCCTGACCTCTGCCTCCTGCCTCTCTTGTGTATATTTCTCTCTCTCTCTCTCTCTCTCTCTCTCTCTCTCTCTCTCTCTCTCTCTCTCTCTCTCTCTCTCTCTCTCTCTCTCTCTCTCTCCTCCCTCTTTCCTTCCCCTCCCCTCTCTTCCCCCTCATTCCTCTTCCTTGCTAACCCACTCCCTCTGTCTCCTTACGGCTGTCTTTCTCTCTGTGCTTGTTTCTCATTGTGTCTGTGTCCTTGTCCCATGTCGCTGTACTTCTGTCCGTCTGTCTCTTTTTCCTCTTTTCTCCTGCTTCTTCCTCCCATCCTGTTGGCTGCCCCAGTCATCAATCGCCAGAACGGTAATTCCCCCGCCATCCATTGCTGTGCCGCGCCCACCCGACCCCCTTCTAACTCCCTGTACCCCCTGGGGCTGAGGATCTGGGACAGTCAGGGAGGTCAGGGCGGTGGCCCCTCGAGGGGATCCCATGGAGATGGTTCCCAGAGTCCAGAGGCCAGTGACATTATGAATAAGCTTTATTTAACGTAAACCTCAGTTTCCCCATATGTAACACAGAAGTTAGAAAAGACAGTCAAGGTCCCTTTTCAGCTGTATATTTTGGGGGCTTCCAAACCCAGATTCCCAGTCCAAGGTGGGATGAGCCCTCCCCCATTCCCACCCTCTCTGCGCTGTGCGTCCCAAACCTAGTCTGGTGGTCCTCGTTTGTTGGAGGCAACCATTCTGATTGGTGCCGCGCGTGCCCTCTGCGCCTGCTCTGATTGGCCCATTCCCAGTCTAGCCCTTACAGCCCACCGTGATTGGTTTCTTTCAGATGTCTATTCTGATTGGACCATGTTGACGCACCTCCCCTCTCCTTCTCCTGGGTTGGCTGCTTTTGAGGCTTTGGAGCCAGTTGATTGGCTTTCAATCCCCGTCTCTTCCCAGTCCAGCCCTCCCCTGCTCAGAGACTTGTGTGCAAGTGACCCCCAACCCCTATAATCCATTAACCCCTGCAGCCTAGAGTCTGGCTCAGGGTTATACCAGCTGCTGAATGTCTGCTGGGTCACTCGTAGATGTCACACAAGTGGTGACATTGGAGAGACACTGATGTAAAAAGACACTTGAGGCCCTAGCTTCATGAGCCGATGAGGAGGCCGGCGCCTCAGGCCTCCATCTACAGAGCTCCCGGGCTGGTGTCCTGGATGCCAGTGGCCCTCACAGTGTCTTTGAAGTGCTGCTTGCTCCTTTCAGCACCCCATGCGTTGTGCATGTGTGTGCAGTGTGCATGGGTTGTGTGCATGTGTGTGCTGTGTCCTGACACATCTGACCCCTCCTGGGTGCCCTTCCTCCCACCCAGGAGAGAAAGTCATGGCAGACGATGAGTTCACACAGGACCTGTTCCGCTTCCTGCAGCTGCTCTGCGAGGGCCACAACAATGGTGAGAAGAAGGGTGGACAGGGTGGAGGGGGACACTGGGGGCGGGGCTTCCAAAAGTCACGTGAGCCAATCTCCACTCCCTCCTCCTCCTCCTTGCAATGACTTCCCGAGCCATGCAGACCTCGTCCAGCCTTCGTCTCTACTTCCTCTACTCTCCAAAGAGACGCAGTGTATGAGGATCAGGGAGGCCATCTTAGTTACATGGTAGTGTGAAGCCAGACTGAGCGACAGGAGACCCTGTCCCAAGGAACGAACAACAGTAACAAGTTTCTCTGGCTTCTGAAATTTCTAGAAGCAAATCACTTAGCTTCACTTTCATTTCCTCTGACCAGTCCAACTCCCCAAAGGCAGTCTGCCAAAACCTAGTTTGGCCAGAAGTCAATTTCCCCAAACGGGCAATTCGTCACACTCGGTTTTCCCACAGGCGTTGGCAGCCCCCTCTCTAAAGGATGAACACCAGAGTCCACAGACAGACGAATTGCTTGGTGTTTAAAAGCAAATATATTTGATTTATTCATTTGTTTATCACAGAAAACGTTTTCTCAGGAGATGTACGGATCCTCTCTTAGCAGAAGCGAGAATGTTCACAGGCTCTGCCTTCATTGCGCCAATTTAACAAAATCCAGTGAGCCGCAGCCCGCTAATTAAACACCGTGTTAACTGTGCGGCTCCAGCAGCTTACGCTTCAGGGACAGTTAAGCCGGCGGGCGTGGTGGCCCAGGCCTGCAATCCCAGTGCTCAGGCCTCGGGCAGGAGGAGGAGGAGGGGGAATCCAGGCCGCCTGGCTGCCCAGTGAGACTTCACCTCCAAAACCAGAAACAAAGCAGCCGAAAGCCTGAGCAAGCTTCCCTGCGAGCTCTTTCCCATGACAAGCCTGCGTCACACGCTTGTGTTTACCGTGCTCACGGTACACAGAGAGCCACAAACCACCCGGAGGGAGTGTGTATGTGTGTGGTGTGTCTGTCTGT
>CM052717.1:51031902-51108179 GCA_028551405.1 Uromys caudimaculatus
TGTGTGTGACTGTGGTGTGTGTGACTGTGGTGTGTGTGACTGTGTGTTGTGTGTTACTATGGTGTGTGTGACTGTGGTGTATCAAGTGTCTTCCTGTTGTCACTCTCTGCCTTATCGTCTTGAAACAGGATTTCTCACTGAACAAAAAGTGTCCCCTGCTGTATGTACACACTCTTTTACCACTTAGACTGGCTGAACCAGGGGTCTGCCAGTCTCTTTAGCTACATACTAAAGGCTAGCCTGGGCTACATGAGAGCCTGTCTCAAAAAGCAAGGCAAAGCAAAATAAAACAAAACAAAAGAGGAGAACAAGGAGAAACAAATGGATGACTTTATCTCTATTTGCCCAATAAATATTTGTTCAGGAAAAAATAATTAAAAAACAATTGGGCCGGGCTGTGGTGGCGCACGCCTTTAATCCCAGCACTTGGGAGGCAGAGGCAGGCGGATTTCTGAGTTCAAGGCCAGCCTGGTGTACAGAGTGAGCTCCAGGACAGCCAGAGCTATACAGAGAAACCCTGTCTCAAAAAAAAAACAAAAACAAAAACAAAAAAACAAAAAAACAATTGGAAGCTGGGAATGGTGGCACATGCTGTTAATCCCAGCACCCAGGAGACAGAAGCAGGTGGATCTCTGGATTCAAGGCCAGCCTGGTCTACAGAGCTAATTCTGAGACACCCAGGACTACACAGAAAAAAACAAAACAAAACTGTCTTGAACAAAAACTAAATTAATTAATTAATGTAAATAAAAGCAATTGAAGCTAGGTGTGAGTGATACATAGTTGTAATTCTGGTAGGTGGGAGTCTGGGATACGAGGGTCTGGGGCTAGCCTGAAGCAACTCTCTAGACCCTGTCTCAGAGAGAGGCTGCTTAGACAGCTCGGTGGATAAAGGGGCTTGCTGCCAAATGTGATGACCTGAACCGGTTCTCAGCACCCGCTTGGTGGATGGGAGAGCTGACTTCTAGCCTTATTAGCATCTAGCACATACAGTCCTACCCCGCGTCTCCTCGGGAATAAACAAATGAAAAAATATAGCCTCAAATGGCCTGGAACTTGCCCTATACACTAGGCTAGTTTCAGACTCACAAAGACCCACCCGACTGTCTCCCTGGTGCTGGAATTATGACAGGAACTATCATGCCAATACCTGAATAAATGAAAAAATTTTTAGTGTGTATGGGTATCTTGCGAGTATGTGTGGGTGCCACGTGCATGCAGTTCTAAAGGAGACCAGAAGAGGGCGTCAGATCACCGGGGACTGGAATTACAGATGGTTGTGAGCCACTATATGGATGCTGGGAATTGAACCCAGGTCCTGTGCAAGAGCACTACTGAGTCTTCTCTCCAGGCCCATAAACTAATCTTTTAAAATTTACAAAAAAAGAAAAAGAAAAGAAAAGAGAAGCAGGAGGCTGAATCCCTACTGCATTTGTTGCACAGAGACCCTCCACAATGTCTTTAGATAAATATATAAGTGACCCTCCATCCCTGTGTGACACACACGCTTCAGACTTATAAAGGTAATTACATGACTTCTGGCGAACCCTAATCCTAACCCTAAATGAATAGACACTGGTGCCTCCCCAGACACAGGCGCTCACTGAATGAATACATTTTTCATTTCCTCAGATTTCCAAAACTACCTACGGACACAGACTGGGAACACAACCACCATCAATATCATCATCTGCACAGTGGACTACCTCCTGCGGCTGCAGGTGAGGAAGGGAGGCCAGCCTTATGGGACCTGAGCCCGCGGCCCGAGGGATGGAGCATGGCTTCAGCCATCCTTTATGCTCTCCCGGGTCCACAGGAATCCATCAGTGACTTCTACTGGTACTACTCGGGCAAGGATGTCATTGAGGAGCAGGGA
This sequence comes from Uromys caudimaculatus, assembly GCA_028551405.1. Classification (NCBI taxonomy): domain Eukaryota; kingdom Metazoa; phylum Chordata; class Mammalia; order Rodentia; family Muridae; genus Uromys; species Uromys caudimaculatus. Next base: position 51,033,779 of record CM052717.1, read on the forward strand.
AAGAGAAACTTCTCCAAAGCCATGTCGGTAGCTAAACAAGTGTTCAACAGCCTCACCGAGTACATCCAGGTAGGATCCGCTCTCAGGGACGTGCAGAGGCAGAGCTGCCCTCCCGCTGGGGCTTCAGGCCACCCTCTGTTCCCAGGGACCCTGCACCGGAAACCAGCAGAGTCTAGCGCACAGTCGCCTCTGGGATGCCGTGGTGGGCTTCCTGCACGTGTTTGCTCACATGATGATGAAGCTGGCTCAGGTTTGAGCTCCTCTGAGATCATCCCTTTGACCCCAGCCATCCCCTAGAATCCCCAAACTAGCCCCTGTCCCACTGGTCGGTCCCCTAGTGCTCTGCGCATGCTCCGGACAGGTTCCCTTCCCGTGGCCAAAGCCCCTTCTGAATTGGTCCTCTGCATGGTTCTTCCTCTACCCCACCAATCTGCTCATTTCCCACCTATACTTCCATTGGTTTGACTTTGGAGCCCATCTCTCCTGTCCAGAACTCTCCTTATGACTGGTTCGTATCATTTTCCTTCCAATGAGGTCATCCCAGATTCTTCCAGCTCTGGGGAATAGGGTGGGACTATGCTTCTAGATTAGGACCTGGGGCTGAAGGAGTGTTCCTTCTTTTACGCTGCCTGCGGCAGAAGACTCCCATGCCAAGCACCCATGATGTAAGGATCCTGCTCCCAGAGTACTTGCCCTCTACTTTTCCCCCGCTGCCTTCCTCCCCTGCGGCCACGTGAATGCTCGCACACACTCCATCCATTTTGTGTGCTTCTGCTTGGCAGACTTAGTCAAGGTTTCCATGTACAGTTAGGCAAGTTTGTGCGCTGCAGGCAGCCATGTGGCGCTAGACACAACCTAACCACTACAAATATGTTGGTGTAGTATAATAACTGTCCAGCAGGTGGCAGACAAGTATTCCATATAATTTCCCACAGAGCAGTGTCTTAAGGAAGCAGAGACCTCCTAATTTGCCCAGCATGCCACAGGCACCCTATATGATGCCATCTGACTTTGAAAGGAGTTGAACTGAGAATTCAGTTTCTCAGTACAGTTGGACGTGTGATGTTGGTGTAATCTTTAAATATTGGTAAAAACAAACTTTCAAGTATTATTGTGGTAATTTATCAGCCATACTCCAGATGCAAATTATAAGGGATATTCAATACAAGGAGCTGGAAGTGTGGCTCAGTGGTAGAGCACCTGCCTAGAATCATTTAGTTAGGACCTGGAAAAAAAAATGGTGGCTAGGGTTCTCTTCGCCACACTAACAGCTCCAGGCAGTGCGAAACAGGTCTTTCCTAAAAGTTTTAAATAAAAGAACCAAGGTTCTCTGCTATCTTGGGTCATGTGCTTGCCAGTAGTGATCTCAGCCTGAGAGAGGAAAGTTCTGGTTGGCCAGACCCACTGATGTATTCATTCGTAGAGCCAGGATGTGGAATTAGCTCCATGAGCTCTGGCAGAATTATAGTTCGCCCCCTCAACTGTGGCATCTAAGACAAGACAGGCTGGTGGGAAGGCACAGAGCCCAGGCACAATTAACCTAGAGATACTGAGATCCTAGTTTGTTGAGACTTTGGGTCAGAATACCAAACTTTGGAACCGTGGGTTGCATTAGAGTCAGCAAGGTGGCAAGGGAGCCGCACAGCTCAGGTGTAAGTCACAAATGGCACTTCCGTGTGGCTCAGTACAATACAGATGCCACCATCGGGGACTTTGACAGAGGTTTCTATGAGCTCCCACTGGACGATGTGGCAGGGGATATACTATGTTCTTAGCTCCCCCAGATGGCATCCGAGAACTTGCACGGCTGTTCACCTCACCAGCAGCCTTTCCTCTTGCGCTTCCTCACAGTCAGCTCTGACATGGCCAACCACCCCGTAGACCAGGCACCACGCTGCAATGTCATCCTCCTGAGATCTGAGTCTCTGTCCACCATATCTATCCCTGTCTGTCTGTCTCACACTGGCCCAAATGTCTGCTCTCCAAGGCTCTCGGCTTCCTTATCTGCCAGCCTCATACCCCTCACACGCTTGCCCCTGGGTGCCAACCCCACCCCACAATCTTGTCTCTCTGCCCTTCCTCTGCTTCCGAGGAACACGTTTGGACGCGGGTTCCCTCAGAGGTAAGAGAGAGGAGGAGGAGGACGTGGGCCCCTCTGGCTAGGTGAGGGAGCCTGAAACCATTGGAAAGCATCCTGCAGAGAGCAGCCTCTCACAGCTGCGGTGTGCCCTCTAGGACTCCAGCCAGATAGAGCTGTTGAAGGAGCTTCTGGACCTGCAGAAGGACATGGTGGTGATGCTGTTGTCCCTCCTGGAAGGTAAACACCCGGAGGTGGGGAGGGAGCGACGCGGAGCTTGAGCCCCGAGAGACCCTACCACCGAGCCCACCTGACATTTCGCTAGGGACAGTGGTGGTGATGAGGTCGCTGTACATGGTCAGCAGACATCTTCCGAGTTCTGCGCATGAGCCAAGCCTGACTATGTGGGTGCTAAGTTATTGATTCCACGGAGACATTTTAATAAGCTGAGTTGCCTGGAGACTTTATCTATGAACTTAAGATTTATTAAATAAATCAATGTACTACATGGGTAGTGATTACATGTATCAGCTTTGCTGCATAACAAATATCCACCAAATTTAGCAACTTAAAACAAAGCCTTTTATTTGATATAGTAATAATAATAATAATAACAACAACAGCCTGGCTTACATAATGAGTCCAGGTCTGCTTGCCCTAATGGAAAAACTCTCTTTCAAAGAAACAAAAACTAGGGTTGGAGCGGGCTGGAGAGATGGCTCAGTGGTTAAGAGCACTGACTGCCCTTCCAGAGGTCCTGAGTTCAAATCCCAGCAACCACATGGTGGCTCACAACCATCTTTAATGGGATCCGATGCCCTCTTGTGGCATGCAGGCCTACAGGGAGATAGAGCACTCATATACATTTAAAAAGGAAAAAAAAAAAAACTAGGGCTGGAGAGATGGCTCAACAATTACCAGAGGACCTGGGTTCAGCTCTCAGCACCCACATGGCAGCTTCTAACAGCCTGTAACTCCAGTTCCAAGAACTGACCCAATGCCCTCTTCTGGCCTCTGAGAGCACTGCACATATGTAGCCTACAAACCTACACGCAGGCAAAGCACCATATGCGTAAGGTGATGAGATGGTGATGGTGGTGGGTAGAGTGACACAAAACTGTCATCTCAGTGCACAGAAGGCTGAAAGAGGAGAATCAAGAATTCAGAGCCATTCCAATCTACATAGAGTTTGAGACCAGCCTGGGACACACAGACTACAACATCTCAGAAACCACAAAACACAACAATATTTTAGCTAAAAAACATTTCTTGCAAAAAAATCTCTCTCTCTCTCTCTCTCTCTCTCTCTCTCTCTCTCTCCCCCCTTCTCCCCTCTCTCCTCCCTCTTTCCCTGTCACTGGGAACATGTGCTCTATTCTCAGCCCCCTCATTCTTTTAAGTGGGTGTATAGTACTCCATTGAGAAGTATATGGTAAATTCATTTAATTAAATCTCCATTGGCAGGCATTCAAGTAGTTTCTCTTAGGCATGGTGCTGGGATAGAACCCTAGAACCCAGCCGTATATATGCTGGGTGCATACAAAAGTGCCCTTACTTTTGGTTTGGTTTGGTTTGGTGTTTGGTTTTCGAGACAGGGTTTCTCTGTGCAGCCCTGGCTGTCCTGGAACTCACTCTGTAGACCAGGCTGGCCTCGAACTCAGAAATCCACCTGCCTCTGCCTCCAAAGTGCTGGGATTAAAGGCGTGCGCCACCACTATCCGGCCAGTGTTCTTACTTTTAATTTTTTCAAACATAGTCCCACTCTATAGACCAGGCTAACCTAGAAGTCATGACAGTCCTCCTGCCTCAGCTTCACAAGTGCTGACGTTTCCAACATGTCTTCCATACCCGGCTTCATTGGTATGGAGCTTTTAGGTGTGTGAGCTCAGAGCTCACAAGGCTCTGGGTGCAAATCCCCCCTTGCCTATTCACCAGCCATTCTACCCGTAAGTTTCTCCAAGTTTTTCTTGCTGGGGAAACCATACAGTGATGTTTCCTTTATAAGGTCCTCCTGAGTCATTCTTGATACGGTCTCCAGGCACGTGGCCCCCACCGCTGACTTTTATCTCCGTTGTCTTCACTGATAATCTGTCCACCCAGTGAGAGGGGTGGCCCTTATCAAAACCAAGGTGGCCATGACACTACCACAGATTGAAGATGCTCCTCTTCCTGGAGGCATGGCAGGGGACCAGGAAGTGCCCATCTAGTGGGCGGGTCCTAGGGAGCCGTGGGTGGCTTCTGAGCTGGAGAGAGAGCAAACCCAGAGGGTCCAGAGCAGACGGCGGCTCTGACCCAGGTCTCCCGCAGGAAATGTGGTGAACGGCATGATCGCGCGGCAGATGGTGGACATGCTCGTGGAGTCTTCGTCCAATGTGGAGATGATCCTCAAGTTCTTCGACATGTTTCTGAAACTCAAGGACATTGTGGGCTCTGAGGCCTTCCAGGACTACGTCACAGATCCGCGTGGCCTCATCTCCAAGAAGGACTTCCAGAAGGTGGGTGTCAGACACCAGGTGAGCCCTGGATCCAGGCAAACGCCAGCCGCGCCCTGGATCCAGGCAAACGCCAGCCGCGCCTCCCGGGCTGGCTGCTTTCGGGGAGAGACTTCTTGGTTGGCCTCAGTTATCTATAACATTAAGACGATCTCAGTGTAGTGGTTTATGCCTATGGTCCCAGGGCTTGAGAGGTGTCTCAGTTAGGGTTTTATTCCTGTGAACAGACACCATGACCACAGCAGCTCTTATAAAGGACAACGTTTAATTGGGGCTGACTTACGTGTTTAGAGGTTCAGTCCATTATCATTATGGTGAGAAGCATGGCAGTGTCCAGGCAGACATGGCACTGAAGGAGCTGAGAGTTCTGCATCTTGTTTCAAAGGCCGCTAAGAGAAACCTGTCTCGAGCCGGGCAGTGGTGGCGCACGCCTTTAATCCCAGCACTCGGGAGGCAGAGGCAGGTGAATTTCTGAGTTCGAGGCAGCCTGGTCTACAGAGTGAGTTCCAGGACAGCCAGGGCTACACAGAGAAACCCTGTCTCGAAAAAACCAAAAAAAAAAAAGAGAGAGAGAGAGAGAGAGAGAGAAAGCTGTCTCCCAGGCAGCTAGGAGAAGGGTCTCAAAGCCACCCCTACAGTGACACACTTCCTCCAACAAGGCCACGCCTCCTAACAGTGCCACTCCCTGGGTCAAGCATATTCATTCCACTCCCTGTCCCCCATAGGCTTGTTCAAACACATGAGTCTATGGGGGCCATACCTAACCATAGCATAATGCAAAATACATTAGTCCAACGTCAAAAGTCATATAGTTTATAACAGTCTCAGCAATGTTAAAACTCCAAAGTTCAAAGTCTCTTCTGACATTCATGCAATCACTTAACTGTAATCCCCTATAAAATCAAAATGCAGATCACGTACCTCCAACATCACGATGTACATTACCATTCCAAAATGGACATAGTGAGGAAATCGTGGACAAAAGCAAGACAGAAACGAGGTGGGGAAACTCCAAACTCTCATCTCCATGTCTGATGGCAAAGCAGTCTTCAGACCTCCAGCTCCTTTCTGCTTTGCTGACTGCAGCACACTTTTCTCCTGGGCTGGCTCCACTCCCTGATAGCAGCTCTCCTTGGCAAGCATCCCACGGCTCTGGCATCTCTAACATCTTGGGGAATCCAAGGCAACTTCAACTTTACAGCTTCTTGTTCCCATGGGATCCACATGTGATCTTCTGAGCTCCTCCAAAGGGCTTGGGCCACATCTCCAGCTCTGCCCTCTGGAGCAGTCCAGGGTCTAGTTGACTGCACTCCACTGCTGCTGCTGTTCCCGGTGGTCATCCCATGGTACTGGCATCTCTATCATATTGGGGTTTCTCATTGCAACTAGGCTTCACCAATGGCCTCTCAAAGGCTCTCTTCATGGTGTCAAGCCTCAACTACTTTACATGACCCCTTCAATCCTGGGTCAACAACTGCAATTGAGGCTGCACCTTCACCAATGGCCTTCCATGGCCTCTCACAGTGCCGAGCCTCAACTGCTCTTCATGACCCCTTCATGCCTTCAAAACCAGTACCACCTGGGAGATTCTTACTCATTACCAAGGCCAGCTGCAGCATGAGGTACAACCTTGGCTATCTCTGGAACACAGCTTCTTTGTGCTCTCAAAAAACACTTCCCAGAAGATTTCACCTCAGTGATGCTGGTTCTTCTTAATAACCACTAATTGCTTACCTCCAGCTAGCTAGCATTAATTGTCCCAGTAGTTCCTTCTACTCTTAATTCTAAAGCCAGAACCACATGGCCAAAGCTGTCAAGTTCTGCTGCTGACTGGAGCTGGAACATGGCCCCCTGTTCTATTACATCATCACCAGCTTTCTGTTCTCCAGCTCCTTCACTGCCAGTTGGCTGTCCTGGAACTTACTCTGTCGATTGACCTTCAACTCAGAGATCTACATACCTGTGTCTCCTGAATGCTAGGATTAAAGGCATGTACCACCATGCCTGGAATCAAGCTTTTCTTCACCTAGAACTTTCTCAGTCCTAGGCTGGCCTTGAACTCAGAGATCTGCTTGCCTTTCTCTCCTTGGATTAAAGGAGTACACCACCATTCCTAGGCCACTGGTCCTCAAGGTCTGGATCAAAAGCTTGTGTCCTCCATTTCTGGATTGCAGTTCATTTCAGATTTAAAGTACAAATGAAAACAATAACCAAGTCCCTGTTCAACTGCAAAAGCGTAAACAATAAGCTTAGCTGGGTGGGATCTTGCATGGCAGTCACCTCTCTCTTAATCCGCTTATCTCCTTGAACATAGGTTTCGGCTCCATTCTTCTTCCTGGTGCCCCTTATTCTTTAAACCATATATTTTGTATTTTTCCTTTTGAAGCTTGCTACACTTCATCAAAACGCTCTTCATAAGAGTGAACTTTAGTAACTGCACAACAGAATTTATAGCAGGCGGTTTTGAGGCTTCCTTTGACAAAGCAATTAATCAAAATCTCTTTACCTTAGCCTCAGGTAGACTCTTCAGATAAGGGCAAAAAGCAGTCACATTCTTCACCAAAATATCACAAGAACAGTCTCTCGGCCACATAGCAACATTCTTCTCCTTTAAAACTCTCGGCCCCCACAGCCCCCACAGTTCAGAGTACAGTGAGCACCTCCATCTCCCATAGTCCTACTAGGAATTAAGCCGCACAGAAAGCATTCCACTGCTTCCCAAAGTCCCAAGATCCACATTCCTCCAAACAAAAGCTTTATCAGGCACTACTCCAGTCCCTGGTACCCACTTCTGTCTTAGTTAGGGTTTCATTGCTGTGAACAGACACCATGACCACGGCAATTCTTTTTTTTTTTTTTTTAATTAGTTAATTATTTTATTTATTGATATCATGGTAACTCTTATAAAGGACAACATTTAATTGGGGCTTACTTACGGCTCAGTCCATTATCACTATGGCATCGTTATGGCGGGAAGCATGGCAGTGTCCATCCAGGCATGGTGCTAGAAGAGCTGAGAGTTCTACCTCTGGTTCCTAAGGCAGCTAGGAGAAGACTGTCTCCCAGGCAGCTATGGGAAGGGTCTCAAAGCCCACCCCCAAAGTGACTCACTTCCTCCAACAGGGCCATACCTACTCTAGCAGGGCCACACCTCCTCATAGCGCCACTCCCTGGGCTAAGCATATTCAAACTACCACAGAGGCTGAGGCAGGAAGAGCAGCAGTAGAGCCCCTGCCTAGAATCCCCCAGTGATGGGACTGGGGGCGTTAGAGCCCCTGCCTAGGATTCCCCAGTGAGGGACTGGGGGCGTGGCTCAGTGGTAGAGCCCCTGCCTAGAATTCCCCAATGAAGGGCTGGGGGTGTGGCTCAGTGGTAGAGCCCCTGCCTGGAATCCCCCAGTGAGGAGCTGGGGGTGTGGCTCAGTGGTAGAGCCCCTGCCTGGAATCCCCCAGTGAGGGGCTGGGGGTGTGGCTCAGTGGTAGAGCCCCTGCCTAGAATCCCCCAGTGAGGGGCTGGGGGCGTGGCTCAGTGGCTGTGTTGGCAATCACTTCTATCAGCTGAGCCCATCTCATTTGGTTACTATTTCCAGTCATGCTCACCCCACCCCTGAAGGCTTCGGACAGGCAGAGCTGTCCTGGTGTCTTTACCACTGTCCATCCTTGTATGAACCAAGTTACTGAAGAACCGTAGCAAACTCGAGCGAGTTTGTGGGTGCTCTGCTGTTGACTAAGAGAAGGCTCTGTGTGTTGCTGGGTACAGTGAATCTCCTTGTGTGCAGCTTATGTCAGGGTAGACTTCCAGCAACAGGGCTCCTTGGTGGAAAACACATTAAAGATACAACATATCGTTCTAGGGATGTGTCTCAAGGCCCGACAGGATGTGGGTCAAGCTTGACCCTCAGCACCACAGGAAGGAGAGAGAAAGGGTCTTTCAGGAAGTCGAAGCATTTAGGCTGTACAGAGCTCCACCCCCAGCCTCCATTCTTACTACGTTTTTGAGTTTTGAGACAGGGACTCATGATGTTGCCCAGGCTAGCTTTGAACGTGTGCTCCTCCTTCCTTAGCCTCTGATGTACCTGGTGCTATTGAGACATCCCACCTGGCTGGCTAAGAGTTCCTTTAAACAATCACATCTTTACTGCCTTGTATACGCACACCAACCCACCCATTTAAAACTTCCAATGCAGAGGCCGTGAGGAGATTGGGAGGGTGGTGTAATTGTCACCATCCAGCTTTAGAACAATCACCCCAAGCTTCAGCGGCCACTGCCCTTCCCTCCACCTCAGCCCCTGGGAACCACCAGCCCAGTGTCTGTCTCTAGAGCTTGGCCTGTTCTGGACACTGCTTATCAGTGGTATCACACGTGTGTGCACACACAAGGCCTTCCTTTTATTTGACAAGCCACAAGGACATTATCACTCCTAACCAAAACCATACCACAAAAATAAAATTAGAATTATCCACAACTAGGGCTGGAGAGACTGCCCAGTGGTTAGGAGCACTGGCTGCTCTGGACGAAGATTCAGGTTCAAGTCCCAGTACCACATGGTGGGCCACAACCATCCTTAACTCTGTTTCCAGGGGATCCAATGTCCTCTCAGCTCCTGTGGGTCCTGCACACAGGCAGTGCACACACCTTCATGGAGACAAACATTTGTACACCTCTAATAATACACGTCCTTATTTAAAGAAAGTGTTTTGCCCACAATTCTTTTCTTTTGGCTTTTTGAAAGATCACTGCATAGCCCAGAGCCTAAGCTAGCTCACAACTCACAGAAATCCTTCTGCCTTGGCCTCTGAAGTACTGGATTCCAAGTGGATACCACCGTGCCCATTTGGGTTTTTTTTTTTTTTTTCCTTAATTGCTTTTAGAATTGCTTGTCTGTTTGTTTGTTTGTTTGTTTGTTTACTCTTACTGTTTGTGAGAGAGAGAAAAAGAGGGGGAGAGGGGGCAAACTTGGGAGGCCGTTAGTGTTATTTTAAAAGAGTGTTGCAATTTTCCTTTTAACCCAGCTAGCTCCCAAATTATTAAGAGCAAACTATTATATTTATTTAACAAGTTTCTTTTTACAGATTTATTTATTTATCTATTTAATACGAGTGTACTACAGCTGTCTTCAGACACGCCAAAAGAAGGCATCCGAATCCATTACAGATGATTGTGAGCCACTATGTGGTTGCTGAGACTTGAACTCAGGACCTCTGGAAGAACAGCCAGTGCTTTTAACCACTGAGCCATCTCTCCAGCCCTACTTAACAAGTTTTAAGGGTCCAACAACTGAGCAGTATTACTCTGTTTTAATGCTCTAAACTAATCTGGCTACCTCCCGACCGGAATCCCCAAGATCCTTGCACTTTAGTATTGATCTGGCTCTCTGGGCTTCAGGTCTTTTTCCATGGCATCTCCTGGACCCTCTCCTCTTAGCTGAATCCTCCCTTCCTCTCCCTGTCTCTTCCATTTCCCTCTGGGAGGAAGTCCAGCCCTATTCTCTCCCCTGCTCTGTCATTGGTTGATCAGTCTAGCTTTATTGACCAATCAGGGAATAATTGAGGAGCAATGTTTACACAACTCTGAAGCCGGAGTTTCTCAGAGTAAGGATCACAGCCATCTGGGGGCACAGAAATAGCTTTTGAATAACATAAAGATGCTCTTTACACTGTGAACAATAGCATTATGCCTACAGGAGGTAGACAAGTTCAAATCTAGACTTGTTTCTCCCCACCCACCTTTATGTGAGTGCTGGGGATTGAACTCAGGTCACCAGGCCTGCCCACCAAGAGCCTTTATCTGCTGAGCCTCTGCTGGTCCTTTTTTTGAGTTTTTTGAGACAGATTCTCATGTAGCCCAGGCTGGTTTCAATCTTGCTATGTAGCTGGGGATGACCTTGAATGCCTGCTCCAACTCCTGAGTGCTGGAATCCCAGGCATTATATCATTGACTATCTAGAGCTGGGGGTTCCAGCCCCAGTACTGAAAATAAAAAGCTCAAATATTTAGTCAGAATTCCAATTTTTAAATTCTCAATAATTGGAGGTTTTGTGACAATTTCTTTGAGTCAAAACTTATGCAGTCTTAATTGTTTTACATTTCTTTAAATCTTCCTTAATGAGTCACCTCTCCGTCTACCACTTGTCTTCACGTTCCTGTGCTTACTATTATTTGAGACAGGTTCTACCATGGCTGACCTCGAACTGCACACAATCATTTGTCTTGATCTTCTGAGTTTGGGGATTTTAAGCATAAGTCACACACACAATGTGTACATATGTCTGTGTGCACCCCATGTGTGTTGAATCTGTGTGTATATGTGTGTGCATCCCTTGTGTGTTAAATCTGTGTGTATATGTGTGTGCACCCCTTGTGTGTTAAATCTGCATGTATATGTGTGTGCACCCCCTTGTGTGTTGAATCTGTGTGTATATGTGTGTGTACCCCGTGTGTGTTAAATCTGTGCTTATATGTGTGGGTGCCTCCAGGTATGCTGAAGCCAGAGGACCACCTCAGGTGCTATTCCTCAGGAGCTGACCACCTTGTTTGTTGAAACAAGATTATTCACTGGCCTAGAACTGACCACTTAGGCTAAACTGACTGGTCAGTGAGCCCCAGGGTTCCTTCTGTCTCTATCTTGAAGCTCTGGGATGACAAGCAAGCATTTGACTTTTTAAAATGGACTCTGGAGCTGGAGAGATGGTGCAGTACTTAATAATACTGGCTGCTCTTGCAGAGACCCTGGGTTGGGTTCTCAACACCCACATGGCAGCTCATAATCGCCTGTAATTCCAGTTCTAGGGTATCTAAAACCTTGTGGCCTCCAAGGGTATTGTAAACACATGCAGCCAAAACACCCATACACATCATTTTTTTCCTCTGAGGATTGAACTCAGGCCCTTGTTCTTGCAAGCCGAACACTGACTAAACTATGTCCCTGGTCCGAGATTTTTGTTTATGTCTATGGTGTTTTGTCTGCATGTAAGTGCACTGTGAGCATGCCTGGTGCCCAGGAAGGTCAGGAGAGGGAGTCAGGTGCCTGGACCTGGAGTTTCAAAGGTTGTAAGCCGCCCTGTGGGAGCTGGGAACCCAACCCAGGTCCTCTGCAAGAGCTATTAATGGCTGAGCCATCTCTCTAGCCCTTGTGATTTTTTTAAGGGAAGAAATCCACATACATATCAGTTTATCCAAAATATTATTTCAACATTTTGTGTTTATCCCACACCAAGTCTCCAGATGGTTAGAACCTCCAGGTGTAGAGTCTCTCGCAGTCTGAATCTGGCCTCATCATCTTTCTCTGTGATTTCATGTCTGTCCCCTGTGTGTCCTGTCAACTGAGATTTGTTATAGACGTTTCATCAGAATCTGTTTGGGAAGGTGCTATTATTTTATTTGCGCTTTTCCCCCATGACCTTCCACCCAGCAGATGCATCTCCTTTCATCCTGCTGGCAGCTGCTAATGGTGAATACCCAGATACGTAAGCTCCCTGGAGATGGAACCTGGTGGCATTTAAACTTCTAAACATTTACAAACACCAGAAGACTTCTCCAACGCCAGGCAGTGGTGGCGCACGCCTTTAATCCCAGTACTTGGGAGGCAGAGGCAGGCGGATTTCTGAGTTCGAGGCCAGCCTGGTCTACACAGTGAGTTCCAGGACAGCCGGGGCTACACAGAGAAACCCTGTCTCGAAAACAAAGAAAGAAAGAAAGAAACAAAGACTTCTCCAACAAGCATCCATTCATTTCCCAAGCAAAGCTTTGCCTTGTACAGTGTGCCTTGCAGTTGATGGTTTAAAAGCATTGTTCAGAATTGATTTTAAAAGAACTTGCCACGTCTCTGAAAATGGAACAAACTTTAAAACTGTCCCATCTTCAAGATATTTCGTGTGTCTGACAGATTTCGATACATCAGCTTCCCTAGCTAAGTTCACTGGCTCACAGGTATAACCCAATACTTGGGAGGTGGGATAGAAACATCAGGAGTTCAAGGCCAGCCATGGCTACAGAGAGTTTAGAGCCAACCAAAGCTACCTGAGACCCTGTCTTAAAAACAACAAAAGTGAAACAAAAAGATATATTAGATTTTCATTATTATGACAAAATACCCAAAGCAATTAATTTATAAAGAGAAAAGCTTTCTTTTTTGTTTCTGGTTCTCGAGGTCTGAGTGCAAGATCAAATGTATAAGGTTTCTGGGGAGACCAGGCTTTCAGGAAGAGGTATGTTGCAAAGCAAAGAAAGAAACCAGGAAGTAGAAACTAAGCAGGAAGGATCAAGTGTTTTGTCTGCAATCCCCTAATCCCTTTAAGCAGTCCACCAATGGCCTAAAGCCCTTTCACTAGGTCCCACCCCCTAATTGGCCACAGCAATAGCGCCACCTATAGGTCAGATCTTTAACACCATGACCTTTGGGGGATATTTCAAAACCATAGTGTCGGATGGGGCCCCTACTGGAAGTCAGCCACTCCCTTAATCCTGAGAGCATGCCAGTAAGCAAAATAGAGACTACTACTCAAATCAGAGGGGAGGGCCAAGTGAAAATAAGCTAAACTGAGCCTGTGAATGGGGTGGCTGGGAAAGGCCCTGGGGGGGGGGGATGCTGATGTTGAGATTTGAGGAGCACCACAGGAAGGTGGAGGAGAGTGTAGTGTCCCCTGCAAAGGGAGGGCAAGTGAAGGCCGGAAAACAGGCAGGCAGGAAGGAAAGCAGTGAGGCTGCAGAGGTGGCCCAGGAGAAAGGAAGAGGCAGTCTCAGAGGGGAGCGGCAGGCTGGTGGAGCCTGGGAGCACTGGGGCCTGAGGGCGCTGGGACCTGGGCGTGGCTTGAGAGGCCTGAGGGCAGCAGGCGGGCTTTGGCATTTAATGTGTATGGTGGGCAGCCAAGGAAGGTTCTGAGCAGAGAGCCCAGACCTGGAGCAGGTGTTTTCAGAGTCCCTCCCACTTTGCGTAGAGATAGGGGTACATCGGGGAGACCCAGTGATGGAGGGAGACAGAGGAAGTGGGGGCCACGGAGGGAGAGACACGAATGGGCCCAGCATCTGTTCTGAAAGCAAAGCTAACAGTTTTGCTGAGGAATCTGATGTGGGCAACAAGACAAGAGAGAGCAAGCAGATATGACTCAGAGATTTTAACTTAAGCACATTGGGTGGATGGGGGCTGCCGTTCCTGAAATGCCTAAGGCTGGGAAGCTGGGGCAGTTTATCTTCTAAAGTTCACTTCTAGATTCAGATGTGATCTTCCATGCTTGTAATCCCAGCACTCTGGAGGTAGAGACAGGAGGATTGCCAAGAATCCAGGTCCAGCCTGCTCTATATAGGAAGGTCCAGGCTAGCCAGGACTTCATAGTCGAAGGCAGTCTTAAATAATAAATAGAGCTGGGCAGTGGTGGCGCACACCTTTAATCCCAGCACTTGGGAGGCAGAGGCAGGTGGATTTCTGAGTTTGAGGCCAGCTTGGTCTACAGAGTGAGTTCCAGGACAGCCAAGGCTACACAAAGAAACCCTGTCTTGAAAAAACAAATAATAATAACAATAATAATAATAATAATAAAATAGAAAAGAAAACAAGTTACTTCTGAGTACTTCTGTTGTGGGGAGGGAGGCATCCACGACGATGTGTCAGCTGTCACATCAGTCAAGATTCTGGAATGTGATCAAAGCCCAGAAGGGACACCTGACAATCATATGTGCACGGTGACATTTGGAGCCTGAGATGCCAGTGTCATCTCATGGGAGGTGGAAAGCAAAAGAAGGTGCAGTTCTCAGTCCTGCCACCCCAGGCCCCTCTAGGTCTGGGAGTGAAGGTGACTCCAGCGAAGTAGGCAGACAGTGGCGAGAAGGTGGTACAAAGAAGGGGCATGTGTATGGTGATCCCAGGCCCTGCGTGAGGCGGGTGCCACTCATCATGGGGCGGGGGGTGCGGCAGGGTACATGAGGAGAAGTTCCTGTGTGACCGAGGCTCCTTGCTCTGTGGTTTTAGAGCCTTTCATGATTTGCAAAGCCTGTTACTCATTTAGAAAGCATTTTGCAAAGCTCTTGGCTTTTCTCAAAGGACAGCCCAGAGCCAGGCTCTCTGTCTGCATTCTGCAGCCCATCTGTAAGTTGATCTGGAAGTTCACCTAGTAAAATATGACAAGCATCTTTCGATATAAAACAGAAGGCTCAGGTTGTTGCATAGCTAAAGTCAGAACTGAATTGCCTCTTGAAATTTTGTTTTTGTTTTTGTTTTTGTTTGTCTTGGTTTTTTGCCCTGGGTTTGGTTCCCAGAATTGCATAAACTGGGCATGGTGGTGCATGCATGTAATCCCAACACTCAGAAGGCTGAGGCAGGAGAATTGGAATTTAAGATCAGCTTTGGCTATGTAGAGAGTTTCAGGCCTGCCTGGGCTACATGACACTTTGTCTTAAAAAACAAAAAAGCAAAATAAAACGGAAATAAGACAAAACAGAAGATAACAAACAAACAACAAGAAGCTAACATTGTGACATATGCCTTTGATCCGAGCACTCAGGAGGCAGAGGCAGGTGGATCTCTGTATACTTAGATGCCAGCCTGGTCTACATGATGGCTTCCCACATAGCCGGGGCTACACAGATCCTGTCTCAAACAAGCAGAACCAACATTATTTTTTAATTAAAAAAACCCAAACACCCTTATTAGCTGGGTGTGGTGGTGCACAGCTTTAATCCCAGCACCTAAGAGGCAGAGGCAGGCAGATTTCTGTGAGTTTGAGGCCAGCCTGGTCTACAAAGCAAGTTCTAAGGCAGCCAGGGCTACACAGAGAAACCCTATCTTGAAAAACCACCAATAACAATAAAACAAAACAAATACCATTATTTTACCAAGAGCATGGCGGCCTTTTACATTTCTGTTTTGGGACCATGGGCATGGACCTCCACACCTTTTTATACAGTACTGGGGACCCATCATGCATCTGAGGCAAGCACCCTACCCACTGAGCCTTTTGTTTTGCTTTGTGGGGTTTTATTGTGTTGTTGTTGTTGTTGTTGTTGTTGTTGTTGTTGTGATTGTTCTTGAAACAAAGTCTCACTATGACATCCTGGCTGTCCTGGAACTCTCTATGTAGACTAGGCTGGCCTCGAACTCACAGAGATCTCTGCCTCTGCTTCCCAGGTGCTGGAATTAAAACAGCACGTCCACGTCCAGCCTAGCCCAAGCACTTGCAATTAATTGTTGCTGATGCTGAGGCCCTTGAGTGCACTCTCTCTCTCTCTCTCTCTGTGTTTCTGTCTGTCTGTCTCTGTCTCTCTCTCTCTCTCTGTCTCTCCCCCCCCCCCCCCCGCGTGCCCCTCACCTCTCCCGCCCAACCACACAGGCCATGGACAGCCAGAAGCAGTTCACTGGCCCAGAGATCCAGTTCCTGCTTTCGTGCTCTGAAGCAGATGAGAATGAGATGATCAACTGCGAAGAGTTTGCGAACCGCTTCCAGGAGCCAGCGCGGGACATTGGCTTCAACGTGGCGGTGCTGCTCACCAACCTGTCAGAGCATGTGCCCCACGACCCGCGCCTGCGCAACTTTCTAGAGCTGGCTGAAAGCATCCTGGAGTACTTCCGGCCTTACTTGGGCCGCATCGAAATCATGGGCGCTTCGCGTCGCATAGAGCGGATCTACTTTGAGATCTCAGAGACCAACCGTGCCCAGTGGGAGATGCCCCAGGTCAGTAGACCTGTGCGTTTGCATGAAGTCTTGGTGCCCTGAAAACCCTCTATGGGGCTGTATACACCTTCAGTGTCTGTACCTGAGAACCTTCCCGGCTCTGACAAGCCCACACCCCTCCCCCCACTCTATTCTATGTGAAGACAAGGTTTTATGTACCCCAGCCTGGCCTTAAACCTGATGTAGCTGAGGATGAACCCTACCTCTGTGCCCTCGGGGCTGGGATTTGAGGCGTGTCCTACCACATCGGGCTTTAGGGGTTCTGGGAATCAAACGCAGGGCTTCCTGCATGCTAGGCAAATTACCAGTTGAACTATACCCCACATCCCTTCTCAGAGACACTTTGTGGTTCGGGCTGTGATCTTGCACAACCCCAGCTCGTCGGTGGCCACCTCTTGCATGTGCCTCCCTTGTGAACTGCAGCAGCAGCTTGGGTGTACCTTTATGGTTGCTGTGGTACGTCATGACTTGCAACTGACTCTGGGAGCGCCAGTGCCACCTGTCACCCTGGCGCAGTCACCACATGCTTGCCAGTCCTCTGGGCCCCGGTAGGCCCATGCCAACTCTCCCATACACCTCCATGGCTCGGGGTGCCCTGACATGCATACTAGCACATTCTCAAATATGCTCCTCAGAACCATGTCCCGAGCAGTCTGGGCCTTCTGAGTCCTATCTCAGGGCTCCCTGCCCCCAACCTCACTCATCCAACCCACTGATGCTTGAAAGCATCTCACACACACCTCTGAGAGTCCTGGAAGCTCCGGCGGACTCCATGCCTGCTGGGTACACTCAGCTCATGTGTGAGTCCCACTGCCACCCTCAGTCCCTACCCTGTCCCAGCTCCCAAGGGACCTCCCCGCATACACTTGCATTCACACAAGCTTGGCCTGCCTGCAGGGGTACCCACACACGCCTTCCGTTCTCATAGCCCACGAGGCTCACACACCCATGGCCCCCTTAACCCCACACCCCTCATCGCTCCTCAGTAGAAACCCAGCTCGTGGATCTGCCTCACAGAGTGTTCTGCCCACAAGCCCAGGGCCCTCTTACATCGGCGCCTGCACACTCCCCTTGCACACTCCCCTTGCACACTCCCCTTGCACGCACTGCATAAGTGCAGGCCCTTGGATGATCACACCGTTGTCTTCTCTGCCAGGTCCCCTGCATTCCCTTCACAGAGCCTCGGGGGGGTGTGGTTACACCGGCCAGCATCCTCCCAGGATGCCGACGTCCTCCATTCACACCCGAATCCTCTCTTGGCCCCTGATTGCTCCTTGCTCTCCACAAGAACCCTTATCATCTCAAAACAAGGACTCACATCGCTTCAGGGTCACGTGTGCTTTTACACATCCTTGCACCCCGAATATCTGTGCACGCGCATCTACAGGGAGCCTCCATCCACCCTGTCCTCCTGGATGGTGCTGGTGCTGTTGGCTCTCCCCCTCGTCCCCCGTGGCCCCTCACCTACTCCCTAGTGCACACTCTCTCTTCCTGTGACCTCCCTGAACTCGTCGTGTGAACACCCTCCTGTACTCCTAAGAATCCATGCATGTCCATGTGGGAATCTGTCACCAGTGAACACTACACACTTGTCCCATGACAGACAGGCACTAGTCTAACCACCCAGCACCTGCCAACTCACTAAATCCTTATAGCCTTCAATTGTGCTCCAGTTATGGAGGGGGGAACAGAGGCCCAAAGAAGTAAGTCAAAGGTCACCCAGCTTTTTAGTAGCAGACTCAGCTGCAAAACTTTTGCCCTCAACCACCAAACTCTGTCCTCCCAGAAAGACCAGAAGGAGCCCAGCATGGTGGTGCATGCCTGATTCTAGCCCTTGGAGAGTGAAGGCAGGAAGACCAGGCGTTCGGGGTCATCCTTAGCATCATTTGAGATGAGCCTGGGATATGTAAGACCCTGGGCATGTACGAGTATGTGTGTGTAACCCCAGCACTTGAAAGGCTGAGGCAGGAGAATCACACGTACAAAGGAAACATGCATGGAGACTGTCTCAAAACAAAAACAAAGTAAACAAAGGCTAGATTCTGGAGCTAGCTTCTTGAAAGCTCAGATTCTACCTTTTATTTATGATCTGTGTTAGCCTGGGTGCCTCTCTAGGACTATATAAATTCTTGGTTCACTGCCTACAAATGAGTGATATCACACATCACACTCCATATGTGATACACACACACACACACACACACACACACACACACACACACACACACACACTGTATCTCAGAATAGCCCTAAACCACTTTACAGCCCAGGGCAGGCTAGAACTTGGGATCCTCCTGCCTCAGCCTCCCAAGTGCTGGGATGAGAAGCATACAAGAGCATGCTCTGTAATGAGAGCCGCTGTTGATGACTTTTGGGCTGTGTGCAGTGGTATGTACCTGTAGACCTGGGCACTCTGGAAGCTGGGTGGGAGGATTGTTTAAGGCCATGAGTTCACAACCAGCCTGGGCAGCATAACAAGACCATGACTCCTTAAATGTAGAAGAAATTATGGAAAGTGGTAACGCACCCCTTTAATCCTAGCATTTGCGAGGCAGAGGTTAGCCAATGTCTGTGAGTTTGAGGACAGCCCAGTCTATATAGTGAGTTCCAGACTAGCATACAGTAAGACATTGTCTCCAAAATAATGATGGTGATAAAAATAGTAGTGGTAGTGACCATGGTCATGGCAGTTATGGTGCTTACTGCTCTGGCAGAGGACCCAGGTTTGGTTTCCTGACCTAAACTGGTGGCTCACATTGTCTGAGTTGTCTAGGTCTAGGGCATCTTCTGCCTTCTCCCAGGACCCTAGGTCCCCTGCACCCACACGCACTCACACATACAGATGCATAATTTTATTGTTTTTAAAGATTATTTCATGTGCCGGGCAGTGGTGGCACATGCCTTTAATCCCAGCACTCGGGAGGCGGAGGCAGGCGGATTTCTGAGTTCCAGACCAGCCTGGTCTACAGAGTGAGTTCCAGGACAGCCAGGGCTACGCAGAGAAACCCTGTCTCGGGGGAAAAAAAAAAAAAGATTATTTCATGTGTGAGTGCTTTGCTTGCACATAGTTCACCATCTGCGTGTGTGTGTGTGTGTGTGTGTGTGTGTGTGTGTGTGTGTGTGTGTGTGTGTGTGTGTGTGTGTGTGTGTGTAGGGCATTGAAATCCCTGGAACTGGAGTTACAGATGGTCGTGAGCCACTCTATCGATGCTGGGAACCGAATGAGGTCCTCTGAGTACCTAACGCGCTTAATTCTGAGTTATGTCTCCAGCCTTACAGATAATTTACAACAATAATAAAGGAAATTATAGAGGGTGGTGCTGTGTACCTCTGATCCCAGCACTCAGGAGGTGGAGGCAGGGGTTTCAGGAGTTCCAGGCCATCCTCTATAGGTATTATAGGCTAGCCTGGGCTACTTAAATCCCAGTTTCAAAGGGGACTGCTACAATGAACCCCACCATCCACTCTCCTCTTCTACAGGTAAAGGAGTCCAAGCGCCAGTTCATCTTCGACGTGGTGAACGAGGGCGGCGAGTCCGAGAAGATGGAGTTATTCGTGAGCTTCTGCGAGGACACGATCTTCGAGATGCAGATTGCCGCTCAGATCTCCGAGCCCGAGGGCGAGCCAGAGCAGGACGAGGACGAGGGCGCTGAGGAGGCTGAGGAGGGCGCGGCGGGTCCCGACGGGTCGGGCTCTGCAGCGGCCGCGGGCGTGTGGGCATGGCTGGCGGCGGCGGTGGGCCGAACGCTGCGGGGTCTGAGCTACCGGAGCCTGCGGCGACGCGTGCGGAGGCTGCGGCGGCTGACGGCGCGGGAGGCTGCCACGGCGGTGGCCGCGCTGCTCTGGGCGCTGGTGGCCCGTGCGGGGAGCGCGGGCGCGGGCGCGGCGGCCGGGGCGCTGCGGCTGCTTTGGGGCTCGCTGTTCGGCGGTGGGCTGGTAGACAGCGCCAAGAAGGTGACGGTGACCGAGCTCCTGGCAGGCATGCCGGACCCCACGAGCGACGAGGTGCACGGCCAGCAACCGAGCGGCGCTGGCAGCGATGCGGAGGGCGAGGGTGAGGGAGAGGGCGAAGGCGATGCTACCGACGGCGCGGGAGACGAAGAGGCGGCAGCGGACCAGGCTGGCACAGGAGGTCCCGACAGGGCGGTGGCCGTGGCCGATGGGAGCCCTTTCCGGCCAGAAGGCGCCGGTGGTCTCGGGGATATGGGTGACACGACGCCAGTGGAGCCCCCCACGCCAGAGGGCTCGCCCATCCTCAAGAGGAAGCTGGGGGTGAGAGAGGCCTGCAAGGCTCCAGGGCATGGAGAGAGAGGGACAGCCTGACAGAAACCCTCAGAGATAGTCAGAAAGAGGAGAAGCTCAAAATGTTGAGGAGAGAAACATACTGGGGGAGGGGGCAGCTGGAGAGAACCAAAGACCTAGAGTCCAAATTAAAGGAGTGGGGGAGGGGCCAGGACCAAAAAGACCCACAGAGACAGCTCCAAGGACACCAGGAACAACCCACAAAAAGCCGGGCAGTGGTGGCGCACGCCTTTAATCCCAACACTTGGGAGGCAGAGGCAGGCGGATTTCTGAGTTCGAGGCCAGCCTGGTCTACAGAGTGAGTTCCAGGGCTACACAGAGAAGCCCTCGAAAAAACAAACAAACAAAAAACCCAAACAAACAAACAAAAACAACCTACAGAGAAACACAGGGTTGTAGAGAGTTAATGTGAGAGAAAGGTCCCCCATCATCCTCACACCTTGGTGCTGTGACTTGCTGCCTGTGGTTGTCAAGGTGAAGAGAAGCCATGAGGGACCAGAGCATCCTTTGGGCAAGGACGCTGACACAAGCCTATGACTCCACCCTGGGGAGGCTGAGGTAGAAGGATCTGAAGTTCAAGACCAGCCTGGACTACATAGTGAGAGAATCCATCAAAGACAAAAGGCTTTTTGAATTCAGACGGATTCTGCACAGGATTGTGAGGCAGGCGTTTTGTCTCCCCGAGCCTCAGTTTCTAAGGAAGAGGGGATCCAGGAGAGCACCTCCAGGGAGTAATGGGCTAGAGAGAGGTTGGTGAGCACCAAGAGGACTGAGGCCTATGTGTGCCCTACCCCCAGGTGGACGGAGAAGAGGAGGAGCCGCCCCCGGAGCCAGAGCCGGAACCAGAACCTGAGAAAGCTGAGTGAGTGTCTACGAGTGGAGGGGGGCAGAGCCTCGCCTCAACCCTTCTCCTGGACGGAGAGGCTTCTGAGGTCAAGGCCCAAAGTTGTGCTGGTCACTTTCTTCCCTCCACCCTCATCATCATCAAGTCCATACGTGGGGACCAAGGGGAGACTGCAAAGGCACCAGAGATAGGATGCTCCCTTTAGCTCTAGATCTGCGCTTGTGGGTCCTTCTGTCTGAAGGACCTCCCTCTTGCCCTACATGTGACTGACGTTATTTTGGTGGATGTGGTAATCTCATCAGAAGAGTGGCAAGTTGAAGGCCTCCCTGGACCAGAGCAAGTTCCAGACCCTCCTAGGCAACTTATTGAGATGCCATCTCAAAATAAAAAGTTAAAAAAAAAAAAAAAAAGAGGCATCTCGGAGGTAGACCAGCATGCTCAGGGCCTAGCTTTAATCCATACTGCTGCAAGCCAGTGACGTTTTATGTTGTTTTCTTTTCACTGCTGGGGATAAGACCCGGGGCAGCTGCCCATGCTAGCCCAGTGCTCTACCGCTGAGCCCTGCCCCAGCACACACTATTCAGCTCCATTTAATGGAGTTTGTGCAGGCAAGGCCCATGGTTGTCTCATTATCTTGGGTCCCAAGCACTGTCTAGACCTGGCCTGGTGTGGGGTGACCCACAAATGAGTGACTTTGAATGAATGAATGAATGAATTGCCGGAGCCTTTTCTGTGTCCTACAGTACCGAGAATGGAGAGAAGGAAGTCCCTGAGCCACCTCCAGAGCCCCCCAAGAAGGCACCCCCTCCACCCCCTCCAAAGAAAGAGGAAGCTGGAGGTGCAGGCCTGGAAGAATTCTGGGGCGAACTGGAAGTACAGAGGGTGAAATTCTTGGTGAGGACCCAGCAGGGGCATACTTAAGCTTTCTTTTCTTGTGAGCCCCACCTCACTCTAGGAGGGGGCAGAGCTGTCCCCAGGCACAGCTGGGAGATCTGAACCCATCTCCTCATGGAGGGTGTCTGGGAGACAGTATCCTGGCCCTGGCCCAGGCCAGGCCTGACTTGGGTTGGGGCTGAGGGAGACATGTTGAAGGGACGGTGGTTCTGGGAGGAATTGTGGGAGGGACGGGGACCCCAGGGAAGCAGACAGTGTCGCACGGTGGGGATATGGACTCCCGTCTACCCAGATTCAAATCCCAGGTATGGGATTGGGGCGTGGCTTGGCCGCAGAAGCTTGCCTGGCATGGGACTGGGGCGCGGCTTGGCGGTAGAAGCTTGCCTGGCCTGAGAGTCCTGGATTCCATCTAGAGTCCTTTCTCTCAAATAATCGGTTTGCAGATCCTTGGCTCTGTGACGTTGAGAAAGACAACGCCTGAGCCTCGGTTTCTTCATTTGTAAAGGGCTGTCACAGCAACAGCCCTTAACGTAAAGCTGTGCTGAGCGCGAAGCAAGTCCATGCATATGAAATTCTCAGCCGAAGTCTTGGCTTCCAGCAAACACTCCATGAGTAGGAGGTTGTGGGGAGCTGTTTGAGGATCAGGTGCTTTCACTGTGGATAGTGAGATGTGGTCAGAGGTGAGGCCACACTGTGAACTCTCTTCTCTCTCCTTCCAGAACTACTTGTCCAGGAACTTCTACACGCTGCGATTCCTGGCCCTCTTCCTGGCATTTGCCATCAACTTCATCTTATTGTTTTATAAGGTGTCGATTCTGTGGCAACAGGCCCCAGGGCAGGGGGAGGGTCTATCCTGTGGCAACAGGCCATGGGTGTGTGTGTGTGTGTGTGTGGCGCAGATCCTCACCCAGCTGTGAGGTAGGAAGCTCAGCACACCACAGGTGCCCTAGGCCCTTCAGGGAAGGGATGGCATTCCAGACTCAGTCTTCTTGAGGGAGCCTAGACAGTTGGTGCTGGTTTGGGGTGCCCTGTGAAGCTGGGTGGAGGTGGCTGGGCCCATATGGGACAGGTGTCTGAGTGCATTCAAGAGTTAGTGCACGGCACAGAGCTGCTTCCCCTGCCAGCTTAGGTCCCCTCAGAGCACCCAGTGATGCAGTGGTTTCAGAGCAGCTAAGGAGAGGTGTGTGGAGGAGAAAGTGGGCAGCTCACAGAACAGAGAGGGCAAGGAGCCAGACCTCCCGAAGCTAGAGGGGGGTTCATGTTTTTGCCAGGGGCTTAGATAACAACACAGAGGCTGGCTAGAGACAGATGGTGGTGAGCAAATGCTTAATCTCTCTGTGCCTCTGTCTCCTCGTCCTCAAAATGGGATCAAAACCACATTTACATCTGAGACTTCTGAAACTTAAAAGAGGGAACCAGGGTCAGGCATGGTAATATGCCTTGAATCCCAACACATGGAAGGCAGAGGCACACTGGTCTGTAAGTTCTAGGCCAGCCAGGCCTACTACATAGTCAGAGAGAGTTTGAGGTTAGTCTGGGCCACATGAGACCCAGCCTATCATTCATAAATAAATAAATAAATAAATAAATAAATAAATAAATAAATAAATAAAATAAAAAACATGCAACAATTCCTGGATCTAGAAAGTGCCCTTGAGGCCTAGTGTGGTGGCACACATCCATAGTCTCAGTACTTGGGAAGCTGTCACAGAAGAGCATTAGTTTAAGGCTAGCCTGGGCTACATACCATATCTCAGGCAAGTCTATGCTATCAAGATACTACGTTAAAAACAAATGTAGATGGGAGTGGTGATGAACGCCTTTAATCCCAGCACTCAAGAAGCAGAGACAGATGGCTCTCCTGGAGTTTAAGGCTAGCCTGGTCTACATAGTGAGTTCCAGGTCAGCCAGGGCTACACAGTGAGACCCAGTCTCAAAAGGGAGAAGCAAAAGGGAGAGGAAACAAAAGAAAGTGTCATGTAAATACTCCTGCTTATGAGTTCTGGCATAACAGGCCAGGTGCCACCAGGATCCCCTCTCTGATTTGCCTTTGACCCCATTTCAGGTCTCAGACTCTCCACCCGGGGAGGATGACATAGAAGGTTCTGCAGCTGGGGACATGTCGGGGGCAGGGTCTGGTGATGGCTCTGGCTGGGGCTCCAGGGCCGGCGAGGAGGTAGAGGGTGATGAAGATGAGAACATGGTGTACTACTTCCTGGAAGAGAGCACCGGCTACATGGAGCCTGCCCTCAGGTGCCTGAGCCTGCTGCATACCTTGGTGGCCTTTCTCTGCATCATTGGCTACAACTGTCTCAAGGTGGGACCTGTGGCTGTGGCCCTGGGGCTATGGCGGATGCTTGCAGAGAGGACCTAGGACAGTGGTTGGGACTGGAGGCCTTAGGTTGGGTAAAATTAGTAACCAATAGAGCAATCAATAGGATACTAGCAAAGATGCCAACCAACAAGGATGCTTTTGCAAATGGGAGCTAATGCAGACCACAGCTGACAGGCTAAGCCCCGGATTGTCTGTACCAAGTACACATTGCTGTGTGCGTTTCCCTATTGGGGGGGCAGGACTCATGGGTTATATTTAAAAATAAAATAAAACAAAAAACAAGGCATGGCATGGTGGCACACACCTGTAGTCTCAGCGCTCAAGAGGCAGAGACAGGCAGAGCTCTGAAAGTTCCAGGCCAGCCTCGTCTAAATAAAAGAAAGATGTGTCTCTCACCTGGGGTGTCTCTGGGGTCTCAGATGTGACAAGGGAGTGGATTCTGATATATAGATCAGATATGCCCAAGGTTTGTCACGGTCCCCAAGGCATGTCTCAGGCATCCGTTGGGTTCTGCAGGTCTCTGGAAGTTTTGTAGTTTTTTCTGAGTTAACACACCTCTTTGGTTTAGAGTCCTTCTGCACGTTGTGTCTGCAGCTTGCCCCTCCATCCACGGCTTCCACCTGCCTCTGTCTTATATACCTTACCGGCCTGAGTTGACACCCTTCACTAGAGCCCCAGCCTGCAGCAGAGAACGGGTGGGGGGCCCTCAGCTCGCCCTTTCCCTCCCACTCTTGCCTGCACCACCACACCCACCTGCTACCGTCAGCCTGACCTCCCCAGCCACCCCACCCACCCTCTCAGCACCTCCACTTTCCACCCTGAAGACTGAGACAGCCCCTTTGGTGCCATTCACAGGCTATAGTAGGCAGGTCCCATGGCTTCTGCTAAGACCGTGGTCTCCCTCCTGCATAACTCATGTCACCCCTCACCCCTGCCTCCCTCCATCCCTAGGTGCCCCTTGTCATCTTCAAGCGGGAGAAGGAGCTGGCCCGGAAGCTGGAGTTTGATGGTCTCTACATTACAGAGCAGCCAGAGGACGATGACGTGAAGGGACAATGGGACCGCCTGGTACTCAACACACCGTACGTGCCCAGCCCCGCCTCGGGGTGGCAGAGGGGGCAGGGCTAGGTTTTCACTCCAGCCCAGGCCTGGGCTTCCAAAGAGCAAGGCCCATGTGGCCTAGCTTGTTCTAAGCCGGTCATCGTCCCCATCCAGTGGACACATCAAGCTTCCTCTGGGTGTGGGATTAGCGTGACAACTCTATGGGTAAACTACTTCCTGTACACCATGATGACCTGATGCAGATCCTTGGTAACAGTATAAACGTCTGGATGTGGCTGCCAGGTGCCTGGAATTCCAGACTAGGAGGCAAAGACAGAAGGATCCATGGGACTTACTGACTATCTTAGTTAGGGTTTCCATTGCTACAGAGAGACACCATGACCAAGGTAACTCTTATAAAGGACAGCATGTAATTGGGGCTGGCTTACAGGTTCAGAGGTTCAGTCCATTAACATCAAGGCAGGAAGCATGGCAGCTTCCAGGCAGGCCTGGTGCTGGAGGAGCTGAGTCCTACATCTTGTTCTGAAAGCAAATAGAAGACTGGCTTCCAGGCAGCTAGGATGGGGGTCTTAAAGCCCACCCCCAAAGTGACACACTTCCTCCAACAAGGCCACACCCACTCCAATAAGGCCACACCTCCTAATGATGCCACTTCCTGGGCCAAGCATATTCAAACCACCACACTGACCAACGAGTCTAGCTAATCGGTAACCTGGAGGCTCAGTCAGAGATCCTGTCTCAAAAAGTAATGTGGAGAGGGCTAGAGAGATGGCTCATCAGTTAAGAGGACCTGGATTTGATCCTCAGCACCTATATGGTGGCTCACAACCATCCTGTAACTCCAGTTGCAAAAGGTCTGACCCCCCCCCCCTTTCTGGCCTCCAACACACATGCAGGCAAAACATCCATACACTCAAAATAATAATTTTTTTAATGTTAAATAGAGTCTAGAGCCAGGCATAATTGCTTACACTAGTATTTCAGCACCTGTGAGCTCGAGACAGAGGATAATTTGAGTGCAGGGGTTAAAGTGATCTCTGTCCCATTTCATTGCCCCCTGGCTTGGACTCTGGCTTCTGATCCTTCCCATGTCTTAGTCACTGTTCTGTTGCTGTGAAGAGACACCACCATGGCAATTCTTATAAAAGAAGGCATTTAATTGGGGGTCTGCTTACAGTTGGTGGGGAGCATGATGGCATGCAGGCAGACATGGTGTCGGAGAAGTAGCTGAGAGCTGCATCTGGATCTCCGAGAGGAGAAAGAGAGACAGAGGAGACAGAGACAGAGAGAGACTGAGCCTGGTGTGGGTTCTGGAAACCACACAGTGAGGTTCCTCCTCCAATAAGGCCACACTTCTTACTCCTTCCCTGACAGCTCATCCATGACTGAGTGTGCAAATATATGAGCCTCTGGGTGATAGGCTCATTCAAGCCATCACACCATCCTAACCTCCCCACACTTCTCTCTTGACAGGTCTTTCCCCAGCAACTACTGGGACAAGTTTGTCAAGCGGAAGGTGAGAGGACCATGTTGGGAGGGGAGGGCTCCTAGGCCGAGTCCCCTGCAGCCAGTAGACCACCCCTGGCCTTGCTAAGCACTTATTTTGTATGGGACCCTGAGCAAGGGGTTGTGTCCCTCTGAAGAGTTTCCCCTGGGGAACATGGGCACGGTGATCATAGTTCTTCTTAAAAGAGAAGAGTCATGTAAAGGGCCCAGGGTGAGGACTCAGTCTGTAGGTGTATGTGAAAGGAGATGAGCAATGTGTTAAGGGCCGTTAAGAACTATCTCTTCGCCAGGCGTGGTGGCTCACGCCTTTAATCCCAGCACTTGGGGAGTAAGGGCTGGGGGAACAGAGGCAAGTGGATCTCTGAGAGTTCGAGGGCAGCCTGGTCTACAGAGTGAATTCCAGGACAGCGAGGGCTACACAGAGAAACCCTGTCTCTAAATGTCTCTTTGAGGGTCTGAAGATGTAGCTTTGTTGGTAGAGCGCTTCTCAAGCATGCATAAAGACCCGGGTTCAATCCCTACCACGGTATAAGATTTAGGATGGTTGTACAAGCCTGTACTCAGGAGATGGAGGTAGGAAGATCATAAATTTAAGGTTGTCCTCATCTACACAGCAAGTTCACGGCCACATTGTGCTATGTGAGACTCTATTTCCATAAAAACCCCAAATCAAACCAGCAACTACACTGATGGATGGACGGACGGATGGATGGATGGAGAGATGGCTTTGTAGCTGGACTTTGGCTGCTTTGTGGGTTCTTTTTTTCTACGCTTTCCACCCCCTAATATGAGATAGGAGGGGAAAATCAGATAGAGAGGAAAGGAGGTGCCAATATCTCAGACTACTTCCTGCTGATTAGGGCATCAAGTCCCTTGGGGCAAGTTTGATCTTCACTGTCAGGACATCTAATTTCTTCTTGTTCTTTCTTCTTTGCACACGACTACTTAACAAACAGCAGCCAAACAGCCCACCTTTCAGGGGCCCTAGCATTTATATACCCTCTGAAAAGTCCCCACAATTCCAAACTTCACACAATCACAGAAACTATTTGCAGCTGGCAAAATCAAACCCCTGCTAGAGCACGAGGCAAATCATAGTCAGCTGCTGTGGACAATCTGAAGCAGCCCCATATCCCACACCTGGGATTAACACAAAAACATGTTCCCATAATATTTCTGTGTTTTTTAAAGAAATCAAAGCTCCAAAATTGTCACTACATGGCTTGGTAGTTAAAAGATATTTCTGCTCTTCCAGAACCCAGATCCAGGAGCTCTGATACTCTTTCTGGATTTTGTGGGCACCCACTCATGGGGCATACAATCACACAGGCAAACACACATATAACTAAATAAACAATAAATCCTGATAGAAGTAAACCCAAATGAGAACTTGGTGACAAATCTTTTAAATGTAATAAAGGCTGCAGTGATGGCTCCGTGGTTAAGAGCACTGACTGCTCTTGCAGAGAACCTGGGTTTAGTTCTCAGCACCCACATGGTAGCTCACAACCACCTGTAACTCCAGCTCCGGAGTATGAGCTGCCCTTTTACAGCCTCTGTGGGCACTGCACACACATAGCAACACATACACAAAATGTTCAGATAACTAAGGTGTTGTGGCCTTATGCCTTTTATCCCAGCACTTGGAAGGCAGATGCTAATAAATCTCAATGAATTTGAGGACAATTCTAGGCTAGCCCTAGCTGCATGGTGAGATCCTGTCCCCCCCCCCCCAAAAAAAAAGCGTAAAAATTGTATCAGTATCAGTGTGGAAGTGCAGGAAAGTGTGTGTGCTGGCCAGGAAAGACTGCTGTTCTGTTAGAGGGGTCTGGAGCGGCCCTCAGAGTGACCAGGAGGCCATTGTGGCTGGGATGGTAAGCGAACAGAGAGGAGCCCCACGCTGCTGAAGAAGACAGGGGTCCCACTTACACAGCCTCTTTCTGCCTCTCCAAACAACAGTTTGCTCATTAATTTGGCTGCAGCATCTGCCAGATGTTGGACCTTCCTTCTTATCTGCAGAAATCAGGCCCTTCTTCCCAGAAAAATGCTCCCCCTATTTCTCATGTAAAGTTGAGTGTCCCTAGAAACCCTATACGGGCAATATCCCCTTCCCCAACTCCAGTCTGGCACTCTCTCCTACAGGTTCTGGACAAACATGGGGACATCTTTGGGCGGGAGCGGATTGCAGAGCTGCTGGGCATGGATCTGGCCTCTCTGGAGATCACAGCCCACAATGAGCGCAAACCTGACCCTCCACCAGGCCTGCTGACGTGGTGAGAGGGACACCTGTGCCAGAGGCAGGCCAGGGACATGGCTAGCCTTGACACCCAGGCATCTGGCTGTCTTCCTTCCTGTTCCCTCAGGATCATGTCCATCGATGTCAAATACCAGATCTGGAAGTTTGGAGTCATCTTCACAGACAACGTGAGGGCACTGTGGATAGAGAGGGTTGCAGCAGGAAAGAAATGAGTCCGCATGAGGGAAGAGCTCAGGCAAAGCCCCTAGAGTAGGAATGTGCCCAGGACTCCCTGACCCCAGAACGATTCCTAAGCCCCGTGACCCCTATCCTCGGAACGTCCTTGCCATTGTTGTGGGACTTCTGTAGCTGACCTGCTCCCTGGTCCCCTCCTGCTCTGGAGCAGATAGATACTCCCCTAGGCAGAGACTATCTGCCCTTGCTCGGAGGCATCCTTGCATGTTTCCTGACTCCGACCCTTTCATACTCAGTCTTTCCTGTATCTGGGCTGGTACATGGTGATGTCCCTCCTGGGGCACTACAATAACTTCTTCTTCGCTGCCCACCTCCTGGACATCGCCATGGGAGTCAAGACGCTGCGCACCATCCTCTCCTCTGTCACTCACAATGGAAAGCAGGTGTGGAGAGGACCTGGCAGGGACCTGCGTGGAAAAATGGGAGTGGCAGAGGGAGAGGGGTGGTGATCAAGAGATACTGGGGAAATGCACGTGATAGCTGTGTTTGTGGGAACAAGGAAGTGAGGTCGTGAGGGGTGGGGCAAAGAGGCATCTTAGAGTGATGGGTCTCCCTGGGAGGGGAGGGGCTTCCCCAGAGGGGAGAGGTATGGTAATCTGAGAAGGTCTGAGCCAAGGTTAGGGCATTCTTTGGTTTGTTCTTGGGCTTTGTGGGGAGATTATTTCAGACGCTCCAGTCTATGTAGTCCGGAGTGTCCTGGAACTCACTATTTAGACCAGGCTGGCCTCGAACTCACAGAGTTCTGTCTGCCTCTGCCTCTGTGCCACCACAACAGGCCTAGGGCATTCTGGGAGAGGGAGAGCCAAGCAGTTGGAGCATGGAAGAGGCTCCAGAATCCAAAGGGTCAGAGAATTGAGGGCCCTGTGTAGGAGCGTAGAGCTGACCAGTGCCTGCCTGTCCCCAGCTGGTGATGACCGTAGGGCTCCTGGCTGTAGTGGTCTACTTGTATACGGTGGTGGCCTTCAACTTCTTCCGCAAGTTCTACAACAAGAGTGAAGATGAGGATGAGCCTGACATGAAGTGTGATGACATGATGACGGTGAGCCCCTCCCCCACGCCCGTCCAGAAGTTACTAAGTGTCGTAGTTGGGGTTACTATTGCTGTGCTGAAACAACATGACCAAAGGGTTTGTTTCACAGTTCCCTCTAACAACAGTTTATCCCCAAAAGCAGTGAGGGCAGCTACTCAAGCAGGGCTGGAACCTAGAAGCAGGAGCTGATGCAGAGGCCATGGAGGAGTGCTGCTTACTAGCTTGCTCCTCGTGGCTTGCTCAACCTGCTCTCTTATAGAAGCCAGGACCACCAGCCCAGAGATGGCCCCATCCACAGTGAGCTGAGCCCTCCCCCATCAATTACTACTTAAGAAAAAGAAAAAAAAAAAGGGAAGAAGAAGCTGGGTGTGGTGACCCATGCATTTAACCCAGTACTGGGAGGCAGAGGCAAGTGGATCTCTGTGAGTTCCTCACCAGCCAGGGCTACACAGCGTGACCTTGTCTCAAAACAAAAGTGCCTTCAGATTGTTGGTTACATGGATGTAGCTGGGTGATGGAGCTGTGGCCTATCAGGGTCATCCGCAACAGCCATAAGCATTACTGTTAGAAAGGTGGGGAGCTTTCTGTACTCCCTGAGTGGGGTGACTTGGAGCAAACAACTCGCCTACTCCCTCTGGCCTGGCCACCTGGGACTTCACAGAGCTACCACAGGAAGGCCCAAAAGGAAGCTGTGGAACGGTGGTGGCCCATGCCTTTAATCTCAGCACTTGGGAAGGCAGAGGAGGGCAGATCTCTGCGTTCCAGGCCAGCCTGATCTTCAGACTGAGTTCCAGGACAGCCAGGGCTACATAGAGAAACCCTGGCTCGGAACTACCCCTCCCCCAGCCCCCAACAAAATGAAAAAATAGAGAAGATCTGGCCCTGTGAGTCTAACCACAGTCCTTATTACTTCTGATTTTTGGCTTCCTGCTCCTTTTCCAGTTCTTCTGGACCACATGTTTCCTTCCACTCCTGGTCCTCTGTGTTGACCTTTCACTGCCTTGTACCAGGCCTAGCAGCCACACCCCTTCCTTCGCCTGACATCTTACCTTCCAAATTAAATGCTGCGCCTATAGGAAGCCCTCTCTGACCAATGCTTGGGCCTGGGTATGCATAACCCACATAACTGGTCACCCCCTGCCTCATCTCCCCCCCCGGCTTTGTTCATAGTAGCTCCTTTCTTCAGCCCTGCCAGACTTATTTCAGTTCCTCATGAAAGCAAAAATCAGTCCCCCCCCCAACACATATGGTGTTTTGCTTGCATGTATGTTTGAGTTACAGACAGTTACAGTCACGTGGGGTCTGGGAATTGAACCTGGGTCCTTTGATAGAGCATCCAGTGTTCTTAACAGTTGATCCAACTCTCCAGCCTCCTACCTCTCAAAATAAAATAAAGCCGGGCAGTGGTGGCGCACGCCTTTAATCCCAGCACTTGGGAGGCAGAAGCAGGTGGATTTCTGAGTTCGAGGCCAGCCTGGTCTACAGAGTGAGTTCCAGGACAGCCAGGGCTACACAGAGAAACCCTGTCTTGAAAAACAAAAAAAAAAACCCAAAAAATCAAAATAAAATAAACTTTGGTATATATGTGATCCGGTTGGCGCCCAGGGCCTTGCTACACACCCAGCCCCGCCCCCACCCCCACCCCCATGTATCCTCACCTTCCTGTTGGTGCCATAGCACATTGTTCTGACTACCTAGAACTCTCTCTCCCATCACCCACTCGGGTAACACCTCCTTCGGGTTCCAGCTTGGAGACTCTTCTCCCTCCTGCATGAAGCCATTCTGGCTGCTGCCCTGAGGCTAGGCCAGATGCATCCTAGAGCTTGTGAGGGTTCCTGCACTTTCTGCTGCTCATAGTGATGACAGTGTCCCTCCCCAACCCAGCCTGACCCCTCTGTCCCTGTCACCTCACGCTAACTTTCTGGTCCTTCCGATTCTCAGCATAGCCAAGGTTGGCCTTGAACTTCTGGTCCTCCTGCCTCTACCTGAGATGACAGCCATGTGCCACCATCCTGTTTTAGGCGATGCTGAGGATCACACCCTCATGCATACCAGACGAGCACTCTACCTGGACACAACTGGGGTACACCTCCGGCTCTGACCCTTGCATTAGTCACATTTCTGCCCAATGTGACCAACAAAGGCAGCTTAGGAAGAGAGGGATTGTTCTGGCCCTAATTTGAGAATATAATCCATTGTGGCAGCAAGAGCATGAGCTGGCTGGTCACTCTGAGTTCCCAGTCAGGAAGCAGAGCAAGAGGAATGCCTCTGTAGAGAGAATCTCTGTGTGCTGTGTGGAAGCATCATCTGTCAATAAAAAGCCGATGCTTTTTTACTTATTTTTAGCTGAGGCAGGAAGTAGGAGGTGGGAGTTCTGACAGGAAACAGGAGGTGGGAGTTCCAGCAGGGAGAGAGGAATCCTGGGATAGCATCAGGTGCGGGAAGAGATTCTCCCGGAACTCTGAGGAGACAGATGCATGAAACCAAGGAGAGGTTACCAGCTATGTGGTACTCAGAATAGAATAAACGGGTTAAATAAGTTATGAGCTAATCGGGGAACAGCCCACGCTTACAGCCTAGGCATCTATTCACAAATAACTAAGTCTCAGAGTCGTCATTTTGGAAACTGGGGCACAGGTGGAAAACCCTGCAGTTACTTGCTTTTTCTTTTTCATTCATTCTGGGACCCCAAACCCACACAGGGGCCACATTCAGGCTAGATCTTCCCATCTCAATAACCCGATCTAGAAACTTCCTCGTGGACGTGCTCAGAAGTGTGTCTTCTAGTCGAGTCTAGATCCTGTCCAGTTGATGGTCTGAACTGTCACCAGCCTGTGCCTTCCTGTGACAGCCATGACACTCCCCCAGCTGTGAGAGGCAGGGCCCAGGGCCTGTGACAGCCATGACACTCCCCCAGCTGTGAGAGGCAGGGCCCAGGGCCTGTGACAGCCATGACACTCCCCCAGCTGTGAGAGGCAGGGCCCAGAATCTGTGACAGCCATGATACTCTCCCAGCTGTGAGAGGCAGGGCCCAGGGCTCTCTGTCACTGCTTTGTCTCCGGGCCTGCCTAGTCCAGGCTTCTGGTAGGTGCTGTGGCTGTTGACTGAGCAATCCACCCCTCCTCCCCAGTGCTACCTGTTCCACATGTACGTGGGTGTCCGGGCCGGTGGAGGCATCGGGGATGAGATCGAGGACCCGGCCGGTGATGAATACGAACTTTACCGGGTCGTCTTCGACATCACCTTTTTCTTCTTCGTTATTGTCATCCTGCTGGCCATTATTCAGGGTCAGTGTTGGCTGGGTGTGTGGGTGGGAGGAGCTGGCTAGCTCCCGGGCTAGCTCCCGGGCTAGTTCCCGGGCTAGCCCCTCCTTACTGTGGGACCTCAGACAGGTGGTCTATCTGAGCTTTGGTTTCCCCATCTGAAAAATGGAGGTGTTGAAACAAGGCACAGTAGCTGGGCAGTGGTAATGCACACCTTTAATCCCAGCACTCAGGGGGCAGAGGCAAGAGGTTCTCTGAGTTTGAGGCCAGCCTGGTCTACAGAGTGAGTTCCAGGACCACCAGGGCTATACACAGAAACTGTCTTGAAAAACAAACAAACAAACAAAAAAACCAGGCACCGTGGCACATGCACTTAGAAAGCTGAGGCCAGAGACCTACCATAAGCTCAAGGCTAACCTGGTCTCTGTTCCAGGCCAGCCAAAGCTACATAGGGAAAAAATAATTAGGGGATTGCAGGAAGATTAAGCCATACATTGCTTTGAAGTGTCTGTCGGGACTAAGTGCTCGATAAACACCTGCTTCTATTCTGCTTGGGAAGTGTGGTAAGAAACCCGTGGAAGAAAGGCAAGTCCCAGAGGCGGGTGGTGTACCTGGGTCTTGACCTGTGTCCTGCCATCCCAGGTCTGATTATTGACGCTTTCGGGGAGCTCCGAGACCAACAAGAGCAAGTGAAGGAAGACATGGAGGTGCGTCATGCCAAGAGTGAATCTAAGGAATTATGGGATGCATAGGGAAAAACTAATTGGGGATATTACAGGTTCTAACCTCAGCGTGCAGGACGATTAAGTAATGCACTCCTTTGAGGTACTCAATAAACACTGCTTCTGTTCGGTCTGGGAAGTGTGGTGGGTTAGGGAATGCACGGGAGCAGGGCAAGGCCCAGAGGTACTGCATATCACCGAGTCTTGACTCTGACATCTCTCCCTGTCCCCAGACCAAGTGTTTCATCTGTGGAATAGGCAGTGACTACTTCGACACGACCCCACACGGGTTCGAGACCCACACTCTGGAAGAGCACAACCTAGCCAACTACATGTGAGCATGGGAAGCCATGGGTGAGAAGGTGGGGGTGAGCTTGCTGATACCCAGGGCAGGCTCCTGAGCCTGGGCCAGTTACATAAAGGGATGTGGGTGTCCGTGTGGAACGGTTTTAGAGACTCAGAAGGTAAGCATCACTGTGGCTCAGTGATAAAGTGAAACCCTCCAGTGAGAAGCTGGGGGCATGGTTCGTTTTTGGGAGAGCCCCTGCCTAGAATCCCCCAGGGAGGGGCTGGGGGCGTGGCTCAGTGGTAGAATTTCTATCTAGCATGCACTGGGCTCTGGGTTTCATCTTCAGCACCGGAAAATAAAACTAAACTTCAATGCAAGTATGGTTCTTACCTTCCTCCTGTGGTCCTCTGTCCCTCAGGTTTTTCCTGATGTATTTGATAAATAAGGATGAGACAGAGCACACCGGTCAGGTAAGAGGTGCTAATGAGCTGGGCAGTGGTGGCACACGCCTTTAATCCCAGCACTTGGGAGGCAGAGGCAGGTGGATTTCTGAGTTCGAGGCCAGCCTGGTCTACAGAGTGAGTTCCAGGACAGCCAGGGCTACACAGAGAAACCCTGTCTCAAAAAAAAAAAAAAAAAAAAAAAAAAAAGAGGTGCTACTGAGGGACGAGTAGGGGACATGGCTCAAGCCATTCCAGTAGGCTTGTACTCAATAAACTAGTCTTGAGAGGACAATCCGCAGGCAGCAGAGAATCCATACCAATCCTGTGAAGATGTGACCAAGAGACTTTTATCCCCTCAACCCTAGGAGTCGTATGTCTGGAAGATGTACCAGGAAAGGTGCTGGGATTTCTTCCCAGCTGGAGACTGTTTCCGCAAGCAGTATGAGGACCAGCTTAGCTGAGGTCTGCAGCTGGCCCTCCCCCACCGCAAGTGCCTTCTCCCACTGCAAGCTCCTCCCCAGGCAGCTGGGGACAGGGGATCCTGAACTAGACCAATAAAGCCTGTGCTACACCCCCAGCCTCATTGTGTTGGGTCATTTAAATCTGGCGGGGCTAGCCATCCAAAAATCTCTCCCCCAAGAATTTCAAGAGGACAAGACCAAAGTCAAGTTTATTGGGAGAGAAGGACATGCCATGACCGCTACTAGTGTGTCCATTAGGAGTCTGCAAGTGTCTGTTTCTCATGCCCTCTCAATGGCTCATTCCTGGATGTAGAGGTTGCTGGGGGCGGTAGGGTCATCCGTGGGCCGTGTCTCCACCACTACAGGCCTGAAGAAGACGGGGGGGGGGGGATCATTCATTCATTCATTTGTTCATTCTCAAAGTAGTTAATAGAAACTGCATCATTCCAATGCCGGGCTGTGACAATGACTACGTCAGGCATGGTGACATATGCCTACAATCCCAATAACTGGGAGGCTGAAGCAGGCAGATCTGGAGTTCAAGGTCATCCTCAGCTACCTAGGGAGTCTGAGGTTAGCCTGAGCTATAAAACCCTATTTCAGAAAAAAAAGGGGAGGGGGAGGGGCTGGCAAGGTGGCTCAGCAGGCAAAGGTTCTTGTCCCCAAACATAATGACCTAAGTTCAATCTCTGTGACCCATGTGGTAGAAAGAGAGAATCGTCTCCTAAAAATGCCCTCTGACCTCCAGGTGCCCTCGGTGCCACATGTCCCCCACCCCCAATGTGACAAAAGAGAAGAGAGGATTGGGGACCAACCAGGGCTACATATGCTATTTCATAGCAACAGCAGTAAAAGGAGCCATGGGGAGTTCACACTCCCAGCCTCAGCAGTAAACTAAAGGAGTGCACAGAAGCACAGGGCTTCTACTGAGGGCAACCAAGGCTCCCAAGAGTCATGGTGGAGCCGGAGCCTCAGGAGGGAACCTAGTCAAAGAACATGGAAGGGTTTTCTAGGCCACAGAAACCTCTGCTCCATACCAGCAGCTCTTCCCCATCCACCACCATACCTGGGGGAGCAGAGCAGACGGAAGGTGAGGGTGGGGTCTCTCAGCTCCTGCAGCGGCTGTGGAGAAAGTGTGTCTGTACTGAGAAGAAGTAGGACCTCCCCCTCCCTACAAACATGGCTTCCTCAGGGTAAGTCTAACCCCAGACCCACTCATGAAGCTGTGTGACTTTGTGCATGTGACTTAACTGCTCTGTGTCCAAGACTACTAACCTGCAAAATCGTAGCGCCCTGTCTGATAGGCAACTGTAAAGAGTAAGTCAGGAACCGGGGAAGCCGTGCAGTGCTCTGTGAGATGTGCCTGCTCCAAGGTGACAGTGTGCTCCCTGAAGCTTCCCTACCGGAGTCCCTGTCCTGACCCAGGGCTTCTCCAAGCCCATTTAAAGGATGTGAAGGTTGAGGATGAAGGCAAGGGAGTGGTGTGAACTGAAGGAACCTACCTGTTTTGAGTCTGGAGCCCACACCTGAACTCCATGCTTCCAGAAGGCCTGGAGTCGATCTTCAACCATAGCTAGAAAGGAAGCAGTTGCCTGTGACCCTGAGGTCACAGAGCTCCCACCCCTGACCCTGGGCCCTCCCATCCAACACATACCCACAGCCTCCACCGATTCTGTCATGGGGATCTCAGGGGTGTGAAGCCCGGGAGCTGGTGCCCCCTCTGGGGTCACTAGCTTCAGAGAGCCTGGAAGGAAGTGGAAGGAGGGTTTTGTGCACGAAGTCCTGGGTGGAGGCCCAGGAAGGGAAGGTAGGAAGGCTCTTACCATCCATCAACACCACCACCAGGTCTTCCCTTACTTGGATCACCTGCACTGGTCCCTTGTGCTCTGTGCGAGAGACAGGGGCTTAAGAACTAACTGCCTGGCTCTGTTCAGCTAGCACCCCTCAGGTCCTCTGCCTGCCACATGCGCTCCACCCTGTTATGACCAGTCAAGTAAGACCACACACCCTGTTCCATCTCTTTCTCAGTGTAGGGTTCGGGCTTAGCCCTGCCCAGCCACTCTGCCCTTCCCCTTCCCTGGTACCCTATCTTGTAGTGCCACCCTCCCTCGGCCCACCTCTTCTTGCAGCCCCTTCTAACAAGCCTTGTTCTTTCCTGAAACCATGCCCCTTTTCTGAAGCCCCACCCTCTTCCCCCGCAGCCTGAAGCCCTTCCCTCTTCCTGTCCCTTCCCTGCAGCCTGAACCCCTCCCTGCAGCCCCGCCATGGTCTGCAACTTTTCCCCATGGTCCTTTTTCCGGCTGCACTTCCACTCCAGACCTGCCTCTTCCCTACAGCCCACCTTCTCCTGCAGCCTCTCCCTCCCCTGCAGCCCCTCCCTCCACTGCAGCTCCGCCTCTCAGCCGCACAGCCCACTCACCCGTGCTGGAGGCGTCCAGCCAGCAGGACAGCGCACCGAAGCGCACCGTGTGGAAGAGCACTGACTTTGCCGCCTGCCCGGGGCTCACGCCAATGCACACGGCCGGCAGCTCGGAGCCCGGCGTTGTCAGCAGCGCGAACACCGGCAGCGGTGTGGGTAGCGGGAATAGCACCTGCTGCGGGCCAGCACGGGGAAGGGCGACTCAGGGAGAGGCCCTGAGACCGGGGCTGGGGTGGGGGACGGGAGTGGGAGAGGTGGGGAGTCCCCTCGGAGAATTTCGGGTTTCATTAGAAAGAAACAGAGCGTGCTTTTAGAGTAAAAGTGCCTTTGTCTGGAGGCGTGTCAACCTGGGGACAGAAAGGCAGGAACCCCACCCCTACACTCAAAACACCAGGGCAGCAAAACCACTTTAGACTCAAAGGGACAAACCCTTGGAGACTGAGAAATAATTAAGCTTAGCTGTGAGGGTCAGGGCTTAACTATCAGGAAGTTGATTTGCTTTTTTTTTTTTTTTTTAATGATTTACTTATTTTTATTTTATGTGTTTGCGTGTCTGTGTGAGGAGGTTGTTGAGTCCCCTGCAGCTGGAGTTACAGACGGTTGTGACCTGCCATGTTGGTGCTGGGAATTGAACCTGGGTCCTTTGGAAGAGCAGCCGGTGCCCTCTTAACTTCTGAGCCCTCTCTTCAGACTCTCAGGAAATTTTCAGAATGCCTCAGGGCAGGGAGGGGTTCATCCAGTTCTTTACATAAGGGCAAATGGAGGAAGGCCCAAGGTACAGCACCCTCGCTCTACAAACTTACCCGGACAAGCAAGAATTTGTTCATTGGCTGGTACCACTGGAGCAGAACCACAGACGTCTCCAATGCCCCACACAGGAATGGGCCCCCAGAGCTAGCACCCTCGGCTGTGGAAGTGGACAAGAATGGGTCAGGTCTCTGTCTCCTTCCAGGATTACCCAGTATCTCTCCGAGGGTCCTGGACGCCGTGTCTCGACCTTATTGAGTAGTACTGTCTAGGTACCAGACCTCCCTGTCACTTCGCACCCGGAGGCTGGCTCTCACCCACACAGCAAGCCCGACAGCCTTTGGTGTCCTGGATCTTACTGGAGACCATGTTCTTTCTGAAAGAGAAGGAGGAGGAGTGAGTGGCTGCGGGGGCAGCAGTGAGGGCAGGGAAGCCAGTGGTGCCCTTTGGGGCTCCTACCTTGCCAGTAACCGGTGAGGGCTAATATGAGAGATGGGGCTTCCTGTCCTGCCCTCTTTCCTTTCCAGCAGGCCCAGGATGCTATGAGAATACAGGTGGGGTGTCTTCCCTGCAGTGTGTGTAGGAGAGGGGAGGGGCAAGCAGTTAGAGGACCCCTCCCATCTCTTGTCTCCCAGCCCGCTGAAACTCCCCAGCATGCAAATCCTACTTTCCATTCACACAGTTCCCAGTCTTGAGAGGTGAAAGGACCAGTGTGGTCCAGGCACTGCGATCTGCTCAGGGAAACTGAGAGCAGTACAGGCTGTCTGCCCTCATAACGCTGCTGCACAGGAGAGAGGGGGGAGGTCTGACCAGCCCATGAAGTTGCACCTGAAGTTTATTTTTTGGTGCTTGTGCCTCAGGTCCAAGCTGGCTTCTAACTCTCCAAGGAGCTGAGACTGGTCTTGAACTCCCATCCTCCTGACTCTACACCTGGCACATATTTCAAAGTTTAACAGAAAAACCTACCTATGCCAGGATTGGTGGCGCCTGCTCAGAATCAGAACTTGGGAGGCTGAAGCAAGAGAGTCACCCTACATTCAAAGCTAGCCCGAGACACACAGTCTCAAAAAGGGGGGGAGGGATGATGCCGGGCAGTTCTCTGTGAGGTCGAGGCCAGCCTGGTCTACAGAGTGAGTTCCAGGACAGTCAGGGCTACACAGAGAAACCCTGTCTCGGAGAAGAAAAAAAAAAAAGATAGGGGTGGGGTGCTTCGGAGGTGCAGCTCAGTGGTAGCACATTTGCCTCACATACACGGGCCCTATTACTTACTAAACAACAAACCCTGTAACTTCTTCAGTCTGTCTTAATAGAGTCTAAGTTCTATTGTCAGACCCACCTGTCCCTGTCCCTTATGCTCTGGGATTAAAGGAGTGTGCCAACTACACCCAGATGTCAACGTTAGTTAAAGATGATTGATTGTAAAAAGTTAACTCACAACCAACTTGAGA
Organism: Uromys caudimaculatus; assembly: GCA_028551405.1. Lineage (NCBI taxonomy): Eukaryota > Metazoa > Chordata > Mammalia > Rodentia > Muridae > Uromys > Uromys caudimaculatus. The sequence goes on from CM052717.1 coordinate 51,074,266, forward strand.
AGTCAAGATATCGGAGCTCCGTTTTACAGATAGGAAAACTGAGGCTCAGGGAGAGAAGCTCCTGGCCTTAAGCTCAACCAATAGGACAGTGGTGAGATTTGAACCTCAGGCCTGGTGGAGGTGAAGACTCAGTTTGTGCTCATCCACACATGCTCACCCTCCCTTAACCCCTGGCCCCCGCCCCTCCCCCAGCCCACAGGCTAACCTGAGAGAGACATGAGGAGGTTGCTGATGCAGTACAGCCAGGTTGTGCGGCCAGGGAAGATCTGTAGAGAATGGGGTGACTTCTGTGATTCCCATGACCCTACACCACCCCAGCCCCGCTCCCAGCACTGATCGGATCCCTCACCATTTCCAGTGTGGCCTCCTGATCATTCCGGTTCAGTATGAAAATGCCTTCCTCTGCACCCAGGAGCAGGTGCTGGTCTGAGTGGGCCAGACAAGGAAGTTACTAGGGTCTCTCATCATGGGGGAATGGACCTCCCAGACCTTTGTCCAAAACTGGTCCTCTACCCCAAAACCTACCCGTTCATACTAATTCCCCTTGCAGGCTGACATCCCCGGTTTCAACCTCCTCAAATCTGAGCTTAAACCCCGCTCAGTCCCTGAAGCCAGTCTCCATGATCCCTTCCCCTCCCCACCCCTCCCTTCCCCCCTCCCCATCCCTCCCTTCCTCCCTCCCCATCCCTCCCTTCCCCCCTCCCCATCCCTCCCTCTTGTGACTTGCCAATGACTGGCAGCTCTTTGTCCCCGCCCTCCAACTCTCCCTCCTGCAGCTCTCTAAGCCCCGCCCCTTCTTCCCCAGTGCAGATCTCCAATCACTAATTTCGGACACTGGATCCCCAACATAGGCTTTTCTATCCAGTGAGACTAATCAGCTCTGGTGTCTCTCAGCATGAGTGTTTGTCTACATGTAAGCCTGTACACCATGTACATGCAATGCCCTCAGAGGCCAGAAGAGGATGTGGGATCCCCTGGAACTGGAGTTAGAGAAGACTGTGAGCCCTCATGCGGGTGCTGGGAACTGAACATGGGTCCTCTGAAAAAACAAAAACAAAAAAAACAAGCAGCTGGTGCTCTTAGCCACTGAGCCTTCTCTCCAGCCTGTCTCTTGTTTTATGAGATCTGGTCACAAGTATCCCACTGGTCCTTGAACTTGCTATGAAACCAAAGTTGAATTTGAATTTCTGATCCTCCTGCCTCTACCTCCTAAGAGCGGAGGTTACCAGTGTGAATTACTATGCTCTTTGTCTACTTGCTTAAGAAGCCTCTTGTTAACTGGGTGGTGGTGGCGTACTCAGGAGGCAGAGGCAGGTAGATCTCTGTGAGTTTGAGGCCAGCCTGGTCTACAGAGTTCCAAGACAGCCAGGGCTACAGGGAGAAACCTTTTCTTGAAAAACCAAAAAAGGAAAAGAAAAAGGAGGAAGAAGAGGAGGAGGAGGTGGAGGAGGGGGAGGAGGAGGAGGGGGAAAGGGGGAAGGGGAGGGGGAGGAGGAGGAGGAGGGGGGAGGGAAGGGGGAGGAGGCTTTTGCTATACAGCTCTGGCTGGCCTCAAACATGTGATGATCCTTTTGCCTCAGCCTCAGTAGTGCTGGCATTAAAGGTGCACACCTCTATTCCAAGACTCTTATGTTAGTTAATACTGACCCCTTAATCTTGTCCTCCATCTGTGATCTCCTGACTCTGACCTTTTCTGCTGCAGTCAACCCCCCCCCCCAAAGTGATCCCAATCTCTACCACCAACATGCAGGTGACCTTCATCTTCCATTAGGGCTCCATCACCCTCCCCTAACTGTAGACGATCTTATTCAGACACCGCTGGCCTCTTAACTCTGACTTGTCTAGTATCGGCTTTTCAATTCGTCCTTTTCCTTCCCCTCTTGGATCCCCAAATCCAGACAGTAACCACAACTTCTGCTCCAGAACTGGCTAGGCCAACATCACTCCATTAAGACCCTCCCTCTGGAGCTGAGCACCTGCTGCTCTTGCTGAGGACTGGTGACTGGTTCCCAGCACCCATGCCTGGACACTCACAAACGCCTGTAACTGCGGTTCCGGGGGACCTTACATGCTCTTTTGTACTCTGGAGATGCTTGGGTTTATGTGCACAAACCTAAACACAGCACACACTTGTTGACAGCTTCCGGGGAGGAAAAGTCAGTTTTCTTTAAGAGCTAACCATGTTCTAGTGGATGGCCCCAGTCATAAGAAAAGGAACGGTACAAATTTAGGATGGATGGATGGAGAGGTGGGGTTGGATCTGGGAGGAGTGGAAGGTGAGGATATAATAAAAATATATTGCATGACATCCTCAAATAATTAATAACAATATTGTATTTTAAAAAGACACTATCTAAAAATTAAAAATTAAATCTTAAATGGCAAAAAAGAGCTTCCTGGGGCTGGAGAGGTGGCTCAGTGGTTAAGAGCACTGGCTGCTCTTGCAGAGAACATGGGTTCAGTTCCCAGCACCCATAGGGCAGCCAACAACCAGTTAACTCCAGTTCCAGAAGATACAGCGCCCTCTTCTGGCCTCCGTCGACACTGCGTGCATGTGATGGGCAGGCATACCATGCAGGTAAAACCACTCATACATAAAATTAAAACAAAAACATATTCTTCCTGTCTCTCTCTGTGCTTCCATTAGGGTCCCTGTCATTCCCACCTGGCTCCTCACCCCAGGCTCTCCTGGGCTTCCTGAATGCCCACCTTTCGTAGAGGGGTGTGTCCAGGCAGCTGTGCTATGGATCTGGAGGGGACAGCCGTCGAATAATTTCACAAGAAGGAGATATTTCTGGATGGCCATGGCCAGTGGGCAGCAGCAGTAAGCAGAGGACAGGAAGGTGCAGGGTTCAGACTCTGCCCATGCCTCCGAGGCATATAACCCCCACTACCCCCCACTCTACCCTCCTCCATCTGTGGTTCTGCCTTTCACAGTCTCATTTACCATGGTTAGGTATGGTCCAAAACATATTACAGGAGAGATTTGAAAAACAAAAATATTTGTTTTGTTTTAGTTTTTTTTTTCCTTTTCTTTTTCTTTTTTAGACAAGGTCTCATTGTAGCCCAGGCTGACCTCAGATTCTCATTGTAGCCCAGGCTGGCCTTAGGTTCCCTATGTAGCATTAGATTCTATATGTAGCCCAGGCTGGGCTTAGAGTCTCTATGTAGCCTAGGCTGGCTCTCAACTCTTGACCCTCTTGCTTCCACTTCCAAAGAGCTAGATACTACAGGTGTGCACCACCACGCGCTGATCCTTTAGTAAATCTCTTATTTTGCCTGTTAGTGACCCCCCCCCAAATATATGAATATCAGTGGAAAATATAGGATTGGGTACTAGCCAGTTTGAGGCACCCATTGGGGGTCCTGAAATGGATTCTCCATGTATAAAGGGGAATGTCTTCTGTATAATCCCGAGTAAGCTACTTACCTCTCGGCGTTTCTCGTTCTCCATCTGTGGAACAGAAAACAACCACCTCTAGGAGTCCCCTCCTCCAGTTGTTTGTTTGGTTTGGGTTTTTTTTGTTTTTTTTTTTTAGCAGAGTCTCACTATGTACCCCACTTGGCCTAGAATCTCTCTCCCTCCTACCTTTGCAGGTAAGGGATATAGGAAGCAAGGCTTTGCACAGAGAGCTAAGCTCTCTTCCACTGAGCCACGCCCCAGCACTCCAATGTTGAACTAGACTCAGCTAGTTGCTGCCCTAATCTTTCACAGCAGAATTCTAGGCAAACCCTTCTGCTGATGACCAGTTTTTTGTCAACTTGACACAAACTAGAGTCATTTGGAAGGAAGGAACCATAACTAAGAAAATGCTTCTACCAGACCCTGGGACATTATCACCACCGCCACTACTACTATTATTATTACTACTACCAATTAATGGGAGAGGGAGAGGGCCCAGCCCACTTTGGGTGGTACCATTCTTGGGCAGAGGACCTGGGTTGTATAGAAAAGCAAGCCGAGCAAGCTATGAGGAGCAAGGCAGAAAGCACTGCCCCTCCTTCACCCCTGCTTCAGTTCCTGCCTCCAGGCTCCTGCCCTGGCTCCTCTGCACTGTGGACTGTGAAGTGGAAATGTAAATCAAGCAAGCCCTTTCCTCCCCAGGCTGACTTTGGTTGGCCTTTTATCACAGTGATGGGAAAACTAACCGGAAGAGCTCAGCTATACTCCCAGCCCTGCAGCTCCTCATTGTCCCCGCAGCTCCCCATGGTCCTGCCTCAGCGCCCTGTCCCCGAGTGTGTGGCCACCACAGAGTAGATGACATCTATTTTCATATATGAAGTTTGCACTTCATGAAGACACAAGATCGGGGCTCAGAAGGAAAGCACTGGCTGTGAGGAACTGAGTTTGGATTCCCAGCACCCTTGTTAAAAAGCGGCACGACTCTGGTCCTCTGTAACCCCAGAGACCGAGGATCCCTGAGGCTTGCTGGCCACCAGCCTGGCAACAAGTTCAGGCTGATGCTCTGTCTCAAAGAAATAAGATGGAGCATGATAAAGCAGGACACCTGATGTTCTCCTCTGGCCTCCATGTATGCACCTCTACACTCGCCTGTGCATACACCACCCACCCACTTACACACATGGACACTCAGACATATCCCACAAGATCGTGTCTGGCATAGACAAAGGACTCCATAAATGTCACCTCTCAGATGTCATCCCACCTTCCACCGGGCCATCCCAGCCCGTCTTGATGCCGGTCGGTCTCTAGCTCTTACCTTTCCCCTCATCTTTTCCTTCCTCGGGGGAACGAGCGGGGGCTGGCCTGGCTCCTGAGCAGCTGGGTTCCATAGTGAGGGATCTGGTGGGCGTTGGAGCAACATCAAGCCAGGAGACCTCCCCCTGCCTATCTTCCTCCCTGGGGCTGCCCCAGTACCTGAGTGAGCTTCGAGACGAGGGCTGCGGATGGCGGGGGGTGGTCCAGGACGGGGGGTACGTGGAGGGGGCCCACTGGCACACCGGACCAGCACCCCTGGGCTCAGTTGCCCGTTGTCCCTAACTCCTCCAGAACCATCATCTGATGGAGACCGAAACTTGGGCTACAGAGACAGGAGTATGGGAGAAATAGATACAGGAGACGTTCGAGAAGACAGTGTACCTTGTACCCCAATCCCTGCCTCCTCCAGACCAAGAATTAGCCATATCTATGACCCTCCCCATGACATCCTGCCTTGGTCCCACCATTTCCCAGACCCACATCAGCACACACCAGAAAACAAAGGGTTGGGCTGGAGAGATGGTTCAGTAGTTAGGAACACTGACTGCTCTTCCAGAGGTCCTGAGTTCAATTCCCAGCAACCACATGGTGGCTCACAACCATCTGTCATGGGATCAGATTCCCTCTTCTGGTGTGTCTGAAGAGAGTGACAGTGTACTCATATACATAAAATAAATAAATAAATCTTTAAAAAAAAAAAAAAAAAAAAGAGCACCGAATGCTCTTCCAGAGGTCCTGAGTTCAATTCCCAGCAACCACATAGTAGCTCACAACCATCTGTAATGGGATCTGATGCGCTCTTCTGGTGTGTCTGAAGACAGCTGCAGTGTACTCACATACATGAAATAAATTAATTAAAAAAAAAAGAAACCAAAGGGTTAATGCTAGACACGAGCCCAGCTACCTCCCTCTCTACCTACCGCTCCAGACACCCCGACACCCAGCCTTGCTTTAAAGAAACACATTTTGTTTTGAGACAGGGTCTCTCTATGTCACTGTGTAGCCCAGGCTGGCCTCGAACTTGCTACATAGCTAAGGATGATCTTGAACTCTTGATCTTCCTGCCTCCGCTCCCTGAATGCAACACCACACCGGCTCCAGCGGAGTTTCTATACATCCATCCCGAACCCCAAATTCTTAAGCTTTCTGTAATATTCAAACACCTCTGGCTTCAAACTCTAAACATTTAAAACGTCCCAGCATCAAAGGACTTGGCCTCAGGATTCCCAGGGCCTTACCTTGGGGGGCAGTGGAGGAGGTATGTTCTCTGAAGGGCCAGGGCTAAAACACAAAGACAGGGTGAGCAGGTGTGGGTGCAAGGGACAGGATGCGATGTTTCAGGCTTATGGCCTGGGGCTGAGGACAGTGGGGTAAGGGTGACTTAGAGCCACCTATAAGCACCAATAGCAGCTCTGGGCTTTTACACGGTGTCCATGGATCGACACGGGGTCCTGCTTCACTCCCCATGCTCTACCCCTTGTACCCATGCACATAAGGTAGGGAACAAATGGGGGGGGGGCAGGCTTGGAGACTGTCCCTGAGCCAGGGCAAGGAGAATGTGGGGACATGGGATGCAGTGAGGGGCTCATGGGGGTCTTACATGTCTACATCATCATAGTCGTTGTCGTCAGAGTCTGACAGTTGGCTCCTGAAGAATGACAGGCATGACCCTCAGGTGGCTCCCATATAACCCCTCCCCCTCCCTTCCAGCCCGGAGGAGGGGGAGGGGTCCTGGACCTGGGACTGGTGCTCCTGAAGTCTGCAGGGGGCTGTAAGAGAACCTGTGGGATGAGGAAGGAGTGAGCATAGCACAGGGCAGGGACAGGGGAAGAGGGGATGCATCTGGGGAGAGCCCAGGAGTCTGCTCACCGTGTCAGCCTGAGATCTGCGATCCACGCATCTGGGCCTCTGGAACTCCATATGCCGCCCTGGGAAGGGGGGAAGACAATCCAGTGAGGAGTAGGGCCCTGAGAAGTGGGCAGAGACAATCCAGTGAGGGTGGGGCCCTGGGAAATGGGCGGAGACAATCCAGTGAGGGTGGGGCCCTGGGAAGTGGGCGGGGGAGATAGGATGAAGAAGAATGTGGGTGGAGATGAGGAGGGGCGGGGCTGGAGCCAGGACCTTAAGGGTGGCTCCTGTCCCTTGTAGGAGGGGCCTTTGTTTACAGGGGTCTTGTTTGGGCGCCCAGGGATGGCAGAAGAGCTAAAAGTAGCTGTCTGTTTGGGGGCGTTAAGTAGGTATTAAGGGTTCTGACAGGTTTTGTTGTGGTGGTGGGTTTGTTTGGTTGGTTTTTTTGGGTTTTGTTTTTTGTTTTGGTTTTTCAAGACCAGGTTTCTCTATGTAGCCCTGGCTGTCCTGAAATTCACTCTATAGACCTGGCTGATCTCAAACTCAGAGATCTGCCTGCCTCTGCCGCAGGAGTGCTGGGATTGAAGGCCATGACTGACGGCCTTTTCTTTCTAATTTCTTTCTTCTTTTTTTTTTAATGTATAAAAAATTACATGTATTTGTTTTGTGAGAGGGAGGAGCGTGTGCATCAGACGACAAATTGCAGAAGTTGGTTCTATCCTTCCACATATGGTCATTAGCTTTGGCAGCAAGCACCTTCACCCACTGAGCCATCTCACTGGCCCTCCTACTTATTTTTAAGACAAGTCACACACGTGTGACCATGAAGTTCTGATCCTCCTGCCTCCACTGCCCACGTGCTGGGATCACAGCTCAACTTCAACCTAGGACTTTGTTTATGTGAGGCAAGTGCTCTAGCAATTGAGCTACAGCCCCAGCCTGGTTTTATGGGGGGTTGGGTTTGGGTTTGGTCTTTGTGGGGTTTTCATTTGTTTGGTTGGTTTCGTTTGGTTCTTGTTTCCTGTAATTGCTTTGTTTTGAGACAAGGTCTCACTGTGTCACCCTGGCCTGGAACTCACTATGGAAGCCGAGCAACCCTGAACTCACAGTGATCATCACCCTGAGTGCTGGGATTCATGGGTGAATGGGGTGCACCACCATGCCTTTAGACCGACTCTTGAGGTTTCTTTTGGGTCAGAGCTAGAAGGTGGTGTCAAGGACTGAGGAGAGGGACACTATGGTCAGTTTGAGAGTTACATGGCTACAAGTTTCTTGGAATTTGAGCCCCTGCTGGTCAAACAGTGTGCTAGGTGGCCCCAAAGTGTAGGGTTTTCTACTCACGACAGCAGTCTGTGTCTGGGATCCCCAGTGAGCTGACCCGGTAGGTAGATCTGATCCGCCGAGGGATGGCAGGGGGTGGCTGGGCAGATAGGTAGCCATGTCAGGGCTCACAGCCTTCTGAGCGTCCTCCTTCATGCTGTGAGCCCACCTCACACCCTCGGTCTTATAACCTTCTGTATCCAACCCTGCCAGGCTTCCTGTCTTTGCACCATTTCCCTGGCAGGAGAAGGAACCTGTGTACAGGCCCAAAGGTCCCCATATCCTTCTCACCTCAGGCTCCTCATCTTCAATCTCAACAGGCAGCCCCTTCCCAGGGTTCTTCATTTTGTCAAGAAGATCCAAGATCAGGCCTCTGTTCAGCCCTGGCTGGGACACCAGCTGATGCTGTGAGTAGGGACAGGGGTCAGAGGGCTGGCACGGTGGGGGAGGGTGGACAGGGGTCTCCTGTAGGAGAATGCTCTGCGGAAGGTGCCAGCTGAGGGAGAAGGGACGGGGAGCTGGGAGACTCAGGGGCCCAGGGATCCTGAGAAGTCTTAAGGAATTAGAAGAATTTAGGGTCCCAGAGGGGAGGTAAGGATTCTAGGATGCCCTAGAAGCAACCAGGCCTGGTGAAGACTCTCAGGAACACATGGAGGCCTTTGGGACTTGGCAAATTCCAGCAACTCAGGAAAACTTAGAAAGCTCTGGAGTAAAGCCAGACATGGTGGCTCGCGCCTGTAATCCCAGTCCTTGGGAAATGGAGGCAGGAGTTTCAGAAGTCTAAGGTCATTCTTGGCTATATAGTAAGTATGCGGTTAGCCTGGGCTACATGAGACCATTACAAGACAAATGAAATACAATACACACACACAGAGACAGAGACAGAGACAGAGACAGAGACAGAGAGAACAAGTACTAGGAAACATACAAGAAATAATTGGGTATTAATTTGGTTTAAGTTTTATTTTTGTGACAGAGTCTAATGTAGCTCAGGCTAGCCTCAAATTCTCTATATAACTAAAGATGGCTTTGAACTTCTGATCCTCCTATCTCTACCTCCTTAGTGCTGAGACTATAGGCTTGTGCCCCCAGGCCTGGATCTCACTGTACAGTTTGGAAGGTCCTGTGGATAGAATCCTGGGAAATTCTGAGGGACTAGGGGTTTTGAAGGGGCCACCAGGGCTCTATATATAGCTCTTGTGAGCTGTGGAAGACTTGGTAACCCTGGGCTGAAGGAACAGGGTAGGGAGGCTTACACTGAGCATCTTGGTGGCACTGGGACGTTTCTTGGAGTTCTTAGTGAGGGTGACTTTGACAAAGTTGTGGAAGGAAGATGACCTTGGGAGGAAGAAGCCAAGTCTGGTATGAAGGGATTAGAGTCCTTCCCTCACACCACATGCCCTTCCTCTTCCGGACCTCAAGTCACCTCCCTTACCATCTGCCCTTTTCCTTTAGCCGAGGAGGCTGGTAGCCGCTCTTGGTCATGAGGAAGAGAACCCTAGATCAGTAGGGAAGAACATGGGGTTCAAATCCACGGGGACAGACCTCATAGTTTCAGGAGTTCCCCATGGAAAGAGGACAGGGGAAATGGCTCAGTAGGTAAGAGCACTTGCTATGCAAGCTTGAGGATCTAAGGTCAAATCCCCAGATCCCCTATAAAAAAAGAGTCGGCATGCCCATGACTCTAGTGTTGATTTTGTTATGTAGCTCAGGCCAGCCTCAAGTTCACGACCTCCTGCCTTAGCTACCTGAGTGTTGGACAAGCCAGCCATTCTTGGCTGGGAAGTCAACCTCTGGGAGAAAGCTATTTATGATGAGTCTCCAGGTGGGAATGCTTGCTGGGCATGGAGGGCCACACCTGTAACGCCAGCACTTGGGAGGCTGAGGCCTTTACCTGAGAGGATGTACGTCAAAGAGAGGGGGCTGAAGCTCAGCCAGCTCGATGGCCGTGATGCCAAGAGACCAGATGTCACACAGCTCATTGTATCCACCCTTCAGGGCCACAGCTGCCACCTCTGGAGCCATCCTGTGGGCAGAGACCCTCAGAGAGCAAGAAGGGGCCCAGGGACAGGAGAGAAGTGGGGTGAGGGAAAATGGGGACACAAAGCCAGGGGAAAAGGTACCAAGACAAAAGTGTAGAAGGAGTTAGAAAAGGAAAGTGTGGGGTGCTCAGGATCCGAGCACTTTGGAGGAGGAGTTTGAGGCCAGCTGGGCTGTGGAGTGAGGCCAGCCTGGGCTGTGGAGTGAGGCATTGACTGAAAAACAGGAGAGAGGGAGGAAAGGAGACAGAAGCCGGGAGTTTGGCTCAGTGACACAGTGATGGTATTAGAATCTAGCTTCAGTCCCTAAGACAAAGCAAAAGGCTCAGAGTCACAGGCTCAGAAAAGTGGTGGCGCATGCCTTTAATCCCAGCACTTGGGAGGCAGAGGCAGGTGGATTTCTGAGTTCGAGGCCAGCCTGGTCTACAGAGTGAGTTCCAGGACAGCCAGGGCTACACAGAGAAACCCTGTCTCGAAAAACCAAAAAAAAAAAAAAAAAAAAAAAAAAAAAAAAAAAAAAAAGAAGAAGAAGACACAGAAGTAGATAAAAAAAAAAAAAAAAAAAAAGAGTTGTGGAGAGATAGGGATCAAGGTACAAACCAACCCAGACTGGGTTTGGAGGTGGTGCATGCCTTCGAGCCTAAAACTCTAGGAACTGGAGACCGGAGAATCGGGAGTTCAAGGCCAGCCTGAGCTATGGGAGAACCTGTGCTGTCAACAACAAAACACCACCACCACACATACACCCCCCCCCCAAAACCACTAACACTGAAATCCTAAACACTAAAACAAAAGGGCTAAAAGGGCCAGAAGGAGACAAGATAAATGGAAAAGTCAACAGGAGTCACAGAGAAGGAAGCAGTCTTTAGTAGGAGAAGGCAGAGCCAAGGACTTCCTGGGGACCAAGACCGGAAATGCCCCTGTTCCCATCCCAGCGCCCCCAGCACCCCTTACCAGTATGGTGTCCCAATGAAAGAGAGGCGTCGGGCCAGTGTCGCCCCAATCTGGGCTGAGATCCCAAAGTCAGCTGGAGGCAGAGACAGAAACAGTGTGTGTCTGCCCCATACCCTCATCAACCTCCATCAGCTCCCTGGGCACCCTACAAGTCAGACTCACCCAGCTTAACCTCCCCGAAGTCATTGATGAGGATGTTGGCTCCCTGGGGACCGGAGGAGGGATTAGAGGCTGACAGAGAACCCCTTTCCCAGTGCTCTGCTGCTCTCACCCCTGTGACTCCTCTCTAAAGCTCAAACTGAGTCCTAGGCCCCCCTATGACCCTCCCTCAGTGGCAACTTTGTCCCCGGTCTACCTTGATGTCTCGATGTATCTTCTTCTCTGAATGCAGGTAGGCCAGTCCCTGGGGAGATGTGAGCAATGGCCCCCAGTGAGCACCTTTTGCCTTGCAAAAGCCCTGCCTGCTTTGGGAGTCCCCTGGCCCCTTCTCACCTGAAGCACTTCCCGGCACACATAGCTGATCTGGAGCTCAGACAGAGAGCCAGTCACTGCAAAAGTCACCCCAGACGGGCCAGGTGTTGGGAGAAGAGTCAGGAATCCTGGCTCTCTGGGGTCCCCAGCCTCCCTCCACCCATGACATGTGATAGGATGTCCGAAGAGGAGGGCACCTCCAGGACAACCGAAAGGGGAGAGAGAGAGTAGTAGCTGCCTGAAAGGTAGTTGCTCTCGACTGTAATCCAATTTCTTGGAAGGCTGAGGCAGGAGGGTTGTTCTGAGTTTGAGGTCAGTCAGGGCTACATAGAGAAACCTGTTTCCAAAACAACCAAGAGCATTTGCACATGGGAGAAGAGAAATAGACAGATAAATAATAATCACAGCAGTCCTACTCTGTACCAGATCCTGGAGACATAGCTACAAGCAAGATAGTCATCGTAAAAGACTAGGGGCATGGTTCAGGAACAAAACATTTGCCTAGAATCCTCCAGTGAGGGGTTGGGGGCGTGACTCAGTGGGAGAGCCCCTGCCTAGAACCCCCCAGTGAGGGGCTGGGGGTGTGGCTCAGTGGGAGAGCCCCTGCCTAGAACCCCCCAGTGAGGGGCTGGGGGTGTGGCTCAGTGGGAGAGCCCCTGCCTAGAATCCCCCAGTGAGGGGCTGGGGGTGTGGCTCAGTGGAAGAGCTCCTGCCTAGAATCCCCAGTGAAGGGCTGGGGGCGTGGCTCAGTGGTAGAGCCCCTGCCTAGAATCCCCCAGTGAGGGGCTGGGGGCCTGGCTCAACAATAGAGTCCTTGCCTAGCATGTGAAAGTCCCCAGGTTTCATTACTAGCATGTGCACCTGCAAACACACACGCACAAAGATAAATCCCTGCTTTCATGGAGAGAACACTCCAAGAGAAATAATATATAAGATGGAAAGGCTGGAGGAATATTTCAATGCTGTACCTCTTGCCTGTTATTTCAAAAACAAATAAGAAATAATGAAAAAAAATATAACGTAAGGTGTTAATATGCTTGTAATTAGTAAGAAGAAACAGAGCCAGAAACAACAGGAAATATGTGTGGGAAGGGCTATGACATTTGACACATGCTGGTCAGCAAGGCTACCATAAGAAGCTGAAGTAGGGGTGTGATGGGTCCCACTCTGCAGGAGAAACGGAGCAAAGGCAGGAGGCCGGGTGCAGTGGTCAGGGCGATGAGGAATAAGCAGCTCCTCCCTGGAGGACTACGGGAGACAAGGGAGTCTCTGAATGGTGTGATATGAGGGCAGGCAAGATGAACAATGGCAGAGGTGTAGAGACAGGCAGACCCAGCGTCAGAGCAGAGACAGAGATGAGCAGAGACCAAATGTAGGGAGATAAACAAGCAGGGTTAGTGAAGGAACAAGGGAAAGATGGGACCGAGGGCAGACAACGGGGCTTACACAATGGCTGGGTGAGTCACTTCCTGCCTATCGGCCTCAGTTTCCCATTCTGGGGGAGGTTTTGTGTTGCCCGGATGGAACCTGGGACCTCGATCTATCCTGCCAGGCAAGCATTCTACCACTGAGCTATAGTGAGATCTTTTCAGACATCTTGGCTACGGGGAGTTAGAGTAAGACAGGTGAATACCAGAACTTCAGAGAAGGCTGAGGTGTAGGGCCTAGTTGCAGTAGACTGGTCATCCTAGCTACTGAAAAGGCTAAGGCAATGAGTTCTCAAGTTCAAGGCCAGCCTGAGTAACTTGTTGAGACTGTCGCAAAATAGTAAGTAAAAAGAAGGCTTGAAGCCAGGCAGTGGTGGCGCACGCCTTTAATTCCAGCACTTGGGAGGCAGAGGCAGGTGAATTTCTGAGTTCGAGGCCAGCCTGGTCTACAGAGTGAGTTCCAGGACAGCCAGGGCTACACAGAGAAACCCTGTCTCGAAAAAAAAAAAAAAAGGAAAAAAAAAGAAAATACATTGTAAACCTATAATTCTTAAATAGATAAATTACGTTTAAATTAAACCATCAAAGAATAAATTAATTTATTTTAAAAACGGGGTTGGTATTAGGGTTATAACTCAAGAGTGCTTGCCTAGGAAACATAAGACTCTAGGTTCAAAACACACTATAGCAAAAAAAAAGGTGTGCATGTGTGTGTGTGTGTGTGTGTGTGTGAGAGAGAGAGAGAGAGAGAGGGAGAGGGAGAGGAGAGAGGGAGGGAGAGAGAAAGAGAGGGAGAGAAGAGAGGGAAGGAGGGAGAGAGAGAAAGAGAGAGAGAGACTCAGAAGGGATGAGAGGCCTATGCGACTCCTACCCTCAAATTCCTCTGAAAGGTGGACCACAGGCTAGACCCAGAAATTCACTGACTGCCTGCCCAAAAATCTGAGCAACTAATCTGAGTTAGAGAACACAGAAATAGGCCAGGCATGGTAGCACGTGAACTGAATCTCAACACCAGGGGTTGTAGAAGTAGGCAAAACTTTGTGAGTTGGAGACAAGCCAGGACTACGTAGTGAGAAGCCCATCTCAAAAAAAGAAGAAATAAGTAAAATGCAAAAATGCCCCAACCCAGGAATAATTTTTGGCACGAAAATATAGACATCCAGACAAAGATAGAGACATGGAAGTCAAGGGGATTATTGCCTGGGAAAAGATAGGCAAGACCCATAGGTGCTGGAGGGTAGGGTCATCCCAGGGTCCCCAGCATCATCCAGTGGATGGGTTCATGCGGTGTGGACAGGGAAGGCAGCTCCCAGGAGACAAGCACAGAGACAGGAGAGGTGGGCTGGTGGTAGAAGATGGCCTATGTCCCTTTATCCTTCTAACCTTGGTAGATGTCCTGGAGAGAACCAGCCCCACAGAATTCCATGCAGATCCATAGCTTCTGCAGCCTATAGGGGGTCAAGAGAGAAGGGATTGTGATGGTAGTGAGACCTACCAGGGCTATCTCACTCCCCCTGCCTACCAGAGACATATTCCCATGACAGAGGAGGTGGAGGATAGGTCAGGAAGTGTGCATTCCAAAGCAATTTTTAGGTCTGCGGGTTCCAACTCAAGGGCACCCCACTGCCATCCTAATAATTTAGGAGATAGGGCAGAGAACTCAGGGAGAAGTAGACAAGACAAAGAATCCCAGGTCTGAGGAACGGATGTCATTATTGGGGCAGCTGAGATAATATCTTGGGAGCCAAAGAATTTGAGGATTCATATTAAAGAAGCAGAGTAAAAATGGGCGATGCAGGGAGCGAAGAAGGTTCTAGATTAGCCCTTAAATTAGGAGGGGACTAAGTAAGAAAGGCAGAATTTCAGATTGGGAATCAGACTGGGATGCCCCAATTAAAAGTGAAAGTCCTCAGGTTGGAGGTCAAGTTAGGGTATCTGGGTCACAAATGGTAGTTAAGGACTGAGGACCTGGTTAAGGGTGCCTGGTCAGAAATAAGGGGCTGGGGTTGGGGGATGGGTTAAGACATCACCAGAGGTAACTGCCATGGTAAGCCACGATGTTGGTGTGCCGGCAAGTTTTCAGAATGAGAATCTCCTTCTGAAGGGTGGAGACGTCATCATCTGTGAGGAGGGACCGGAGAGAAAAGGTGGCTACAAGCAGGGGCTTACAGAAGTGTTCCCCATATCCCAGGAAGTAAAGGGCAGGGATGGGGAAGAAGTTTCTCTCGGGGCGCTCTCACCAGGCTCCATCTTCACCATCTTTAAAGCCACCAGGTCCTTAGACACCTTGTCGCGAGCCTTGTAAAGGGGAAGTTGGCCATCAGGCAGGCTCTGTAGCTTGCCATCCTCAGCATCTCTGAACCAAGGCCAAGGCCTGGCATTCTCTTACACTCCTGTTTGTAGGTCTCACCCAACTATCCCAGGCTTGATGGTGAAGGAGACAGAAGGGTTTTCTCACCTTAAATACTTCTCCATAGGTTCCACCACCTAGTCGCTGCAGTAGATCATAGTGTTCTCGAGGGTCCTTATTAAAGATGTCGGGGTCCACAAGGGCCATCCCTGGAGGCCGGGGCTGGGCCGGTGCCCAGAGGGCCAAGAGGACCTCAGGGCTCAAGCTTTGGTATTACCCTCTGTCTCCACGAGTCCTGGGCCCGCCTTGACTCTGTGGGCTGTGGCCTTCCCCCTCCCCACCCTCGCTTCCTGCCCCAGCTGCAGGGCTGTGCAGAGGGCTCCGCAGAGGGCTCCACCCCCGTCCCCTGGGTTCTGAGAGTTTGATTGCCTTAGGACCCACGGGACTCCCCTTTAGCCCCTGAAGGACACTATGTAAATAAGATGCAAAAGTTCTTAAATGCAACCTGGGGCTGATCTAGCACCCTCTCCCCAACACTCTCCTATTTTGGGAGGAGTCACAGGTTACAGTTGAACCTCTGCTGGGACTTGAAGATTTGGAGTCAAGCCAAAGATTGCAGGTCTTCACAAAGCTGACTGAGTAGCACAGAGGACTGTTTACTCGTGACACATGCATGTGACTTAAGTGATAGTTGAGCTCAGGGCACCTGCCCACATGGCACACGTCTGCATCGCTTCAAAAGTGTACGGATACTGTGGCAGACCCTTGTTAGTACCCCCTACGCGGAGCCTGATTGAGACTCCAGGGTACCACTGTAATCCCGCTAGTTGCAGGTGTCATTTGCCTTCCCGACCTCCTAACAGAGCACGGTAGCATCACGGAACGCGAGTGGGGACCAGGGTTTGGGACTTAGTAGCAAGGAAATGAGGATACGAGATGCTGTCTCGGGCACCCAAGCTGGAGATAAGAAGGGCTTAAGAGAGCATCTCCCACCCAACTAAAGGCAAAGAAAAGTAAGCTGTAGCCCTTCAAGCGGCTATACGGGTTTACAGCTACGCATGCGTAGAGAGAATTATGTCTCCTTTCCCGTACAACTCCAGCGCACGCGCGTCGGAAGCTTTAAGTACTAGGTTTGAAGGTTTGCGCTGCCCGGGAAAAGCTTAGCTCCGCCTTCTGGTGCCTGCGTAGTAAGGCCGACTAAACCCTTTCTCACGCTATTGGTCTCATTTACATGAGATCAATGCGCATGCGCAAATTGCGACTGCTGGGAGGAAATCACGTGGTAGACAAAAAAAAAAAAAACAAAAACCAAAAAAAAAACCCAAAAAACTTGGTGCGCTGCCGGAAGCGCCTTTCCCTTTGCCTTCCTTGTAGGAGCTGGAGAGAGGGTGTGACGTAGGTTCCGCTTCCTGCACGTCTTTTTCTTCCGGTCCTCGAGTACTAAGCACGGTGCCTGGTGTTCAACTGCGGTTGGGGCTGCAGAAGGCGACAGTGATCATGGCGATGTTTGAGCAGATGAGAGCAAACGTGGGCAAGTTGCTCAAGGGTATCGACAGGTCTGAGCTCGGCTGAAGGGCGCGCTCTGGCCAAGCGGGGTGGAGAAGATGGGGAGCCAGCCGGGGGTGTCCAGGGCTCCACGCTCATCCAGAGGTGGAATTTCTCCAAGTTTCTCTCCGTCCCTCAACTTTACCTTTTCTGCTGCCACAGACTCTCGTGTCTCTTAGTCTCTCTGCCCTTCTCGTGGACCATCCAACATAATGTTCACTGATGTCTGCTTGGCCAGTGGGAACCAGAGGTGATGGAAACAGCCACAGGTCCTGCGATCCTGGACCTAGGTTCCCATTCCATCCCGGCGACAACCCCTCGAAACAAATAGTGACAGTAAGGAGCGATTAGGGCCTAGCCAGGGCAAGCCATGTATTGAGCTAGGCAGGAGAGATTGGAACTACGTCAGATCAGGATCCAAGAGAAGGTGTTCAGGAACACATACGGGCTGCGGAAACTGGCTGAGGTTGGAGGCATCCTAGACACGACCCGGGGCTCAAGTAGGGCTAGCCAGAGGTCCATGTTGTGGGCAAGATTTACCAGAGGTTGTACAGCTGATCAGCTATCTGGGTAGTCCCAGTGGATGGGACTGAATTATTTATTTTAAGATAGGATGAATGTAGCTTTATTAAAATAATAAAGGGAAGCCTACCCCAGGGCCAGAATTAAAGCTGTAGGAGGGGAGTGATTTCAGGTTAACAAATTACAGTGGTCCCTAACCCCTATAATGGGACTGACCTCTGTTCTTGTCTTCTCTCTGTTTACTCATGTCTGTCTGTCTATCCGTCTATCTAGTTATCTCCCTTTTTACTTTTGAGACAGGGTTTCACTATAAATCCCAGACTAGCTTCAAACTCGCAATCCTGCTGTCCTGCCTCAGCCTCCTAGGTGTTGGGATGAAAGGCATGTAACCACCGTGCCAGGCTCTTCACCCATCTTGATGCCCTTCCAGGTACAATCCTGAGAACTTGGCCACCCTGGAACGGTATGTGGAGACACAAGCCAAGGAGAATGCCTATGATCTGGAGGCCAACCTGGCCGTCCTGAAACTGTGAGTGTCTGTCCCCTCCCCACTCTCATGCCAACAGCTAGCTAGCAGGAAGCCACTGGATAGCAAACTTGGTGCAGAGGTGCCTGGGGCAAGCTGCAGGAGGTGACTTCTCTTTGGTGTGTAAGCTAAGAGGGTCAGAGTAGGGTTTTTTTGTTTTGTTTTGTCTTTAATCCATTCCAAAAACATACAAGATAATCAATAAACAATTCTGTTGCTAGACAGATTATTGTTAATGAACATTCATTTTGTTAGTTCCACCGGCTCTCGGCTCACAGGCTTTGCCCCATCAAACCCCTGGCTGAGGTAAACCACTGTTGAGCCCTTGTGGCCTGGCCTTGGGTCCCTTGGATCCAGGTCATCTTTCTTTGTGCTTGCTTTGAGCTCTGCTGTAATCACATAGCACAAGTTCTCCGCCAGGCATCTTCCTGTCAGCACTGGGTTGGTGGCAGCCTTTTTCCTTTTTTTTTCTTGGCCCATATTCATGAGTGTGTGTGTGTGTGTGTGTGTGTGTAGGGGCTGTGTGTGCACACATGCATGTGGAGGCTTGAGGTTGTTATCAGGAACCAGCCATCTTCAGTCACTCTCTTACCTCATTAAGCCCATTATCCACCGGCACAGCTTGTCTTGCTAACCAGCTTGCTCTTGGATCCTCTGTTAACATCTTCGGAGACTGGAGTGCCAGGCAGGCTGGTGTGTGAAGGCAAGTGGAAGTCCAAGGACAGCTTGGAGCAGTCAATCTTGCATTCCACCATTTTGTTTTGTTGAGTCCTGGCATTTGCTCTGTAGACCAGGGTGGCCTTGGAACTAAAGGCATGGGGCACGATATCCAATGCTTTCCACCTTTCTGAGTTTCTGCCTCTGAATGCTGATTGGCCTACACACTTCTAGAAGATTCTGTTTCTCGTCTCCCCATGGCAGTGCTGAGGTTACAGATAGACTCACTGAAGCTTGTTTTTATGACTTCAGGAGATTTAGCTTGGGTCAGTGAGTTTGCACAGTGTTATACTGGCTGAGCCATCTCTTTGGTCCTTTTTCTGGTTTTGTTAATTTTCTTTATTTTTTTAGCCAGGGTCCTGTAGTTGACAGTGGCTTTGAACTTGCTATCAAGATGTCGCTGAACTCCTCGTCCTCCCAGATGCTGGCATTATGAACATGCCATTAGGCTTGCCTCTCTCCGAGACCCACCCAGCATTTTACTGTGTAGCTCAGGCTGGCCTTAAATTCCTGGGGTTCTGCTTCAGACTTGCAAAAATTGTGATTACAAGCATGTGCCCCTATACCTAGTTGCCCTCCAGTGCTTTCTTGGCACACTACCAGCTATGTAACTTAGTTTGTTTTGGTGTTTTGTTTTTTGAATCAGGGTCTCTGGATATGTAGTTGTTGGCTCTGGAACTTACTCTGCAGACCAGGCTGACCTTGAACTCACAGAGATCCACGGACTGCCTCTGCTTCTGCCGTTCGTATGCACCAGTTTACGTAGCCTTAGCTTTCACATCTATAAAATGGGGACAGTGTATTTATCGGAGATGCTGGCTGCTTCTTGAGTGCTCACTGTATGCTAGCCTCCTCTATTATAGGTTGTGTGGGGGCTGAACATAGGCAGCCTGGCTCAGAGCCATAACTCCCACTCCAGAGGGCTGCTTCTAACTGTATCGCTGTGTGAGTTATACAACAGTATCTAGAGCAGGGAAGTGGGCTCAGAAGTTAAGGTTACATAGAAGATACGGTTGATATCAGGGCTCACATTCCTGGATTCCAAAACCCAGACTGGCCTCAAACTCGCAATCTGCCCGGGTCCTGAGGTTGCCGGCACGTCCCATTACAGCCAGCTTAAAAAGACATCACCACTGCTATGTCTCTCGTTGTCCTTCTCAGGTACCAGTTCAACCCAGCCTTCTTCCAGACCACAGTCACTGCCCAGATTCTGCTGAAAGCCCTCACCAACCTGCCCCACACCGACTTCACCCTGTGCAAATGTATGATCGACCAGGCACATGTATCCTTGCAGCAGCATGTGAGGGCTGGGAAGCAGGGCAGGTAGAGGGCTCTGTGCATGCCTTTAAAAAAATAAAAATAAAAAGGCGCCCGCTCAGTGCTGGGCCAGTCCCTGGATGCTGCATGGTGCTCCTGTGTCTCAGTGCATGTGGAGGTCACAGGACAACGCGGGGTAGCAGTTCTCCCCTTCCATCTATGGGGTCCAGGGATTCAGGTCCTTCAGCTCCTCCTGCATTTATACCTGCTGGACTGTCTTGTTGGCTCAGAGTTTTTGATTTATTTCTATTCATATATTTTGAGAAAGAGTCTTACTCTATCACCCTAGCTGGCCTGCAACTTGCTGTGTAGACCATGCTGTGCTTGAACTTACAGAGATCTGCCTCTGTCTCCCAAGTGGTGGGTATTTTTTGTGGTGTTGAAGATGGAGCCCAAGCCCTCACACATGTGAGGCAAGTACTCAAGCACAGTGCTGCTGAACTTCATCCCTGATCCTAGTTCCCAGTTCTTTTGGGGAATGTCGAGCTAGACCCATGGCTTCCCGCACTGTTTCCTTAATGCTATGTGATGCCAGCAAGAAGAGCGGCCCATCCGACAGATCCTATACCTCGGGGACCTGCTGGAGACGTGCCACTTTCAAGCCTTCTGGGTAATGTCTTTTGGGTACAGGCTGGGATGCTAGAGTATACGCCTAGTGGGGTGGGGGGCTGGGTGCCATCCCCACCCAGCCCTTCATAAAACCAGGCTTGGTAGCACACACCTATAATTCTAGAAGATGGGAGCAGGAGTATAAGAAGCTTACTGTCACCCTCAGCTGCACGGAGAGTTTGAGGTCAGCCTGGGCTGCATGAGAACTGTCTCAAACAAGCAAAGGCCGTGGTAGCCAAGTGGTCACAAGCTCTGTGCTCGGGACTCCTCATCTTCCCACAGAGCCAGGATTGACCTGTCTGTCTGAGGCTGACCTGTCCCCTCGTTCTGAGCCTTCTGTTAGAAACAAACGCTCATCCACTCTGAGCTCTTTGCCTTTCCAGCCTTCACATGGACAGACACCCAGGGGAAAGCTAAGCTGGGTTGGTGGCCCTTTCCTGAGTACCGGGGCTTAGGAGGTTGAGGATAGAGCCCCAGGCCAGGGCACTTGGCACACAGACATACATACAGGCAAAACATCCGTGTGTGTGTGTGTGTGTGTGTGTGTGTGTGTGTGTGTGTGTGTGTGTGTGTGTGTGTGTTGTTTTATTAAAGAGGACCAGAGCTTGGCTCCAGCACCCTTGCTGGGCAGCCTCTTGTGGCCACCGTGGGCACCCACTCACACATCCTCATGATCACACATAGCTACACACATACATAAATAAAAATAAAATCTTTCCCTTTTTTAAAAAGACTTATTTACTTATTTCTTTTATGCTCTATCTGCATGTACACTTGTCTACCAGAAGAGGGCATCAAATAACATTATAGATAGTTGAGAGCCACCTGTGGTTGCTGGGATTTGAACTCAGGACCTCTGAGTTAACCACTGAGCCATCTTTCCAGCCCCATATCTTGCCTTCTAAAGTAAATGTTTAGAAAAGAGTTCAGGGCAACTTTGGCTACATAGCAAGACTATCCAAATCACAATAGAAAAAAAAAAAAAAAGGAAGCAGCAGCCGGGACGTGGGGAGGATAGAAGCCTGTAGAACTTGAAGGCCTCCATCATACCAGGTCTGCAGTGAGCCTTTGCATTCCTACAGAGCTTTCCAGAACCTCTGAGATGTGGTTCAAGGCTCTCCCCTGCTCCATCCAAGGCAAGGCTATAGAAATGTCAGACAATTACATGCTGAAAACATTAAGAAATAATACAAAACAGAACGAACGTCTGACATTCCCCAAAATCCATGTTAAATAGCTCAAGGGCTGTGGGTCTCCTTTCTCAGTGTCCCTCCTCCCCTGTTGACTTAGAAGCCACTTGCCTTTGTTCACTGAGGGTTCTGTGGTGCTCCCTGCCCAGCTTTCAGCATATGCCATCTCCTGATAGATCCACAGTGACCTCAGCCTTCAGGTGTCACGTGGCTTCCAGGACAGTCGCTTCGTAGCTTCCTCCCACCTTAGTAACGGCTTCCAACAAAGTGCAGGCCCGTCCTTCTCCCATTCCTGTGGAAGGGAGCCTTGCCAGTGTGGAAACCTGGAGGGGGTGAAGGAGCAGCTGCAGAGAACAGACTTCCAGGCACAAAGCAGCACAAAGGGCCTGAGGTGTGCTGGGTGGGAGGGGTAGTGAGGAGACCTTGTAGCTGAGGGAGATGGAGGCCATGGGGAGCATACAGATGACCTACCTGTCAGGGTGTGTCTGTCTGTCTGTCCATCCATCTACATTTACCTTCTGTGATTTCTCTACCCAGGCAGAGGCAGGTGGATTTCTTTGAGTCAAGGCCAGCCTGGTTTTCAGAGCCAGTTCTAGGACAGCTAGGGCTGCACAGAGAAACCTTGTCTTAAACCAGAAAGGGAGAGTCAGGGACAGGACCTCCTGTACCCAGACTGATCACACCTGCTGACACAGAACTTGGGGTCCTCCTGCCTCAGCCTCTAGAACATCAGCACTCTTACTGGTTAATGCTGGGAGTGCTGGTGCTAATACGTGCCATCCTTTCTTCCCCAGCAAGCCCTGGATGAGAACATGGACCTCCTGGAAGGCATAACTGGCTTCGAAGACTCTGTCCGAAAATGTGAGTCCTTCTGTGAGCCTGGGTCCCTGAGGGCAGTGCAGTGGGGACCTGGGAGAAGGGGGATTAACAATGAGGCCGACGAGGCCTTGTGCCACAGGCAGTTTTATTTAGAGCATCAGTTTGTGGCCGGAAGGTTAAGCATGACCATTTGAGCAAGTTCACAGAGTCCTGGCCAGAGATGTCCACAGGTGAAGCTGTGCTTGAAAATGGTTTAGAATAACAAAAGCAGCTGTGTGTAACCTGGAGCAACCCATTGCTGTTTACAAGGGGGGGGGGCGCAGAAGAGCCCTCGGAATTCTCACACAGCTACAGTCCTGGACCACGTTCCAAAGGCCTCTGACTGCCTTTGTTTTGATTCCCACAGTTATCTGCCATGTGGTGGGCATCACATACCAGCACATTGACCGCTGGCTGCTGGCTGAGATGCTTGGAGACCTGACTGGTGAGGCCTGGTGCTATTTCTGCCAATCTGGGAGGTATAGGTGGTTGGGGCGTGGGGCCTCAGCCAGCTCAGGGGACCCATTGCATCTTACCTAGGTTATTACCTGCCCCAAAGTATGGGTGAGGGTTTGGTATAGGATGCTGCCCTCTGAGTCTCCATGAGTTCAAGGCCAGCCAGGGCTATGTAGTGAGACTGCCTCGAAAACACCCTCACCAGGTGTGCTGCTGCTCTCCAGTAATCCCAGCTATAGGAAGCTGGAGCAAGATTGTCTGGAATTCCAGGCCGCCTGGGCTATAGCATAAGCCTCTGCACCAACTAGTAATTGATGTACTTGTCAGATAGTGGTCCTGATGCTGACCATGGCAGTGAATACAAGAGCTCAGGCCTTTTTCACAGATGGAGCAAAGTGGAAGTGTTTGCATCTTATAGTTGATGCTGCCAAGCCAGTGGGGCTGCTCTAGAGGGATGGCATTTGGCAGGCCCCAGGGTCCCAGGGCCTTGGTGGGCAGCCTGGAGAGGAAAGCCGGTGTGGCAGTCCTGCAGCAGGGGCCTGTCTATCCTGTGCTGTGGAACGGAACCAGAGCAGTGTGATCCCAGGTGAGGAGGCAGCTTTCCTTCCAGTCCCATGCAGGTCTTTGGAGCACTTCCGTGGTCTGTCCTCTAGTGACAAGACATAGGATGGCTCTGAGGAGGGCTGGCCTTGCTCAGAATGATGTCCTGAAAAGATCCCTCCAAACCAAAAACCTCACCACTTGAGTTTGCAAAAAGCAGCATGGAGCTGCAGAGAGGTTAAGCAGTTGTGAGCATTTCCTGCTTGATCTGAAAAATCTGAGAGTTATACAGTGTTATCAGAGAAGTCACCATAAGAGACTGAGGCCAGTGGGTTTCAGCTCCATGAGGCCTATCAGAAATCCTGAAAGCAGATGAGTCAAACAGCAAAGTGAAGCTCCCACCAACCATGATAGAAGAGCAGAAGAAGGTTTGAGGGTACCAACTCCCATGTTGGGCGGGTCACAGGCTCTCGCCCTGGGAACACCTGTGTACATTCATGCTTGCACACACACATATAAATGGTTTTTTAAAGAAATTTTATTATTAAATGAAGGAAAACTGGGCCTGGAGGCATAATGCTGGTACTTGGGAGAGAGTCAGGAGTATTAGGAGTTTAAGTCATGGTGAGTCCAAGCCAGTCAGGGCTACATGAAATCCTGTCTCAAAAATAAAAAAATAGAGCCACGCACGCCTTTAATCCCAGCACTTGGGAGGCAGAGGCAGGCGGATTTCTGAGTTCGAGGCCAGCCTGGGCTACAGAGTGAGTTCCAGGACAGCCAGGGCTACACAGAGAAACCCTGTCTCGAAAAACTGAAAGAAAGAAAGAAAGAAAGAAAGAAAGAAAGAAAGAAAGAAAGAAAGAAAGGGAAAGGAAAGGAAAGGAAAGGAAAGGAAAGGAAAGGAAAACGGAAAGGAAAGGAAAGGAAAGGAAAGGAAAGGAAAGGAAAGGAAAGGAAAGGAAAAATAAAACTACAACAAAACCCCTATGTGACTAGGAGAAAGGCTAATGCGCCCTCTGGTGGCTAAGTGGAGAATGGGCCCCAGAACCCCGGCTTTGCCCTAAAGGATCTCTGGTTAGCCCCAATTCCCCTGCCTC
Source organism: Uromys caudimaculatus (assembly GCA_028551405.1). Classification (NCBI taxonomy): domain Eukaryota; kingdom Metazoa; phylum Chordata; class Mammalia; order Rodentia; family Muridae; genus Uromys; species Uromys caudimaculatus. The sequence goes on from CM052717.1 coordinate 51,098,772, forward strand.
CAAAGCCCCTGGTATTTGGATTCAGGCAACCAACATCTCTGCCCATGTCACCTGCAGACAACCAGCTGAAGGTGTGGATGAGCAAGTACGGCTGGAGCGCCGACGAGTCGGGGCAGGTCTTCATCTGCAGCCAGGAAGAGAGTATTAAGCCCAAGAACATCGTGGAGAAGATCGACTTTGACAGTAAGTGGCCTGGGGCCGCAGACTCGGGGAGACATGGTGTCCTCATCAGAGGGCAGTGCCGGGGTGTGCACAGCACTAAGCTGAGTCTGTCTTCATGCGCTAGGAACTGTCTGCCAGATTCCATTGACCCATCCAGGTTGCTAGCCCAGAGAGAATCAGTGAGAGGCTGGGTAGCCTTCCCTGCTATATGTGAGCTCTCTGTGTGGTCTCTTCTCTCTAGCTCACTAGTGCGCACTCGAGCGCTCTTCTCTCTCTCTCTCTCTCTCTCTCTCTCTCTCTCTCTCTCTCTCTCCTCCCCCCTCGTCCTCTTGCCCTGGCATTCCTGTAGACCAGGCTAGCCTCAGACTCAGATCTGCCTACCTCTCCCTACCGAGTGCTGGAATTAAAGACTTGTCCACTCAGGGCTGTGGCTCTCAATGAGTCATTTGGTCCCACCGCAAGGTAGTTGCTCTTGTTCTAACTTGGAAACTATTAGAAATGGCACAGTGCCTGCCTCCTGGGAGGTCGAATGTGAAGGGAGATTATCATGTAGGGTACTCAGCCCAGAGCCAGGCGCAGAGAACCGCGGTGACAGTGGTTCCTGTCACACTTTAAGTAAACAGACTTACTCCAAAAGAGCGAAAAGCGGGTGTGGTGGCACGTGTCTAATTTCAGCACTCAGGAGGCGGCGGGAGGGTCAAGGCCAGCCTGGGCTACCTAATAAGCTACTATCTTTAAATAAGTAAGTAAGTAGTAACAGATTTTTAAAGTGACACAGGCATTTAGCTAGGTGCCCTGCTTCACCCTTCTGTCAGAGCAAGTGTCAAGTGGGAAAGGACAGGGACACGCCTCCTGCTGGGGCTCCTCCCCGTTCTCCCAACTTCCGGCTCTGTTGAGGGACGCCAGTGGGTCAGTAGCCAAGCTGAACACAGTGAGCTGTGTCCCTTCCCACTGGGCACCTGACCTATGCAGAAAGTGTTCACTGTGCTTGGGTCTCTGTGGAGAGCTGCCGGCCAGGCCAGCGTCTAAGATGTGGATAAGGAACTCGGCCACTACACGCGTGCAGTGCTTAGTACCCGATGTGTTCTAGTAGCTTTTCACTTAACCCCGTAATCCTGTAAGACAGATGGCTGTATATGTAGATGGGGAAACCAAGGCACAGCGCTATTACCATACCTCTGGCGGCTGTGACCTGGCCCTGAAGGACAGTGGCTCCCGGGGAGGTGGCTCTTCCTCCCTTCACAAATTCACCGGGTTTTCCTTCTCAACAGGTGTGTCCAGCATCATGGCCTCCTCCCAGTAACTGTACATTAATAAAGGTTTGTTCACTCCACCCTGTTGTCTCCTGTCTCTGCCCTCAGAGAGGCAACTTGTGGCCTGGGCTGGGCCCTTCCCTCTTCTCGGCGTCCCCCATGCTTCCTCCTTTGTCCCACCCTGCGGCCTTTCCCTGCCCCTCCTTTCTGACCTGTGAGTCAGCGCAGGATGAGGTAGGCTGAGGCCAGTGAGTGAATGGCCTTGGGAGTTGCCACCCTGGGGCCCTGCGCTCTTCAGAGAGTAGGGAGCATGTTCTGAATCTTTGACAAGTCACCCTGCTTCTGAGGAGTATAGTGCTTCCTCACCTGGCAGAGGTGGCAGCCTGCGCAGTCCCTGCCCTTGAGAGGTGCAGGTAGGAAGACATCAGACTCTGTCTTTAAAGGGGGCTGAATAAACTTTCTACTGCTCTAATAAAAAGATGTGATAATGTACTTGTAACCCCTAACACTGGGGAGCCGGAGACAGGAGCTTCCCTGAGGTTTGCTGGCCAGCCAGTCTAACCAAATTGCTGAGCTCTGAGTTAAGCAGAGAACCCTGATTTAATTGGTGCTGAAGCTTTATTCAGTTGGGTTCAGTTCCGAGAATCACAACATACCCGTAACCCCAGTCTTTGGGAGGCTGGCCTCCACATGAGCGTGTCTACACTTGACAACTTGAAGTGGTTTGCTCTCGTTCCTCTACTGGCCCCTCAGCTGTTTCAGTAATCCAAAACTCCTTGCTTCCCCAAGGAAACACATGTGGAGAAGCCGGAGTCATTCTTCCTAGACTTTGGAGATCTGTCACCCAGGCTGTTGGCTGGTCCTTCTCAAGGTTCTCCACTGTGCCTAGTCAGCTGTCCTCCCAGCCACCCAGTTCATGTCACACCCAAGATATTCCAGGTATTCTGGGCAAGTGACCTTGAACAGGTGATTTCTGTGTGCTCAGGGTCAGTGGTGAGGTCAACGGAGATAAGTGACCCAGTAAATGTTCAGCCTTGGCCACTCCCAACTCCCTTGGGGCCTGTTCTGTCAAACCAGCGAATGGAGTGCTGGCATGTTCATCTCTCCCTGTAGTCAGCACTCACCTATCATTCTTGGCCTGGGGAACCAGGGTGGGGCACGTACCCTTTGCTCTGGCCTTTAGACCTACCCTACCAGAGCAGGCACCCAGAACTAAAACTCTTCCTAACCCTGGGGACAGCAAATAAATGACTTCTGTTCCTGAAAGCAGTGAGGTGCTGGAGGAGGCAGGGTTGGTATGCTGCCCCACCCTCAGCCACCTTGTAGAGATCAAGGAGCCATCTCTGGGTGGGGACCACAGCTAGGCATCCACTGGCAGGTGCTTTTGCGTAGGACGCAACTTGAACAACTGGCCAAGCTGCTCAGCAGGAGGAGAAATGACCCTTTGTCTTTTGACAGCCATGTCTCCTCCACTTTCAATGTGGCTCTGACTAAAGACTAGTGGTTTAATGGCTGGAGTGTGTGTGTGTGTGTGTGTGTGTGTGTGTGTGTGTGTGTGTGTGTGTGTGTGTTATAAACTCCCCAGTCTAACCTGGTGAGTGTTTCTGATGTCCGCCTTTTCAAGATGCTGCAGTCATCTGTGACATTCCACTGTCTACTCCCAACCTGGGAGACAATCCTCAGTCCTTTCAGGAGACTCCTCTTACAGTGTTAACAAGTGACACAGGAGCCAGTCATAGTTTTCTGGCATTCTAGAGGCTGAGGCAGGAGGACTGCTTGGAATTCAAGATCAGCCTAGAATACAGAGGGAGATTCTTTGTTGTAGAACACTGACTAACAAGTATAACAGCTATTGCTGTCTTAGGTCTAGAGTAGTGTGCCGGGCATGGTGGCCCACTCATTTAATCTCAGCACTGTGAAGGGAGAGGCACGTGTGTTCCTGGCCAGCCAGACTGTGGTATGACCCTGTCTCCAAAAGATTAGGGCTGGAGAGATGGCTCAGTGATTAAGAGCTCGTGCTGCTCTTATAGAGAACCTGGGTCCAGTTCCTAGAACCCACATGGTAGCTCACAATTCTCTGTAACTATGGTTCTAAGACATTCTGCTCCCCTCTGTTCTCTGAGGGGACCAGGCATGCATATGGTGCTTGTATGTACACACACACACACACACACACACACACACACACACACACACACACACACACACACGTTAATCTTAACAAAGAGCCAGCAGCTGTGTTACTTACAGGGGACCCTCAGAGGACTTGCCCTTAACAGTCCCCTCCTGGAAGTGAGAGAAGGTGCATGAGCCCCTTCCTCAACAAGTATATAGAAGTGCCTGTCACTCCCTGACCATGAGTGTCTGTCGGGAAGTGCTCAAGGGGCCATTTCATGCACACCTCACTGTTGAAGCTGCTGCCTCCACTTCCGAGCTGTTGGGCTGGAATCTCAGTGCCCACAGGTAAATGGGCAGGAAGGGCTGATGGCCACTTGTATGCACTATCACAAGAGTCCTGGGCTAAGCTGGGGGTGCAGCACACACCTGGGATCCTAGCGCTTGAGAGATGGGTGTTCAGGAGTTGAAGGCCATCCTCAGATAAGTAGGAAGTTCAGAATGGTTTGTGATTGCCCTCCAAAAAAGCCATTTTCCTAGAGTCCTTATGGTTTTAGTAAAGTTCCCATATGTCTCCTTTGGCTCACATTCCAGTGCTAGGGAGTCACCCTGATCGTCCCAACAAAGTTAAAGTCATGACACTTGCCCACCCCACTTTCCCAATCTCCCCCTCCTCCACAGTGCTTCCTCCCCTGTGGCTCTTTCACCCTCCCACTGCTGAAAACCCCACTTTAAGCCGAGCAGTGGTGGCGCACGCCTTTAATCCCAGCACTTGGGAGGCAGAGGCAGGTGGATTTCTGAGTTCGAGGCCAGCCTGGTCTGCAGAGTAAGTTCCAGGACAGCCAGGGCTACACAGAGAAACCCTGTCTTGAAAAACCAAAAACAACAACAAAAAAAAAACCCCACTTTAACATCCTCATAAAAATATATAAAAATAATATAGATTAGTATATATTAGGGGCTGGGGATGGCTCATCAGTACTCGCAAAGGGCTCAAGTATGGTTCTCAGTATCCATGTCTGGTGGCTCACCCCTATTGTAACTCCAGCTTTAGAGACTGACAAACTCTGTCGCACTCACATTTACACGTGAACGTGCACACATTAAAATGAAATATTTTTTAAATGCACTTACCTGTCTGTGCCTCTGTATGCATGTGTGTGAGGGGGTTGAGGGGAGATCCGAGGACGACTTGCAGGAATCAGTTCTCTCCTTCCACTGTGTGGGTTCTGGAGATTCAGCTGAGGCCATTAGATGTGTTGGATAGTTTTATGTCAACTTGACACAGTCTGAAGACATCTGAGAGGAGAGAGCCTCACTTAGGAAAATGCCTCCATAAATCAGGTTGTAGGCCGACCTGTAAGGCATATTGATTTTTGGGTTTTTTTGTTTTGTTTTGTTTTGGGGACAGAGTTTCTCTGTGTAACAAGCCCTGGCTGTCCTGTACTCGATTTGTAGACCAGATTGGCATGGAACTAAGAGATCTGTTGCCTCTGCCTCCAGAATCCTGGGATTAAAGGCAGGTGCCACCACATCCAGCTGGCATATTCTTAATTAGTGCTTAGTGAGGGAGGGCCCATCCCATTGTGGGCAGTGCCATCCCTGGGTCGGTGGTCCTTGGTTCTGTAGGAAAGCTGGCTGAGCAAACTATGAGGAGCAAGCCAGTAAGCAGCACCCCTCCAAGGCTTCTGCATCAGCTCCTGCCTCCAGGTTCCTGCCCTGTTTGAATTCCTGTCCTGACTTCCTTCAATGATGAACAGTTAGTAAACCCTTTCCTCCACGACTTGTGTTGGGTCATAGTGTTTCATTGCAGCAATAGAAACCCTAAGATATTGGGCTTGGCATTAAGTGTCTACCTGCTGAGCCATCCTGCCAGCCCCTAACTGCACCGGTGTTCTGGGTTTTTGTTTCATACATACTCTCCCTGTAGCCCAGGCTGGCCTTGATCTTGAACATCCTCCCAAGCACTGGAGATACAGGCCTGACTCACCACACCTGGCTCTGCTTGTGGTTTTGAGCCTACTCATTCCTTCCCTTAGGATTCCCTAAGTTTCCTTTGCCCGCCAGCCACTGCTTCAGAGGCCAGGGCTAGAGCAGAATCTGAAACAAAGGTCCTCTCCCCTCCCTTGTGGGTTGGGTTGCTATTTTGGGGGAGGAAACAGACAAGACCTAGAGCAGCAATGAATCAACAACATTAAACCGTATAAAGTATTAAGGAAAAGGCTCAGTCTTTGTTTGGACAGAACCTAGGCACCAGGGGTTAGGCAAGCATTCTTTCAGCAGGCCACGCCCCCAGACCCTCACTGGTGGCTTCTAGTTAAGCATTCTCCCACTGAGCCATGATCTGAAACCCGGACTACTGGATTCTAGGCTTGTGCGCCAACACTGAGGTGCACCCCCATCCCTCTCTAGTGAACTCCAACAAAACACCCCTCCACCCTTCCAACCCAGATTGTAATTTTATATCAATTAATCAGGGTCCCACTCCTGAAGGAGCTTAGACCCGCAGGAGAGGAGGCTGAGTCATGGAGATGAGGAATGTGGGGACAGTACATCAGACAGACAGCACACTGCAGGCCCTGGAGGCTGAGGGTCATTTGGACAGGTGGCAGGGACAGTGAGGAGGCCAGCAAGCTAGAGAGAGAGGCAGGTGAGCTGAGAGGAAAATAGGGATCCAGATATGGAGGACCTTCTGGGTCTGGCTGAAAGCTCAGGACTTTCATTGTTTTATTAAATATATTCTCCTACTATTTTAAAGGCTATACTGGCATAAAGAATAAAATTTCCAGCCGGGCAGTCGTGGCGCACGCCTTTAATCCCAGCACTTGGGAGGCAGAGGCAGGTGGATTTCTGAGTTCGAGGCCAGCCTGGTCTACAGAGTGAGTTCCAGGACAGCCAGGGCTACACAGAGAAACCTTGTCTTAAAAAACCAAAAAAATAAAGAATAAAATTTCCACTTGAAAGAAAATACGTGGAGCTGTGGTGTTGCACATCTTTAATCCCAGCACTTGGGAGGCAGAGGCAGGCTGATTTCTGAGTTCGAGGCCAGCCTGGTCTACAGAGTGAGTTCCAGGACAGCCAGGGCTACACAGAGAAACCCTGTCTTGATAAACCACACACACACAACACACAAAGAAAGAAAGAAAGGAAAGAAGGAAAGAAAGAAAGGAAAGAAAGGAAAGAAGGAAAGATGTAGAGTGGAAATCCCAGTAACCTTGGGAGGCTGCAACCGGAGCTTCACAAGTCACGGGCCAGTGTGGGCAGCTTAGTGAAACTCTTGTCTCAAAATACAAAATCAAAAAAGGGCAGAGAGCTCGCCTAGCAGGCCCTGACTTTAGTCTCCAGTTCAGAGGGAAACACAACAAACAAAAATCCCATTAGAAAAGAGGGTAGCAGGCAACGTGGCTCAGCCTGAGGTCCAACCCAAGGTCTCAGGTGGTGGAAGGAGAACAGAACTTGCTGAGATTAGAAAAGGGAATTACTTGGGAAGGGATTAGTGAAAGGAAGGACCAGAGGGTAATGGGTGGAGTACGGGAGTCCTGAAATGTCATAATGACCATAACAGGTTCAAGGTACAGTTGAGGGGAAGGTTTTTTTTTTTTTTTTTTTTGAGACAGGATTTCTCTGTGCAGCCTTGGCTATCCTGGAACTCACCCCAGAGATCCGCCTGTCTCTGCCTCCCCAGTGCTGGGACTGAAGGCGTGTGCCACCAGGGGAGGTTTTTATTGTAGATGCGGGGAGAGTACAGCTGGAGGCACCTGGAGAGTCTGAGCATGGAGAGAAAGTAGTAGATTAAACGCGATTAGTAAACTGAACCAGGTCACGAGAGGAGGGGGAGGGGAAGAGAACCAGAAGGAGGAGGAGAAAAAGCAGAGAGGAGAGTGATGGAGAGAAACAAGAGCCAAGAGGGCAAAAGAGCAAGCACACCGAACCGGCGGGGTTGGGAGGGGAAGCTCTGAGAGGAGCTGCAGGTACCCTGGAGCTGAGAAGCCAGCCTGCCCTTTGGTATGCTAATAAGCACCCCAGTTAGCCATTTGTCCTGAGTTTCTTTTGGATCTGACAGAATCCCTTTTGTGCAATTATTTTTTACGGTTTTTTTTTTTGTTTTGTTTTTCGAGACAGGGTTTCTCAGTGTAGCTCTGGCTGTCCTGGAATTCACTCTGAAGACCAGGCTGGCCTCGAACTCAAAAATCCGCCTGCCTCTGCCTCCCAAGTGCTGGGATTAAAGGCGTGCGCCACCACTGCCCGGCCCACACTGAGTTTTAACTAATAAATTTTTTTTTTTAATTACTAAGGAATGGGGAGGGGGGGTCTAGACCATGAAAAAGCAACCCCAGCAGCCTGTCTGGCTTCTCTGACTTCTAAGTGTGGAGACACAGGAGGTTCTGAGCTGACCATGGAGGGCTGTGGTCTGACTCAGGTATCTGACCCAGCAGCGCTCTGCTCAGGATATGGTTCTTCTGAGTTCCACACTAGGCAGGGCTAGAGATAGTGAGATGGTGTTAGGAGAAAGAAAAAAAAAAAAAAAGACGGGGGGGAGGGGAAGGCAAGAAAGAAAGCAAAAGAAAAGGAGGGACCAGAGTCTAGGAGGTGGCAAGAGGCAGATTAGTGGCCAAAGGTCATCTGCTGCCTAAGACCCCATTTCAAGCAGAGCAAAACCAACACCTCTAAATGCTTTCGTTGTGAAGGCATTTGCAGCCGAGCAGGTCAACCTGAGTCTGACTCCCAGGACCCCAGGCCTTAGAAGCACAGATCAATTCCTACCTCCTTACGTGACATGTGCACTCCTACCCCACACAATAAATACTTGTAAATTTAAAAACGAACCAAACCCAAAAGACTATAACAAACTGGGGCTGGGGCCAGAAGAGGGCTGGGCAGGAAGAAGGCTGTTGGAGTGGTGGATGCCGACTGCCTCCTTTTAAGAAGTCCTGTAAGGAAAAAAAAAAAAAAAAAACCGGGCCCTGGTGGCGCACGCCTTTAATCCCAGCACTTGGGAGGCAGAGGCAGGGGGATTTCTGAGTTCAAGGTCAGCCTGGTCTACAGAGTGAGTTCCAGGACAGCCAGGGCTACACAGAGAAACCCTGTCTTGGAAAACAAAAGCAAAAACAAACAAACAAACAAACAAACAAACAAAAAGAAGTCTTGTAAGGGAGGATTAAGGTTCCCTGAGCAGCTGGAAGCAGGAACTTCTCTGTCTCTGTCTCTGTCTCTCCCTCTGTCCCCCTCTGTCTCCTCTGAGACAGGGTTTTCCTGGTTGTCCTAGAACTCACTCTGTCGACCAGGCTGGCCTCAAACTCAGATCTCTGCCTGCTTCTGCCTCCTGAGTGCTAGGATTAATACACCACCATGCCTGGTTTCCATGTTTCTTGTTGTCATTTGATAATTGACCTGGCTTATCATGCTGTCTGTAGTTGGAAAGTGGCTGCACATAGTAGGTGCTCAGTGTTTTTTGAGTGAATGAAGATAGACAAGTCCAAAAAGACCCCTTGCCTTCCCAGCTAGTTATTCCAGTCTAACTCGATGTCTATTTTGTGAATCTTTCAAAGAGATCCTTTAATTATCTACCTTTTCCACGAAGCCTACCCTGAAGACTATAAATCTAGACCATTGTGGAGCTTCTTTTCTTTTCTTTTTTAGACAGGGTCCTCATATAGCCCACACTAGATTCAAACTCGCTGTGTGCCAAGTCTGGCCTTGAATCCTCCTGTCCACACCTCCAGTTGGGATCTAAGGTATGTGTCACCATGCCCAGTTTTAGCTCGATTATTAATTTCATTTAAGACGGGTCTCCCTGTGTAACCCAAGCTCCAACATGTTATCTGTCTTTCAGTCTTAGCAGCCTGGGAACAGAGACTCCATGTACCACCGTGCAAGG
>CM052717.1:51108279-51119059 GCA_028551405.1 Uromys caudimaculatus
GGGGGGGGTGACGCGCGCGTTCACGCTAGAGAAGCGCCTGGGCTCCCACGCTGGGCGGGCGTTCGGAGGTACGTTCTGCGCCGGCGCCGAGCGCCCGGGGGGCGGGCTCGCCTCAGGTGCGCGCGCGCGGGAGGGCGGTGGCGGATGCGCAGTGCGCAGGCGCGGCGAGTGAACTGCGCAGGCGTCAGTCTTGGGCGGGCTGAAAGCAGCTGAAGCGGCGGCCGTGTCTGAGGCTCCGGCACAGGGGCGGGAGCTGAGGCAGTAGCGGACCGGCTGGAGGGCTAGTGAAAGGCAGCGGGATGGTGGACTACCACGCGGCGAACCAGGCGTACCAGTACGGCCCCAGCAGCAGCGGCAATGGCGCGGGCGGCGGCGGAAGCATGGGCGACTACATGGCCCAGGAGGATGACTGGGACCGGGACCTGCTGTTGGACCCGGCCTGGGAGAAGCAGCAGCGCAAGGTGCGCGGCCCGTGAGCCGGACTGGATGGAGTCCTGCGCGGGGCGGGGAGCGCTGGAGTGGGGTCCTGGGAAACAATTGGCGGATCCGGGAACGGGTTTGGAGTCCCGGAGAGGGATTTACAGAGCTTAAGGAAGCAATTGGGAATCTGGAGGGGGAGGGGGGAAGTGGAGGCCAGGTATGAGACACGGGGAACTGGGGCAAACAAGAGGATGATTCGGGAGGGTAAAATGGAACTGGGTTTTAAGGCGAGATTGTAGGGTCAGAGGAGGCATTGGTAGGGCCCAGGCAAGCAATGGGGTCCAGGAAGGGAATTGGTGAGCCTGGATAGTATTTGGCGGTTTGGGAATCCCAGTATGGAGGAGATGGGCTCGAGTGTAGAGAGAATGAAGAAGAGATTGGAATTGCGGGAAGCCTTAGTGTGTGTGTGTGTGTGTGTGTGTGTGTGTGTGTGTGTGTGTGTGTGTGTGTGTTGGGTGGTTTTAGAAGACATAAAGAATCTAGAAAGGTAAAAAAAGGGGCACTAAGGGGAGAGGATTCTGGAATCCTGAGACAGGCGGGAGACTACATGGGCTTAGGGTGTGAGGTGGTTAGGTGTTAAGGTGGTCTGATGGGATTAGGGACGGTCTGAGAAGGTAGGTGTTTAAGGTAGAAGCTAGGGGCCTAGAAACAAATGTTTGCGAAGAAGGGTGAGATTGATTGAGGGTGCCTTGCTGTAAAAGGAGGAGGATAAGGGGCGTAAATAGAATTGGTGGGGAGGCTCAAAAGAGTGTTTGTGGATTCTTTTAAGAAGGGAGAGGTAGGCTACACAGAGAAACCCTGTCTCGAAAAAAAAAAAAAAGAGAGAGAGAAGGGAGAGGTAGTGAAGCAGTAAAGGTTCCAGGCCCACGGGGAAACAGTTCAGCAAGAGTGAGAAGAATGGAAGACAGTAGGAGCTGGAATGGAGGGTAATGGGATGAGGTGAGTTTGGAGAGATGGAAGTCTGATTAGGCAGGACCTGGGTGTGTGAGTGAGTGAGTGTGTGTGTGTGTGTGTGTGTGTGTGTGTGTGTGTGTGTGTGTAATTGGGTGAGGAAGAAATGAGTGTCCTGGTAGTGTCTTTTGATGGGCAGGGTAGGTAAAGGGATACTAAAATAGTATTTTCTGATGGTATTTAGGAGTGTGGAGGCAGGGAAACCACTGTATGGAGGGGAGATTAGAGTAGGAGGCCAGGGGTGGTGACGTGTTGGGGTGGTTGAGAGGGTGTGAGTATATGCAGAAGAGCTAAAGAAGGGTGTGTTTGAGTGGGTGAGAGTGTGTGTGGGGGTTCACAGTGTGTGAAGAGGGTGGGAAATTAAAATTGAAATTAGAAGCTATTGCATGCGTTCTAGAGGTTGAGATTTTCCAGATTGTTTTGTTTTTGTTTTTGTTTTTTTTGGTTTTTTCAAGACAGGGTTTCTCTGTGTAGCCCTGGCTGTCCTGGAACTCACTCTGTAGACCGGGCTGGCCTCTTTCCAGATTTGTAGCTTACTGATGGGCACTGTGGCTTTTGGACAAGACCCTTGCTCTTAGGGCAATCAGAAGTGTGCTTTTGGTGACTCTACAGACGTGATATGCATGGAGTTGGGAGCGGGGCCCTGAGGGTGTGGGAGAGCCGGTTTGGTGACATTTCCCAGACGCCCCCCCCGGGGGGGGGGGCAGGGAACTTGCTATATGGCTGGGCCTAGTCACCCAGTCTGGAGGGTCAATGGTGGAAGAAATTGCTGTGCCTAGGAGGCCTGAGGTGGGACCCGGTGTAATCTTGGCTCAATCGGAATGTCAGCTTGTATGCTCTCAGCAGTCATTAACGGGGTGGAAGTGTGGAGGTCAGCAGTGGTGTAAGCATGGTGTCTTACACCCTTTTAAACCTAAAAGTGGGTGTGTAAAATAGCTGAGGAATGAATGCATTTTGAAAGGCAGGGGAGATCTAGTCTGGATCTCAACATTTATTGCCTGAGGCCATGTGAGATTGGAAAAGGTTGAAAGTTGCCAAAAGTCTTGGAAAGTTGGAAGGAAATGGGGTCAGCTTTGAGAATATCTTGGATCTTTTTTTTCTAATGTTTAGGGAAAAGTGCTGTGCCCGCCCCCCCTTTAGACAATAGGAGTAGGGGCCCTCCTCCTTTCACAAATACTAACCTCTGGTGCCTCCTTTTTTTCTATCCCACTCTTTAGGGGAGCAAGGGTAGTGAGGCTGGTGTGTATTCAGACCCTGGGCAGAAACCAGGACTCACCGGAACCCCAATGGCTGCCTGTGTCACTTTCCCCTGCTTCCTGGTTCCCTTCCTTCCAGCCAGGAAAGGTTGAGGAACAGGGTGGCTCACAGTGTTCTCTAAAGTTGCTTCAGCAGCCCTGTGAGGCCCTGCTCTAGTGTGCTTGCTTTATAGCCTACTCCAGCAAATATTTACACTTAGCTGTTCTTTAGGGGAAAAGTATTGCTTCACCTCTACACCCTGTCCTGCATAGGCTAAGACCCCTGGTGCCATGGGGGAGGGAGTTATGAAAGGAATACACCAGTCGCTACTTTTTATCCTGTTTACAAGAACCCCCAACCCGACCTCCCACAGGAGGGCTAGGACTTCCCTTTTTTGTTTTATGACTAGGGCTTTCCCATGTTCCAGTGCAACTTTTGTGAATGTGAATGACAGGTCTTTTTTGCCTCTCCAAGGCATGTAGATACGCCCACCACAGGGAGAATGACAGTCTTGTATGTATCTGTTCACATACCCTAAAATTCTGTGACCAGAACAGCTGAAGCAGGAGTTGGCTTAAGTCAAGAGTGGAACCTGGAGCCCTTTGCTGAGTTCTAGGGGCCCCTATACCCAAGGCATTATCCATCAGGAGGTTATGCAGCAGGTGCTTCGCAGGGCAGCCTGAACATCGTGGGACTGTTTTATTATTGTGGTCGTTTCAGTCTAGGTTTATGTTCAGGTTTTCCCTGAATCCTGGGCTCAGGTGATCCATGTGCCTCAGCCTTCTGAGTGGTGTGGAACTACAGGCCGGGAAACAAATCCTTGAGCAATTAGGAGTCCTTAGTTCCCTTTCCTAGTTTGTCCCATCCAAGTGCTAATCAGACCTAACCCTTAGGATAATGTGACTGAAGACCACTTTCCTAAAGTGACCTCGGTAACATCTTGTGGAAGGGTGAGAGTTCCCCCCAAAGGTCTCATAGCAAGAGGAAATTTCTTGTTCTGAGCTTGAGTGTTCATTGGCACGCCATTGTTTGCAGACCTCAGAGTTTAGACCCTGACCTTTGGCTCAGGCTGTATTAAATGTGAGTTAATTATTTGAAAGCTCTGATAGTGTTTTGTTTTTCTGTAAGTCATTCCTCCCCCCACCCTCATTTTTCTTTTGGACTGATGATGAAGGACCCAAAGTAGCCATCTGGTATTTTGCTCCATTACTCTAATTGCTCCCCTCTAAGGAGCTGGCTAAGACTAACAGCTCCTTAGCAGCTTTCAAAGTTAAATAACATACTTACAAAAAAAAAAAAAGTAGTGTAACCTAACTGCGTTGTCCTCTGGAAACAAGATAAGTATGTGAGCTGGTGAGTATATACTGTGTGTGTGCCCTCTTGGGAGAAGAGAGGAGGAAGCACCTTAGCTACCAGTATCCTGTTCCTCCCGCCCTCCTGGAAAATGTGTTGTTCTCCTGAAAGCCCAGCACTCAAGATCTTGACTCGGGAAAAATCTTGAGTTCAGGGCCTGCCAGCATGAGCAAATATGGGGAGACTTTTTATTTCTTTTGTTTGTTTGTTTTTGAGACAGGGTTTCTCTGTGTAGCCCTGGCTGTCCTGGAACTCACTCTGTAGTCCAGGCTGGCCTCAAACTCAGAAATCCACTGCCTCTGCCTCCCAAGTGCTAGGATTAAAGGTGTGTGCCACCACTGCCTGACTGAGACCTTTATTTCAAAAAGCAATAAAAAGAAATGAAAAGTTGCTGGGAGGGTAGGGTATCTTCATACTTGAGAGCTGTGATCTGGTTGTGGGCCCTGGAGTGGCATCTACCACGTCATCTAATCCTAGGTAGTCCAGGGTATGTGTTGGGGGATGGGAGGGGGGTTGCCTTTTACCTTTTAAAACATTCTCTCTAGTTCCAGCATTTGAGACCAACTGGGTGGTTTCTTTGGCAGCAGAAACTGACTCATCCTCCAGTTGAATGAAAGTCATGCTAAAAGCTTTCATTTAATGGCAGCCAATTGCTTGGCATTGTGGGGAAAGTTGGGTGAAAGTGTTAGTGGGGAAAACAACAACAACACCCAAAAAAAGAATGACCCAGGAATCTCAGCATTTGGTATTCTGAGGCAGGAAGATCACTGAGACAGGCCAGCCTGGGTGACCTAACATTCAAGGCAAGGCTGAATTATTTAGTAAGACTCTAGCTGAGCATGGTGGCACAAATTTCTAATATAAGCTCACTAGAGGCAGAGTCAGGAGGATTATAAATAAGTTCAAGGCTGGTTAGGGTTTTTACATAGAGTTTCAGGCCTGTTAAGGCTATATCATAAGACCCTGTCTTAAATAAAAGACAGCAACAAAAAGCCCACCAGGAAGTGAGGGTGTGATACTGTCTTCCTATCCAAGGGAGAGGCTAGCAGGGAGGTCAATTAAAATGTACCCTCATACTTAACATTCACTTCATTACCCCGCCTGGGAGCAGGACCTAGTCTTGAAATCCAAGTCTAAACCTAACAAGCAGGTAAGGAGAGTTCTGCCATTTCAGCATGTACTCTGCTTATGGCTGACTTTGGCCAGAAAGTGGCCTTTCCAGAGTTGAATGAGTGCATAGTACAGGTTATCTAGCAGTGCTGTCTAGTAGATGACAGCTAGGAGGAGGGAGCCAAAAAGCATCAATTTGGGAATGCCCAAGGAATTTGAGGCTGTTGAGATAAACACTCTAGGCTTTTGCCATACTGATTTATAATGTGCTGGACATTGCACAAGCCTTTGACCACATCTTTTCTTTTCTTTTTAAATTGCCTTGCTGGTATCTTGAGGGGGAGAAAATGAGCCAACAGCTGTTTGCTGTAGTCTCACTCATTCAGGTTTTCTGAATAGCCCAAATATCAAGATGCTGATCTCCCAGCCCTGCTTGCATGTTCTTGCTGAGTGTCCACCTGCTTATCCTTACTTCCTTTGCTCTTGTCTCTGTTCTCAACATTCAGCTCCCTTCCCTCAGTTTCTTTCTGTTGTCTTTATTTATGTGTTTAGTTTTACAAAATAACAAAAACACTCATGTTACATTGTTAACAGTATTTGTCTATCCCTTTCTCATGGAAATAAGAGGCTAGTGATATAGCAAGTTGGCAATTCAATGGCCAAGGTAACTGAGACACTGACCTATTAAAGGGGAGATGAAAGCAGATACAAAAACCATCTTTCCTGTACCAGTGAAAGAAGCCTTTATACTGGGTAGTTTGAGAACTCAAGATTAGAGTCCTTTTAGTTAGGTTAAAACATCAAAGAGGAGTTATAAGGAAACATAGTTACAGTGTTGCCATGTAGGTGTCAGAATCTGTTACAAGGTATCTGAAAGTGGCAGGACAGCTCTTAACACCTCGGAAGGTTCATGAGTAACATTTTAGTCTGTTGCCAAGTTATCTGGAGTCTAATGTCATGGAAATAAATTAGAGAAACAACTATATTTTACCTTTTTTTTTTTTTGGATTTTTGAGACAGGGCTTCTCTGTGTAGCCCTGGCTGTGAAACAACTATTTTAGTTGTAGCCTCTTTTTAAAGATGAGGTGGCCCAAACCATCTGACAGGGAGGGGCTCTCTGGCATAAAGCAGCATGTCTGGATAGATAAACAAACCTGAGTGCTTGGGGATTTTAGCCCAGGAGGAGTCTGCCTGGACTATAAAGTCCCTGAGACATTTATCTCGATGCTATGCCTCTTTTGGCTGTGGGTTTTTCTCCCCACATCCTTCTCTTATACATAGCAGATTGCCCACAGAAAGTCCTCAGTAGCTAGTTTGAGCCACAGTTACTGGGGAGGCCAGTGGCCGTTTTCTTAGCTATGATGTATTGAAATATTACCTGAAAAGCTGTAGACTGACCTTCCTGGGGCTTGGTGTTTGCTACCTGTTGTGCTTGCTCCTCTATTCTTGTAATGACCTCTCCCACCCACCCACCCCCAACCAGTAGTTAGGTAACATGCATGTGTGCACGAAGAAGCTGACCCAGATAGTCTCTGCACTTAACTCAGTCTCCTAAACTCTTCCATACCCATGTTTACCTCGCATACTTAATAAATATATTTAAGTCAACTTGAAACTTTTTAGGTTTTAAAAACAAGTTGAATACTAGACATGATGGATGGCACATGCCTGCTGCAATCCCAGTACTTGGGAGGTGGGGGCAGAGGGAGAAAGAGGTGGAAGTCATCCTCAGCTACTGCTGGCCTTATGACCAGCCTGGCTACATGGAACACTTCTAATTTTTTTGAGACAGAGTCTAACTATGCAGCCCCAGATGGGCTGGAATTCACAGAAATCCACCTGCTTCTGCCTCCTGAGTCCTGGGATTAAAGGCATGAGCCACCATGCCTGACACTAAAAGCCTTTTTTAAAAGGGGGGAAATCTGTATGGTGCCTGGCAGATTTGTTTTCCCTGGCCATACATAAAAGGAAACTATAAAAATAAATTCATGGAGAACAAAAGAATGTTAAGTTCCAGTAGGGTCCTATTCCTGCCAAAGGTGCTGGCCTAAGGCCAGCTACCTTTGTTCAGAGGGTGGTGCATGCTGGTGGTATTGAAGACCCATGTGGCAAGAGACCTCTGAAATCACTAGGTTAACTGGTGACTGACTTGAAGGACGAACCGCTTTGTGGCTCAAGGCTCTACAGAGGGTTTGTGGAGGACATCCCTGGACATCCCTTGTGCCTGACATACTCAAAACTATCTCATCTGACCTTAGAAACATGTCGGAAGTGGGCAGAGCAGTGACTCACCCAGGAATATTCAGTCCCTTGAATGTCCCTCGAGATTTGCTCAGAATTGGATGATACTTGATTCATCCTTGCTCAATCCCCCCTTCCCATTTTTGTTTTCTGTTTTTCTTTTTGGGATAGGCTCTGATGTAGCCCAGGCTTTGTCAAATTCAATATGTAGCTGAAGATGAACTCAGACCCTCCTGTCTCTAGTAACCTCCCTTAAGCTAGTATTGGAATTATAGGCAGGGGCCACTATGCCCAATTTATGCCATGCTGGGACTAGAACCCAGGGCATGGTGCTTATTAAGCAAGCTTGTTACCACTAAACTCCATCTCTAGGCTCCCTTCCTGAGCTTTTGAGATAGGTTTATGATATGTAAATCAGGAGGGCCTCAAACTCCTGCATCTGCTTTCTGAGTGCTAGGATTACAGGCCTGCATGACCACTCCAGACTATATTGTAAATATAAGAGTGTGAGCTATCACTTGCTCCACATATAGTTTCTCTCCAAAGCTCAGTTTTCTTAGATTTACATGCCTGGGCACTGCTGAGAATAAAGCATACTGCTTCCCTGTCTAAAAGGAAAACTGGTGCTCTCCTGTGCAGTTAAGAAAGGCTTACCAAAATGTTTTTCTTCTAAATATCGGAGCAGAACAGACTCTGGACATGGGGCAGTAGTAGTTGGAAGTGGCTGTTACTGCCCTGAGGAACATTGTGAAGTCATCTTGGGAAATATCCTTCTGATGGTGTCGCAATGACTGGATGGGGTGATGGGATACCAGCAGCACAATGGCATTCATGTCTGCTGCAGACAGAAAGGAAAGCAACATTTGTGGTTTGTTTTATCCTTTTTCAACCGTTTCCCTCAAAGGTGTGGAGCTGAGTGGTGTCTGTCTCTGGCTTTCTAGTGGGTTTTCTGATAGTGGGTAGAGTGTAGGCAGCACATGTGTCTTCTTTTTTTTTTTTTTTTTTTTTTTGGTTTTTGGAGACAGGGTTTCTCTGTGTAGCCCTGGCTGTCCTGGAACTCTGTAGACAAGGCTGGCCTTGAACTCAGAAATCCGCCTGCCTCTGCCTCCCAAGTATGCTGGGATTAAAGGTGTGCGCCACCACTGCCCGGCCGCATGTGTCTTCTTACCTCTTCTCCCAAGGCCCACACACACAGAGGGCAGAGGTTCTCTAGTGTGCAAGGTTTTTGATTTGTTGTTTTTAAAGATTTATTTTATATATGTGAGTATGCTGTAGCTGTCTTCAGACATACCAGAAGAGGACATCGGAGGATTCGCTTACAGATAGATGGTTGTGAGCCACCATGTGGTTGCTGGGAATTGAACCCAGGACCTCTGGAAGAGCAGTCAGTACTCTGAACTGCTGAGCCATCTCACCAGTTTTTTTTTTTTTTTGGTTTTTTTTTTTTTTTTGAGACAGAGTTTCTCTGTGTAGCCCTGGCTGTCCTGGAACTCACTCTGTAGACCAGGCTGGCCTCAAACTCAGAAATCCACCTGCCTCTGCCTCCCAAGTGCTGGGATTAAAGGCGTGCGCCACCACTGCCCGGCCATCTCACCAGTTTTAAGTGCAATTTTAAGAATGTCTCTAATAGCACTTCGGCGTGAGGGACAGCAACAAGTGAAATGTCATGTCCCTTGCTCCCCACCATAGTAGAGGAAGCTAATTTGAGGTTAGTCAACCTTGTGGAAGGAAGCTTGCAAATGATTCAGCAGATGATCCAGGGGGTGGGGGAAGGACAAAAGTATGACATGGCAGGGTTGCTTGTGGGAGTATCTCAGTCAGGAAGAGGAGTTGAGGGTCTTCTGTTCAGGTATCCTAATGACAGGCCTTTGGTCACTAAAGGCAAAAGGCAGTCCTGGAAACTGACTTCAGTCAGTGTCATCAGGGCTCGTTCTCTCTCTCTCTCTCTCTCTCTCTCTCTCTCTCTCTCTCTCTCTCCTTCTCTCCTTCTGTGTGTGTGTGTGTGTGTGTGTGTGTGTATTAGATTAGCACATTAAGCACATTAGCACTCTTGTCTGACTAACTCTGGTGTGAATAGAAGGTATTTAATTGCTCTCACCATGGAAACCCAGTCTGCTTACTATTTAGGGGAGTGCTGCACCCAACCCAGGGGCCCCTGGGCAAAAAAGATGCTGCCAGGTGGTCTCACAGGAAAATGCCCACATGTCTCGTACAGTGGCCATGACCAAAAGGCTATGAGTGGCTCTGATCTCTGACAAGAGAAGTTGGGCTAGCCTACTTTATTGATAAGGGATATGCACAGCAGCTGGTGACTTTGTAGCCACTCTGGGGTCTTTCTCTCTAGGCTTTTAAGAGTTGGAATTTCAGCTATGTGGCCTTTTGTTGTCTCAGTGCTGGGGGTCAAACCCAGGACCTCACACGTGTTAGGGAGCAGCTTTACCCCTGAGCTACTGACCCCCCCCCATATGTGTGTCTTCATCTTTTTTTTTTTTTTTTCCTCCGAAACAGGGTTTCTCTGTGTAGCCCTGGCTGTCCTGGAACTCACTCTGTAGACCAGGCTGGCCTCGAACTCAGAAATCCACCTGCCTCTGCCTCCCAAGTGCTGGGATTAAAGGCATGCGCCACCACTGCCCGGCTGTGTCTTCATCTTTTTGCCTATTTTTACAAACACAAAAATTCTAAAGTTCTCATCAGACCCCAAGAGCAAATAAAAAGCACTATTAAAAAATAAAAAATAAAAAAATCCACATCTTTCCAGCTCTGAGAACACCCCCCTCCTTTTCCTTTAAGACACATGGCTCATTAAACTCCTGATGAAATTAAAATACTTGTGAGAAGTGTGGCCCTGGCTGTTGCTGACATGGCTTGCTTTGGGAGAGGCTGGGTTTTCTTTGTTCTTTTTTTCCTTTCTTTTCTTTTTTTAACTTTAAGACTTAACATAATCTTCTAGTTTGGGCCTATGAAGTAAACCCAGTTTCAAAATTCAAAATGTCTGGAAGCAGTGACTTGCCAGGCTGGTTCAAGGGCAGACTGATGAATTGGCCCTTCTTGCAGGCTGTCTGTGAACCAGTCATGATTCAGATTTTCAAGTCCTGGAAGGTGTCCAGACAGTAAACATCACCAGGGTTGTGAGGCAGTTACTTTTTTTTTTTTTTTGGATCATTTGAGCTGTGCTGCCAAGACTGTGGTAGATTTGACTTTCTGTAAAACAGAACAGTCTGTATCAAAATGTCTTTTTCAGAGATGTTGGCTTTCGTCACCCAGTCCTATGGTTCTTGGTCGGGTGGTCAGGAAATACCTACACCAGTGAGGGGAGGGCCTTCTTAGTCACTTTTCCCCTTTCCCCCTTTTCAGACAGGGTCTCACTGTGTAGTCCTACACAAGCCCAAGTAGCTTTGGGCTCACTGTG
>CM052717.1:51126850-51171801 GCA_028551405.1 Uromys caudimaculatus
CCTTCAGAAATCTGTCACCTCTCCTGCATCATTATCCCAGGCAAGTCAAACCCTCCTGAAGTCCTATCCATTTTGGACTAAGGAAAGGGCGGGCCAATCCTCTGTGTGTGTGTGTGTGTGGGGGGGGGCTCTCTGGACCAGAGTGACTTGTTTTAGGAGGTCTAGTTTCCTAATTAACCTGAACTTGGGGGGGGGGGGGAGCAGCATAGGGATGTGCCAGCTCTTTTCACATTGCTAATTACAGCAAGCATGAGGTCATCCGTAAATATATCTAATTCTTTAGCTTGTAATTAAGGTGCTCATTAAAAGTGCAGGCAAAGTGTGTGTGTGTGTGTGTGTGTGTGTGTGTGTGTGAGGGAAAAACACAAAAAGTCTTTGTTTTGCCCTGGGCTCAGATCAGGCAAGGGACTGAGGCACAGGGCTGGTTTCCTGTCTTCAGAACCTTTGAAGGAAACTTAGTGTGAACATTACTTGTGACCCTTGTGGGTCTTGACCCCTGTATGTGGGGGTGGGGGTGCAGGAGGAGATTGAACTGCCTTTCCCAGGAGTCGCACGCACATCAGATATCCATCCACGTTATGACTCATAACAGTAGCAAAATTACAGTTATGAAGTAGCAGTGAAATAATTTTATGTTTGGGGGGTCACCAAAACACGAGGAACTGTATTAAAGAGTCAAAACATTGGGAAGTTTGAGAACCACTGCTATAGTTGACACCACCAAACATCTGGCCAGGGGTGGTGTGTGTGTGTGTGTGTGTGTGTATAATATCTGTCAGTTTTGTTTTTTTTTCCGAGACAGGGTTTCTCTATGTAGCCCTGGCTGTCCTGGAACTCATTCTGTAGACCAGGCTGGCCTCGAACTCAGAAATCCACCTGCCTCTGCCTCCCAAGTGCTGGGATTAAAGGCGTGCGCCACCACTGCCCGGCTTTTTTGTTTTTGTTTTTTTTTTAAAAAAGCAAGTCAAATGGAAGAGAATTGTAAGAGAGTCTTAAATTACCATGGTGAGAAACATCTTTAATCTCAGTATAAGAGGCAGGTGGATCTCTTTGAATTTGAGGCCAGCCTGATCTACAAAGTGAGTTCCAGAACAGCCAGGGCTACACAGAGAAACCCTGTTAACACCCCAAAAGAAAGGAAAGAAGGGGAAAAAAAGTGTGTGTGTGTGTGTGTGTGTGTGTCTTAGATTCAGTTTTTTTAATTAAAAAACAGCTCTCTCTGAATGGCTCCCTCTTGGGTGCTTTGTGTAACTGGCAGTTTTCCTAGTGAAGTAAGAGGCAGTAGCTGCTCCCTCCTGCATTAGGAAGGATGGAACCTGACACAAAGCTAGATTGATACATCCGCTTCTTCCGCAGAAAGCATTTCAGAAGACTCCCCAGTGCCAGAGAGTTGGCATCCTTACATTGTTAATCTTCCATGTGCCTTTAGGAGCCGTCTGGATTGTCTCTGAGCAAAGGACAAGCTTTGCATCTTGTCATTTTCTTCCTGGCTGGAAGTCTAAGAGAGAGGCACAAACACAGCCTTGAAATGAAAGCAACAAAAATAAACTCAGAGCAGCCCTGTGTAAGGACATTAATGCAATACATACAAACTGGCAAACTGTTTATATGTAGAGGCACCCATAAGAAGATCAGGGAAGTGCCCGCGCCTTTGAATTCCAGACAAACCTCAGGCAGTCACCCAGATGGGGCTATAACTAACGTGGTGTCTCCTTACATGCTTTACATAGTCTACTTTCTGGATGGAACTGAGCCTCTAAAGTGAATATAGGTTCCGGATACAGTTAGTATGCCCCTCCTAACAGCCTTAGAAGGAAGTGAGGATTAAACAAGAAAGCCATGGAAGTTTACTGTGGTTCATATCCTCTGTGTGTGTGTGTGTGTGTGTGTGTGTGTGTGTGTGTGTGTGTGTGTGTGTGTGTGTAAGCCTAATCATGGCTTTAAAACAGTTAAATCAATGCACGCATGTACCAGTGCTGAGAACGGACCCAGGACCCTGGGCATGCTCACTTTTCCACTGAGTCTTGCCCCAGTGATGGATTCCAGGCAAGCCCTTCATGAGCTCTAGCCCTTGCAGTTAGGTCCTGAGAAGGAGGAAAGTGTTTAGGTGCTGAAGCTTTGGCTCAGACTCTTTGACTGATCTATCTGTGCAGTACCCTGGATTCAGAAAGGATCCATAGGGCTTCTCTAATTTATGTGGAAACACAACTTGAAAAGTATTGGAACTGAAGGGGCACTCCTCAGTCTGCCAAGCCAGGATAGCTAGTGTTTGTAACATTTTCTTAAACACAAGTTTCTCTTTGTGCCCTATCCCAGCCTCTGAGTCCCACTATTTGGACAGGATGCTTGGACTATCTCTTGCATCCCTAAGGAAATGCAGTGTTTCAGACACTTAGAGCTCACATAGCACCCTCTACACTTCTCTGGGCTTCTGGGCCATCTGTAGAAGGTGGGAGCATAATGGCATAGAGGTCAAAGGGGACGGGAAGCAGAGCCAGGTTGCTCTACCCTCAGTCCCTTTTCAAAGGCAGGACAGGTGGATCTGGCCATTCAGTGGGTAGGCCAGTCCTTTGGGCCACTGTTGTGGGAATAGATGTGACTTCTTTGGGGGAGAGGGACTGTGGTCCTAGATTATATTAGGACAGGTGACCCACAAAAAGGTGGAACGGCTTTTGCAGCTTCAGGTAACCCTCACTGGTTGCTGCCAGGTGAGAATGGGTCCTGGGATGCCATTTTCCAAGAGACTGGAATTCTAGTTTATAGGACAGTTTATCTATCTATCTATCTATCTATCTATCTATCTATCTATCTATCTATCATCATCATCTATCAATAGTTTTTCTCTGTAGCTTTGGCTGCTCAGTCTATAGACCTGGCTGGCCTTGAACTTAGAGATCTGCCTTCTTTTGCCTATGATTAAATAATAAATAATAAAAAATAATGTTGAAATTAAAGGTGTGCATCCCCAACTACTGACATAATTCAGCTCTTAAACCAAACAGTGAAGTGCCCAGGAGTGTTGTGTAGACCAGAAACCCACAGGAGTGTTCTGTAGACTGCTTGCTACCGCTTGCCACCTGCTTCATGCACTTGGCCCTGTTGCTGCCGCTCCTTTACTGTTTTTCCTCCTATGAACTGCTATTTCAGAATCCTCTTAGTGGAGGGAAGGAATCCATTCCTCATGCTCCTTAGTGGCCACCCTGATAAAAAGGTGAGGGCAGAAATGCCCAGTGTTATGCTGGTGTGAACTCAGTCCCTTGCCTCAGGGAGTTGATGTTGATTCTCACGAATGTGTATGCTTCTCTCATACAAATACACATTTTCCTGGGCTCTGACCCTGTGGGAAGTATTTTTGTTTGCTTGTCCAGAAGGGCCTAAAATACATACATGTGCACACACAGGCAGCTGTTTGCACCCGCAGTAGCCTGGGGAGCAGGCTTCACACAATCTGCCAGTTCAAATTCTATACAGAAATGACATGGGCAGGAATACTTGTTTAGGATTGCCCTTTTAATTTTGACGGAAGATGTTGCCAGTCCCTGTTTGGGAAGGAACACTGGAACACGGAGCTTTCTACTGTTGAGAGTTGATAAACGTCAGGAAAGCAGGATAGAGTA
Source organism: Uromys caudimaculatus (assembly GCA_028551405.1). NCBI lineage: Eukaryota > Metazoa > Chordata > Mammalia > Rodentia > Muridae > Uromys > Uromys caudimaculatus. The sequence continues at coordinate 51,130,468 of CM052717.1, forward strand.
GGCACTCAGATGTGTTGACTCTTGATAAAGAATGGACATGAACCCCGAGAAATCGTTTTTTTCTAAGCTTTTACTTGAATCCTGTGCTAATTCTGTTATTGGCCCCACTGTCTTCAAACTTTGTTGAAGCTGCCTGTGAAAAGTCAGGAAATGTCTCCATCAAGGCAAAGCCCTCAGCTTTTGACTTTTTTAGGCTCTGTTGCCTTTGAGCTGGTGAGTATTTCCTGATTCGATTGTTTTCTCAGGCTAGCCTTGAGTCCTTAAATGTTCTTTGTGTGCCTAGAAATAGCTGGGGGAAAAATGGTTGCCGTGCTTTGCATTGCTCACCACTTCCTTGTGCACGGAAACTGCCTGAGGAGAGGGCTGTGCATCCAGAAAAATGTCTGCACAGAGGGACTTCATCAGCCACTGGCCTGATACATAAGCCTATAAAGAGAACATTTCTAGATCCCCACAGATTTGCAGCCCAGGGAGCATCTGGGTAGGGACCAACATGCAGGGGCTTCTTGTAGTGACCTTTGATGCCAGCTTTGTGGATCACATGGCAGTATTATGTGAGGTTTTTGAGAGGTTTTTTGTTTGTTTTGACAAGAGTCTCAATAGCCCTAGCTGGCCTGGAAATTGCTATGTAGACCAGGCTAGATTGAAATTTTAGATCCTCCTGCCTTAGCTTCCTGGGTGCCAGGGTTCTGGGTGTACACTCACCACACCCAGTTTCATAAGGGTTTGTGCCCTACCCCCAGCGTATCCTTGTTGGTGGGTCGGGAATGGGTGGAGAAAGGATGGCAGTGAACTGGAGCGGAGTGGGAGAAGCCATCTTACCAGCCTCAGATTTTTTGTTGTTTTGTTTGTTAAAGTGGTGGGAACAAATTAGGCCTCCTGTCTTTGTGGAGCTGACAGTGCAGCCCGGCACACAACTCTCAGATCATGTGTCCCAAGGTGTGCTCTTTCTGAAGTGAAACGAGGTTGGGAGGGAGAGGCCTGGAGAGGCGGGTGAGAGGTGAGAAATTGGCCACATGTCTAGGGGCCAGGTGGACAGAGTACCCGGAACCAGACTCACGTGACAGTCTTGGATTTTAGTCTAAATGTGACAAAAAAACATTATCCACAAACATTTAGTCAGTGTTTTAGACACTGAGTACATGGCGTCGAAAAGACGAGAACCAGCCCTGTCTTTGGAAGGCTCCCAGGCAAGAGGGACACCTCAGAAACTGTTGTTTGATGCTGGTACAAATGGCACACCAGCTCAAAAGATTCCTTCAGCTTAGCCTCACTTGCAGTCAGCATCAATATACAGCCTTGGGGACAAATAAAGGTACCTGGCTTGCCTCAGGCCACCCAGCCTGTGAACGGCAGGACTGAGACGAAATCGGGCTTTCCCCTTTTTTGCCTATTTTAGCAGGATGGAGCAGTTGGTCTCCTGGTGAAGCTTGGGATTCAGGCATGTGATGACATCATGTCCAGATGATGGGGTGTGGTGAGGAGAGAGCTCACTTCATGGTTCCCTGGACCCTTAGGTAGGAGAAAGGCATTTGGCTAAAGATTGTGTTGGGGAACCTGATTAAGTAGTGAGAAGTAGAGAGTTGAGCGAGGCCTTCTGAAGTCGGCTGCCTATATATGGCTTGGTCTCAAGGAGCAGGTGACGGTAGTGGGGGTTGTTTTCTGCGCTGCTAGCGGGAGGTGCCCAGTAACATTCCTTTGTAGACAAGCACAAACTAGATAGCCTTGAAATTGAAGGTTTGAAACCAGCCAAAGAATTAATCCTGGTCTGAGATTCGCAAGATGAGAGTACAGCCAACCTGGATTGGGTGTGGTTTTCTTGACTGTTGCTTTTTAATAAGCCCAGAAATACCTTTCAAGAAGGAGGATCTTTGTGAGCGCTCTGGAGAGCTGACCTGGGAGCCTCCAGCTATCTGAAGGGCTCAAGTCCATGTTGTAACACAAGCACTTTGGCTAATGAGGTGTCGGGCAGAGGTTTCCTGGTGAAGGTTCAGCTGAGTGAGCCCAGTGAGAACCCCACATTGCACCCCCTAGAGGCCTGCCCATAGGGTCATACACTTGTGAGCCTTGCTGTTGGGCACTTTTACTGGGACCCATGTGGTCAGGTTCTGAGTACTAGCATACTCTTGAGCTTGATTTCCAGGGATACAGGCTATAAGCTGGGATGTACCAGATTCTCTACCTGCCTGAGGGACTTCAGGCAAAGAAGCTTCAGTTTTCTTGTTTACAAAATCATGGCCAAGAGTCTCCACCCCAGAGTGGTCAGGATTCAGAGAGATGGCATCTTTATGGGGTTTGGGAATGGGAACTTTGAAGAGAGATCCATGATGTCACATTAGAAGCCAGCTCTTTATGGAAGACTGAGCTGCAGTCAGTTTAGCTGCCAGATAGTAAGTGCGTCTTCCTCATTTTACCTCAGAGGTGATGTGGATAGAGCTGAACAGAAGCAGAGGACAGTACACTAGGTAGCAGTGTCCTTGGAGTGGGCTTAGAGGGAGCCAGTGGCCCCCAGAGCCCACAAATCTCCCTAAGCATATGTTGAGCTAGCATGCATCATGCAGAATGCTACATGTATGTAGTCTCTAGATCAGATATTAGGAGGTACACAGGCAACTTTGCTCTGCCATAGACAGGCCCAGAAAAGCCCAAGTTGTAGCTTTTTATCCCAGGAAGCCCTGAGGGCCCCACCAGCTCTGAAACAGCCTCTTTGTCCCATTGTAAGAGCACAGCCAGGCTTTTAGGTCCTTGCACCAGTTGGAAGTAGTTTGGCCCAAGTATTGCCTTGGGCCCTCTGAGCTGTTCTCATAGGTAGGGCTGAGCATCATTCTGCTTGGATTGCTCCTAGGTATCCTTGTTCCCGATGATGGGGCCCTATGGCATGTGCTTTGTCCACTAGTCTTTTCATTCACATCCACATTATCCCAGATATGGTCATGTTCTCTCCTGCCTGTGGTGCCTTCACAGGGGCCTCTGTGCTAGCCTCTTTCCACTTCAACCCCGCCTCCCTCTTCCTCATTCTTTAGACCTTAGTTTTCACTGTTCTACTTGTAGAGTGGCCATACCTAAAACACACGTACGCACGCACGTACTTACATACATACATTGGTGTTCTGCCTGCATGTGTGTGAGAGGGCATCAGATCCTCTGAAACTGCAGAGTTACAGACAGTTGTGATCTGCTGTGTTTGTGCTGGGAATTGAACCCAGGTCCTGTGGAAGAACGCCCAATGCTCTTAATATGGTCCAGCCACCATCTCTCTGCCTTCCTTTCTCTGTTTGTTTTGAGATAGGGTTTCTTTGTAACCCTGACTGTCTTGGAAGTTGCTTTGTAGACCAGGCTGGCCTTGAACTCAGGCCTGTTTCTGCCTCCTGAGTGCTGGAATTAAAGATGTGTGCCACCATTCCTGGCTTCACTTCTTTTCCTAAACTAGTAGTAGTAGTAGTAGTAGTAGTAGTAGTAGTAGTAGTAGTAGTAGTAGTAGTAGTAGTATAGAATTCACACATGTGTATGTGTGTGAGAGTGCAGGCACAGGCACGGAGGCCAGAGGGCAGCTTTCAGGAGTTAGTACTCTCCTACTGTGGGTTCCAGGGATTGAACTCACTGTGGGGCAAGCCATCTTGTATTTCTTTTAATTCCAACCATGCTCTGCTCGCCATCATCCATAAGATTGTGAGCATCTCAGAAGCAGAGGCACTGATTTGTTCACTGCTGTGCTCCTAGCATGTGCTTTAACACATGTGCTCAGTAAGTAAATGTTGAGTAGATGGATAAATAGCCATCAGACAGGTGGAGTGGACTGCTGTCTGTCCGACCTCCTCCCTTAGAATGGCCACTCGGTATGGTATTAAGGTTGGAGATTGATCTACCTCTGGCCTGTCCTCTGAGAAAGACGTTCTTCCCTAGAGTTCTGCATCAGTGTCTTGCCTATCAGGAGACCAGCAGTATGCCTTCCCAGTAGGCAGAGGAGGAAGCCATTACTTTTCATCTAGAGGGATGGGGATCTTGTCCTGGTTGGTGCACATCCTCTGAGAGTCCAAGCAGAAGGGATGCTTGGATGAGGGAGTCAGAAGGTCCTGTCCTCAGACCTTTCTTTGCTGCTGTTGTTCCTTTGAAAAACTTTTCCTTTGATACCAAAATTGCTGCCTCTAAGGAAAATTAATATACATAGCCAGAGACAATAAAGTGTTTTTGTTCCTAAGGACAGCTAAAAAAAAAGTTAAAGCATAGTCCTGTGGTGAGCTGACTAGCCACCTTCCTGAAACCTGGCCTCCAGTGCCCCAGGTTCCAGGCCTCCACCCAGCCTTGAGATGTGCAGCACAGGAAAGGAGGAGCAAGCTAGTCTGTGTTTGCTGACCATTGTTATTTATGGGGCATTGGCAGAGAAGCCAGTGCCGTGGAAAATATAGAGAAAGATAGAGGCCACATGGTGTGGCCAAGCAGAATCTGATAGCTCTCAAGCTGTCTCTGGGCCATGGGACCCAAAGGCACACAGCTGCTCCCTTTTCTTTCTCTGCTGTCTAGCTTGGGTTGGGGCTTTGTCTCCCATGCCCCTCTACACCTTCACAGGCACTGGTGACCCAGTCCTCTGGAACTAGCTGCTCTGTTCCCAGCCCTTGCCCCTGGGGCTTTCGCTGTTTGGGAGACAAAACCTGAGACTGTTTCTCCTTTTAAATGCAACCTTGCTCTGCAGGAGAGGAAAAGAAAGAGGTGGCTTGTTTTGTGACCATGGTGGGTGTGCTCCAGTCTGTCTTTGCAAAGGGCACAGCCTTACCCTAGCATCCTTTGCTGGATAATGAATGCTAGGAGGAGAACACAGGAAGTTCAGTGAATTTGAAGCTGGAATGTGGGTTGTGAGTGTCCAGCCTGTACCTGGGGGCATTCAATTCTTTCTCTTGTAGGAAATTGGCATAGTGCCCACAAGCCGGGTTAGATCTGGGAAAGAGTCCTGCACTTGGATATTGGCTCTGGTGTATTTTTAAAATATAAACCTTTGCCAGTGGAACCAATCTCTTCACTTCCTGAGTGCCTCTTAGTTCCCAGTGTCTACCAAGGCTGCCTGCTCCATCACAAAAGTGTCTGCAGCCCTTCATCAGGCACTCAGGACACAGGCCAATGTCCCAGCCTTGCTCTCCTCAACCTCTCTACAGTACAGGAGACTTAAAGACTATACATGCCTGTGCACATACACACATGCTGATCTTTGGAATAGTTATCAAAGTGGAGAAATAGTCATGTATCCATTGCCAGCATCAGTGATTATCAATGTTTTGCCAGATTCTACATCTCCCACTCCTCCCAGACAGCACTATAGCATGCTGATCAAATAGCCATGGGTCCTACTTGTTTGTTTTTGTTCTTGTAATGCTAGGGGTAGAATCCAGGGCTAGAAAACCGAGTTAGGCAAGCACTATATCACTGAGCTGTACCCCCAACCCCTAGGATGTGTCTACTTTAACATAGACCACAGTTACTGTATTTGATGCTTTTGACTGTCAAACGTAAACCCAAATCCTCAACCCTAGGTTTCTTTCTTTTTCTTTTCTTTTAACGACGGGGTTTCTCTGGCTATTCTGGAACTTGATCCATAGCCCAGGCTGACTTTAAACTCAGATCACTTGCCTCTGCCTTCCAAGTGCTGGGACTAAAGGTATGAGCCACCACTGCCCAGCTCCTCTGCTCATCCTCTGTCCCAGAGTTGTGTCCCCTGCTCCCACCCTCCACTGTGTGCCTCTCCTTCCCACTTCCGTCTTGGGTGTGGCATTTCACATGCTTTTCCCTGGGGGGTCTTAGATATTTTTCCCTTGGCCCTAAGGATCTCATCTGTGATGTCTCCACTTCTCTGGCCCTGATCCATTCCTTTTACCCAGTTATTTTCAGACTCGAGTGTGTCCTCTCTTAGCCGTGGAAGGCTTTTGCTTTCTCCTGTGTCACCGAAGCCAGCTGCATGGCAGGATATGTTTGAATGAGTTTGGAATGAAAGCATGCGTGAACAGATGCTTTTCTGCTAGCTTTAGACAGAAGTTTCCACATGCCTGCTGGTCATGTGGCACTTGGATTTGGCGTTCTCCAGTTGATGTTCCTAGGTTCTCCACACCCACATTTTGCATTGTCCTTCATAATCCATCCTGGTCAGAGGCCTAGGAACATTCGACACCTCACCCTGTAATAGGCACTGAGTTTCTGTCTTTCTCTAACCAGCAGTTCTTAACCTGTCAAGACCAGTTTGGGGGCTCCAATGGCCCTTTCACAGGGTGTACTTAAGACCACTGGAAAACGCAGACATTTACATTATGATTCATAACAGCAGCAAGATTACAGCTATGAATAGTAGGAGCAAAAATAGTTTTATGTTTGGGGGTCACCACAACATGAGGAAGTGTATTAAAGGGTCGCAGCATTAGGAAGGATGAGAACCACTGCTTAGACTGTTCTAGAACCCTGCCCATCTTCTTGTTCTACAGTGCTCCTTCCATTGCCCTAATAACTCAGGACACATGGTAGGTAGTAGAAAGTGCAGATTCTACAGCTGTAGCAACCTCGAGTGGAAGAGTCAGCCACTCTGCCTGGTGAATGGGACACTGCAATGTCTTGCCATCCTGTTGTCTTCCTGCAGTGATCCCCTACCTGGCTTGACTCCACTCACCTGGAGTCTTGATGCCTTTGTGAACATTATCTTTCAGAGACTCTAATCAGGTCACTGAGTTAACCTGCTTTGCTCCCATCTGCACAGAGTACAAACCTTGCTCTCTTCATTCAACCTTTCTGTAGTACAGGAGACTTAAAGACTGTACACTCATGTGCACATGTACACATATGCCTGACTCCTGTCGGTGCTGCACCTATTACTGCTTTCTGGGGTCCGCAACACCTGCCCATTTGTGACTTTTTCTGTCAGTGTTCAGACTGCGGGATGACCTTCTTCCCAGGCCACCATGCATCAGAACAGTGCTCCTCTTTCAAGGCCCAGATCATGTGTCCCCTCACCTTTGTCCTCGTATCACACTGCCCTGCAGTGACTAGCTTACCAGTGTCCCTTTCCAACTGGACCATGCTCTTCTAGATGCCTGGCTGTGATCTCCTTCCATGTGCTGGATCTCAGTTCTGGGTAGTGGGGCATCTGACTGCAGGGTTCCCCTTGGCAGGAGCTAGTTATCATCTGAGGAGTGCTTCTCTTCTTTGGTCCTTTGAGGTGACGTTGTTGAGGCTGGAAAGGTGGTCATAGCAAGCAAGAGATTTTCTCCCTCTTGAGAAGAAGGACTCCCTGACTTGGGAGCTCTCCTGTAGAACCAAGGTGCTCCTTTCCTGCCCCTCCTGTCAGGTACCATCTCTTGGCCCTGGGCCATGCTGGGGTTTGTCTATAATTTAGGATACAGACCTTCTCTGCATAGGGGAGTGGCCCAGGCCAGGCCATGGAAGACTGGGGTTGTCATCTGTGTGGTGGTGCTTGCCACCCACGGAGCAAAGGAGCCGAGAGGCTGGGGTAGGCAGACCAGATACACTCTGCTCTTTCATTGGTCTTACCTCCCCAGTGGGATACTACAGGCCACAACCATTTGGAATAGATTTGTATAGAGGACTTAAGATTTAAAGCAAAGCTATTGTAACACAGCAGCTACTTTTCAATTTGAGTCTCCTATGGGCCTTCCGTGCTACAACTTAGACAAGAGCTCCTGAAGCTGGAGGTGCTCCTAGTAGAGTGCTTGCCTAGCTTGTGCAGGACCTGCAATGGATCCATCTCTAGCATTGCAAAAACAAACAGGAAAAAACACATAAAACAAAAACAACTGAGGTTATATTTTGAGTATAGGGCACCATGACCCTATACCCCATTGTTGGGACACTGTTTACAAGTCACTAATATGACTTAATTCTGCTGCCACAGTTGCCCTTGACCCTTTGTAAAATCCCTGGCTGGATGGAAGTAAGACCTGTGTCTCTGTGTCTCCTAGTGGTCCCCATTTCTTTTGTAGGGAGAGGACTATAGAAAGAAGCTCCGTAAAGGACAGGAAGTGTGTCCATTCCAATTGTGTCTGCAGAGTATGCTCAGATCCTCCAGTGCTTCATCCTCCCGGAACTCTAGTCCAAGATACTCCCGTTTGCTCCACCCACCCATGGGGGAGGGGCTTTTCTCGGACCACACATCCGGTCCTGTTCTTCCCTAGCAGACCATCAAAGGCTTTCCTTACCCCCAGGATAAAACTCAACCCCACAGGAGTGAGCCAATGCCTAGTGCTCCCTCTCTCTATTCTTGCTTCCACTAGGGTGCCAGGCCCTTCCTAGAAGTAGTCTTTCTATTTCTCCACTTTCTCCTACTGTGGGTTTCTCTGTTTTGCTCTTGAATGTGTGCGTGCGTGCCCTGTCAGCCTAAAAGACCATGCCTCCCAGTGGTCCCTGCTTGTCCTGGACCTTCTAGGGGAAAGCACTAGGCCTCACAAAACCCAGACAGGACTTGCTGTTCAGTTACAGCTTGAAGTGCATTTCCTCTGCACCCCTCCCTGCCTTAACCCAGGTCTCCCCACCATGTGTGGGTGGGGGAATGATAGAGCCTCTTGGTCTACAGGCCACCCTCCCCTCCCCCTGTCTAAAAGTCACATAGATGCAGTTGGACTGCACCTTTGTTTTGTGAGTCACTGGCCACGACCTGTCATAAGTTGTTATTTCCTACTTTCAGAGCAGCTTTATCAGGTGTCGCTGAGCAACCTGGACTAGATTTGATGTGGGGTTAGTTAACACCATGCCCATATAAGGCAAACTCCTTGGGTTACTTTTTACCTTGGCAGAATCACAGGAATGTCAAGGTAACCAGGCTCCCTCAGGAGTTCTGATTCTCGCCTGGTCACCTGACTTGCCCTTCCTCTTCCATGACTCACCCTACAGCCGGCACCATGACTCATCACAAGCGGGCACCACACACCATTTGACCTGGGAATCTGCCCGAGGGTCTGAGACTGCCATTAGGGGGCTAGCGTCTTGGGGATCCGATGAGAACCAATGTGAAAAGTCTAATGGGATTGAAGCAGGCAGCGGAAGCTGTTAACTCCCATCTTGTCTAGTTCGTGGGACTCTAGGCCCACCAGTAGGCAGCTCCTTCAGTACTGGAAACCTTACCTGTAAAATCAAAGAAAGCCCCATACGCGGGAGGGCTCAAGAATCATGAGTCATTTCTATAGTTATGTTAAGGCTAACACAACACCTCCACCTAATCACAAAAAACACCTCTTGTTGGCTCCCTCAGATCCAGCCCATTAGTAGCTTTGAGGGCAGGTTGAAAGGATACAAAGCTCCCCTTGCCATTGTGCTCCCCTATTGAAATGGAATCCATATCTGACCATGCCCCGTGCCCTGTCCACTGTTCTGATGGTAGCTGCGTGCTCTGCCCCAGAGTGCCTGAGCCTCCTCCTTTCAAGTCAAGTGCTTCTAGAAAAGCCTGACTGGTCTGCTCATTGCTAGCTAGGGCAAGGCTGAGAAAGTGTGTGGGCAGTGCAAGCTAGGGTGGGTGAGAGTCTGCCCTGTCACTTGGTCAGAGCAAATGGTTTCACCATTTTTAATGGAGCCAGCTGTGAGTCAGAGGTTTCAGTCGCTCCCTGCTGGTTCCTCCTAGTCCTGTAATTACTCTCTGACTATAGAATCTGATTTTGGTTTTTCTTTTTTAAAATTCAACCTAGAGACCATTCTATTGTTGGTGTAGGTTTTACATCCTTGGAGTCTAAGATAGACCAGGTATGTGTGCAGAGGTGGGGAGACTCCCAAGCCTAGTTTTGTACCTCACAGCATCTCCAGACCAGGGACCAGCCAACACCTATTCACAGGAGGCTTGGGCAAGATTGGATAATTCCTAATTCCTCCAGTTGCCTCTTGGCAAAGTCTGCACTAGAAGGCCAGGGTTTCTGGTCAGAAACCTCTCCTAGGTTGATTGGATTCCTTCACTCTCACCTAGTGCTCTCTGAGCCCCTGCTGGATGCCAGCCTGAGGGGAGTCATTCTGGGGCCATATAGCTTGACCTTGGACTCAGAGGCAAAAGATTGATGATGTAGGTATGGACCCCTGCATTCCCTTAGGGCTCTCAGCCCTCTTGAGATGGACCTTCTGACCCCAGGCTCAGAGGACAGGACACCAGTGACAGCAGTATTTGCAAGACATCTGTACTTGGCTTCTGTGTTCCCTCAGGGGGTTTAGACCACAGATTTCTAGATTTATTTTTCTCTACCCTGGGCTTTATGGGGCCACCCTCCAGGTCTGTCTGCTTCCATAAGAGAATGCTATGAACTGGAATCAAAATATTCCAAAAAAGGAAAAGGTCACTGAATTTCAGTTGCAAAGGTAAAGCCAGTCGTAGTTGGAGAGCTCAGTATTAGCTGCTGTGAGCACCAGCAAAAACATGGTACCTCCCGGCATCTGGAGGAGGAGGAGGAGGAATGGAATGGAATGCTGGCTCTGGTTCCCAGGCCCTGATGCCCTGGCCTGTGGCATTTAAGAGCTATGGGGAGTTCCCTAGGTGACCTGGAACGGAGGTATGGTGCCTGCTTAGACCACAGTCCACCAGTGTCTATCTGATTTCAGCCCCTTGTCTGGATGAGCAAGGCCCAGGGAGATTGGCCCATACTAAAACCTTAATTCTAACACTGGGTCTCTGGTACCAGTTAGGGTTGCAAGCCACTGTGTCCAGGTCAGCATCAGCTGCCTTGTCTATCTTTTTGAAGGATCAACGTTTAACCAGATATTCAGTCCCAGGAAACCTGAGAGCTCAGCTGTAAGCATTGAAAATGAATGGGCTTTTTGTCTTTGGAGCTAGCTCCCTGTCCTCCAGGTGAGAAGGGCAGCCTGAGGGCCTTCCTGGCAGAATGCCAGGGGAGTGGGCAGAGCCCTAATTTTAAAACTCTTTTGGAAATGGATGTTTGGACTTTTAAGAGTAGCTACCAAGATAGGCTTTACTCATTTCCTTCCTGCTGAAAATCTCAGTGGGGAGGGCTAAAACCCTCTGTCTCCCCTCTTAACTTTAAATAGGCCAGCTTCTTCCCAGACAGGTGGACTTTGCTTTGGGAGGCTGGACACATCTCCTTGGGGAGGACCCAGTTTTGTGGCTTGTAATCTGAATAGCTTTTGGTTGCTTGGCTAGTTCCCTGAGTGTGAGGTGGCTCTGGAAATCTGTGTGGCTAGACAATTAGAGCACCGTTCAACTCCAGGCTACCTATCCCTTGTCTCAACCCTGACTTCCTGTGTCAAGTGTCATTGTCTGGGATTCACCTCCAGGGAGTCTGATTTTTAAAGATTAGAATTTAAAGATTAAATTTATTTAGTATGCGTACACATGCCATGGCCCCCGTGAAGCTCCGAGAACAACTTTGAGTCAATTCTTTTCATCACATGGATCATTAGGCTTGGTGGCAAGTGTCTTTACCTACTGAGCCAGCACTCAGGAGGCAGAAGCAGGCAAACCTCATGAGTTCAAAGCCAGCCTGGTCTAGAGAGCAAGTTCTGTAACAGCCAGGGCTACACAGAGAAACCCTTTCTTGAAAAACTAAGGGAGGGAAAAGAAAAGTAAAGCTCTCCAAGTTCATAAATCTACTGTCAATTGATTTTTAGATGCCAGAAAATCTAATTAGGGAAGAGAATGTTCTTTTTGTTTGTTTTGGGTTTTGTTGTTGTTTTGTTTTGTGAGATAAGGTGTCTCTGGGATTAAAGGTGTGTACCACCACTGCCTGACTGGAAAATAGTCTTTTCAACAAATAGTGCCTGCGTACCTCACCACACACCAGAGGCGACTTTCTGTGACGGCTCAGAGACCTTCCATAAGCCAGCCCTAACTCCGAGATCAGGAGTCAGAGGTGAGGGTTGTTAGATGAAGTACTATACAGCTGAGCCATGCCCTCATCCCAGAGAGCATCATGCAATGAAATGACAGTCCACACAGGTATTTGCAAATCATGTTTCTGATGAAGTTGTAATGTCCTGCAGGTATAGAGGACTCTCATACAGCTTAGCAATGAAACGTTTAAGAATGGGCAAAGGGTTTGAACAGACATTCCTCTAAACAAGTGGTCAGGAAGCCCTCACAAATCAGCAATCAGTAATCAGAACAGGAGGTGTAGGGAGATTAGTGTCAAATAAAGTGCTTGCCCAGCATGCTCCAGGCCTTGGGTTTGATTTCCCCAGCACCCACCCCTCTCACCACCACCCCCTGCCCCCCAAAAACCCACACAGATGTGCATTTACACTCAGTTGTAATAAAAAGGTCAGGTAGGAGCATGGTTAGGCAAGAGATGAAGGAACTGGGGTTCCTGTAGGAAAGTGAGATGTCACGTCCTCTTTGGGAAACCATTGGGCAGTTTCTCGGAAGATGAAAATCCTACTTAGCATTCCAGCCTAGAGATCCCCCATCCAAGATACCCAAGGAACTGAAAACCCATCCATGCGAGGATCTGCAGCCACTGTGCATAGCAGCCACGAGGTGGAAGGCTTTTGGAAAGGGATTGTTGATCAGGCATATACATGACTCAACGTGGCTGAAGCTTGAAGACATACTTGGAAGAAGCTAGCCTAGAAAGGCTGCATGCTATCTCTGTATGCAGTGTCCAGAAGAAGCAACGCCACAGAGACAGGAAGTGGGTCATTGGTGCCTAGGGGCAGTGGCCACTAACAGTTTTCAGTGATTGATATCCTGGAAGTAGATAGTAAAGACAGTTGCACATTGTAAATATAACCAAACCCCGTGTGATTTTTTTTTTTTTTTCTTCTTCCAAGCTTGATTTTTATTATTTTCATTTCCATACCTGTGTGTGGGTAGGTGCTGGCAAAGTCCAGAATTGTGGCATCCCTCTGGAGCTGTAGTTACATGTGATCATGAGCTCTCTGACTGGATGCTAGGAACCAAACTTTAGTCCTCTGTAAGAACAGGACATTTTCTTAGTGGCTGATGAACCACCTCTTCAGCCCTAATTAAAAAAAAAAATTTCTCTTTTCAAGGCAGGATTTCTCTGTGATAACAGCCCTAGCTTAGCTGTTTGTAGACCTGGCTGGCTTCAAACTCAGAGATCTACCTGCCTCTGCTTCCTGAGTGCTGGGATTAAAGGAATGCTTTACCACACCTAGCCTGACTTCAATTTTTAAAGGATTAATCTTTAATTATGTGAACGACATCCCATAGAAGCAATAGTGACTCTGAAAACCATGTATTTTAAGAAGGTTACAGAAAGCCAGGTATGGTGACACGTACCTTGAAGGCCAGCACTCAAAAGCAAGCTGTATCTCCGTGAGTTCCAAGCTGGTCAGATCTGCACGGGGAGGCCCTATCTAAAAAGAGAAAGGGGGTTGGGAGAAAAAGAAGAATCCAAGTGTACTGTGATCTAAAAAGCTCCTTCATCCAAATATTAGCGTATCCATAGTCTGAATTGGTGAGAAAGAGAGGAGAGCCCCCAGATGCTTCTCACAGATTCACACTGAAAACTACTGGATTTCACTCTGGCCCAGAACTTGGATCCTTCTGCTTCAGCATCCCAAGTGCTGGCATAACAGGTGTCATTGTGGCCCTCCTGCCCCACTACAGAGCTACAGCCATAGTCTGTGGAAATAAGAAGCAGATAATTCTAACTTCTTTTTTTATTACTAACTTATTTACTTTTTTATTTTATTTTAATTTTTTTTGTTCATTTCTGTTTGTCTACTGTCTCATGTAGCCCAGGCTGGCCTTGGGATCTTACTGTATGGCCAAGGGTGACCTTGAGCTTTTGAGCTTCCTTCCTCTACCTCCCTAGTGCCACTGTACCAGTTTCCTTTCTTTGTCTGCTAGTATAGCCAGCAATTTGGCAAGCCCAGGAAGGGCCTGGCTTCACTTGTGGCACTGGTGCTGAGGAGTGGCATGCACTGAAGCCTTGCTGTCGCAGCAATGAATAGCAGCTCTATTGATCTCTGACTCTACCAGGCGGTGGAGGCTACTGAGTTTTGTTTTGTTTTGTTTTGTTTTGTTTTGTTTTGTTTTGTTTTGTTTTGAGACATAGTCTTGCTCTGTAGTTCAGGCTGGCCTCTCCTCCATTGAAGTGACAGACCAGCATTGTCTTCCTTGGCTTGCTTACAGAGTATATATATTTGCAGTTTTATCCCCACATAATGACTTTCAGGATAGGATAGGAATAGAAACCGTGAGTCCAGCCTGATGTGCATACCTGTGGTCCTAGCACTTGGAAAGCTGAGGCAGGAGGATGGTGTGTTTGAGGCCAGTCTGGGCTATATGAGACCCTGTATCAAACTAACAAACAAAAGAAGCCATTAGGTGCTAAATGGCTGAATATGAAAAGCCCTAATCCTAGGACTTAACAGCATCATTGTAAGACTCCGTTACCCCCAGAAGGGTCTCAGACAGACTCGTTAGATTCCTGTTACAGTTGGTAAGGAGACTGCTTGTGAACAGCGTGCAATTTCTGATCATAGGTGTTGTAGATAAAGCAGAGTAAAGTGATAGCTTCATGGAGGTTGTCCTCAGGGAAATCCTCCTGAAATGGTGACATTTGGAGGGAGTTTTGAGTGATGACACTCAGCCAGCTCTGTGACAAAACAGAAGACAGCCTTAGGCCAGCATTTCTCATGAGGAAAGACTGCACTCCAAAGTCTGTAGGGGCGTGCATGTTCTCTGACACCCTTGAAAGAGAGTGGCCCTGGCTGGAACACAGGCTGCTGGGAGGGGGTTAGGGGGAGCTGGTTCCTGGGCAGACACGCAGGACCTTTGGAATGCTCACGACTCCACTCTGCAGTATTTATACCTCTCCTCCAAAGGGAAGTCAGCTTTTTCATGTAGGCCGAGAAAATGCCGAATAAGGCAACTTCAGACCAGAACATGAGAAGCTGCCATATTTCACTGTAATTGCTTTCAAGTTAGGCCATGTTGTCATGGGGCAGTCATACCGCAGTCCATTCTGCCCCTGGTCTAGACTGGGCTCAGTGTCCTGGCATTTCAGTAGTGATAGCCCTGGTTCCCTCTGCTGCAAGGGCTATTTGTTTTGTTTTGCTGTGGGCCCTGGGTTCCATCCCCTCAGGGATCTGGTGCAGGTAATGGATCTTTGAATCACTCACAGGTACAAATTTAATAGCTCATTTCAGAGGCCTTAGAAACTAGCAAAGTGATCACCTCTTTGCCTGGGCAGCTGGTAACCTAGATTCCAGAAGGCTGAGCCCTGAAAGCACCTTTATAGTTAGTGACAAGGCCCAGGGCCCAGGAGCAGTCTCTGCTTTCAGGAAGTGAAAAGCTGTCTCACTGGGTCCAGCTTGGCCTGAGCCTGGCCGTAGCCTGGCAGATAGGCGATAACAAAGGTGGCTATTTACCCTAGAACTAAATAACTGCACCTCTCCATGGCCAAGCCCTGGATGTCCTGTCTGAGGACCCATGGAAGCAGGAGGCATGGGCACTATCAGAGGCCACAGCAGACAAGGTGGGAGTTCAGGAGGTGGGATGGCGCCCTCTCCCTCAAAGCAGCTGGTGCCCCAGCGGAGCTGCAGACCCAACACACCCAACACGGTATTTCAGAAATGAGGTTTGAAACCCCAGGATGCCTGGCCTCTGTGTTCCCTGGGGGAGGTTGCTGTGGGCAACTGCAGTTCACCCTAGGCCCAGGGAAAGTGCAGTCCAGTCCTTCTGGGTCAGGCAGTGGGTTGGCTTGCTGAGTGGGTGGCATTGTAGAAAGTGCGGTAGATCTTGGGGTATTGAACAGTTTTTCCTAAAATGTGTCAAGTGAGAGGTTGATAGAACCCACATGTGTGGTGTGTTGGGTAGGCCAAACTCTTTGTCCCTTCACATCAGGGCCGGCATGTGTGCCTTAGCCGTGGGACACATCACAGCCTGTCTCTAAGTCCAGACAGACATTACAGGGCTTCTTGTTCTGTGCTGAGTGCAAAGAGCGACTTTTGTATGAGGAGGATGAGAAAGAAAATGGAAGGACAACTCCAGCCAGGCCACCTGCATACTGTCCAGAGCCACCCTTATGTTTGCCATCCCAGCCGCTGTGGCGCTTGGCCACTGGCTTTGGGAGTGTTTGCTTTCTTGCTCAGGGACAACCTAGAGAGTTCACCTCTCTCTGGGTTGGGGGAGGTGTCACCATTAATGAAAGGCTCATTAAAGCCCACTGCTGCCACATTCCTGGCCGCTTAAGTCACCTCACAAACAATATCCATCATTCATTTACCCTGCGCCCCACATCCTGAGGGCTGGGAGGGGACTCTGTGACACAGGAAGGACTTTATGACCAGTGATGCCAAGCCTTCTTTCTTCCCTTCCCCCAACCCTCAAGCATGACAATGCAGAAAGCCCTAGCTAGGGTCCCTAAGGAGGCTGCTCACTTTACCTCGCTCACTCCTGGTCTCACCTAAAGCAGCTCTGGGCACAAAACTTTCCTTCTCTTCCATCTGCCTTTTCACTCGTGCCTCTGGCTGAGAGCCTGCTTTTGCAGGAGCAGTACCTTCTTGAGGAAGTCTGCTGACTCTCCAACACCAGTTCAGTGCTATGCTACACAGCCCATCTTGACATTCTGGCTTCTCCCCAGTGACACTGAGACCAGGAGTCTGCATTTCTAAGTCACACCAGGCATCCCTGACATGGCTTCTCTGCCCTCTGCCTGCCAGAATAAAGTTTCTACTTTCTCTGCATCTTTCTTTGCTTCCTGTTTCTAACACATTGGGCCTCCTGCTCTTTACACACACTCCAGCAGTTCACGTGAACTTTGGAAGACCCGTGAAGCAGTCCTACTGCCATTCCTTATTCTCGCTCCTGAATTGACCAGGTTCTGCTTCCTCTGTCTAACACAGGGTCTGTGCACAGGTTTGTGCCACCATCTGTCTTACTCTTTGTGATTCCCTCACCACTGCTACTTGGGTGTGTGTTCGTTCTCTCTCTCTCTCTCTCTCTCTCTCTCTCTCTCTCTCTCTCTCTCTCTCTCTCTCTCCTCCCCCCCTCCCTCCTTTGAAGCCACAGTTCCTATAAGCCAAGGTCAGTGGGTGTGACTGGTGTGGGCAGCTGCCTCAGCCATAAGCCCTGCACCCCCACTGTGTCAATTAGGGACGGTAATAGTATTGCCTCACCAAGTGGTGAGAATAGAGGTGCTACTGTGTGGCAGGCGTGTGGAATGGTGCCGGCAGTGAGCTGGTTGTGACCAATCTGTTGTTGAGGTGCACTTGATGTGGAATGTGGCTGATCATGTACTGGCCCTGCTTAGGGTGAGGGCTATGCCAACTCAGCTTCTGTCGGGTGGTGGTGGGGTTTTGTTGTTGTTGTTGTTGTTGTTTGGTTTGTTTGTTTTGAAACAGGAGTTCTCTACATAGCCCTGGTTGTCTTTTGTAGACCAGGTTGGCCTTGAATTTACAGAGATCCATTTGTCTCTGCCTCCTGAGTGGTGGGATTAAAGCTTCCATGTCCCATCTTCTCTGTCAAGGTTTGATTCCTGCTAGGCAGGCACTCCATAGGCCTGGCCTGGAGACACGTAGCAGATGGCTGACTCTAGACAACTGGATTGTTGCAAGCAGGCCTGGGAATTGTGCACAGCGGAGGAAGTTGGGGTGGGCCCATGGAGTGAGGCCTCCAGCTATAGAAACCACCCTCTGTCATCCACCCCACAGTGCTATGTACTGGGGAGGGAGAGGAAGAATCTGAACAGAGTGTTATTTTTGTAACCAAATATAAAAAGCTATGAATTTTTAATGCCCTTTCCAACCCTAGAGCCCCATCACTAGTCCTGCTGCATGGAGCTGTGGCAACTGCAGCTGCTTGTTCCCCATACCGCTGCCTGAGTGCCCTCATCTCAGGATAAGACAGCCATCTCTTCTACACTTCAGGGCCAGGAAGGAGCACCTCTGTGTCCTCTTGTTGGGTGTCTTCTTGGCACCTGCTCTGTTCTGCAGTGATACAGATTTGCATGGCACAGCCATTGCTCATCAAAACAGGCCTTTGGCATGTGCCTGACCTTGAGAGCCTCATGTGCCAGGCCCAGTGTAGAATGACTGGCTTGCATCACTCTGTTTAATCCTCATCCTAGGAGAGATTACGGTCACCATTAAGCCAGCGTTCTCATTTGCCCAAGGTTATGGCAGTTTGCCTCAGTGGCAGAGGCAAGACTACGTCATTTACTGCCCAGAGGACATGAGTAGAGATGAAAGGGGTGTTTCAAGGGCAAGTAGGATGGCAGCCCCTGTGAGGACAGGTGGCTGCTCCTGAGCCTACTAGGGTCATCGTCTCCCTGTGTGGGAACGGGACATCTGCACAGACACTCTTCTAGTCTCATTTCCCCTCTAAACTGCAGGAGTGGGCCAGGGACCTGTACACAGAGAGGGCATCCTACCCTTCCTGAGGATTGGTAGAAGGAACTGAGTAGTGTGTGTGATTCATCTGGCACTCTCTGCCTAGCCTGTAACAGATGCTTAACTGCCTTTCTCCACAGTTAATGCTTAGAGCAACTATAGGCGGTGAATCCTGATCAATCCATTTTACAGGACAAGGGACAAGCTCAATGGGTAAAGTCAGTTAGAAATAGAACAAATTACCCAAGAAGCTGGCATAGAGACCCTCATCTGTTCCCTTCCTGCAGCGTGCTAGAGCAACCCATGTAGGCAAAGGCACCCTTCAGACACATACCCTGGGCTCTGAGCGACATCAGAGTACCAGAAAGCTTACTCCACAGGGACTGCCTTCCTACAGGTTCAGGCTGTCAGATGTGACTTGGTCACCTTGTGGTCCATCCATATCTTTCACACACATGACGAGCAGAGATGGCATGCTCAGCCTTGTCTCGTACTGCACTCTGGGCTGAATTCCTCTTGAGCTTTGCTCTTGAGATTAGTGGTGCTGTGGATAAAACCCAAGGCCTTTTGTGCAGTAAGCAGGCGCACCACTACTGAACCGTGCCCCAGCTTACCTCTGGGTGCTGTACCTGCCCACTGTCTTTTGGACAGAAAGATCACATGTGTCAGGAGAGTGGACCGAGTGTCTGCTAGAATCCATAAGACAATAAAAAAGGCATGGTAGTTCACACTTGTCATCCTAGTGCTTGGGAGGTGGAGGCAAGAAGATTAAGAGTTCAAAGCCAATGCTGCTGAGATGGCTTAGTAGTAAAGAGCACTGACTGTTCTCCCAGAAGGCCTGTGTTCAATCCCCAGCACCCACATGGCAGTTCACAGCTGTGTATGATTCTAGTTCCAGAGGATTCAATGCCCTCTTCTAGGTTTCAAAATAAAAAGTTCAAAGCCAGCCTCAGCTACATAGTGAGAGGGAGGCTAGCCCCCCCCCCCCCCCAAATAGAGATGGGTGGAGACTGCTGTATGATGTGAGCCACTGTCTGTACCTGCAGTCCAGTGTGGGCAGAGCCCAGCAACTGTGAAGAGCTTTGGGGAACCACTTTCGGAAGCAGTTGACAGGATTCCTGAAATCAGGGACGGAGGAGACATTGAGCACTGCCTGCCGTGCCCCTACAGCCTTAGCACACAGGTCTTTCTAGTGTTCACAGCCCCAGTGGCATCTTCATTGCCACGTTACAGAAGGAAAGAAAGGTTAGGAAACTTGTCTTGGAATTATAGCCAAGTCTAGACTTGGTTTGTCTGAATTCAGACCTATGAAAGGGTGAAAGAAGGAGAAATGGGCCGGGGGTGGGGGGTATTGGCAAACAGGTCAGTGAGAACCTGCTCTGGGGTCTCTTCCCTGGAGGAGCAGTGTGGGTAACAGAAGAGACACCTGTCAGAGATCAATAGCTGTCTGAGTGGCACTGGGTCAGAACCAGACTGTGGAGAGCTAGCTGGTGGAACAGTCTTTAGGAGCTACACTGTGAGCTGCTTTAGCTTTAATTGTTTTTGTTATGAGACAGATTCTTGGTATGTTAGCTCAGTTAGCCTCAAACTGTGATCCTCCTGCCTCTGCCTTCTGAATGCTGGAGTTATAAGTAAGCATGTACTACCACACCCACATGGGCTGCATTTTGAGTGATGGGTAAGTGGTGGTTCCATTGCAAGGCTACAAAGTAGGCAGAGACATGGTTAGTTGAGAAACAGCAATGTGCAGCCAGGAGGGGTCTCTGTCTCCCAGGTAAGGTGCTCTGAATAGCAGCATGGGTGAGCGGTTAGGACTGGCCACTCCAACTGCCCTCCTTTGCTGAGTCCTCGCTGTAGGCTGGTGTATTATTAGGCAGTGTCTTTGTCTGGAAGGCGCCTTGTGCTGAGTCTCTGAATGAGCAGGCCTGCCGGCCGTTGTCAAAGCACATGATGCCTGGCCAGAGGCTCCATGGAAGCCCTTGGCACCCCGTGTGGCCTTTGCTTACAACCCAGGCATGGAATGTGCTCTTGCATGTTCCTGGCGGGTTGCCCATTGCTGTTCTGGGGGCTCGTATGAGAGCAGAGGCTTGGGTTTTCCCAGATCCTGCCGTGGGAGGGAGAGGGCCAGTTTCCCCAGATGATGCCTGGGCTTGTTGGTATTAACTGATCTGAGCCGCTTCTGTGGCACAGATAACAGGCTCCAGCTTGCAGGCACTGAGTGGCCCTGCACTTGGGTGTTCTGCCATCATTTGCAGTGTGCTGGGGTCTGGGACTGCAGCTTCTTGCTTTGTAGCCCTCTTCAAGAGCACATGCTTTTACTATCTACCTGATCTTCAGAAACTTCCCAGCTATGGCTGCCTTCCACTTACCTTTCAGCCACCCCTAAGGCACATCCAGTTTCCAACATTTGGAAGAATGGACTTTGTAGGAAGGCCAGGGTGTTTGACCTGTGAGGCTGCAAACTATGGGTCAGAATTGGGGCTCAGAGTCCTGCCTTACAGAAGAGGGCTTAGCTGCTGGGCTATCTCAGCTCCAGTGAGCCTTGATTTGTAGAATACTTTGCTTACCCAGTAGCTTTCTTGTCCCAGGTCATATGTGTGCAGTAATAGGTCACAGCTGAGGTCCTGCCTCAGCAGGATACTAGGTAAAGAAAGCCTATGACCTCTTGGACTGCCTGGGAATGCCTCTTTAACACCTGCCTAGGTCACTTTTAAGATCAGGAAAAAAATTGTATATAGCTGGATGAGGTCCCACGCTTACATAATCTTAGCATTTGGGAGGTGGGGGCCAAAAGACCAGGAGTTCAAAGCCATCCTTGAGTCCAGCCTGGGCTACATGAGAACCTGTCTTAAGGCATGATGTATATAGAGGGTCAGTACTACTTAGTGCACAGCTCTGGTGTTGGCTTACCTCCACCCCTTCTCTGCTCCTCTTCCCTAGACCTTCACAGCCTGGTGCAACTCCCATCTGCGGAAGGCTGGCACTCAGATTGAGAACATCGATGAGGACTTCCGGGATGGGCTCAAACTTATGCTTCTGCTGGAGGTCATTTCAGGTAAGGCTCAGGTAGCACTGTGCAACCCATACTGTGCCGTCCCAGCAGGCACTGACGCTGCCCCCTTGCCACTGGGAAGCTTGACAGTTTGGGCCTGTGTGGTAGGGCTAGGAGTGGCTTGAGTGGCTGTGAAGATCCCCCTCACCACCTGTCTTCTCAGGGGAGCGGTTGCCTAAGCCAGAGCGGGGGAAGATGCGAGTGCACAAGATCAACAATGTGAACAAAGCCCTGGACTTCATCGCCAGCAAGGGAGTCAAGCTAGTGTCCATCGGGGCAGAAGGTAAGCAGGGTCCTGGCTACTAGGCTCCTAGGCAGGCCTTCTGTGTGCTGAATGAAGGAAGCGTGGAGGATCCATGACCTCTCCACCCTTAAACAAAAGCTAGTGTGTACCAGGGTGAGGAGGAACCCTGTGAACTGGTCCATATGGGTAGAAGGAAATACAAGGAGAAAGGGGAGCTAGTAGCCTGAGCAGGGCATTGGAAGAGGAAGTACAAGGTCAGAGGTCAGCCCCTAGGCTTTGCTTCAGCTGCATAGGCTGCGTGCATGGCCCTGGACACCCAGGATCTCTCTGTCTTGAATGGGTTCCCAGATCTGTACCACCAACCTCAGCCAGCCCCTCCTGGAGCAGCAGCTTCTCAGGGCCCTGGGGTTGAGTTCCCAGGCGCCTTTGGATGAGGAGAGGCTCATGGAACCCAGAGCTGCCAGCAGCCTCTCTGCTCATTAGTCAAAGCAGAGTTTCTTGCCCTGACATCCATGTTGTCCCAGCTTTTAGAAAAACAAAGAAAACTAATTGCGTTAATGAAAGGACTGAGAATTTGGCAGGACGATAGGCCAGAATGTGCGCCTCTGAGTTCCAAGGCCCTGCCCCAGCATGGGACCTCTGTGGAGGGGTGCCAAGCCTTGCATGCCACAGTAGAGGTAGCTGGTGTTTGTTTTAAAACCAAAACCCAAAAATTCAGTCAGGCCCAGAGATTTTGTGTCCTTGCATGGATCTTTTCTCCGGGCTCTGCTCCAGCCCTGGGCTCTCACAGCTGCGTTTGTTTTGCTCAGAGGCTCATCTGTAAATACAGAGGGGTAAGAGGAGGGACCCAGCTTATGTTCCAGTCTCCACTTCATTTGGAGCACAGCTCAGTTTGCAAATGTTTCCTGTGCGTGCTCTAAATGATCCTGTTCCAATCTATGACTGTCACATGCCAAGACAAGGGTAAAGGGAAGCTTCACGAAGAATGCTGGCTGGCTCTGCCCGGCCCCTCATGGTCTGGCAATTGAGGAACATGGCTTCTTCCCTAGGGTTATGAGAGGGGTGGCAATTTGAAGCACAGCTGCAGGTCACAGAGGCAGCTGGTGGATGTGTCATGAGAGTCCTCTTCCTCCCAAAACTTTGGCCAGCCTATACCTGTAGCAGCTGTGAGATTGGTCATGTCTCTTGACTGAGGAAGCCTAGTGTTCTCGAAGCTTAGCTTTTCTGGTGGGAGAGCTAGCTTGACTCCATGCTGTAGCAGTCTGGTAGCCCTGCTTGATAATGAATCTATAGCTATGACTCCTGGGAAGACGGGGCAGACATTACATTCCTCTGCCTCCCCTAGAGCTCAAGTGGTAGAGTGCTTGCCTAATACTGTCTGCTGCTGAGGAGCTTTAAGTAGTGGCACCTCCCGTGTCCAGAGGCAGGCTGCAGTGTAAAGTGGCTAGCTGCTTTGGAACAGTAGCTCCCTACTAGCCCTCTTCCCAGTTTCCAGCTCAGCCTTTCAAATGTTTCTCCCCAGCCATTCTTCCCTCAGTTCCCCAACAGGCCCTTCTCCCAGTTCTCCCAATACTAGCAGCCCCACACTGTTCTAGCCTACTTGCTCAGCTCAGTCTCCTAACACCTTCTCCACCAACTGTCTTCTCACTCTGCTAGCCCCGTTCCTTTTTTTCTCTGCCTCAGCTGCCTTTTTCTATAACCCATCCTGTCCAAGAGACAACCAACACTGAAGGTTATATATAGACTTAAGTAGTTCTAACAGCTAAGCTTATTTTGGTTTTTTGTTTTTCGAAACAGGGTTTCTCTGTGTAGCCCTGGCTGTCCTGGAACTCACTCTGTAGACCAGGCTGGCCTCGAACTCAGAAATCCGCCTGCCTCTGCCTCCCAAGTGCTGGGATTAAAGGCGTGCGCCACCACTGCCCGGCTTATTTTGTTTTTTTTTTTTTTTTTGAGACAAGGTTTCTCTGTGTAACAGAGCCCTGGCTGTCCTAGACTCACTTTGTAGACCAGACTGGCCTCAAACTCACAAAGATCCATGTGCCTCTGCCTCCCCATTGGTGGTGTTAAAGGTGTGGGCCACCATGCCCTGCCCAGCCAAGTTAGAAACTAGGGCTCCTTTAAAGGGCCAGGTGCACAAGACAAATCGTCACTAGGAGGCAGCATTGTCTAGTTGTGCAGAAGATTGTGTGGGTGGTGGCAAGGTGATTGGAAAGGAAGTGGCCAGTCCTTAGTAGATGATGGTATAGCCAGTGGATTGACAAAACACTTCTTAACCCTGAGTGTAGGCTGCTCACATAAAGATGGAATTTTACCACACTATTAGTGGATGACAAGTTTGAGGTGAGGACCACAGGCTGGGACAGTCTTCGGAGGAGCAGTAGTTCTGTGAGCTTGATCATTAGTGAGCTGGCCAGTGGAAAAAAGACCTTTGTGGCTAGGACACATGTGCACAGAGGCTTAGGGACAGTGCCCACAGGCTTCTAGAACAGTACTCTCTAGACTAGAGCATGCTCAATGCATCCTCCTAGTAAGGCAAGCTCTGCCTTGGGGTGAGGCAAAGAGCTTGGCTCTCACTAACAGCCTTCTTTCTCCTACCCTTTGTCCTGTGCAGAAATTGTGGATGGCAATGCAAAGATGACCCTGGGAATGATTTGGACCATCATCCTCAGATTTGCCATCCAAGACATCTCTGTGGAAGGTAAGAAAGACATGGCAGAGAGTACCTCTTCACTCTGCTAGGATGGGATGAATTAAGAAGGAGCTCGGGTTTTGTCTCTGTTCTCCTCCATGCTTGCTTAGAGCCCATCTTTCCCACAGCCCATGCTGGCTCCAGGTTACCACAGTGCTCTGTGGCCTCTATTTCAGAAACCAACCCCATGCTCTCCCCTTGAAGTAGACCAGAATGACTGGCACCATTGTCCATCCTGGTGACCTGAGCTGCAGAGCAAACTCAGGAAGGAGTTGGGCCTGGCCTTTTCTCTTTCAGCTCCACATACCCATTGGGGGCGTGCGTTCTGGCCTGCTTAGGCCGTCCACCTAGCCACTGTGTGTGTGCACTACAAAATGAGAAAAGCCATGAGGCCAGTATCGGGGTGGGGGTCCTGGGTGTTGGGTCACTATGGTGACCAAGATAGATGTATTCCTGTTTCCATAGGACTTCCAATATGAGGACAGCCAAGTTACCCAGAGAAGATGGTACTTGTTGGAAACAGCCTGAGGCTAGTCTCCAGGGCTACTCACCATGTGGCCTAGAGGCTAATGACAGGCTAGTCAGGGAGGGGGAGTAGGTTCAGATTCTGCCTTGCCATTTTCTAGAGTAGTCCAATGACAAGGCTTCTTGGAGTTGGGCTTTGTGTGATGGTGGGTGGGTGGGGGAAGAACAGCCGCATCCAGAATGGGGTCAACCACCAGCGCCGCCGCTGTTATGGTGTCTGCTATCCTGTCCCTGGGGTTGGTTTGTCCCCAGACCTGAGACGGAAAGTCTTGTTTAGCGTGGGCCATGTTCTGAGGTTTAATTTTGAGCTTACCTGTGGTGTGTTTTGCAGAGACCTCTGCTAAGGAAGGACTCCTCCTCTGGTGCCAGAGAAAGACAGCCCCATATAAAAACGTCAATGTCCAGAACTTCCATATCAGGTAGGCGCCCAGCAGCCCTGCTGGTTCTCGGGTCCAGGCGCTTCCGCACACCCGGCTTGCCTCGTCATGTGTCCATCCTGGTCAGTGATATATAGCGAACCTCAGGGAGCCCTTGCCCTGCTGTCAGTGTCTGTGTACCCACTGAAAACTCCCCTCTATTCTGAGAGGAGGCTGAAGCTGTTTAAAACAGCTGCAGGCTTTCTAGCACGTCTCAAGCCACAGTCAGGCTACCTCTTCATTTTTACATTTCAAGAGAGTCCAGCACATAGATTGCTGGCTATTGTGTTTTGACTTAAGAGAATGTGCTTTCCAACTACTAAGATGAGTAAAACTCAGCCCAGCCAAAGGTCTACTGTCCCTGGGTGAGGGAGGCAAAGGATAGATGATGTTGCTGTAAACTGAGAGAGACGGGGGTCTATGCCACGTGAGGTCAGGGCAGCAGGAGGCTACCGTCTGCCTGGGGTGCCCTCTGAACTTAGACTCATTCAACACATGACTTTACCATGTCCTTAACAGCACATGGTTCCCCTTGGTGGCTCTGCTCAGTGTGTCTCCTTTGCTGCTGCCCAGTCAGTAGCTCTAGCGTGCCTACTGCTTCTACACATAGGGCACAGCAAAGGCTCTGCGGCAGGGAGCACCTACCCTCTAAGTCCAAGCGCTAGTTGGGCTATTGATTCCAAATAGTGAGGTGGTGGGAAATGAGTAACTGTTCTAAGCAGGTGATAACAGAGCTCCACCCTAGAAGGAACCAATCCTTGCAGGATCTCAGGGAAGAGACTGGTTTTGTAGGAATCGTTTTGCTCCAGGGAACCCTTCTGGCCACCCAGCATCTAGGCACTTAGCCAGCCCCTGGCCTGTGCTACCATGATTGGGTCAGCCAGGATTCAAACCCCCCCCCCTGGGGGGGGGGTCTCTTGGTGCAGCCTATCCTTTTCTGTAAGCCCTCATACGCAGTGCTAGGCTGCTTGGGCCATCTCAGTGCCAGCAGAAAGCCAGTGCTTGTGACATGTCAGGTTCTGTGCAAGCATTAGTTTACTTAGTCCTCATAACAACTCTGAGGTAGCTGCTGCCTCTATCCCCATTTTACAGGCATGAAAACAGAGGGAGCAGCTCTGTGATTTTTCTCAAGAAAAATCACACTGTCAGTGCCAAATCAATACTTTTTAAAAATTATTTATTTTATGTATATGAGTGTACTGTAGCTGCTTTCAGACACACCAGAAGAGGGCATCGGACCCCAATATGTTGGTTGTGAGCCATCATGTGGTTGCTGGGAATTGAACTCAGGACCTTTGGAAGAGCTGTCAGTGCTCTTAACCACTGAGCCATTTCTCCAGCCCCCAAATCAATACTTTATCCCAAAGTGTCTGGTTCCCAGGCTGTGTTCAAAGCTACTGCAATATCATGTCCCTGCAGTGCCTGCCACACACTGAGCCTGCTATATATGGGAATTAATCTGCTGTAGGCCCTCGGGGGCTATCAGGGCTCCCAGAACAGCAAGGATCTGTAGCTGGTCTCTGCTACTTTGTGGTTCTTCTTTTTCCCCACCCTTTATCCCCTAATTTCTTCTCCCTAGCACTAGATAGGAGAGAAACAAGGGGTGAGGGAGATCAATCCCTGAGCCTAATTTCTTTCCTGTTGTTTCTTCTTTGACCACAGCTACTGAAAAACTACAACTAACCACCCTAAAAGACCAACAAAAACACCCACCTCGCCTCTTGGGGCCCTAGCATTTATATACTCTCTGCAGAGTTCCAAAATTCCAAATGTCATGCAATCACAGAAATTATCTGCAGCTCACAAAAAAAAAATGTTTCTGCTAGAGCATGAGGCAAATCACAGTCAGCTGCTGTGGACAGTTGAAGCAGCCCCATAGCCCACACCTGGGATTCACACAAAAGCACATTCTTAAAATCTATCTCTCTCTCTCTCTCTTTTTTTTTTTTTTTTTTTAAAGAAACCCAAATTCTCGAATTTTCAAAAAATGTTACCACATGGACCCACTCCTAACCTTTGCCTTCTCTTACAGCTGGAAGGATGGTCTGGCCTTCAATGCGCTCATCCACCGGCACAGACCTGAACTGATTGAGTATGACAAACTGAGGAAGGTAGGTATCTCTGGTCTCCATGCCCAAAGCTGCACAAGTTCGGAGCTGCTCAAGTTAGCTTTCACCTGGTCACTGGCTTGGTGGCTAAGTCTCACCTCCTGGACACTCTCGGGTACTGTCCAGTTCTCCGTGGGCATAGCAACTGGCTGGGCTGTTTAGGGTCTGTCTTACTTGACCCTTATTTGCTTACACAAAGCTGAAGATCTGGCCTCTTGGGAAAGGCAGGGAACGATGTCCAAAGCAACCAGCCATCTGTGCCATACTAGGCCAATGGGGTTGCAGAGTTAAGGGCCAGACAATTGGAGAATGATGGTACCCCTAAGCTGCTCTGGTGGGGGAAGGACCCCCAGAGATGGAGAGAACTCAAGAGTCAGGTGTGTCAGGGGAGCACCTGCACCCAGCCTGTTTGGATGTGGTAGGAACAAGGATTCTGTTGTATCAGGAAATCAGTGAGGGGGTGAGGTAGCTCAGGCCTGTTAAGCAAGCTCTAGCTGCTCTCTCTCGCAGCAGTAGGTCCTGTGTAGGAGCTCAGGTGTTCTAGGGAGGGAAACATGGGTGTTCACCACACACACACACACACACACACACACACACACACACACACACACGTTCTAGGGAGGGAAACATGGATGTTCTTCACTTGATACACACACAGAGCCTTATGGTTTCTCAATCCTGCACCACCCCCTCAAAGGTTCAGAGCAGAGGGTTCAGCTGAGGCCTATGGTTGGCTGGCAGGTCTATGAGAGGTGTGCCTGCATTTCTCTAGAGAAAGGGTTGTAGTCCAGCTTTGGGCAGGAATTGTGCTGTATAGTAGGCCTTTCTCCCTGTGTAGCAGCACACAAGGACGAGAATTCCTGATACCTTCCAGCCCTGCTCCTCAAGGCTCCCCTGTCAGGCCAGCTTTTTGCCTTTTACAATTGCCTGGGTCCTGTTCCTGATGGAATTCTGTGTTTATTCCAACTGCCTCCCCAGGATGATCCAGTCACCAACCTAAACAATGCATTTGAAGTCGCTGAAAAATACCTTGATATCCCCAAGATGTTGGATGCTGAGGGTGAGTACCTCCCCTATGTTCAGTGAGCACCATGTTTCCTTGAGCTTATCTCTCTGGACCTAGCTTAGGCTGGGCTCTACAACTCATCAAAGCCTTGAGAAAACCTTGGGAAGCTAGCTGGATGAGCCAGGGTAAAAGACTGGGTGACCGCCAGTTGCAGTCAGAATAGCAGAAAGAGGAGGGTGGGCAGTGCTTTAAGGATCAATTTTCTGGTACCACAGAGGGGGCAAGGAGGCTGAAGAGACCAGCTCCTGGCTTCCTGTGAACAACCCTGGCCTCTCTCCTGACTAGCCGAAGGCCTGGGCTCTGGAGCCTGCCAAAGTGGAATGTTGTTTTTTCCTTTTCCGGCTTTGCTCCATTTCCCAGCCAGCACCACCCCCAGCAGGACCCATGTCTCTGGCCTCTGGTGGCCTTTGGAGTTCACTGTCCTGCAGCCCTTTGAGGCCATTCTCAGAGAAAGGAAGTGGCTTCACTCCAGCTCAGTTCCCACAGCGCTGGCCTTTCCTGAGACCATGGGGGGAGGTTAGGATGTGACTGAGCCATCCCACTGAGCAGCTGCTGTTGCTGGATCAGCTTAGAGGGTCTTCCCCTGACTTAGTGTGGCTTTGGGAGCCTGTGGGTCCTAGCAAGTGACCTCACCCCTGCCTGGGCCGTTTAACCCTTGTTGTTCACTTACAGACATCGTGAACACAGCCCGGCCCGACGAGAAGGCCATAATGACCTATGTGTCCAGCTTCTACCATGCCTTTTCAGGAGCGCAGAAGGTACCAGGCAGGGCCAGGCAGCCCTCCTCGCCGCCACTGCCCAATGCTGCCGCTGCCTTTCTCCTCCCACGCTCACCTCATTTCTCTTGCAGACGGCAGTGGCCTCTCTTGGACTGGAAGCCAGCTCCCTCAGTCCTGGGCATTGCCGCCTATCTAGTCCTTGCTCAGTCTATTGAGTGCCTACTGTACACCAGGCTCTGTTGAGGCAGTGAGAACACAGGCAAGTTCCTGCTGCAAGGAAGCTTATTTCCCAGTAGGTGAGGCAGACTGTATGTACCAGGTCATGTGATACGAGGAGGTAGTGGAGGCCAGGGGCAGGGTGGGGTGGTAGAGGCACCTGGGTCCCCTGGTAGCTGGGACCATCCGTTGGAAAGGATGGGGCTGCCAGGTGAAGACTCCACAGGCAGGCCTCGGCAAGCAAAAAGGCTCAGGCTGCAGAGACAACTTGAGAGATGGGCAAGGAAAGTTGCAAAAAGCAGCTAGCTGTGGATCGTTCTGCTTGGGGGGGGGGGAGCTTTTGTTTTTTGTTTTTTAATTTATTTGGGATACCTTTTATTTTATGTGTTTTGTTTGCATGTATGTCTGTGCACATGGTACCTGGGGAGCCCAGGTGTTGGATCCCCTGGAACTAGAGTTACAGATGGTTGTCAGCCACCATGTGGGAGCTCGGATTGAACCTAAGTCCAGTGCTCCTAGCTGCTGAGCCATCTCTCCAGTTACAGGTTGTTTTCTTTCTTTTTTTCTTTTTTCTTTTTTTCTTTTCTTTTGAGACAATGTCTTGTACATGTAGCTCAGCTAGCTCTAAAGTCCTGACACTCCATGTGCTACCACCTGGGGCTTTTTATTTTTGGGGGGAGGGGATGGGGATCCTCTTGATATAGTCCTGGCTGTACTGCAATCTTGGAACTTTCTATGTACAGACCAGGCAAGCCTTGATCTTCCTGTCTCTGCCTCTCGGGTGCTAGGATTGCCAATGTATGACAATACGTTTGACTCTTTTTGAGACAGAATCCGATTCTGTGGCTCCTCCTGCCATATCCTCTTGAGTGCCAGGATTACAGATGTGCACCGCAGAGCCCAACATCTTTAGGAGGTTATACAAAAATGGCTGGCAGTTCAGGTGACATGATTCTGCTTAGGGTTTCAGAAACAGTCACTTAACTTTTGACCTTTTTGGTCCCAAATGCGGCTCCTTTCATACAGTCTAGTTAGTTTCAATGGCCTGTTTGAAAATGAGGCTCCTCCCTCAAAGCCTGACACCCCTTCTGTGTACCATGGCAGGGCATGTCCCCCAGGTCTGAGCTCCGCTGGTTTCCAGTCCAGAGCAAGCGCTATTCTTCCCGCATGAGCCTCGGGCTGGCCGGCCACCTCCCTCCTGCATCTTTCACTCTCTCCTGTCTCTCTCTTTCTCTCTCTCTCTCTGCGCAGATATTGTAGGCACTCTGAGGCCAGATGAGAAGGCCATCATGACTTACGTGTCCTGCTTCTACCACGCCTTCTCGGGGGCCCAGAAGGTGAGCCAGGGTGGGAGGACCCTGTAGCCAGTCTTTTGCTACTCTGTGAGTTCTTCTTTTTCCCACCCTTTATCCCCCCAGTTTCATCCCCTATCACTAGATAAGAGAGAAAGAAGGATAGAGTGGAGAGAGAGATAAGAGATTCCTGAATCGAATTTCTTTCCTTTTTTTCTTCTTTGTGCACGACTACCAACAATTCAAGACCAGTACTACCTCTTGGGAACTAGGCATTTATATACCCTCTGAAAAGTTTACAGAATCCCAAACTTGGCACAATCACAGCTGGCAGACCCATGCCTTTGCTAGAGCACGGGGCAAATCATAGTCAACTGCTGAGGACAGTCCTAAGCAGCCCTATATAACACTTTATCACTGCAAGATCCCTAGCTGTTGTGGACTCAGATTTGCCCTTCCTGTCATGATCAAGTCAGCCCTTTATATCCACACGTCCCTTCCTGGGGGCTTGGCTGAACCGCCCAGGGCCATCATGACCATAGGACCCCAGTGCCTCCTGTTTGGCCAGTGTTTCCCAAAGCCTCACACATCTTCTTGCATAGCCACCTATGGTGGATGTGACAGCTCTGATCACACATAGAGAAGTAGAAGCCCAGATCACTGTAGATGATAGAGTTGGTGTATGTCCCCTTACCTGTCAGGAACTCTACTTCAGAGCCACCTTCCTCCTGTGAGCCTCCTTTCAGAAAACTGTCTCCTACACAGATGCTCTGGAGGCTCCTGGGGAGGTTAGGTAAACATGTCTATTCTGGTGTGAGTCTCGCTGAGCCTGCTGACCTCACACCATCCCCACAGCTCATGTCAGGGACTCACACGTCTACATAGAAAGAAATCTTGGCACTTCTGTGCCCTCCTGGCCTTGTATGATGGCTTGGTCAACAACATTGTGTTAGCAACTCAGGAGTTAAGGACCAATGGTGCTTGTTTTGGGAACGTTTAGCTCCCTGGGCCCCCTCCAAGGCCTTTACCTGCCTAGGTCTCAACAGAATTCCTGTACACACACCAGGGAGGAAATGGAGGCTGTTAGACCCATCTGAAAGAAAAGGAGCTGAGGCTCAGAGACACCATACCTGCTGCCTTCTGTGTGCTGCCTTCCTAGAACCTCACATCCGGTGAGGCCTCATCATGGGCAGTCTGGGCTGGCCCCACTTGCCCCCCTTGGCATCATGACCTTGGGTAGGTCACTTTACTTCAGCTGCCTGTTTATAAGATGAGAGTCCTGCTGCTCCTCACAGGGGTGTTCTCGGCGTGCAGTAATGAGCCCAGGGTTTAAGGCAGTCTGTGGCACAGCAAGAGTGCCCAGTTCGCTCCAGGCCCTCCTTGCGGCCAGCTTTCAGTGCCCCTTTCCTACCAACCCAGCATGGGCTAGATCTTGTATCTGGAATGTTTTGCTGGAAGGCACAGAGAGGGAAGACATAACCCTCCACCCCACTGACTGATAGTGAAGGCTGAGTGGGAATAGGTAGTAATGAGCCCCAGTTAACAGCAGGATCACCACTGGGCGCACCCACGGCATGCCTACCTAGCCTCATGCTGTGATTCCTTTTTTTCTACCGAAAATGCCCCATTCCTAGAGCTGACATAGGTCTGGTAAAGGGATCAGTCACTAGTAAGAAAATCCAGGGCAGAACAGTTGCAAGTTAGGGGGCATCTGGGCTCAGAATTCTTATGCTCGGCATGTCTTCTAAGGTAGTCTAGTCTGTGTGGTGAGGAAAATGGGGGCTCTGCTAGATTCTGCTTTCTCATACTTTCTCCCTTGAGACACCCAGCAGTGTCTTAAGGTTGCTGTCATTTCCAGAGACCAGTTCAGTCTCTTCAAAGTGTTTTCTGGGTGAGTTCATGCCTGGCACGAGAGTACTATCTTCCCCATGTCTAATCTCCAAGCATTCATTCTTCCTTCTTGTCTGCATTTAAATTCACCAGTTCCCTAAAATGCCCTGTGCTCCAGCAGTGAAGTAGAACACTTCTGGCTAGCAGCACCCCAGCAGCAGGGTAGGTTAGAGCTTGAGGTACCAGGAGCATGCTCAGTTAGGGATCAGAAGCTGAGCTCAGCAAGCAGCACCTCTGGTCGTGGCCTTTGTCTCACCTCTGGATCAAGGCTCTGCTTCCTGCTGCACAGCGTGTGTGTGTGTGTGTGTGTGTGTGTGTGTGTGTGTGTGTGTGTGTGTGTGCGCGCGCGCGCGCGGCTACTATGTCAGCTCCCTATCTGTCCTGCGCTCCGTACGTATGGGAAAGCACACTGGACCTGGAACTGACTCCCGAGCCTCTCTTTCCTCCTCATCACCCTGTAGACCCTCCTCACTATTTCTGTTCCTGTTCTGTTGCCGTTACAACTCTTCTTGGATCTTTTTTGTGCTGCACAAAAGGTACCTGCCTCCCTTCTGTGTGGCACTTGCCCCTCACCCAGGCTCCTGGCCTACAGCAGCCAACTCTATATATCTACCCTTCTGTGCTTCCCCTCTGCCCTTCCTGTTGCGACTTGTGTCCATCTGAGCCCTGTCATCAGCCTCACCTCCGAGTAGGGGCCAGAAAGGGAAGGACATGTACCGGCTCCTGGACTGTATGGTGCCAGTGCCCCCATACCACCCCTCCAGTGCTGCTCCCACAGTCCTGGGAACTAGAGGCCTGGTTCTTAGCAGCGGCTCAGGTCTTGCCACCCTTCTCAACAAAGACCCTGAGAACATGGCCTCTCAAAGCCATTTTTCTGGGGATGCACTTCCTCTCCTTTCCCTCTTTGGGGAGTTCCGTGGGTCTCGGACAACCTGCTTTCGAGGGACCTGCTTTTTAGGAGGGAGGGTCCCCAGCCTCTGGCAGCCCTGACTGTGTGCTTCTCCACTCTAGGCTGAGACTGCCGCTAACCGGATCTGCAAGGTGCTGGCTGTGAACCAGGAGAATGAGCACCTGATGGAAGATTACGAACGCCTGGCCAGTGATGTGAGTGTGTGCTCCAGAGTGCTCCATGCCCCACCAGGGTGAAGAGTAGCCACAAAGATGGCAGATGTTAAAAGTACTTGTTGCTCTTCCAGGGAACCTGAGTTTGATTCCTGATTTCTGGGAACACCAGGCACACAAAGTGGCACACGGACATACATGCATGCAAAATACCCATACACATCAAATCAAAAATAGAAACTTTTGGTTTTGGGTTTTTTTTTGTTTTGGGAGAGAGGCAACACACAGGAAGTCAGCAGTAAATGGAGTCTCCTGTAGCCCAGGCAGGCTTTAAACTTCTGATCCTTCTGCCTCCACCTCCCAAGTACTGGAATAACAACAGGTTTAGCATAGCCATAAGACCTAGAAAATATGAGCTACAGAACGTTTGACTTGGCAGTCACCATGCCAGCCAGCTTTTGAGTCCAGAGCTTAGGTTCGTACGAAGACTTCAAGCTCAGCTTCCTGTGTTTAGCTTCCTGTGTTCTTAGAACCATGACTTCTAGGCCTGAGGACTTCAAGGGTGCTGGTTTCAGGTGTGGATGTGAAGTATGAGGCCTCCTGAATGTTAGGCAGGAATCCCCCAACCCCCCTGAGCCACATGATTGCGTGGACTGGGGGAACTTGAGAGATGTTCGACTGCCAACCCAAAGTGGCAACTTCTGCCCAGTTGAGGGTTTTGTGGATTGTGTGCTGGCAAGGCTAGGCTGAGACGTGGATGGTGCTAGAGCTTTTCTGCCTTACATGTACGAGGCCCTGGCCTCTCTGGGGCTGATAGAACAGAAAGCAACACTGCGAGCTGTACCTGCCCTTTCCAACCCTAAGACAAGGTGGGAGTCATAAGTGCACACTCATCCTGGTTGGTGCTTCTGTTTCTGGTTTTGTCTTTGCTGTTAAGCCATTTCTGTGCCTTTACTGTTTAAAATTGTTTGGAATGCCTAGACTGTTGGCCTGTTCTTCCCTGCCTTGTGAAAGATCAGAGTAGGTCATAAGAATACTTGTTTTTTCTTCCAGTTTTCCATTTTTGAGGTGCCAGGCCTTGTGTATGCACTGGCCATAGTGTAGGCTCTTTTTTGTTTGTTTGTTTTTGTTTTTGTTTTTTTGTTTTTTGTTGTTGTTGGTTTTTTTTTTTGTTTGTTTTGTTTTGTTTTGTTTTGTTTTGTTTTGAGACAGGGTTTCTCTGTGTAGCCCTGGCTGTCCTAGAACTCACTCTGTAGACCAGGCTGGCCTCGAACTCAGAAATCCACCTGCCTCTGCCTCCCGAGTGCTGGGATTAAAGGCGTGCACCACCGCCGCCCGGCATAGTGTAGGCTCTTACCATTGCGTCAGGTACAGTCAACAAACCTAGCCTGAGCAAGAGTCTCAAGACAGCTATGGCCTGTGAGTCCAGCAGTCACAAGTCCATGACAGTATGGAAAGGGGTCTTCTGGGAAGGGACAATGGACTTGAACCACCCACTTCAGTCTGGCAAGGAAGACTGTGAGCAGAGGCATGAGCAGAAAGTAGGGGATAGATAGCACAGTGCTTCAGGAGTGGCACATGTTCATAGACCTCTGCTGTGGGGTCCCCACAGAAATCATAAAGAATTTGGGTTTGGAAACAAGGCAGCCCTAAGGTCAGGGCTTTTGTAACACTCCAGATCCACTTCCCTGTAAGCTGGGGGGCAGTCCCAGCAGCACCCTGAGCACCTCCACAGTAACTACCATGGTTTCCTATGGGCCCACAGCTCCTAGAGTGGATCCGGCGCACCATCCCCTGGCTGGAGGACCGTGTGCCTCAGAAGACCATCCAGGAGATGCAGCAGAAGCTGGAGGACTTCCGAGACTACAGGCGTGTGCACAAGCCTCCCAAGGTGCAGGAGAAGTGTCAGCTGGAGATCAACTTCAACACACTGCAGACCAAGCTGCGACTCAGCAACCGGCCTGCCTTTATGCCCTCCGAGGGCAGGATGGTCTCGGTGAGTTCACCACCACCTTGGGGCCCAGGGGCATCACCCCCTAAACCACAGTAGGGCATAAAGTTTGGTCAGCATCCCTGTAAATCAGCCTTTGGGGCAGGGATGGTGATGGTCATGCTTCCCATTTCCTGACTGTTTCTCCTCAAGTTTTACACCCAGAATTCTCTGCACTACTACCCCGGCCATACCACAGTTTGTGTGGGCCATTTGGATTTGCCAGGACTCCAGGCTAGCAAGTGTCTGAGACCCTCTATAAGAGGAGAGATAGCAAGACACCTTTCAAGGTCTACTCAGTGGCATCCGTCCATTGATTTGCCCACCTGTCCACTTGTTAGTTAGACCAAAACAATCAATGCAGAGAGTCCGAGTTCAGTCCCCAGCATCCATGTCAGGAAGCTCACAGCCACCTATAACTCCTGTCCCTGGGGGGTTCAGATCCATTTTCTGGCCCCTGTGGGTACCCACACACATGTCTCTCTGTGTCTCTCTCCCTCTCCCTCCCCCTTCCCCCCCCCCCCCCATACAAGCACGCACGCAGCATCTGTCCATGCTGGTCCGTGTAGACAGAGCTGCAGAGTTGGGCCAGGCAGGCCTCTCTACCAGCATCCTGTGAGACCTCTGCTCTCTCCTACCCCACAGGACATCAACAATGGGTGGCAACATCTGGAGCAGGCTGAGAAGGGCTATGAAGAATGGCTGTTGAATGAAATCCGTAGGCTGGAGCGACTTGACCACCTGGCAGAGAAATTCCGGCAGAAGGCTTCCATCCATGAGGCCTGGACCGATGGTATGCACCCGCTCTCAGGCGTATGAGAATATAGGAGACAGGAGACAGGTAGTGAGCTGACCAGGCTAAGCTGGGTGCAGGCACTGCCTCCTGCCTCAGAAATGGCGCCCCTTCAAGGAGGGTGTGTTGGGTGTGATGCCATGTTAGAGGGAATGGGAGCCCTCATTGGGTTAATTTATTTATTGGCTCATTTATTTGAAACACATCTCTAGCCAGATGTGGCAATTCATGCCCATAATCTCTATACTTGAACTGAAGCAGGAGGATTGCTGTAAAGTCAAGGTCAGCCTGGGCTGTATAGAGGGTTCCAGAGTAGTCTGGACTACAGTACAGTGTGAGGTACTACTGTCTTGAAAATCCAGACAAAATACCACACCCAGGGCTGTGGCTCTGAGCCGCTTGGCTGTGCTTGGCCCTATGCAATGTAGTTCCCCAAGTGGGTGTGCCCCGCCCTGAGAGGACTCAGGCTTATAGGCTCACGCTCTCTTGTGAAGCCCCTAACTAAGTATGTAAGGAATGCCATGGCTCCTGTGCCCATATGTGCATAAGGTATTCTCTGCTGTGTTTTGCCAGCGTATTTTCTAGATTATTCTGTGGTTCTCGCAAAATGAGCTGGAGTACCCAACCTAGGGCTGCCAGAGGCCTGGCAGCTGGTCTCATGGGGCTGTGCTGTGGTAACTCCTCAGAGCTCCTTCTCTGGGAAGGCCTGGGGATAGGGTTGCACTGGAGGGATCTGGGAATGAGGCCCACCTGCAACCAGGCCCAGTACTAGTTGACCTTCACACATCTGTCCCTCCCAGCCATCTGCAGACCTCCTGAGCCTCCACCTGTGTTCTAAGTCACTGTGAGACCCGTGGCCCGGGGGAGGGGTGCTCAGAAGTGGTGGGCCCATGTAGATGGTTTCCAGGGGGTGTGAGTGCCTAGGAATAAACCCAAGCACCACTGAGCCCCGCACCCGTCCTGAGGCTGCCATGTCGACACACTTGCCAGTTCCCTGCTAAAACAGCTGAGGCCGAATTTTCCTCAGCTGTTATTTCTGGTTCCCACCCTTGGGAGAAAGCAGTTTGGAGAAGGGAATTGCAAGCTTGCCTTGTGGTTAAGCCCTCCAGCCTGGGGCAGG
The DNA here is from genome assembly GCA_028551405.1 of Uromys caudimaculatus. Taxonomy (NCBI): domain Eukaryota; kingdom Metazoa; phylum Chordata; class Mammalia; order Rodentia; family Muridae; genus Uromys; species Uromys caudimaculatus. The sequence continues at coordinate 51,167,923 of CM052717.1, forward strand.
GGTGGCAGGCCTGTGGAGTCTGTTTTCCAAGTCCACCTCTTGCCTCCTGGTGCCAGCCCTGGCCTGGGGGTGGCTGGCAGTTGCTAGGCAGATGAGGCTGGGAGTGGCTGAGTGGGGGTGGCACCAACTCTTTCCATTCTTAACTATCATTTGCTAAAATTCAGGATGGGCAAGGCCACAGGTCCTGTTGCTGGCACTGTTTTACAAAGGGGAGACTGGCCAAGGAGTGCCAACTGTTTGCTCTGGAGGCTGATCTGAGGATGAGTCCAGAGGCCATTGGAAGCAGGGTTCCTTGAGGAAGACAGTGGAGGCCTGATTGCCATCCTAGCTGGCATTTCCCTCAGTACCCTGTCGTCCCTTAACTTACTAGCAGGCTGCTTGGGCTTTTGCTCTGGGCATGTAATTAGCCTGCTCCAGGACTAATAACAGTGTTTCTCCCTTCCTTCAAAGGGTTTGGACGGCCCCACCCACTGTGCTGAGAAATCGGGTGGGGCAACAAGACTGGGTTAGGACCACCACCCAGGAGAACTGGCTCTAAAAAGCTGGCACGGGCACAGCTCCTGGGCCCAGGCTCCAGGCTTGTCCCTTTCCTGATTCCGCTGGGCCTGGCTGAAAGCCCAAGGCTTCTCCCAGTCACTGTCCTGCACAAATGGGTGTCTGTAACTTTTCAGCCCTGGTATCAACTGTTCTATCCTGGTTCTCCTACCAGTAAGAGATGTTATTTAGAGCATAGGAGTTACACTGTGATATCTGTCTCGGGCCCATACACACCAAGTATCTTTTAAGTCTGCATAGAACTGCACAAAACAAATGGGCTTGGAGATTCCCCAAGGGGCAAGGAGGAAGGTTCCAAGAACTTCTGCCTCCATCCTCTAGGGTAACAGATGTGATCCATATCTGCTACACCTCCCCCATTCAGACAGCTCTGTGACTGTTGTTAAGGTGCCTGCCTCTATGCCACACCTGTAGGGAAGGAGGCCATGCTGAAGCAACGGGACTACGAGACAGCCACCCTGTCAGATATCAAAGCTCTGATCCGAAAACATGAGGCCTTTGAGAGTGACTTGGCCGCACACCAGGACCGAGTGGAGCAGATTGCTGCGATTGCTCAGGAGCTCAAGTACGTGTGCACCTATGGCCCCATTGCCTGCAAGACTAGAGTTCTGTCCCCAGCCTCCTCCCATACACCAGGAGAGCCTTACAGAATGAAGTCTTCTGCCCATGCTGTCTCAACTCCAGCACAGGGATGACCTCAGACACTAAGGGTCCCTCTCTCCCCAGCCTGCCACCCTCCCTGTGTGGGGAGTGCTATACAGTGAGCCTGTTGTTCTGCCTGCCCCTGTCCCTCCTGCTCAGAATACAGTCACTGTCCCTCTCTTCCCCTGCCCAGTCACATAAATTTGTGCACACAGTTAGTACACTGCACCTCAAGAGCCAATGAATGGGACCCTTATTCTACCACTGCAGTGGCCAGCAGCGAGGAGGAGCCAGGGAGTGGGAGGCCTGGCCCATTACATCATGGAAAGTCCACAGGCCCTGAAGGAGCTCCCAAAATAAGATCCTTGGCTGGAGCTGCTCTTTCCGCAGACACCCACCCACTATTCACCCCAAACTTGAGCAATTCTGCAAGGCCTTCCCACCTCTGCCAGTGGGACCACAGAAGCAGGGCTAGTTTCTTCCTGTTTCCCACTACAGTTGGCCACAGTTTGCACATTTGCATACCAGAAGCAGAACTGCAGTACTGTGACCACAAGGCTACCCTCCAGAGACCTGCTTGTCCAAACCAAGGAAAGCAATGCAAATAGCGCTTTCATATGAGCGACAGATGAGATGCCCCTGAAAGCTGGGCTAGCCTGCTCTTCAGATACTAGGTCCCAGCCATGAGGCCTGTTCCACTGAGACAAGGTCAGGCAGCCCCGGAAACAACGTTCTAGACATGATCCTAAAGGAAGGAAAGGAGGCTACCTGGGTACCACCCCATCGCTGGGTGTACAGCAGTGTCACAGAACTCTCATCAGCCCAGCATTTCTCAAGTCAGTCAAGCAAGTGCCGGGGATACAGTCTATGCGTGCTTCAGAGAGAGGATGCATGCAGCGGAGTCAGCTGTGTTGTCATTTCCTTTGCCTGTCATAAAACTTAACTTATACATGAGCAACATCAAGAGATCAACAGCAGCAATAAACTAGTATAGCTAGGATTTTTTTTTTTTTTTTTCAAAGACAGGGTTTCTCTGTGTAGACTAAACTGGCCTCAAACTCAGAGACTCTCTGCCTCCCAAGTACTGAGATTGAAGACATGGGTCACTACATCCAGCTTTAGAATAATTTTGTAATAAGCATTAACAAACTGCAAGCAGCCCCCCTGAACAACCACCAGTCCTGCTTTATGGGGTTTTAGCATTTATATAGCCCTCTGAAAAGTTCCCAAAATTGTAAATGTCGCACATTCTGCAGCTGGCAAAACCATGCCTCTGCTAAAGCATGAGGCAAATCATAGTTGCCCTGAACAGTCTGAAGCAGCCCCATATCCCTACACCTGGAATTAAAATGAAAGTTTGCTTATTATTTATTTATTTTGAAATGTTCCCGTGTAGCCAGAAGAGGGCGCCAGGTCCCATTACAGATGGTTGTGAGCTACCATGTAGTTGCTGTGAATTTAGCTCAGCACCTCTGGAAGAGCTGCCAGTGCTCTTAACCTCTGAGCCATCTCTCCAGGCTGAAAGCACATTTTCATATAATATGTTTTTTAAGAAGCTAAAATTTAAAACTTGTCAATACAGACAGAGCATTTATAAATAGAACCTTTCAAGACAACAACCCTAACATGCCAGTACTTTGAGACTTCAGCAACCAAGACTGTAAAAGGCCAACCTTTGCCATTAGTGATTTGGCTTTTGTTTATTTTGTTTTGAGGCAGGGTCTCTCTAGTTCATAAAGACCTGATTCTGTAGCTCACTGGCCTTAAACTCACTCCTGTTTTAGCATCTTTGGTGCTGGGATTAGTTATGAGCCACTGTATGCTGTCTCTGCTAGATGTTGTTAAAATCAAAAGAGCAATCTGGAGCCAGGAAAATGGGTCAGTGAGTCAAGGCATTTCCCTCCAAGCCTGCAGACCCAAGTTGTATCCTGGAGACCCACAAGGTGGAAAAGAGCTCTCTCCACAAATTTTCCTCTGACCTACACACACACAATAAATAAGTAAATAAATGTAAAAGAATTTTAGAAAAGAGTGCTGGAGACTTGTTCAGTGCTCAAGAGGGCGTACTGTCCCGAGGAATGGAGTTCAGGTCTTAGGACCCACATCTGCCAGCTCAGTGCCTGGGACCCTTCTGGCCTCCTCGTATACATGGTCAGATGGCTCAGTAGGTGAAGTCTTTGCTGTGCAAGCATGAGGATGCAGTTGTGTCTCTAGAACACATAAAAATCTGCATAGTGGCACGTGCCTGTAATCTCAGCCTAGGTGAGGCGGGGACACAAAGTAGCCTGGCTGTAGCCCATGCTGTAGTCATACTGTAAGTAAAAGGAGACTTAGCTCTTCCCATCTGCCTGCTCTAGTCTGTCACCTGTCCCAGGGCCTGGGGTCCCAGGGGTGGAGTCTGTGCATACCCCGCCCACCTGCTGGATCTCATCTCTGTCTGCTCCACAGTGAGCTGGACTACTATGACTCCCACAACGTCAACACACGGTGCCAGAAGATCTGCGACCAGTGGGATAACCTGGGCTCTCTGACTCACAGTCGCAGGGAAGCCTTGGAGGTGAGGCGGGGTGTGTCAGCAGGGAGCCTGATGCCCTTTAGGGATGTTGGGGACATCTAGGAGGGTTTGAGGCCCTCAGGTATCTGTCACCAGCTGACCTGCCTTCCCTGTCCCCATCCCTCTCT
>CM052717.1:51171901-51186117 GCA_028551405.1 Uromys caudimaculatus
CCCCCCCGGCCCCCCCCCCCCCCCCCCCGGAAGCAGGCTGCATTCTTCACTCCCATTCTTCTTCTAGGGCCTGATCTCAGCCCACGACCAGTTCAAGTCCACCCTGCCAGATGCCGACAGGGAGCGTGAGGCCATCCTGGCCATCCACAAGGAGGCCCAAAGGATCGCTGAGAGCAATCACATCAAGCTGTCGGGCAGCAACCCCTATACCACCGTTACCCCCCAGATCATCAACTCCAAGTGGGAGAAGGTGGGCCAGGCTCTCTGACATGTAAGGGCTGGACTATCCATGTGGGGATGCTGTCACCTGACCTCTGCTGCTGCACATCCCACAGGTGCAGCAGCTGGTGCCAAAGAGGGACCATGCACTCCTGGAGGAGCAGAGCAAGCAGCAATCCAATGAGCACCTTCGCCGACAGTTTGCCAGCCAAGCCAATATGGTGGGGCCCTGGATCCAGACCAAAATGGAGGTAAGATTGCCCCACCCCAAACAGCCCAGGCTACCTGTCAGCTGAGAGGGTCATGTGGGTTCTTGGGTCCTGGAGGACCCCATGGTCCCTGTGGCTGGCCTGGACAGCAGATTCCATATTCTTGGTAGATCTGATCTCAGCTCTTACTGGTTAGCACCCCAATTGACCTCAAGGACTACACAGATGGAATTGGTCATATCAAGCAGATGGAAGCCTGGCTAAAGATTGGTTAGAGCCGGTTTGGGCCTTGCGTGTCCGATCTTAGCCCAGCGCTGACTTGCCTTCCACTCCTGTGCTCTGGTGAAAGCATTCCCACAACAAATGGCTTTTGCTCACCATTCTGTGCTAGACTCCTGTGAGGGCTGTAGTGTATGAACAACACAGTAGGGACACTCCTGACAGGCATGGGATAGTTTGTAAGGCAGCCAGTAGCAATTCTACCTGACCTGCTGTCCAAGGGCTCAGTGTGCCGGGCAGTGGAGAGCCATGGGCCTGGGGGTTCTGCCAACAGCCAGAGGCCTTGACCTCCTTTTGTTCTTTATTTATCTTCTTGTTTCTAAGTAGCAAAAGAGAGTTTATCGTAGGGTGAAGGTGTGTGCACTCAAAGGGTGAAGGCACTTTTTCCCAATCACTCAGCCTGCCCTCCCTGAGTTCCCTTTCTGTCACAGTACAGGGCCTCACGGAGAGATCAGGAGTGGCTGGTGAGGTTAGATGTATATATAAAGCAGACTCTCGACACTAAAGAGTGAGGTGGGATCAGCAGGCCTTCCAGATGACACAGCAGCCTGGGCTGGTGTCACTTCCGGGGTCCTTCCTCCACGCAGGAGATCGGGCGCATCTCCATCGAGATGAACGGGACTCTGGAAGACCAGCTGAGTCACCTGAAGCAGTATGAGTGCAGCATCGTCGACTACAAGCCCAACTTGGACCTGCTGGAGCAGCAGCACCAGCTCATCCAAGAGGCCCTCATCTTCGACAACAAGCACACCAACTATACCATGGAGGTGTGTGCCACTGCCCGGGAGACATGGGCACCACACGCTCCACACCTTTCCAAAACCATGTGGAAGTTATGGGAGAAGTTCTACTAGGCCAGCCTGGACTACATAAAGAGGGAAACCCTGTCTTTCCAGACTAGTGTACATAGACATTTGAGAGACCGTGGTTCCTAAGTTCCATTCTGGAATTATCTGACATAGAACGGGTCACACCTTCCTGTGGACTCAGCACTTTGAACCTTTCCCGAGCAGCAAGTCCAGGCCACCTGCTGGGGTAGCCCACCAGAGTAGGGAGGGTTGTATGCTAGAATTAGAGGGTCCCATTTACAGTCCACAAACCCCATGGGGTTCCACCTCTTCAGAGGAGCAGCGACCAGTGTAATTGTAAAGAGTTGTCATGTGTCCCAAGCCTCTTGGCCCTTGCTCACCTGCTACATCTGCAGGTGAGTGAGTGAGGCACATGATTGGCAGAGGTCCTGTGTCCCCTGTCAGTTGATGAGGTGTGGAGCCCCTTCTCCCCCAGACCTTACTTGTTGAGGACAGCCACCCATCCATCCAGTCACACCCTCTTCTTCCCTCAGCATATCCGTGTGGGCTGGGAGCAGCTGCTCACCACTATTGCCCGCACCATCAACGAGGTGGAAAACCAGATCCTCACCCGAGATGCCAAGGGTATCAGCCAGGAACAAATGCAGGAGTTCCGGGCATCCTTCAACCACTTCGACAAGGTAACCCCACCCTACCCCACCCCATACTGGTATTGCGTGGCCTTTCATCTCTCCGTTGTTATTTCCCGTCCTACCCTCTCCCTCTGCACCCATCCATCCGTCCATTCCATTAGCTACTGTCCACAGGATGGACAGGACCCCAGAGTACATACAAGGCCAGGCGGGCAGATGTTCCAGGACTCTGGTCCCCTATGCAGAGTTTTTAAAATTTGAATCTAGACTGGTAGCCTCTTGAGAGGAATTCTGAATGTTGAGTTTAATCATCTGCAGACAACCTTTGAGCCAGTACCACAGCTGCTCAGCTTCTGTGAGTACCAGTGTGCAACCTCTTATGCTGTCCTGTAAACACTGAAAGCAGGGAAAGGTCCCCACTATCTTTGAGCACTGGACTTGGTTCTCCATGCTGCCCACTCGACCCCCACTGAGGCCATGGAGACCTCTATGCCCCACCAATCCCTGGCCACCACCTTGTCTACATCACCTCTAACTGTGTGTTTCCCTTCCCCATGTGTCTTCCTCCCCTGTCCACTGCATGTGGCCTGGCCCCTCTCCCACTTCCGTGGCCTGGTCTCTGCATCGCCCCTGTACGCCTGCCTTCGATGGCCTCCCGGCAGGACCATGGCGGGGCACTGGGGCCTGAGGAATTCAAGGCCTGCCTCATCAGCCTGGGCTACGACGTGGAGAATGACCGGCAGGTACGCGCACCACGGCCCCAGCAGACTGACATTAACTGCTCTTCTCTTTCTCTCTTTTCTCCCCTCCCTCTCACCACCCACCCCTGGCATCCTGTGCTGTCTCCTGGCTCTCTTGCCTCTTCCCTCATGTCTCTGGACACTTTCCCCCTTACCTGGTCTCTGGGCCTCCTGTCTCCTTGCTTCTCCATTTTCCTGTCTGTCCGCTGTGCACATGTGGCCTACTCTGGGCCTGGCCTCTGCTATGCCTGCGTCCTGGGAGCAGAAGCAGACAGGCAGCATGGACTCAGATGACTTCAGGGCTCTGCTTATCTCCACAGGATACAGCCTGGTATGCTGCCTCTGCCTCCCCTGCCTCTGCTTGCTCCTCCTCCTTCCCCAGCCCCTCCACTGCCTCCTGAGCTTGCATATCTTCCTGAGGACACTCCTCCACCCTCCAGTGCAACATGGCCTTGCCTGCCTCCTCGGCTCTGCTGCGCTGGAGGCTGGGGCCCTTCCAGTGGACACCCTGACCCCAAAACAAACCTCTAACTACAAGGACCCCGGGATCAGTCTTCCAACTCTCTCCCTTCTCTTTCTGTTTCTCATTTTCTTTCCCCACCCTCCAGAGCTACTTTAAGCCAGAGCTGGGACAGTGAACCCAACCCCCTGCTTCCCAGACTTGGGGGGGAGGAGGCCAAGGGACAAGCTTCCAAGGCCTGGCACTATTTGGCAGCCTTTCTGTCTTTGAATTCTGCCAAACTGAATCTGTAAGAAGCTCCACTAAGTACTGTGTCCTTGCCCTTTCCCCTCCCCACAGGGTGATGCTGAGTTCAACCGCATCATGAGTGTGGTCGACCCCAACCATAGTGGCCTCGTGACCTTCCAAGCCTTCATTGACTTCATGTCGAGGGAGACCACAGACACAGACACAGCTGATCAGGTCATCGCCTCCTTCAAGGTCCTGGCAGGGGACAAGGTAAGTAAGACCCACAGAAGCACTGACAGCCAGTGGCCAAAACTTGAGCCAGCACTGGGTACTAGGTCAAGTGGGCAAGATAGGGTGGCTCAGAGTTCTGTCTTATGCCTCTAGAACTTCATCACTGCTGAGGAACTGCGGAGAGAGCTGCCCCCAGACCAGGCTGAGTACTGCATTGCCCGCATGGCACCCTACCAGGGGCCTGATGCCGCCCCTGGCGCCCTTGACTACAAGTCCTTCTCCACAGCCCTCTATGGAGAGAGCGACCTGTGAGGCCCTCAGCCGCCCTGAACAGACTCCCTTGGCCTCCTGGAGGGGCTGAGGAACCCTGCCCCCACCCTGACTCTGTATCTATGCAAAGAGCTATTTGTGGTCCTTCTAGGGGCCAGGCAGGGAGGGGCTAGGCAGGCCTCTCTTTCTCGGTCTTGCAGGGGAGGGAGGCTTGGTTATCAGCACTCTGGTCTGTTAAATACATATGCTTGTCTTGTGGGTTCTTAGCCTATATTGAGGGGACAATGGACCTGGGCTCCCTCTATGCCCCAGAGACACCTTTCTAAACCCAGGTCCCGTCTGCCCCTGAGGCCCCTTCAGAGCCTCTCACATCCAGGCCAAAGCCCCATGTGCCTTGTCCAGGAACCGCCTGCCCTAAGAAGTCCAACACGGCACCCAGCTCCCCTGAACCAGAATCTAGTGGCTCCTCCCACCTCTCTGTGCCTGTGTGACCACCAGGAGCAGAAGACCTGCCATAACCCCTCTCTGCCTCAGGAGTGGTTGCTGGGGCAATCAGCCCCCGCCCACCTGGCCTTGTTTCACCTGGGCCATGAGTCTCAGATTTTCTAAGGACCAAAACCAATAAAACACAAAGAATGAAACAGAAACAAACAAACAAAAAAATCATTTAAAAAAAAAAAAAAAAAAGGAAAAAAAAAACCTATAAAAAATTAAAAACTTCCAGAGAATTACTATTTACTTTATTAACTTACGGATTTATTATATAAATATATATCCATCTAGCTGCATATCTCTGCCACCTCTCACTCTCATAATGAAGACATAGCTGATTCAATGCCCTCCCCAGCCCCTCCTGATTTTCCCCTTGTGGCGGTGGGCAGGGGTCTCTGTGGACCTCTGAGGTGGAGGTGGGCTGCTGGCCTGCCTGCCTGGGTCGTTAATGGGTTTCTCTCCACCCGCCCCCTTGAGTTTATTCTGATTGATTTTTATTTTCTTGGTTTCTGGATAAACCACCCTCTGGGGATGGGAGAATAAAACATGTAATATTTTTAAGAGGGACTCTGGTGTCATCTTCTTGCATCCCTGTCCATGCCCCAGGGACCTGGCAGTGCCCACCAACCCATAATCCCAGCACTTGTGAGGCCAGCCAGGGCTACATAGCCACCACCTGTGTGACAGCAAGTTGAGCCCCAGACCCAAGCAGGCACTTGGTCCCATGTTCAGCTTCCATCACTGGCACCAAGTAGGGTAGCAGGGTGGCCCCCCTCAGCTTCAAACCTATGAGAAGGTAGCCACCTCCGACCACTGAAAAGAGAAAAGATTGCCTTGAGGTGGAGGCCTTGGGATGGTGCTAGAGCTACGCTGTCCCTCAGGCCAGCTCACCTGTTTGTGGGTCAGGCACACAACCCCCTCACCGCCATCCAGCTGTTGGCAACAGTGGCCTGTGTATGAGAGGCCAGGGTGAGTACGCAGCGCCAGCCCTGATGTCCACCCTGCCAGGAGTTGTACTCACGGAAGATGCAGGTGAGCCGGGCTGCACAGCACACAAAGTGCTCGAAGTCCACACGGAGTCGGCTGTCCCGGTAGCGGCTAGTGAGGGACTGGGTCAGCTGGTTGTTGAGGTGGAAGCCTACGAGGGAGCCGCCTTGTTTATTGTGTTTACAGCATCCACGTGTCATGTTGCTTTTCATTTTACTATTGGGGCTGGGTGTATGTAGTATGTCCGCTTGTGTGGGCACGTGTGCATTTGGAAACATCTTCCTCAATCACTTCTTTATATATTGAGGCAGAGTCTCACTGAGATCCAGAACTCAAACCAGTTTGTCTTAACTTCCTCTGGAGGTCACTTCCCTTCACGTGGCTGCTGGGGAATCTGAACTCTGGCCCTCACTTTAGTACCTTACCTAAGCTACATTCCTGTGTGCCGCGTTGTTTAAAGGAAACTGGCCTCCAACTCCTTTTATATAGCCAAGGGTGGTCATCAGCTCCTGACCCCTCCTTCCAGGTGCCAGGAGTTTAGCCAGTGTTTTCTGTGGTACTTGATCTAGAACTCAGGGCCTCCAGCATGCTAGATGAGCACTCTCCAACTGATGTGGGGGTTTTGTTGCTATTTTGGAGTGTTGGGGATGGAGCCCCGGGGTCCTTGCACAGGCTAAGCAAATGCTCACTCTACTGTGCTTGCCTGCAGCCCCTCACTGGGAGACTAGGCAGCAGCTCTCCCACTCAGCTCCATCCCCAGTCCTTTGCTTATTTACTGTGACACACGTCATCTGCCTCTCAAGGTGCCAGCAGGTGCAGCTTTGTGGTTGCTCCTTCAGAGATTGAAGGACTATCTCCCTGCCTGGGTACTGGAGAACACTGCTGTGTGACTCCTGAGGCCACACCCGAAGTCCAGACATTGGCTCCATCACATCTGCTGTAGCATCACAATGCAACTGGTTTCTAGGAGCCCCATGGCCTAAGGACTTGTCCCTCCCAGCTTCCACGTGCCCCATACAGTCTCAAAGATATGTGCACAAGTTTGTATTGTACCTTTGTGTACTCATTCAACAAATGCTACACACACACACACACACATACCATGCTCAGAGCTAGGTGGCCTGAGGCAGGTCCAAGTCCCTCTGATGTTCATGGACCCTTGAGTATTGGGATATGCTAGCCCAGGGCTGAAGGGAAACTTGGCTAGATGGCAGTAAAAGGACCCAAGAGCCCTTGGTCAACCTGTTAGAATTGCTGAGAATTCCCAAGCAGACATTATCAGACTCCTATCCAAAACAACCTTTGCCATGTGCCAGGCACTCCGGGACAAATGGACAGATGATCCAATGAGTTCCCGACTTCCCCTGTCCTGTATCCACTGCCTGACTCAGCACCCTGGTCCCCACCTTCTACTGATGCCTTGGGATCATATCTTACATGTTCCTGGCCACTGTTCCAGGTCTCATACTTGTAGTCTCTCATCTCTCTCACTGGCCAACTGTTCCACCCCCTGCCTGCCCTGACTTCTACTTAGTGGTCACAGATGAACCCAGCCAGAGGCATGGAGCGGACTATCTTCTGGAATTTCAATAATCCCACCCTAACATACATTTCCCCATGGCTTAGGGTGGATTTCCTTCCTCCACTGTAAGCAGTACACCTCAGAAGGTGTTTTAGGGTATCTGGGGTGTTCTGTGGCTGTCCAGTGGCATCCTATGGGCTCCTTGCCACACTATACATTAGCCGTGTCACAGATAAGAGCAGTTAGAGCCTCCACGGAAGGAAATTGGCACTGGGGCCTTGTGAATAGCCCATTAGGGATGGCCACAGCTGAGGGGTACAGACAAGAATTTGAGGACTGGGTGCTGTCCCTACAGCCATCCCAGGGCCCCAGCCACACCTGCGGCAGTCAGTGCCAGCCTCAGTTCACAGGAGTTCATTGTCCCAGAAGCATCTTCATCGAACTTGTCAAATGTGGCCTGGAGGATGGAGATGCAGGTGGGAGTCAATATCACAAGTCCAGCCCCAGAGTGATGTTCTTGCACTTTGAAATAGCCAAGAGAGGGCCTCTGAGGCCGGACAGGCTGGGCTCAGGCCACAGCTCCCCTGACTCCTGGGTGGGCACCACTCTGCACCTGTTTAACTGTGAGAAGGGGACAAGCTCCCATGCTGTTGGGAACAAGTTCAAATCCATCTACCCACAAAGGCTAGGGAGGAGTTAATAGCACTACTGATCACTAGGATCAGTTCTGGGACCCTTCACTTCCCCCCTTGAAGGAGTGCCCATTAGTAGTTAAGCAGAGGGGAGGTGACAGGCCTGTGGGTGGTCACCTGGCAAGGAAGAAGCCCAGTTGGGAGCTGGGACTCCAACAGGAACCAGAGGCAGCTCTAGATCAGAGGGCCACCATGGGGTGAAAGGGACCTTATATCCACTTCACTCCCAAGTTGGCAATCCCCCCTTGGTGGCCCACAGGGTATCAGTGTCTAGAAGGTTGCAGCTGTTCCCAGCCCTCACCTCACAGGAGATGGCCCCAGATCCCAACCCTCACATACCTGCCATGACAGGAGATGGCCCCAGAGTTCCTGGAAGTGGTGTAGGGCCAGTCTTTGCCCACGCTGCAGTGAGGATACCTGGTTACAATCAATGTCCCCTAAAAGGCAAGGGAAAACCCCAGCATCCCTGTCCCTCCTCCCCACTACCCCACATACCCCAAAACACTGCACAAGCTGTTCGCAGGTCCTAAGCCCAATCTCTCCAGGGGTCCTGGTGTTGGCCCTAGCTGCAAAAAAGAAATCCAGCACCCCTTGCATGTAGCCCAACACTGCAAGAGCTTTGCAGACTAACTCCCTGCAGTGGGCATTTTGTAGAAACAGGTGCTTAGAATTCATGCCTGAAAAACCAACTGAGCTGGGGTTCTATGTCCCTGCCCCTACCTCTTAGAGAAAGTGGGCCGGCTGCAAGTAGCCATGCAGGAAGCCCTGGTGCTTGTGCCTGGACCCCTGGCTTCCTCACACACAGAGGCTCTAGAGGTATGGTGCTCCAGTTGCAGGGACCTCACCTCAACCTCCAGCCAAACTCACCAGGCTCCAGAGCAATGCTTATTAGGGTCTGCAGCTGAAGAGCACTGAGTTCCTCCTCCTAAACAGGAAAGAACCACTTGTGAGGCCACCAGCTCAAAACACTCAGTCAACAATCCACACTGGGACAGGCCCTGTGCTCCACAGTGCTGAGGGCGTATCTGTGGCTGCCTTCTCAGGGTTCAGCTAGAGGGGGCAGGCCTGCTTCCAGAGCGGTCAGGACAGTGGTGGGAGACACCACAGTGGGCAAATGACAGAGGAAGGCTCTTGGGAAAGATGTTTGAGTCTGGCAGGGGATGTGAACCTCCAGAGAAAAGAGGTGCAGACCCAGTGAAGGCCTTGAGGCGTTTTGAGCATTCCCAGAACACAAGAGGAAAGAAAGCATTGTGGGAGTAAGGCAAAGACACCCCAAACCACAGCATTGGGTCACCTGAAGGAGGCCAACCTGGGCTACAGGATACATAGTTGTTCCTGGATATCCTGATCTACAATGTTTGCTTGGTTTGGTTTGGGTTTTTGTTTGTTTTTTAAGACACCTAAGGGGATAGGGGAGCTCAGTATTATTTGGCCGGACACCCCCAGTCCCGACTCTTCTCACCTCTCCAGCCAGCTCCAAAAATAGCTGTGCCAACTCCAGCTCCAGGGGCTTGTAGGGGGCCTGTGAGGTGGAAGAGTTCAAGTTCCTTCCCAAAGCCCTACCAGCCCTGAGTCCTGTCCCCGCCCACAACAGTCCTCACCTGGAGGGCGTCCAGGTCTGCACTGATCACGTCATCGATCTCCCTGCAAATTATGGAAGAAGGGAGACGTTAGAGTGGGGTCTCAGCAGAGAGGAAATGGGTACAGTCAAAGGGCAGTGGGTTTTGGGGAAAGGGGGAATCCCTGGGTAGGGCGGGGCTCGGGATGCAGGGGCGGGAATTTGTGATCCCTGGGCCGGGTTTGGTGCCAGGGGCGGGACTTATGATTCTAGATTACGGCTCCCGGGCGGGGGTCGGGGTGCCTCTGGTAAGGCTTGGGGAGGAGGACACCGGCTCACACTGCGGTGTGGCTGCGCTCCGAGAAGATGCGCAGCGTGAAGTCGGCTTCATCGCCCACGCGCGAGGCGCTGGGTACCACCAGGTAGTGGCCGGGCGGCAGGCGGCAGCGGCGGCTCACGTCGCGGCGGGCGCAGAAAACCGAGCGGTCGGCACGCAGCAGTCCAGGTAAGAGCGCGCGGCTGCGCGGGGAGTCCCAGAGGCCCAGCAGCTGCGGGCGGGGCGCCATGACCACCACCCACCCCAGCTCCCCACCCACCCCTCTGATACCCCCCGCCATTCCACACACACACACACCCAGACTGTCTGGCCAGGCCCTCCCGTGTTCCCAGGCTTCCTCCACTGGTCCACCGAGCCCTAGGGTGGGTCGGGGGCCGCATCTGATACCCACCTCCTCGGGAATCTGCAGGAAGAGAACAACGGAATGAGGGTTGGGGAGCTCGCAGATTTCCTTCCTGCCCCTCCACACCTCTCACGACCCTCCTTCTTTCTGGACTCTTAATATTCCCTCATCTCTGACCTAGGTCCCCTCTGACCTCTTCCCCAGCCCTTTCCTCTCTGTGCCCTCATCCCTTCTCTGCCCTTTGGTCCCCTCCTGCCCTCTGACCCTCAACCTTTTTCTCTCCCTGTACCTGAATCCCTCTCTCTGATTATCTCTGCAGTGGCAGTACACTGCAGTACACAGTGCCCTTGTGACCCTCTGCCTTCCCAGACCCTCAACTTGACCTTGGCCTCACCTGGAACACGTGGAAGCCCACAGTGAGGTAAGTGAGGCCCTTGGCCCTCAGACACCGGCGGTTGCGCTGGATGAGTGACAGTAGGACTGTGCACTTGGGGACTCGGCCTCCTCTTGCTGGGCCGCGTGCCCCTGCTGCTCCCCAGCCTCCCCAGGGTCCCTCTTCGTCATCCTCATCCTCTTCGTCATCAGGTTCCAGCAGTGTCAGCCGGAACTGGGGATTGGTCCAGAAGTTTTCTGACAGAGAAGAAGGAGGTGGAGCTCCCACACTGCCACATGCTTCACCCACGTTTGCTTCTCAGGGGTCCTCAGGCCTCACCAGCACTGGGCTGGCTCCCACCAGAGTTGAAGCCTCGCACCCAGCGGCCCTGGAAGATGTGAGTGTGCCAGCTGCCGCCAGCAGGGCTGGGGCCCAGCACCTCAGGGCTCAGTGAGCAAATCTGGACCGTGTTGAAGTGTGTGAGGAAGTCCTGGAGCTCCATCCTGGAAAGCACCAACCGTGAGAAGTGCCCAGCCATCCCAGAGCCCAGCTTGAGGGACCCCAGAAGCGCCCCCCCACCACAAAACCCCCAGTTCCTTAAATACTGCCGAATAACTTCAATCTCCAGAAACCCCGAAACCTTCGGGCCTTGCCAAGGTCACCAAGTCCTCACAAATACCCCACCTCTGGAAAGATTCACAAATGCCTCTCAGTATCTTCAAATTAACTTTAGAAACCCCTCAAATAGGGCTGGGAAGATGGCCGAGCCAATAAAAGCGACTGCAGCACGAGCTTGCCAGCCTGCGAGTTTGACCTTAGCGTCCCACAGCGGAAGGAGAGAACTGACTCCTCTCCCCACCGTGCCATGCTTCATGCACAGACTCAATCGAGAAATAGAAAACTAGGAAAATAGTTTTAAATTATATATATTTAAAGCCCCAAATATCACCAGATCTCCCCAGATCACCCTAAATATGGTTCTGTTTCCATTACCACCACCACCCCCAAAATCAGACTCCAAATTCCTTTAGATCATGCCTGCAATTCAGGACTTGTGGAGGCTGAGGCAAAGAGATTGCCATGAGTCCAGGACTAGCCTGGTCTACATAGTGAGTTTTAGGCTAACCTAATCTCAGTGTTCTCCCTCTGAAAACTATGTCCTTTATAGTCGTGATCTTACTGCTTCTGCCCTGACTTTGCAAAAAATAGATTCAGAACCCCAAATCACAGTTGATAGGGACCATTGCTCTGCAACATGACCCATGAGTTTGTCTGTGTCCTTTCTGGCCCTGTGTTCTAAGACTCCTGTCCCAGCAGACCTCCCACAGGTAGAATGAGTCCCTAAGAACTCACCAGAACTCGCCATCCTCCTTTTTCACAAGCAGGGTATCTCGCCACTCAGAGGGGAGCATGTCCCAGCGTGGGCAGCTGAGGAGACCAATGTGAGAGGAAGACATGTGGGGCCACACCCCGGGCCACGCCCCCATCCACCCCAAGCCCATCCTACCTGTCACTCCAGGGTCCGGACCACTCCACACGGCCCCAGGGATTCCTCAGCCGCAGCAGCCGCACTTTGGTGAAGCCCAGAGACATCTGAAGACAATGTCATCAGTGAGGGTGGTGTGGGGGCATCTTTACAGAGGGTAGGGTTAGCCTAGGCCACCTATGGAGTGACTCACCTTGTGCGCGCCTGTGACAGAATAAGCATGTCCCTTCACCAGCCCTTCGTCTGTGCGGATCTCACCGCGATCGCTCTGGAGGAGACCAAGATTGTGAGCCTCAGGTTGGGATAGAAGCATCTCTCCCCAGCCTCCCAACCCAGCTTCATGCTTCCAACTCAGGAGCTCTCCAAGCAGCATAAAATGCCAAGGGACAGAGAGGGTGCTGGAGTGAACAGTTGGAGTGACAGAAAGGAGACGGGGGAAGCTGGGACTCTGCATCACAGGCCTGGGATCCGGGCTACACAGAAGTCTGATGCAGGAAGATCACAAGTTCAAGGCCAATGTGGGTAACTTAGACCCTACCTCCACACAAAATGTAAAAATGGATGGGGTGGAGGGCTGTAGCTTACGTGTAGAGCAATGGCCTAGATCTACCATTGAGGATCTGGGGGGCAGCAGCGGAAGGTAAGAAAGACACGGGACGCTAGGCTCAGCTCCCCCCCCCCATCCCCGACTATGTGGTCTAGTGGAGGTCCACATGGGTGCTCAGTTCTCACCAGGGCAGTGGCACCCACAAGGGACTCCTTGGCCAATGCGTGGCGAAGGGCAGCAAAGACACCTGGAGTATTTTGTCTCAAGTAGAGGACCTCACCCACGCCTCCTGTAAAGTCCACGAAAGCCTCGTTCATGTGGCCTCCCCGCATCACCTCGTAGGAGCCGTGGAGCCTGTTGGAGCAGGTAGAGGTGGGTCTGAGGTTCACAGGAACATCTCGGGCCTGGAGGCTCTATCCTAGCAGGGGTCCCCAGGACCTATCCCCAATTGTGTATATGTGTATATAATTTTTATATGTATGCATTTTGCCTGCATGTGTCTGTGCACCACGTGTCATGTGTGCAGTGTCCGTGAAGGACTCCGATCCCTGGTACTGAAGTTACACACAGTTGTGACTGGGAATAAAACCCAGGTCTTCTGGAAGAGTGACTAGTGCTTATAACACGGAGCCATCTCTACAGATTCCTCCATCCCACACCCCCCACCCCTCCCTCTTGTCTTTGAGATAGGGTCTCAAAGCTTTGAGACCAAGCGTTGACTGACCAAGAACTCACTGTGTAGGCCACATTTGCCTCAAAGTCCCAGAGATCCACCTGCCTCTGCTCAGAGTACTAGATAGATGTTCTCCACCATGCTCAGCTAATTGGGTGGTTTGGTTTGGTTTTGTTGGGACATGGTATCACTATGCATCTCAGTCTGCCCTCAAACTTGCAATCCTCCTGCCTCAGTGTACTCATACGACCATGATTAAAGTTGTAGGCTACCATGCCTGGCTCAATCCCTGAACTATTCAGACATGAGGTGGGAGACTCTGACACATGCTAGGCCTGTGATCTCTAGGGTCCATGAAACTATGCAGTCTGGAAGCCATGGAAGGAATTCTCAACCCTCCGTGAACCTCTGAGGCTCTGGGACGCTGGGAAGGCAATGCCTATGGGGACTTGTTGGGCCTTCCAGCCCCTGAGATGGGCTGTGGATGTCTCAAAGAACCGTGAGAGACGGCGTAAGGTTAAAGGCTCTTGAGGGAATACGATTTGGCAAATCCAGGGCCTGGTAGACTGGTGGGTTTTCAGGATCCTTGGGAAATATGAGTATCAATGGGGTTCTAGGAGTATTTATGGAAAATGTCAAAAGAGGAAGGCCTTTAAGATTTGAAGATTCTGCTGGGCAGTGGTGCTCGCCTTTAATCCCAACACTCGGGAGGCAGAGGCAGGCAGTTCTCTATGATTTTAAGGTCAGCCTGGTCTACAGAGCGAGTTCTAGGACAGCCAGAGTGACACAAAGAAACCCTGTCTCAAAGAATCAAAATAAATAAGATTTGAAGATTCACAGGCTGAATCTTATGCCTCAGTGGTAGAGCCCCTGCCTAGAATCCCCAGTGAGGGGCTGGGGCGTGGCTCAGTGGTAGAGCCCCTGCCTAGAATCCCCCAGTGAGGGGCTGGGGGCGTGGCTCAGTGGTAGAGCCCCTGCCTAGAATCCCCCAAGGAGGGGCTGGGGCATGGCTCAGTGGTAGAGCCCCTGCCTAGAATCCCCAGTGAGGGCTGGGGCGTGGCTCAGTGGTAGAGCCCCTGCCTAGAATCCCCAGTGAGGGGCTGGGGTGTGGCCCAGTGGTAGAGCCCCT
>CM052717.1:51186217-51270514 GCA_028551405.1 Uromys caudimaculatus
GAGCCCCTGCCTAGAATCCCCCAGTGAGGGCTGGGGGTGTGGCTCAGTGGTAGAGCCCCCGCCTAGAATCCCCAGTGAGGGCTGGGGGTGTGGCTCAGTGGTAGAGCCCCTGCCTAGAATCCCCCAGTGACGAACTGGGGGTGTGGCTCAGTGGTAGAGCCCCTGCCTAGAATCCCCCAGTGAAGGCTGGGGCCGTGGCTCAGTGGTAGAGCCCCTGCCTAGAATCCCCCAATGAGGGGCTGGGGGCGTGGCTCAGTGGTAGAGCCCCTGCCTAGAATCCCCCAGTGAGGGACTGGGGGTGTGGCTCAGTGGTAGAGCCCCCGCCTAGAATCCCCAGTGAGGGGCTGGGGTGTGGCTCAACATGCACAAGACCATGGGTTCCATCTCCATCATACTCCCTTCCTAAATTTAGTCTGTATGCCTGTATTCTATGTACACAAGAGCCCAACAGAGGAGGGTTATGAGTTCGAGGCCAATCTGGCCTACAAAACAAGACAAAAAGTGAGTGAATAAAGTTGGGGATGCAGCTCCGTTGGTAGAGGGCTTACCAAGCATACATGAAACCCTGGGTTCAATCTCCAGCACCACATAAACCTGGTGTGGTGGCACATACTTGTAACCCCAGCACTTCTGAGGTAGAGGCAAGACCCTCAGTTCAAGGTCTCCCTTGGCTACAAAGCTAATTCCTAGGCAAGCTAGGCTGTATGAGATCCTTTCTCAATAAAATATAAAATAAAATACCAAAAAAATGAAGGTTCTTCCAGGAGAGTGCTGTGATAAGAGGGCCCTGGCGGCTATTTAGGGTCCTAGGTTGGGTGTCTGGAGGACCCCCGATGGATGTCAGTACTCCACATGGCTTGGGCATGTTCTTGGAGCTGCAGCTGGGAGGGGGTGGAGCTCTGGGAGGGATGGAGCTCTGGGAGGGGGTGGAGCTCTGGGAGGGGTGGAGCTCTGGGAGGGGGTGGAGCTCTGGGAGGGATGGAGTTCTGGGAGGGGGTGGAGCTCTGGGAGGGGGTGGAGCTCTGGGAGGGATGGAGCTCTGGGAGGGGTGGAGCTCTGGGAGGGGGTAGAGTCCTTACTTGGCATAGGCCTTTTCCAGTAGAGGGGCCCAGAACTCGTTCCTTTGTTCGGAGCGGACGAACATCAGCTTCCCGTCACGCACAGGCAGTTTGTCGTCTACTACTACATCCACCCAGCGGCCAAACTGCCAGAGCTAGTGAAAACCAAACCAAAACAAAACAAAAAAACAGGGCAGGAGCTTCCAGACCCTGCCTGAATTCTACCTCCAACCCCCACTTCCGCCTTCTACTTCCCAAGTTCTAGAATCCCAGTCCCCCTGCGCTGGGGTGGGAACATAACGGTAACCGTGAAGCCTATGTCATCATGCTACCATGGGGGAAACTGAGGCATGGAGAGAGGAACTGAGCTCTACCTGAAAATGGAAGACCCCCGCGTAGCCATCTTGGAAACCTTGTCCAGGGGGGACCACCCGGTACAGGAGTCTGGGGTAGAGTGTGAGGGAGGCAGCAGCTGCAAGAAGCCAGCAGTTTCCTGGGAGGAGAGAGGGTCTCGGATTAGGTAAGAGGGGACCAGAGACCAGCAAACTGAAGAAAGAAGACATTGGGACAGGAGACAGAGAAGAGGGTCCTAGGTCTGGGGGCCCCAGATGGTCCCAAGGGGGCTCACCCAGGCGTCCCTGGCACACATCTGTTCTGCTCATGTCTTCACAGATGAACTGGGGCTCAGCACAAAACTCCTGGAAGATTAGAGTTCCAGTGAAGGCAGGGAAGGGAAGGCCAGAGCAGTGGAGAAGTCAGAGGCCCGGGACCCTGATACCAGTACCCCAGTTAATGAGGGCCTCCAACCTTGGGAAGGCTTGTGAGTGGGAGTTTGCCTTCCTGGAGTCCCCTGAACCCTGTGGCTGAGCCTGCACTTATCCCCCATCCCCTCTTCCTCAGAACCAGGGTTCTTGACCCCAGCCTGTCTCTCTTACACCCAAGGGTCCATGTCCTGGCCCTGATCCCTCAGACTCAGACTCTGGCCTTCCACCCTCAGACCCAGGCCCTAGCCCTCCTCCCTCAGACACATAAGTCTATGCCCTGGCCCTCCTCCCTCAGACACAGGAGTCCAGGCCCTGCCCTCCTCCCTCAGACACAGGAGTCCAGGCCCTGCCCTCCTCCCTCAGACCCAGGAGTCCATGCCCTGGCCCTCCTATCTCAGACCCAGGAGTCCAGGCCCTGGCCCTCCTCCCTCAGACACAGGAGTCCAGGCCCTGCCCTCCTCCCTCAGACACAGGAGTCCATGCCCTGGCCCTCCTCCCTCAGACCCAGGAGTCCAGGCCCAGGCCCTCCTCCCTCAGACACAGGAGTCCATGCCCTGGCCCTCCTCCCTCAGACACAGGAGTCCAGGCCCTGGCCCTCCTCCCTCAGACACAGGAGTCCATGCCCTGGCCCTCCTCCCTCAGACACAGGAGTCCAGGCCCAGGCCCTCCTCCCTCAGACCCAGGGCCCAGCCCAGCCCCACTTTACATGGGGTCTCTTCCATTCCACCCCTTTGGCCTTCTCTGAGTCAGGTCCCAGCTTGTCATAGCCAAGGGCATCAGGGCCAGCAGGGAAGCAAGGGTCACGAAACAGGATCCCGGAATCCAGGCAAGCTGTTCGGATGGCTTCGTAGTTCTGGCCTTTAAAGAGCTGCGGGCCCCCAGCTCCAGCCCCGACCCCGTCGTCCACCAGCTGGATGATGACCTTCCTGTTGCCACTCGCCATCCGGACACTCTGGGCGCACAGATGGACCCAAGCCCTTTAACCTCCTGAGTCATGAGGCGGGGCTTCTACTCCATTTGTACCCTGTTGGGGGTCTTTAGGCTTCGAGGAGCATTCTCCCTTGTTAATATTAATTGATGGTTTGGGGTGCGAGGGAGCAGGGACGCCTCTTCAGTGGTTTCCTCCCTGGGGCGTGGAGCCTTCAGTTGTGGCCAGTTTAGCAGCTTAATGACCAGAGGCACACAAAAGGTAGGCAGGCCTAGAAGGACCAGCCATCACTCCGGGAGTGCCAGGAAGGAGGTCAATGTGGGGGTGTATTTCTGCATGCTTGCTCCTGTTGCCACATCTCAGGCCAACCCAGCCTCATTGTTTCCTTAGCTGCTTAGGGGGACAATGCTGAGGATCAAACCTCTCTACATGGTAGGCAAGCATTCTCTACATCTACACCTCCAAGGCCCTTTACCTTCTTACTCTGGGACGTGGTCTCACTGAGTCCTGAGGTTAGCCCTGGGCTCCCAAGCTCTCTTGCCTCAGGGTCCCAGGTGTTATTTTGTTGGTGGTGAGTTCTGTCCTTTTCTTCATTTGGTTTTGGTTCTTGGAGACAGACAGGGTTTCTCTGTGTAGCCCTGGCTGTCCTGGAACTCACTCCATAGAGGCTGGCCTCAAACTCAGAGATCCATCCCCCTGCCTCTGCCTCCTGAGTGCTGGGATTAAAGGTATGCACCAGTTTTTAAGGGGTGGTTAGTTTTTATTGTTATTGGATTGGTTTCAATTCGTTGAGACAAGGGTCGCCCCCCTCCTCTCTCTCTCTTGCTCCCCTTCTCTCTCTGCCCCTATTCTCCCCTCCCCCCTTCCCCCCCCTGCATCTTCCTGGCAAGCCTCGCCTCTTCCCACTCTCCCTCCCCCCCCTCCCTTCCCATGTTCTAAATAAACTCTATTCCATACTATACCTGCTGTATGGCTGCTACCTCAGAGGAAAGGGATACCTCAGCATGGGCCCACTGAGGCACCTCCTTCCACCTCACCACACCCGGCTCTATCAAACATATCTTTGGCTCTTTCTTTTTTTATAAAACACAACACCTGGTTTCCTTCCGGCTCACTCTGCTAGCTCTCAGAAGGTAGACCACAGCTAGGTCAGCCAGACAAGGTTGACTACAGAAAATAGGTTCTGCTCTGTGCTGTGAATGTGGGCTCACCTGTGCCCAGGATGCTGGGCCCCCTTTCCAAGCTGAGCAGACTCTGTGAAGCAGACAGGAGAACCCTTGGCAAGGCAGGCAGACTTGCCTGTCAGTGCCTCTGGCCCTAGAGGAGCCTACTTACTTTAATTTTGCTGAGATGTTGACAACTCAAGATTTCAACATCTTCCACTCAACCCGTCCCTCCCAAGCACCATGGCCAACAATAGGGGTTGTCTGAGGCAGGAGGATCAGAAGTTCTAGGGTAGTCTTAGCTTATAGCAAATACTGGGCAGCCTAAACTACAAAAGACCCAGTAATGAAACAAAGAAAAATCTCAGAGATTTTTCTTCCTGTGGAGTTGTCGGGAATCACACAATGACCCACGTGACAGGTATTGGGTTCAAGTCTCAGCCGTGCCACTTCTTGTGTCTGAAGCCCAGTGTGATGCTTCACACTTGTGATTCCAGCTCTTGGGAGGAAGAGGCCAGAGGAACCCGAATTCCAGGCCAGCCTAGGATAAACGGTGGGACAAAGTCACATAAACTCCATGTGCCTCAGTTTCTTCAAATAGTAGTGAGTGTCCGTGGTTTGCCTTTCTCCCTCCCTTCCTGCCTCTTCTTCTTTGGGGGGGTGCGGGGCTAGAGATGAACATGGGGACCCCTACACGCTAGTCAAACTTCTACTGCTGAGTTCCTTCCTGAACCCAGAAGCCCATCTGATGTTAGATCCTATGGCTTATTCTCTAGCCACTTGGCTCTAAGAGATTGCCCCTCCCCTCAGACCACATCTGACACAGACCTGCCAATCACAGTGCAGCAGCCTCTGGCCACGCCGAACCACGCCCCCAATGCTGATCTTTCCAATCTTTGCTAGCCTCTCTCTTTCCTTGTTCCTGCTGAGTTGCGTAATGCAAGCACGGAAGGCTAAGATTACCTCAGAGGATGAGGGTGGCACAGCCAAGCGATGGGGAGACACGTTTCCCCCAAGTGTGAAACCATACTCCAGGTGTCGAGATGTAGTGAAACCCAGGTGGGTTTGTTAGGTTTGTTATTTGTTTTGAGACAGAGTCTTAGGGGCCTGGAAGTCAGTGTAGACCAGACCACTGACCTCCAACTCATAGAGATCCATCTGCGTCTGCCTCCTGTGTGTACCGGAATTAAAGATGTGCGTCACCACATCCAGCT
This sequence comes from Uromys caudimaculatus, assembly GCA_028551405.1. NCBI lineage: Eukaryota > Metazoa > Chordata > Mammalia > Rodentia > Muridae > Uromys > Uromys caudimaculatus. The sequence continues at coordinate 51,191,345 of CM052717.1, forward strand.
GTAATGAGGACTTTTCTCGGAACGAATTACCCAGTGTGAATCCATGTTGGCCACCTCCTACTCTTGGCAGCTGCCAGTGCCCACAAGATAGAGCTGATGCTTGCACGTGACTGATTTGACTTAGTTCGTGGCAGTAAGCCAGTGCTTGGAGGCTGGAGACATTGCTCAGTTAGTAGTGTTCCTGCCCGATGTGTATGAAGCCCTGGACCCGGTGGTGCACCCAAGGAGGTGACAGCAGGAGGGTCAGCAAGGTTACCCATGGAGTTGGTCACATGCGTTTGGAAATGAAGCCGGAATGCAGGTGAGGAGAACTGAGATGAAGGGCCCAGATGACACGGCAGGCACAGGCAACCAGACAACCTGTTCTGTAGGTTGAGGAGGCCGTGGCTTTGTGCTATGAGCGCACCTTTTGTACAAGGTTCATTTGAGGTCAACTTGACCATGTCCTTGGAAAACCATATTCTGACAGCCCTAGAAATGAGAGCCTTAGACTAGTCCCTGAAGGCACGGTCATTACAGTGCACATCCAGTCCCCAATGTACACATGAACTCTGTGATCTGCTCAAAGAAGGGCAAAAGTATCTAAAATATTCTAGCCAGCACTGCATACCGACTCACCAATTCAAACTCATTTTTAGCATTCACCATGCTAATTAATAAGCCAATGAATACACAAATGGAAAGCCATTACTAAACTGCACCATGCCACCTAGTGAGGCTATCTCTGACAGTGTTCGTCATAACTGCCCTTTTAGCTTTTTAAAAATTGGTAGTATGAAGGGCTAGAGACTTGGCTCAGTGGTTGAAAGCACTTTTTGCTCTTCCAGGGGACCTAGATTTGACTCCTAGCACCCACATGGAAGCTCACAACTGTCTGTAACTCCATCCATGGGATCTGGTGATATCTTCTGGCCTCTCTTAGCACTTGATGCAAATATACCCAAACAGGCAAAACACTCATACACATAAAATTTAAAAAAATACTATTTTAAAAAATATTGGTCGTGTGGGCTAGGCTTGGTGGCACACCTTTAATCTCAGAGTTAGAGAGGTAGAGGTCCGTGGATCTCTCTGGGTTCTACATGAAGGCTGCACAGCAAGCTCAATGCTAGCCAGGGCTATATAGTGAGACCTTATTGTTAAAAAAAGGTGTGTGTGTGTGTGTGTGTGTGTGTGTGTGTGTGTGTGTGTGTGTGTGAGCGAGAGAGAGAGAGAGAGAGAGAGAGAGAGAGAGAGAGACTATGCAGAGAGCATGTAAGATGTTCTCAATCACACAATGCTTTATTCCCTGAGACAGGGTTTCTCACTGATCCTGGAGCTAGGCTGGCAACTAACAAGCCCAACAAACTCGAGCTCCTCTCCACCCCCATCTCTATCTCTACAGCGCTGAAGCTTCAGGTGTCTGCTCAGGATCACACACATCTCTGTATGTGGCCCTGGGGACTTGGACTCATGTCCCCTTTGTTTTTGAGACAGGGTTCTGCTGTGCAGGTGCTGGTCTCCAGCTGTCTATCCTTCTGCCCCAGTGCCCTGAGTGCTGTACTCACAGACGAGTGCCACCAAAGCCATGTTCCCATTTGGCTTCTGTTTAGTTGCTGACTGACTCCCCTGGGAATGAGTGGCCCACACCAGGGCAACTGGTGACTTCTAGCAGTGAGTTAAATGGCACATACTTACGTGTATGCAATAGATCGAGATCTGAGAAACAGAGTCTGAGAGGCAGCTATGTCCGAGAGAACTAGCTGGAGAGACAAGCTGACACTTAGATCCTTTTTTTTTTTTTTTTTGGTTTTTCGAGACAGGGTTTCTTTGTGTAGCCCTGGCTGTCCTGGAACTCACTCTGTAGACCAGGCTGGCCTCGAACTCAGAAATCCACCTGCCTCTGCCTCCCAAGTGCTGGGATTAAAGGCATGTGCCACCACTACCTGGCCGACACTTAGATCCTTGTAAGAGATCCTGACGCAAGGGCTGGGATGTGGCTCAGTAGAAGACAGCCTGCTCAGCGTGCATGAGGCCCTCCCTGGGTTCAATCCCTTGGTTCCTCTGGAAGAGCAACGAGTGCTCTTACCCACCGAACTCCAACCCTGAATGAACTGGTTTTTTGAGACAAGCTCAGGTAGTCCAGGCTAGCCTCACTAGACAGTCAAGGTGACGTTGAACTTCTGATTCTCTTGCCTCTGCCTCCTGAGCAGGGGGGTTACAGGTGTGCAGCACTACTCTGGCTTTACAAAGAGATCTACCCAGGATTCAGTGCGCTCTAGCCAAGCACTCTTGCACTGGGATGCAACTTTCAGCTGACTCACAGCAACTACACATATTCACAAGGCAGAGGATGGCTACTAAAGACTCACCAGGCTACTAGAGAGTCAGGGTTCTCCCCAGATCTGGTGGCATGGTGAGGAGACTGAGGGAGAGAGGCACCATGCGTTCCAGCCAGCCTGAGCTACAGAGTACAACCTTGTCAAAAAATAGAAATTGAAAAAGAAAGAAGTCGGGCAGTGGTGGCACACACCTTTAATCCCAGCACTTGGGAGGCAGAGGCAGGTGGATTTCTGAGTTCGAGGCCAGCCTGGTCTACAGAGTGAGTTCCAGGACAGCCAGGGCTACACAGAGAAACCCTGTCTCAAAAAAACAAAAACAAAAAAAGGTCCAACCCCACGAAGACAGAAGATTATTGTTATATTGTTCTCAAAGTCCCATCTTGTGACATGAAAAACAGGGACTCCCCAAGCCAGGACTTCTGGTGTTTCCTCCCTGTCTTTGGCCAAAACATCATGACTGACCTTGGCATTCTGTGGTCTAGTTACAAATGTTTCTCTGCAACCAAACAGCCCAGCAGCCGGCAGACTGTTGAATGCAGCAGGTTGCAGAGCAGGGAAGAGACAGAGACTTCTGATGCTTTCTCAAGGCCAGTGCGGCTTGTGTAGGTCTCAAGGATGCTTGATTAGAAGGTAGTATCTTCATCGTTTAGGCATGGCTTCCTTTTAGAATGGCAGAGTGAGCCGGGCGGTGGTGGCGCACGCCTTTAATCCCAGCACTTGGTATTTCTGAGTTCGAGGCCAGCCTGGTCTACAGAGTGAGTTCCAGGACAGCCAGGGCTATACAGAGAAACCCTGTCTCGGAAGAAAAAAAAAAAAATAGAATGGCAGAGTGGAGGCAAACGTCAGTGTGCCAAGGAGCCAGGGCTGCCTCCTTTACATCTCTCTCTCTCTCTCTCTGTGTGTGTGTGTGTGTGTGTGTGTGTGTCCATACTTTTTCTGTTGCTCTCCACTTTCCTGCCTTGAGATAAGGTCTCTCAGTAAACCTGAAATTAGGCTGTTTATGTTAGGTTGGCTAGCCACAGAGACCTCATCACCCCCTGTCTCCAGCTTCCATCCCTGGGCTAGCTACAGGCAGACATATCTAAGTTGAGTTCTGTTCTGTTTTCTCTTCTCTTCTCTTCTCTTCTCTTCTCTTCTCTTCTCTTCTCTTCTCTTCTCTTCTCTTCTCTTCTCTCTCTCTCTCTCTCTCTCTCTCTCTCTCTCTCTCTCTCTCTCTCAGGTGTCTCGCTATAAAGCCCTGGCTTGGAACTCACTAAGTAGAGCAGGCTGGCTTCAAACTCACAGAGATCCACCTGCCTCTGCTCTGAAGTACCATGATTACAGGTGATGGGCCAGCAGACCTGGGGAAGTCTGGCTTTTTATGTGGGTGCTGGGGATTCGAACTCTGGAAGCTTTAAGCTCTCAGAGCAAAGCACTGTTGTTCGGTGCACCGTCTCCCCAGATCCCTGAAGTGTGACATTTGATTTGATAGAAAGCATCTTTCATTTCTTGGTTTTGTGGCGGATCGGGTGTGCACACTTGGAGGTCTGCACTCCTGAGTCCCCCTCCTGCCTTCGCCCTCCAGTGCTGGGGTTCCAGCCCCCTAACACTACTGGAGTGCAAGGGATCTGAACTCAGGTCTCCACACTTGCACAGCTAAGCACTCTTAGCCACTCAGCCACCTCCCCGGCGTGTTTTGTTTATTGTTTGAATCATAGTCTTGCTTTGTATCACAGTCTGGCCTTGAACTTGTGAGCCACCAGCCTTGGTCTCCCAAGCACTTTAAGAAAACATCTTTCTCTCCTTTCTTATTTCTTCCCTCCTTCCCTCTTCTTCCTCCTCTTCCTTGTCTTTCATTTCTTTTTCTTTCTTTCCACAGAGACTTATGGAGCACAGTCTGGCTATGAACTTGCAAACAAGCCTCATATTCTCATTGGAACCAAAGTCAACCTTAAGTTCTCGATCCTCCCAAGTGCTCAGACTGCAATCCCAGCAACGATACCAGGAGGCCCACAACCACAGGTAACTCCAGGGGATCTAAGCCCCTCTCCTGGCTTCCTCAGGAACCCCCATATACACCGAATACACTCACACAGACGCACCCACATACAGATAAATTTAAACAATAAATTAAGGGGGCTGGAGAGATGGCTCAGCGGTTAAGAGCACTGACTGCTCTTCTGAAGGTCCTGAGTTCAAATCCCAGCAACCACATGGTTCACAACCGTCTGAAATGAGATCTGATGCCCTCTTCTGGGGTGTCTGAAGACAGCTACAGTAAGCGGGAACGGAGCAAGAAGAAAAAGTGTCTGAAGACAGCTACAGTGTATTTACATATAATAAATAAATTTTAAAAATCTTAAAAAAAATAAATTAAGGCTGGGCATGGTGGTACAAGCTTTTAATCCTAGCACTTGGGAGACAGAGACAGGTGGATCTCTGAATTTGAGTCCAGCCTGGTCTACAGAATTAGTCCAGGACAGCCAGGTTGGTTACACAGAGAAACCCTGACTTGAAAAACAACAACAACAACAACAACAACAACAACAACAACAATAATAATAAGTTGGGCAGTAGTGGCGCACACCTTTAATTCCAGCACTTGGGAGGCAGAGGTAGGTGGATTTCTGAGTTCGAGGCCAGCCTGGTCTACAGAGTGAGTTCCAGGACAGCCAGGGCTATACAGAGAAACCCTGTTGTGAAAAACCAAAATAATAAATAAATAAATAAATAAATACATAAATAAATAAATAAATAAATAAATAAATAAATAAATAAATAATAAATTAAAGCCAGGTGTCTTGGTGTGCTGCTTTAATCCCAGAAGTCAGGAAGCAGAAGCAGATAGATCTCAATGAGTTTGAGGCCAGCCTGTTCTACATAGTATAACAGAGCACCAGACCTTAGCACAACAGACTCATGATGGAAGCACCATTTGGGTTGTAAGACTCAACACATAGACAGCATCACCTGCTAAAATGAAAATGAAGACCTGATCATCAAAGCCCACAGTTCTGGGAAAGTCTCTATAAATCTTAACCTTACTCTTTGACTCCTGTTGTTCTGCGTCTAACTGTTCTTGTTAACTGAAGTATGTCCACCGAGAATGTGGCTTTTGTACTTTAAAGCTCACCCTGAGAAAGGCTTGCTGGGATCCTGAACACCCAGTGTAGTCAATGGCCAGCTAATAACAACTTTCTTTTGGCTTAAACCCATGTCCCAGCAGTCTTCTCTGGTGAATACCTACCTCCCGACACTTCTCAAGGCACCGCTGGGATTTAGACTTTGAGACACTAGGGATCTCAGAGCCCCTTAAATCAATGAAGAGTGTGATGGCCAGTGGACTCCTAGGGGGTGAGCACCCTGAGATGATCCAGATCCCCAGCACCTCATCAATAGATGCCTCATGCTTCAGGGAAACAAAGTAGAAACTCCACCCCAAGAGGAAACAAAGTAGAAACTCTCCTGGTCTGTCACCTCCAGACGTTAAGTCTGGGGCTGGAGAGGTGGCTCAGCTGTTAAGAGCCCTGGCTGCTTGCTCTTCCAGAGGTTTTGAGTTCAGTTCCCAGCAACCACAGGTGGCTCACCACCATCTGTAATGGGATCCGATGCCCTCTTCTGGTGTGTCTGAAGACAGAGATTAAGTCTGGTTAGGGCACCTTCTGTTTGGACACATAGGAGAGGTCGGAGGTGGCTGCTGATCCAGTGGCCCACTGCACCCCATATAGAATTTCCCACTAAGATATTATGTTTGGACGACCTCTCCCACTGCTTCCCAGGCTCTGAGACCAACAGTTGGCAGAACTCTGTAATCATTTTTTTCTTGAGTCACTACTAACCCTCCAGTTCTCCATAGAGGCTATACATTGATCTGAGAGACCCAGCTGACCTCTGAGCCCTCCACCAGTTTCCCCTTGGTCAAGTCCAATGAGACCGTCTGAGTCAAGCAAATAGGTAGGTGCAGGGGTGCTGGAACTAACCTGGAAAGAACTCTACAAGGCAAGTCTTTCACTCCTTTAACTGTAAAGGTAGCTGGCATCACAGCATGGATCCACCACACTAAGTCAAAAAAGCAGAAGCCACAGACACTGGCTGCTAAATAGACGATCTCTGGATGATGGACTCATTGGAATTAAGGTTTCATAAGTATGAATTTGGGGTCATGGTCTACTAATCTTCAGGCCTGGGCTGGAATCTGGGAAAGACAGATACAAGGAAGGAATTAGCTAGTGACTACAGACCAGCAACCAATATTCCATATTGACTTTTGCTCACTGAAGCTCACTGAAGTGTCTGGTTATATTGAGAAAAAGAAAGATTTGGAAATGTTGCAGGATATTTGATCACACTGTGAACCCCAAGATTGTGTTGTTTACTGGAAAACCCTGTTTCTAGTCGTGGTGTGGCTCAGCAATTAGCACACACATTTAATCCCTCTGGCTGGAATACAGACACATATTTAGTACACAGTTTTAAACACAAACAACGAAGGTAAAGTTAGTTTGTAGAAGGAAGCACCCATGTTTGAAAGTGATATCTAATTGAGTGGCAGACAAAATGACAAATCAGAGAAAGATTTGATAAAATAGGATCTGCCCAGCTCTCACAAGAAGAGACAGGAAAAGGAAGCTACTTGAGGGGTAATACAGAGAGAAAGGGAGAGAGGGAGGGGTGGAAGAGGGAGGGAGGGAGAGAGAGAGAGAGAGAGAGAGAGAGAGAGAGAGAGAGAGAGAGAAAGAGAGAGAGAAGGGGCAGTTTTTTTACTGGGACAGTTGTACAGAGACAGGTTGCAAACAGAGAACAAGCTAGACACAGGTGAAGACAGAATGAGCCAGAGAATGAGATGGAGCCAGAAGATTAGAACAGATTGTCAAAGTTAATTTGAGGCCAGGCAGAGCAATTCAAGAGAAGCTGAGAAAAGCCAGATTGAATCAGTAAGCTTGGAGGGGAGTTTTGAGCTAGAATAGCTGAGTTGAACCAGCCAGTTAGAGTTCAGAAAGAACTAGAAAGGGTGAGCTTATTTAGCAGTAAGATCTAAAGGCTGAAACATTCTAGGTCCAGATAAGATTGTACAGAGGCTAGAAGCTTCCAGGACTAGGCCTAGGTTAGCCGACGGAGGCAATGGCCCTCAGAGATGACAATTGACCAGGCACATAAAAGACACTATTCATGAAAACTTATTTTTGAGACAGGAATACAGAGTCTACAATCTATGCATGCCCTGTGGCTGGACTTCTTAGTTGCCAGAAATAATTTTTGGGTTCCCATTTCAAAAATTGGGGTTATAAAACTGAAATTGAACTGAAAAATTCCTTTAAAAAGATTCTGGCTTTTGGAAAACAGGAAAACCTGGGGAATGAGACTCTATGCCACAGGAAGGGCCCCTGGGGATAGAGTTAATTATTCCCAGACTTAAATCAGCCAAGATCACTGATTATGTTTAGACACTGAGATCACATACTACATAGGGACTGGACCAAGCCAGACTGTCAGCCCAGTGGTTGACAAAACTCACTGTGACTGGGGGCAACCCAGATTAATGTAAGCAGACTTTTAAGGGGTTAAAACCTGTCTAATATTCAAAGCATTTCTCCTTGGCACTTCCCTTATTCTGATGCCTGCTGCTCTGCCTCGCGGGTTAATTCATATGGACAACAGCAATGTTACTGAGTCCCTGAGACTACTTGGTGGGCATGTACCAATGATTTGACTAAATGTGCCTCTTCTGATGCTTTCCAAACTACGTAGACAGGTTGATCAGGACCTGGAGGTATCAGCATAGCAGTTAGACTCCCTTGCAGGAACAATCCTACAAAACTGGAGAGGCTTGGAATCACTTCTCCCAAGACAAAGGAAACTGTCTGGCTTTGGGGGAAACCTATTGTTTCTATGCTAGTTGATTGGGGGCAATTTAAAAAAAAAAAATCTCATCTTGGCTTGGAAAAAAACTCAAAAAGACAAAGCCCCAAGTCAGATTATTGATATCAGTTCTGTTCTCTTAGTCTGGCTAACCACTCTGCCATCAGCCCTGGCTGAGCTTTTAATTCTTATTCTGATTGGATTAACAGTGCCCCCCCCATCTTAAACTATATGGCCAATTATGTATCTGTTCACTAAAATTAGTAGTCCTTAGGGCCAATTACACTTCTTTAAAACAAGATGAGTCCATGATTTGACTGGCTCACTAGGACCACTGGAGAATGTAAGAAGCCCCCAGACCTTAGCCCAACTGACTCCCTCCCATTCGGACTATAAAACCGAGAACATAGACAGCACCACCTGCTTGAAGTAAAACAAACACCTAATCCATGAAAGCCCACAGTTCTGAGAAAGTCTCTGACCTTGCCTTTTGGCTTCTGTACTTCTGCTTCTGGCTAACTGTTCTTGTTAACAGAAGCATATCAATCCTAGATATGGTTTTTGTGCTTTTGTAGCTCACTCTGAGAAAGGCTCGGAGCTACACTGGGATCCAGAAGACCCGCTGCAGTCACCTGCCACCTAATAAAGACTCTCTATTGGCTTAAATCCTATTGGCTTAAACCTATGTCCGAGCGGTCTTCTCTGGTGGATACCGCATAACGATACTAAGTTCCAGGATAGCCAAGGTTAAATAGAGAGACCCTGTCTAAAACAAAACAGAACAACTTTTGTTGTTGTCGTTGTTGGTTTTCAAGACAGGGTTTCTCTGGGTAGCCCTGATTGTTCTGGAACACTTTTTGTAGACCAGGCTGTCCTCAAACCTAGAGATATGCCTGGAAAAAAATCTTTAAAAGACTAGGAAGGCTGGGGAGGTAACTCACTGGGTAAAGTGCTTTCTGGGGACCTAAGCCCAGATCCCAAGAACACCCCTACAAGCTGAGTGTGGCCGCACATGCCCGTGGACCCGGCACTGGGAGAGAAGCCATGTAGACAGGCAGATCTCTGGGGCACCCCGGCCAGCCAATCACATCTCAGAAACTATAAACGGGATCAGGCCCTTGCTGCCAAGCTCGCTGACTTCAGTTTGAACCCTAAGAGACGGAGAGAGCCAACTCCTGCAAATTGTCCTCTGACTTCCACGCAGGGATTTTGGCAGACACATACACACGCTAAATTAAAATAGATTTTTAAATTTGGAATAACATATATCGTAGTGATCTGTGTATGTGATGATGTAGAACAAAGGAGGAGAGGAAGGAAGACTTTAGGGCCAGGCTGCTGCATCTCCCTGGAGTGAAATCAGACCCATAAAGATGATACATATTGTAAGCCCCTAGACAGCTGTTTTTCTTAACGGGGTCTCTTTGTGTAGCCCTGGCTGGCCTTAAACGCACAGGCGTATGCCTGCTTCTGCCTCCCCCCAGTACTGGGATTGAAGTTCTGTGCCAACACGCAGGTTGAAAACAGCTATTAAATAGGTTATGGCAACATGTGCCTTTAGTCACAACACTCAGGAAATTGTACCAGGACTGAATTTGAGGCCAACTTGGGCTCCACACTAAAACTCTTCTCAAAAAGAGAAACAAACAAAAATCTCAGAGGTTGTCTGTGACAGCCAAGTCCATGGTGACCTCCTAAGCTGCGGAACTGGCAGTGTTCATCTCCCAAATCATACCAAGGTTGTTAGGAGTGATGAGAAGCTGGCAGAGGGGATTACACAATGTCTAAAACGAGGCTACACGGAACACCACAGCTTTTGCTCTGGGCAGCTCTCTGGGGATGCGGCCATTTCTCGTGCCTCCTACGAAAAGACGCATGTAATATAACACTTAAGCTTCCTGTTAAGATCCGTGTCTGAGCGTCTTCTTGGAGAAAGACCCCACAGGATCAGCCAGCTCTTTGAAAGGACTGCGCACCTTCTCTGTACCGGGATTGAGTGCGCAAGCGCAAGGCACTATGGGTGAGGCAAGCGTTTAAAGCTTTGTGGGCGATGCCACAATGTTGCAACACCGGTGAAGCAAGATACCAGCCACTAGATAACCCAACAGAATGAGCGTGGCTCAGTGCCAATAAAACTTTATTTGTGAACACCAAAGTTTGAAGTCATGTAATTTTCAGTATCACATAATGGAAGTCGTCTTTGATTTTTTCCTCTCTAGCTATTTAAGCTTGAAAAACTCATTCTTAGCATGTGAGCCATAGGAAGTGGGGCAAACTAGCCCTCCATCTGCAGTGTACCACTCTCTCTTTTATATGATTGTAAGCTCCACCGGCTTGAGCAGTCCTGAACCACCACGCATTCACTCCCAAATTCCTAACCTCGGATATCAAGTAAGGTAATCAGTGGGGCTAAGTTTTCAGGGTAGCTTGTTATGCAGCAATAGATAAACAATATCTCTTTAAACAGGATGAGAAAGCCAGATCAAATATACATTGTCTACAACTTTCTGCTAAATGTGGTGTATACCCACAATCCCAATGCTCTAAAAGCTGAGGCAGGAGGATTGAAGAGGACTGCTGTGAGTTTGAGGCCAGCCTGGTTCACACACATACATGCAGGTAGAACACTCACATGCATAAAATAAAAATAACAAATCTGAGCCGGGCAGTGGTGGTGCACGCCTTTAATCCCAGCACTCGGGAGGCAGAGGCAGGCAGATTTCTGAGTTCGAGGCCAGCCTGGTCTACAGAGTGAGTTCCAGGACAGCCAGGGTTATACAGAGAAACCCTGTCTCGAAAAACAAAAAACAAAACAAAACAAACAAACAAACAAAAAAAAAAAACAACAAAAAAAACCCTGAAAGGGACTGGGTAGTGATGGTGGTACACAACTTTAATACTGAAGAGGCAGAGGCAGGAGGATCTCCTTGAGTTGGAGGCCAGCATGGTCTACAGAACAAGTTCCAGGATAGCAAGAGTCACATAAAGAAACGCCGTCTTGGGGAAACAACAACAAACAAACAAACAAACCCCCCAAAACTGAAAGGGAGAATCATAGGTCGGGGGAATGTGGCTCAGTGGGCAGAGTGCATACAGAAACTCTAGCTCCCTCCCCCCTCATTGAATACAACTGCACATGGTGGTGCACACCTATAAACCCAGGTGACTATAAACCCAGGACTCAGGTGGTGAGGAAGGATCAGAAGTTCAAGGTTATCTTCAACTACATGGTATGTTTGAAGCTAGCCTGAGCTACATGAAACCGTCTTTATTTAAAAGAGAGGGGGGGGGGCTGAAGAGATGGCTCAGTGGTTAAGAGCATTGAATGCTCTTCCAGAGGACACAGGTTTGATTTTCAGCATCCACATAGTGACCTGAAGCTGTCTATAAGTGTAATTCCAGGAAATCTGATGATCTCTCTGGTCTCTGAGGGTTCCATGCCTGGGTGTGATGCCCAGACACAGGTGCAGGCAAAATACCCACCCACATTAAATAACTAAAAAAAGATTTTAAGTAATATTTGTTTTCTTCTCAGAACACTCATAACTGGGGACTAATACACAGTAGGGACTCAGGGATGTCACTGTGACTGGTGTGATTACTGGTGCTAAAAGCAGCTCAGGGACCACACTGCTACTTATCCAGGGAGGAAAATTAGCTAATGTGAGTATGTCTCAAAGTCTACAGAGTCTTTGAGGAAAATTTCCCTGTACGAAAACTTGGAGCACAGCATGTGTTTTGAAGCTTTCTTCTTTTTTCTATTTCCTTTTTTCTTTTTAATAGCATCTTATTACATAGCCTAGAGCTCACAGGGATCCCCTACCTCTGCCTCCCGAGTTCTGGGATTAAAAGCACGGACTGCCAGACCCTGCCTGTTTTTATTTTTAAACGCATGCATGTGTGTGGATGTTTGCATATGCATTCATGTGCCAGAGGCCAGAAAAAGGAGCTGAGTCCCCTGGGGCTGGAGTTGTGAGCTCACAGACATGGGTACTGAAAAATGAATTGTGTCTTCTGCAAGAGCAGTGTGTACTCTCAACCACTGAGTCAGCTCTCCAGCCCCCAGGAGTACTTGGAAACAGCAGTGGTCTCCACTGCAGCAAGGTGAACTCAGAGATCTGAGATATATATATAGTAATTCACTCATTAAGGGAAGATAGCTTAGGGTTTAAGGTGCCTGTGTGATGAAGATGATCAAATACTAGTTTCCAGAACCTACATAAAAGCTGGGTGCGTTTGGCAGGGCTCCTATTAAAGACAAATGGACACAGGATTCCCCACAGCAAGCTGACTAGCTTCCCTCCCAGCAAAAAAAGATCAAGGAGCTGGGGGATTTTCTGAAACTTATTCATTAATAAACTGAAAAGTGATAGAGGAGGATTTTTCTTTTTTCAAGATAGCACCGGCTATCCTGGAACTCACTCACTCTGTAGACCAGGATGGCGTCGAACTTACAGAGATCTACCTGCCTCTGCCTCCCGAGTGCTGGGATTAAAAGCATGTGCCATTACTCCAGGATGGAAGGAGATTCTTGACATCAACTTTTTAGGCCTTCATGCCTACACACACACACACACACACACACACACACACACACACACACACACACACACACGCTCACAGACACAGACATGCATACTATGTACTCATAAACAGAAAAACAAAGAATTAATTCAGGCCAGTGGGATGGCTGATGAGAAGCTTGCAGTCCAAGCTAAATCTGGAGAACCCACCCAAAGGGAGGGAGAGAACCGACTCCGCAAAGTGTGTTAACCCCCACACACATCATATACACAAACACACCATACACAATAATAACAAAAAAGAAAAAGAATTAACTCGGCTTCAGTATTTCCAGAATTCTCTTCTACCGCTGGGGGTGCCCGGTCCTTAGCGCAGCCTCTGGGTATTCGCGGTGCGGGCAAAGTGAGGGGTCTTCAGCGGAAGATCCCAAGGGCAGAAAACCTTGGGTGGAGGAAGACCAGGATCCTGGGGATCCGGCCTCCAGGGCCCCACTGAGGCTACAGAGATCCTGGGGAGTTTCCTGCGCCCGCGTTGATCCAGGTGGCAAGGCAGACGATGGCCGCCAGGGGGAACTGTCGTTTGTGCTCTAAGCCTGAGCACAGACATGTGGCGTGTCCCTCTTGGGCGTGTCTCGGTAAGAATGTTCTGGAAAGAAGGGCAATTTAGAGCTCCAATCTGCTGCCTAAAGTGGAGGCCACAGGAAGAGTTCCTGGTCCCCAGCGAGGAGCGGTGTTGGCTCCAGAGCGCGGCATCTGGTGCCTCCCTGACGAAGCCTGAAAATCAGCTCGGAGACCAGGCTGCGCTCCGCCGCCAAAATCTCTTCTTTATGGCAGGACCGGGGAAGGTGGGGGTCGGGATCGTCAAGTCAGGACCTCAGGACCTGTGTTCAAGGGGTGCATGGTTGCGATGGGGACCCAAAGCCTGCCCGCAGCGCCCCGCCCAACTCAGAGTATCATCTGCTGGAGACATTGCGTCTGCCCCGGGGGTGTGCGAGTGGCGACCTGTCCCGATTCTGGGAGAGCTTCCCAGCTGGGTCCACCCAGAGGGATTTCCATCCCCGCCTGCCCGGGCACCTCCAGGGGGCCCAGGAAGTCGTAAGTTTGGGATGCCCAGACGAGAGAGATAAAATGGAACTACTCTTGTTTTTTAATTAACTAATTTATCTATTTATTGAGACAGAATCTCATTCTATGTGTATCCCAGGCTGGCCTCGAACTAAGGGCAATTGTTCTACTTCAGCCTCCCGAGTACTGAGATAACAAGCATGAGCCACCAGGCCCAGCATTTCCCCTTTTTCAAAAGGAGGCATTTTGGTGACCTTTATAAAGATGACATAGTGTCGTATAGAGGTACCTCCAAATGCTAGCAGGCTGCTGAACACATCGGCTTGCTATGCAAAAGGCTCTTAATGCGTTAGACCTGAGTTCAGTCCCCCAGTACCCATGTCGGGCACCTCACAACTCCTGTAACACCACCCTTTTCATTTATGTGCACGTACCAGAGACAGACAGACACACACACACACACACACACACACACTTATAAAAGAACTAGTGTGATAATGCTCCCTGTAATTTCTGCCAGTACTTGGGAGGTTGAAGCAAGGGAGTGGCCACAAGTTAACCGACCTGGATCACACAGCCTGACTTTTTATCCCCACTCCCACCCCATACCTGACTGCTCCCCAAAGGAAACCCTGCTGGGCCTCTGCTCTGCAAGTCCTTGCCGTGCAGGTTGAATGGCGTCTCAGACAGGCTCACTTTACCCTGGGTTACTACGTTTTTCTCTGAGCCTCAATTTCTTTAGTCACACACAAAGGACACAGACACAGTCAAGAACTCCAGCTATACTTTATTCGCCATCCACAACCCTTCTCTAGGATCCTACACCCCCACCCCCACCCGCCACGCCCTTGGGTCCTTGCTCAGAAGATCTTCACGGAATGCAGCTGCACGTCTCCGCCCACCTCCACCAAGCGCACGCAGGAGGGCGGCATCCGGTGGTGGAAGTGGAGATACTCGTCGTCCCCGATCACAGCCTGCAGGGTGAGAGCCCAAGTTAAGTCCGGATGCAGATCCGAGTCTGCGGCCCTGAAAGAGGGTAACTACACCCGAGCCTCCCTCTCCTCAGAAGGAAAATGGGTCTGTTGCCCATTGTAATAGGACACAATGTACTGCTAGGGTATACTGCTAGGACACCCAACCCCTGGGCACTTGGCTCTTGATCACTGTTTTGTCACTCTTAGAAGCGGACCTGGAGAGGGTCTGTGGAGGCCGGTGTCTGGTCTGGGCCCGGGTTCCAGTACCCCAAGGGCTTTCCCGCCATCCTCGACAGCTCAGTCCCCAGCATTTGGCTCTAGACCTGGGTCTGGCCTGTTCTCCTTCAAAGACCCACCTTGAAGCCTTTCTCTGTGGCGATGAGGAGCAACTCAAAG
Source organism: Uromys caudimaculatus (assembly GCA_028551405.1). Taxonomy (NCBI): domain Eukaryota; kingdom Metazoa; phylum Chordata; class Mammalia; order Rodentia; family Muridae; genus Uromys; species Uromys caudimaculatus. Next base: position 51,206,462 of record CM052717.1, read on the forward strand.
GGCTGCCCACGCTGGAAGGGGATGCCGGAGCCCCGCTCCTCACGGCCCCATTTGCCTTGTTCTTTGGTGTTGAAGACAACCTCAGATGTGTCCAGCCTCGGGTTAAAGTGCAGGGCGGCATCTGCCCCTTGCTCCTCGCCGCATAGCAGGTTTACATGGAACCTTCGGGGGACAGTAGGTCTCAGAGATCAGCAACCACCACGCGCAGGTCTTTGTGATTCCACCGGCACACCCACATAGAGATCCCCTGCCTTTGTAGCCAGGATCCCCTCATTTCCAGAGCCTGGAGCTGTCCTAGGGTTCTGGTATGATGGCCTGCTGTGCCTGATTACAGGGAATCCCACTCCAGATGAGCAGGGTTAATTGCAAGGACCCCATTATTCCAGGTTATCAATACGCCCACAAAGCCCAAGGTCTCACTTTTAGTAGGTCATAGACTTGATGACCAGGTACCCTGGGCATCCAGGATAGCTTCAAGATCCAAGACAGATTTTCAATGTCCTGGAAAACTGGGCATGGAGATCCTAGGACTAACCAGGGACTCTTGATGTTGTCCTAGGACCCTAAATTTTTAGGGAGACTTGGGCACCCACCCACAAGTCTTGGGGAACATCAGTGAGTACATCCAAATTAAGCTAGCAATAGGGAATCCAAGACCCCACTTGGCAAACAAGGTCCCAGGGACACCATATGGTCTCTAAGTAACAGGGCTCAAGTCAATCAGGAGATGCCCCACCCACCCACCCTTTCTCCTGGAACCTGGGTTATCACCTGCCAGCCTGGTCAGGGACCACGCCTCGAATTCTCATGACAGTGCCCACGCAGACGCCCTGAGGCAGAGAGGTCTTGTGCTGGGTGGCCTGTAAGATTTGGGTGAGGCAAGGATAAGAACCAGGGAGACAAAGAAACAGATGGGTCAGCCTCAGCTAGGAACTCCATGATCGGGCAGACCAAGAGGGATGCAGATTAAGGGAGAGGCAGAGACGGGCACACAGATGTGACAGAGACAACCCAGTTAGAAGAAAGGAAAGCCAGCCGGGAGATGGCCCATCAGGACATGCTGGTGGAACCCAAGAGGTAGCACCCAGCTCTCCCGATACCCATTTTTTTGCTTTGAAGGAGAGGTTTCAGCCAGTCCCAGCTCCCCAACTTGGCCCTGCCCTGAGGCCCAGTTCCCCCCAGCTCAGGTCCCGTGGAACACTTACAGACATGGCTGGAACAGCAATTCAGCAACAATGTGGCCAGTAGCTCCGGGAGGGGACCTTAAGTAAAGGCAAGGTGGTGGTTCAGCTCCTCCCTTTCCATCCAACGCCCACACCTGGCACAGACCCCTGCCTCAGGGCAAAGCTGTCAAGGCTGGGCGAGTCTCCTCCTGCCCTGCCCCCACACACCAACTGGTGGTGCAGCTCCCTCTCCCCTTTCCTAGGCTTATAGATAGGGACAACCTTTAATACCAAGACTGGGGAGGTTTGCCTTGTGCTCCCACCACCCTCTCCCCTCCCCTCCCATACCCTACTGCCCTGCCAGACAGAGGAGTTCTGTTGGATCCAGAAAGGCTGAGCAAGCATCAGCCTCCACCCTTTCGAAAAGGAGCCTCTTCCCTGGAGCTCAGGCTGTTCTGCTTTGTCCTGGGCAACTCTGCCTCTGCTATTGAAGACAGGCATAGTAACTCAATGCTATCCATTGGCGTCCCCAGGAAACCCATTATTCCTTCTTGTCCTATGCTGGGCCCCGCAGGTTACTAGAGTGTGTCTGGCACATTTGAAGTGGCCAGTAACAGAGGGTCAAATAAAAGAAGGTACGCTAACAGTGGCCAGGCTGAGGCCTCTGGGTATCCAGATGTGTCAGAACTTCACCGGGAGATGTGGAGTATAGCTTAGCCACTGGACTGACTGACAGGAGACGGAACTGACGACAATTTGTCCACTGCCACACGTCAGGTAGTCTGTAAGTCAGTCTCTCTCTCTCTCTCTCTCTCTCTCTCTCTCTCTCTCTCTCTCTCTCTCAGTGGTTCCTGCTTTTCTTCTTCAGGTCTCTAGCAGCTCCCTCCCGAACTGATCTCATCTTCCCATCCAATTAGAAGTGAGATGGAACATGGGTTGGTGGGTGTCCCAGGCCCCCGGTCACCACCCAGATAAATGAAACACAATGGGGAAACTGCCAGTAGCCTGAGTTTTAGTCTCCTTGGACCAGCACTCCAGAGAAAGTGTGTGTGTGTGTGTGTGTAGGGTGACTCATAAAGAATGAAAAAAGAAGTTTCTGGAAGGCAGGCAAAGGGGGGGTGGAAGTGCTGAGCAGTTACCACTCCTGACAGCCCAGCAGCCTTCCTGGAAGATCTTTCCCATCCCTTTCCCCATCGCCCTACTCCTGCCCCACCCAGCAGGTGGCAGAGCCCTAGGCCAGATGCATGCTGGGAGTGGAAAGTTGCCCTGGAGATTAGGCCCATGCTACCTCTCCTGCTTTTGTGTCCCAGTATCCCAGACTCATCTCCCGACCCTAGAATACACATCAAGGACTCCCATGTGGAGGCCCAGAGGGGGTGCAGAAAATGCCAGAGAAACATGGGCGCTGTGGTGCTGCAGGAGCCCCGCGGGAGAAGATGGGCTTGAGAAGGACGTGGTTGCTCCACCTGGAAAACAGCGCTTGCAGGTGAAGGCTGGAGAGTCAGCTCAAGGTGGTTTGAAGTCATCGCTGGCTGCAGGAGACTGTCTCAAACAACAGCAACTGGCTTGCCTGCCTTTCTTTCTTTCTTTCTTTCTTTCTTTCTTTCTTTCTTTCTTTCTTTCTTTCTTTCTTTCTTTCTTTCTTTCTTTCTTTCTTTCTTTCTTTCTTTCTTGGTAGTGGTGAGGCATACTTTTAATCCCAGCACTCAGGAGGCAGAGGAAGGCAGTTCTGTGAGTTCAAGGCCAGCCTGGTCTGGAGAGTGAGTTCCAGGACAAAAACCCTGTCTAATAAAACACACACACACACACACACACACACACACACACACACACACACACACACACACACACACCAAAAATAAAACACAACAACAAAACAAAAGTAAAAATCCCAGCACTTGGGAGGCAGAAGCAGGTGGATTTCTGAGCTCTAGGCCAGCCTGGTCTACAGCGTGAGTTCCAGGACAGCCAGGGCTACACAGAGAAACCCTGTCTTGAAAAACCAAAAAATAAAAAAAATTTTAAAAAAAGAACATTGCTGCTCTTACAAAGGACACTAGTTCAGTGCCCAGCACCCACATCAGGGACCTTACAACCTCCAACTCCAGGTCCAGAGAATCGGATGCCCTTTTGTGGCCTCCTCAGGTTCACACACACATGGGGCAGGCAATCACGCACGCACTCACGCACGCATGCGTGAACACACACACACACACACACACACACACACACACACACACACTTTAAAACTCTTTACAAACAAACAAGAAACCTTGGGTTCGAGAGGACCTACTTAGAGTGAGGTTTGAAGGCTTTGACTTGCATTTCCCTAGGACAAGGACCCACTGGGGGGCGGAACGAGGGGACATCAGGTTTCGTGTTACACCCTCACCTGCTTGTCACAGTTAGGCTGATAATTGAGGCTCCTATTACTTTAGCTTCACGCTCTGTATAAATCACAGTCTGACACTTGTCTGCACCTCGTTCTGTTTGTGGTTGCTGGTTCCCACGGGCTGGCCTCTCGTTTTCTTCATCAGAGCTGGATGGAAGTTCACCATATAGCTCTTCACAGGTCTGAACTTGCCTTAGGTGATTGGTAAAACAGTTGCGTTCAATCCTTTATCAGCTCCTGTATCTGCCTCCTTGCTGGGAACTGAGATGTGCTGCATCCTTGATTGATTGTGTTTGACTGTCTCAATTATCTTCACTGTAAGCTCTGAATAGTATTCCCTTGACTCTTTTTGTTTTGTTTTGTTTTGTTTTGTTTTTGTTTTTGTTTTTTGAGACAGGGTTTCTCTGTGTAGCTCTGGCTGTCCTGGAACTCACTCTGTAGACCTTGAATTCAGAAATCCACCTGCCTCTGCCTCCCAAGTGCTGGGATTAAAGGCATGCGCCACCACTGCCCGGCCCCTTGACTCATTTTTATGGAAAAATACTATGGATTAAGAAAGATTCTAACAAACAGGTCCTTGAGGTTTTGGGGGAGGTAAAGGGGGAGTTGTTCTGTTTTGGTTTTAAGACAAAAATTTCATGTAGCCCAGGCTAGCCTTGAACTTCCTACTTAGCCAAGGATGACCTTGAATTCTTGGTCCTATTGCCCCTACCTCCCAAGTGCTAGACTGTGCTGTCGAAGCTGATTGGTGCAGTCAGACACCAGCATCTACAACCCCAGCTCAGCTGTGGGAACTTAAAACCCAAGACTACACTAGTCAATGTCAGGCTGTTATGATTTTTATTATTATTTTTTGTACACAGTGAAAATAATGAAGTGAAGCTAGGCATGGTGATTAATGCCTTTAAGTCCAGCAGAGACAGATAAATCTTTGAGTTTGAGACCAGCCTGGACTGCAGAATAAGTTTTAGCACAACCAGGGTGAAACAGAGAAATTGTGTCTTGAAACAAAACAAAACAAAACAAAACAAAACAAAACAAAACAAAACAAAACGAACAACAACAAAAATAGAAAAGGGTAAGAAAAGAATGAAATGGTAATGATATTGATGATTTCATGAAAATCTGAACTTTAAAGATTTTCATTTGATTTTGGTTTAAGCATGTCTGCGGAGAGGTATATGCATGCGGGTGTAATGCCTGGGGAGACAGAGAGAGGGTGTCAGATCCCCAGAGCTGGAATTCCACTGGCTTGTGAACCCTCTGACATAGATTTTGTTGGTTTTTATTTTATATGTTATGGGAACTAACCTGGCACTGTAGAATGAAGCACACGTGTCTATCCTGGGCGCTGTGGCTCTGGGTGGGACAGGAGACACACAGGAAGTGGCTGAGCACTTCCGAGGGGCAGGTGGGGGCTGTGGGAAACCTTTGCGGGCCCTGCCCGTGGGTGGGGCCATTCTTGGGGAACTCGCGGCAGCCGTCTCTCCGTGGTTCTCTAGCCTGGGCACCTCAGTCGCAGGGTGCCGCAGGCGGGCTAGCTGGAGCAGCTAGGGTTCCCTCTGAGACCAGGTTTCAGTGGCTTGGGGCGCCAGGCTAGCTGCTTAGGCTAGGGTGGATGGGTACCGTCTGGCAGCGCTGGAAAGCCCTCAGCGAGAGATTAGACATGGCTCCTTAACTGAGGGCCAGATCCCTCGCTTCCCACAGTGAGTACAGATGAAGAGACAGTCCATAATTCTAAGCCGTTTATTTTCATTGTGTGGAGTGACCTGGATAGAATTGTGCCCCACCCCCACCCCCATCCCCCAACCCCCCACCCCCACCCCCACCCCCACCCCACCCCACCCCCGCCTTTCTGGGAGAGGCAAGGCAGATATAGTAACTGGGAAGGGGCGTGGCTAAGCCTCTAGGTGTCTCATTAAATTGGGAATGGCTTGGGGCTGTGTGGCCATGCCTCTACCTGAGGATGGGTGGTATATGACTTGTGACTGGAGCCAAAAGCCTCCCGGGAGCATTGGCATAACGTTTTCTGGTCCCTTGCAGATTGTTCTGCTGGGTCACCCAGATTTTCCGCCTGTGCTCAACCGAGTACCAGATTGCCTGTCACAGATCACTGCCCCACAATGTGTATGGGTGGTTTTGCCTGCATGTGTGTATGTGCACCATGTGAGTGCAGTACCTGAGGAAGTCAGAAGAGGGTGTCAAGTATTCTGGAACTGGAGTTCTTGGCAGTTGTGAGTCACTTGTGGATCCTGGGAACAGAACCGGAATCCTCTGGAAGAGCAGCCAGTGCTCCTAACCACTGACACCATCTCTTCAGCCTCCTCTTTCTTTCTTTTTTTCTCTGCTCACTATAGCGCAGACTGGCCAGGAACTATCAAACCTCTTTTCTCAGCCTCCCCACTGCTGGGATTACAGGCTAGAGTCGCTGCACTTGTGTGAAAGTGAATGCTTCTAATGACGACTATGGTAAGCTGAACACTCACTCCAGTCTCTGATGAGGGCAAGCCTTTTCTTGTAGCGTTCAGTTCCATTTATGAACTTATTTAATTAAAATCTATTAATTATTTTAAGCAGACAGTATGATATTTATAAGGGATTCATTTTTCCATGTTTTAATTGTGCAGTAAGCATTTCTAGGCCATAAAGCAGGTCTTGTAAATTTCAAGGCCTGATAATAAAATGCTCTGGGTGACTCTCTCCTCTGATGTCCTGTCTTTCCTGCCCCACCCCCCTACCAAGTCTCACTGTGTAGACCAGGCTGGTCTGGAACTCACAGAACCTGCCTACCTGTGTCTGCTCAGTGCTGGGATCAAAGGCATGTACCACCACACTTGGCAACCCCATAGGTCTTGGAGACAGCATCCCTCCTTAGCCTGGAGTTTGATATCTGGTTAGGTCACCTAGCCAGCCATGCCCGGAGATCTGTCTGTCTCCAAATCCCCAGTGCTGGGATTACAAACATGCTCCACCACGCCCAGCTTTTTATTTGGGTGCTGAGGATCAAACTCATGTTCTCATGCTTGGGTGGCAAGCACTTTACCAACTGAGTAATCCTCCCAGCCTCCTCAATGACTGTACCTTCAGCCCTGAAGAGTAGGGGATGAGTTAGCTACCGCTAGGTCCAGACAGACCCACCCCTACCTGGAGTGACTAACATGCTAACAGACAGGGCTACACAGGTGACTCGCCCAGTGTTGCTTGTCTGCTTTGGGATTATAATTACAATATTTCTCCTTCTCTTCCCTCCCTCCAAACCATGCCACACGCTGCTCCCTGATCTCCTTTAAATTCATGCCCTCTTTTTACACTAAGCATTATTGTATGTATGCACACACATATACAATGTATACATGTGCATTTATGTATAATTGTATAATTGCATTATATACACTATATGTATATATAATCTTTAATATACATATGTATTCTTAAGTATAACTTGTTCAGTCTATATGGTGTTACTTATATGCATATTTTCGGGCGTGACCATTTGGCCCTGGAAGACTAAGTCATGTAACGCTTCCCTGAGGAAGAACACCACTTCATACCTAGTTTCCTCCGTTGCCTGCCATTCTTTGTGTAAGGTTGAGGCCTTGTGGGCCTTTCTCCATCCACTTTGGCATGACTATGGTGTTGTCCTTTGTTCAGTTCCGTTTGGGCAGCCATGTTGGTGAGACTTCATGGGTGTAGCTTCTGATATGACTAGGAGGACACAGTCTCACAGCAAACTCCCTGATCCGCTGGCTCTTACAATCTTCTCACCCTATCTTCTGCAATATTTCACAAGCCTTGGGTGCTGGGGTGTTTTGTAGATGTATCCATTGGGATTGGGCTCCACATGTGTGCATTTTGACTGGTTGTGGTTTTCTGCAGTGATTTCCGTCTGTTGCAAAGAGAAGTTTCCTTAGTGAGGGATGAAGTCTACACTTCTCTGCGCATATCGGACAAATGTTTATAGATTGTTGTTAGGGATTATGGTGCTTTAGTAATTTAATAGTTGTAGATTCTCCCCCAACACTCATGACTTCATTAGCACTGGGGAGTTAGCTAGGTTTCTGGTACCAGGCACAGCGTCCCTCTTGTTGAATGGATCGTAAGTCCAATTAGAGATCTGTTGGTTGCCACCAAGGCGTGTGGGCCACTCCAGTACCCTTAGGATCATTGTCCCATGCTGGCTGTTGCTGGGGCTCATAGGTGTTGTAGCTGAGTAGGACTTTGACCCAAGGTTTTAAGACAAATGAGACAGAAAAAAAAGTGAGGACAGGGATAGCATGCTTTTACTCAGATTTTAGTCACTTTGTGGGCCCAGAGGAGGGCTTCGTGGTTTCCAGCAGCTGTTCTGTTGAGAATATCGGGCACATGCATGAAAACCCTCCTTCTAGAGCAAAAGTGGAAAGGGTCACAGATGTGGGCTATCTGAGGAGATCTCTCACACAGTTACCCCCAAAAGATAACAGAAAAGAAAGGGAGAGGGAGAAAGAGAGAAAGGAGAGAGAGAAACATTAGAGGGTAGTGTGGGGTGAGCTTTTAGGTGGTGTGACTGCTGTTCCCTCATGGGCCCCCACTCTTCCTCAATGGGAACCTCACCAGGCTCCACACCTTCCATTCTCAAACTGTGAGGTAACTAAATCTCTTTGCCTTCTCAGGCAGCCTGCCTTAAGTAATTCACTATAGTACTAAACCGTCACAGACGGATTCAGGTGTTAGTCCCTGCAGGAAAGGAGGGAGAAAATGAATTGAGAACCAAATGGATGGTGGTTTCTCAGACCTGAGAAATGTAATCCTAGGTAGAAAGAGACACTCCTTGAACTGAGAACCTCCAAACTCGAAGGAATCCATGGCACCAGGTCCTTCTGGAAATCGGCCTGAAGCAGGAGGCTGAGGGAGGAGGTGACAAGGGGGTTTCTGGACAGCAGCAATGTTAGGGCTGCAGCCTCGTACCCACCCCACCCCCCACAGGAAACGGAAGACAGACAGAAGGGACAGCTGGGGTTAGAGCTCTGCAAAGGTGACACTGACAGAACCCTCACACTGAGCAAAGCAAGGGATTCAGTCCAACATCCAGAAACTAAGGGCACCTAACAGTAAGCAAATGGTTTGAGGGCCAGGGTGATGGTGAGCTGTGCAAGGAGACATGCACACGGACACACCTCAGGGCTGGCTGGAGAAGGATGCTCCATTGTCTCAGTAGCACCAACACGGAACACTGAGGCAAGCAGAAGTGCTTCTCTATCTATCATATCACCTATTTTCTATCTATTATAGACAGAATTGGTGCCCAGGAGAGACAGAATGGCAGTTCCATCACCTCACAGTAAACCAGAGAGAGTGAGGGGTTAGAGAGCTGGCTCAGTGGTTAAGAGAGCTCACTGCTTCGGGATAGGACCGAAGTTTGGTTCCCAGCACCCACATCAAGTGGCTCGCAACCACCTGTTTCAGGGGATCCCATGCTGTCTTCTAGTTCCTTTCCGGGACGGTGGCTAAACGTGCATTTTACGTTTTACTATTGCAGAGGACCCAAGTTCAGTTCCCTGCATCCTTGTTTGGTGGCTCACAACCACCTGCAACTCTGGTTCCAGGGGATCTAGTGCTATGCTCTCAGGCACCTGCACCAACCTGTACCCCCCCACACACACAGACACACACAGAAATACATAGCTAAACATAAGTCCTTGAAAAAATAAAACAAATCTACATAAACAGAGCGATCAGGCGCTCCTGTTAGAGACATGGGATAGTGAATGAGAAAACTATATCCCCGGCTCTTCAATAGGTGAGCCCTGGAAGGAACAGGAAGTGAATTATTTCTGTAATTATCACTTTGTTAGGTAGACTTAAAAGGTCCAATTAAAAGTGTCTGTCCTCCCCGGGCAGTGGTGGCGCACACCTTTAATCCCAGCGCTTGGGAGGCGGAGGCAGGCGGATTTCTGAGTTCGAGGCCAGCCTGGTCTACAGAGTGAGTTCCAGGACAGCCAGGGCTACACAGAGAAACCCTGTCTCGGAAAAAAAAAAAAAAAAAAAAAAGATTTAAAAGAGTCTGTCCTCTGTGGAAAGGACAGTGGAGAGGGGAAAGGGCCAAACATCCTCCTGTTTTTCATCAGATGCTTCATTAAACTGTTTGTTATAAAACTGTTTATTCAAAAACAAATTTGAGACAGTCATATGTAGCCCAGGCTGGCCTGGAACTTCCTACATAGCTGAAGCTGGTCTTGAACCCCTGACCCTCCTACCTCTGCCTTTCAAGTGCTGAGACTGCAGGCATGCAATGCTACAATTATTTGTTCTATGCTGGGCATCGAACCCAGGCCTCCATGCGTGCTAAGTAGGCACTCCATCAGCTGAATCCCACCCTCAGCCTCATGTATTAGACTTTATGCATGCGTATCTTTGGCTATGTGAGAGTGGAAAGAAGCTGTGTGTGGTGGCACACTTCTGTAATCCCAACACTCGGGAGACTGAGGCCAGAGAACCATGACTTCAAGGCCAGCCTGAACTCCACTCTGTCTCAGAGGCAAAAATAAAGAATGCTGGATGACCAAAGAATTCAGTGCACACTCTATTTGGGTAAAAAACAAAAATTGCCCTGGACAGGCCCCGATGGCTCAGTGGTCTTGATGCACAAGCTCTGCCTTTCAAGTGTTGAGATTAAGGAGTATATCACATTGCCTGGCTAAATTAAAAAATAAATAAATATAGTTTAAAAAAAATAAGGTCATTCTGGTCTACATAGTGAGTTCTAGGACAGACAAGATACCTAGTGAGACCCTCAAAAAAAACAACACAAAAAGTTAAGACAGGCAAATGGCTCAGCAGGGAGAAGAGAGATACTCACTACCAAGCTTGAAGACCGGGGTTTAATTCCCTGGAGCCACAATGTAGCCCAGACTGGCCTCGAACTCATGATCCTCCTTCCTCTGCCTTCTTCAGCAAATCCTACCGGTGTGCGCCGCCACAACCAGCAGAGCCACAATGTATAAAGAAAGAGCTAATTCCCACAGGCTGACCTTCAACTGCCACACCTGGGCTGCAGCACACACCCATACATACACCGCCACCATCACCACTGTGTAAAATAACGACATGATAAAAGATATCTTTATTTTATTTAAATATGTTTTAATTAAAGTAGAATTACATAACTTTCTCCTTTGCTTTCTCCCCTCCAGACCCTCCCTGGTACCCTCCCTCCAACTGTCCCATGACCCTCAACAACCCCTCCCACGTCTCCCTAATCAATAGCCTCCTTTAGATCATTATTATTGCACAGATCTGCATATGTGTGCACACATCTGTAAGTGCAACCTGCTGAGTCCATGTCTACTGCTTGTGTGTTTGGTTTCAGGACTGACCACTCTGACTGGACAGTCAATAATGTGGTTCATCCCTCAGAGAGGCTAATTCTTCTCCCAGCAGTCGTTGGTTGACTGTAGTTCTTTGTCTGGAGGTGGGACCCCATAGCAAACAATCCTCCTCTTCCATGTTAGCAGATCTACTGATACTGACCTTGTTTCAGTCTTGCTTCTTCAGCCATCCTAGGAGAGGGTTTTCACAGTGGACTTCCCAGAATTCTGGTTCTTACCATCATCCTTCCTCTCTTCTGTGATACATACACATATACGTATATGTGTTTATGTATGTATATTTATACATATATATGTAGGCATAAATTTTTTTGCAACCTATTTTTAATAAGGGTTCATTCTCTCCTCTATCCCATCACCCAGCAGAGGTAGTGGAAGAGAAAAGTTATTAGGATCTGGGGGAAGTGGACCTGTTCAGCAGTAGTTCTTTGGGGGTGAGTTCAGGCTTCTTTGTCAGCAGTTCAGTCCCGCAGCAAACACCAAATACAACTTAGCAGCTGCAGTCCAATTCTTTCAGCAAGCAGACACCAGCAGCTGTATTTCAATCCTGAAGAAACCACCAGCCTCACCAATCAGCCTAAGACGAGGCCACGGAAACAGCAAGCTGCCTCTGGACCCTCGTAAGCAGTTGCTGGGCAAGTTTCTCTCAATGGCGGTGTTATCACAAATTGAGCTCAACAATGCTATGTAAGGCAAACCAATACATGTGTGTCTTTAGTGAAGAATAGCGAGGCAGAGCAAACCAAACCAAGGCTCCATGCTCATCTCCCACTGTCTGTGGGGTCATATTTAACTCCTTCATCAAGCGTCCTTTAATGTGTTTGCTATAGCCAAACACCCTCTCACCTGTGTCTGCTTCAGCAAAACAGTCTCTCACATGTTTGCTTTAGCAAGACATCCTTTCACCTGTGTGCCCCAGCAAACCATCATTTGATATAACTGGCTTTCCAAAGAAACTAGAAGTTTCCACCTCATATATGAATGTGTATATATGTGTGTATGTATATATGTGTGTGTGTGTGTGTGTGTGTGTGTATATACATACACACACACACACACACACACACACACACATACACACACAGTTACATAACAACTTTGAGGACAGCCCGGGCTACAGGAGACTGTCTCAAAATGCAAACAAACCAACCAGAAAAAAATGTCCCACACAGAATAGCCAGATCATGCTGTAAGTGTGAGGGAAGATGGATTCCCACTTTTTAAAATGTTTAGTTTAGCTTAGTTTAATTTAATCTAGTTTACTGTGTGTGTGTACATGTGCAGGCTCCTTCAAACAAGCATGGGGAGGCCAGAGACCCTGAGTGTACTTACTCGGGAACATTGATGTTTTTGAGATGGTACACAGGTGTGGTGGTTTGAATATGCTTGGATCAGGGAGTGGCACTATTTGGAGGTGTGGCTTTGTTAGAGTAAGTGTGGCCTTGTTGGAGGAAGTGTGTCACTGTGCGAATGGGCATGAGCTTTAAGACCCGTGTCCTAGCTGCCTGGAAGCCAGTCTTCTGTTTGCCTTTGGAACAAGATGTAGAACTCTCAGCTCCTCCTGCATCATTCCTGCCTGCACACTGTCAGGCTCCTACCTTGACGATAATGGACTGAACCGCTAAACCTGTAAGCCAGCCCCAATTAAATGGTGTCCTTTATAAGAGTTGCCTTGGTCATGGTGTCTGTTCACAGCAGTAAAACCCTAAGACAACAGGTTAAGCTGGGTTGGCTGGCCATCGAGTCCCCTGTCTCCTCCTGTCCCTGTTCTCCACAGTGCTGGGATTACAAGCACATGCTTAGCTTTTAAAACATTTCTTCATTTGTTGTTCCAGACAGAATCTCACTATGTAGCCCTGACTGGCCTGGAACTCACAAGCATGTAGACCATGCTGGCTTCAAACTCATGAAGATTCACCTTCCTCTTCCTCCCAAGTGCTGGGATTGAGAACATGTGCCACCAAACCTTGAGCCTTCTGTATGGATGCTGGGTATTGAACTCAGGTAACTATGCTCACTCAGCAATCACTTTACTGAGACATCTTTGCATCCCCTTTGTTGACATTTATATTATCATAACAGGGGCTTCAATTCAAGCCAACTTCACTAGTTCACTCACAAGTAAGAAAATGGGGTCACATAGACGTAGTATGACTTCCCACGCCAGGCCAGAAAAGATGAGGTAGGGTTCCCCTGGGATGGGGAACTTGCTTGTAGACTCCCTTGCAGCTAGATTCATGTAACAGATTTCACCAAACTGACATTGTATCCCTCAGAACTAAAAAGTTATAAGGGAGGCAGTGCACGTGTGTATGGACATGCCCTCTCCCCTGGAAAAGTATTATGGAGGTCTAGTAGCAAATGCTTATAATGTCAGCACATGGAAAACTGGGGAAGGAGGATTGCCATGAACTGGAGGCCAACCTGGGCTACATAGCAAGATGCTTTCTCAAATAAATTACAAAATCAAAATTCATGTTGCCTTTTAAGTGGCAAGGGGAAAATAAGGCAAAAAATAAGTTGTCTAGGATTGGAGATTAATTTTTTAAATAGTCATAATTAATTCATTAACTAATTAATTCATTAATTCAAATGGTCTCAGAGTAATCATCAACAAAGTCAGCCCCAGGAGGTATTAGCAAGCTCAAGAGACACAGAGGGGAAAAGCAGCCTTTACGGGCAGAGGCAGGAGAATGTCTTTGAGTTCTAGGCCAGCCCACTTTACACAGCAAGTTCTAGGCCATCCAGGGCTACATTGTGGAAACCTGTCTCATACAAAATGAAAAATAATATCTCTTCCTCTTTCTCTGTCTCCTCTGGGAATGTGGGGGAGGGGAAATGAGATGTTTTAGAAAAGATCTCAAGTGGTCTTGAACTCACAGTCTGGCCTTGAACTCCTGATCCTCCTGCCTCCACCTCCCAGACTCTGTAATTACATCCATGTACTACCACAACACTTGACTATTCTCCTTTTTCTTTTCATGTGACACTGAAGATGGAGCCCAGAGCCTACCCAAGCTAGGCAAGTACTTTACTGTTGAGTTATTTTTGCAGTCCTCTAGGGGACTCTAGCATGAAATTGTCAGGAAGCCCACAATGCCTCCAAAGGGCTACAGCCCCTCACCTGATGTTCTGCAGCTGGGCATCTGTGTGAGGGTCCTTGGGAGCTCATGGTGAGACTCTCGGGAGCACTAGGACAGGGGAGGACTACCTGGAGTTGGTTCTACCTTTAGTACCTCCATCTCAGTTTTTCACTCCCAGCATGCACCTCACCCCTGGATTCTGCAACCTGGTGGGCAGGGCAAGAGTTGCACCCTGGTGGACTTTGAGCTGCTAGGTGTGGCTGCTGCTCATTCTTCCTTTGTCTGCCTTCCAGAAACTTCTTTTAATACAGTATCCGACTCTCCTACTTTTAAGAGTCTTCTCCAAGAGTATTGGACCCAAAGATTCATGGACACTGTTCCTGTTTCCTCTCATTGTTGAACCAGGTGGTGACTGGGGTCTGGAACACTCCAACCTGTATCTGGTCTCACCCCTTCTGCAAATTGGGTAGGAAGACGGGAATTCAGAGAGGAGCCAGGGAGTTAAGGGATCAAACCAGGACATGCGTGCCTGGACTCTGAGCTGGAACTGGAGCTGATCAGGATGGAGCCCGCAGGAGAGAGGGACTTAGAGACAGACACTACGCAGTGGCCCAGTTAGTGGTCCTACAGCTGATCTTTATGCAAATTGCTCCCACCGCTCAGTTCCCTGTATGTTAGTGCTTTGTGGAGGCTGCTCTCTGTTGTCCTGGTGGCTTCAGAGATTCTGACATATCTGGACACCCAGAGGCACAAGGAGGGCTATTGTTAAGTGTGGCATCTTTATTTCACCCTCTGTTCCCAGGCACTTCTTGTATGCCAGACCCCCGTGACTAACCCAGCACTGGACAAGCAGACATAATGCAGCCCTTGGGAGTCCCAGTTGCAGCTCTCATGGCTGGGACCAATGGCAGAGGCTGATCTTGGCTGAGTAAAGCAGCGTGGGCTCCTGGGCTGAAGGCCCTCTGGGGAGAGGAGGTGGAGGCTGTGGCTTGCTAAGCCTGTCTGGACTTGGCTAGTCTCCAGAAAACCCAACAGAGCCCTGTGCGAGACAGGAGGCAGTGTGTTCTGGAGGGGAGGGAAGGGTAAATCTCCCCAATCTTGTTATTAAAGACTGTTCTTATTCTAAAGCCTAAGAGAGGGCCGGGCAGCTACGCCCAAGAGTGTGGGGGCGGAGCAGGAGGAGATCTGCCCAGCCTTGACAGCTTTGCCTCGGGGCCGGGGTCTGTGCCAGGTGTGGGTGATGGTTAGCAGGTGTAGGCTGAGTCACCAAGCTTGGTCCCACCTGCTTTAATTAAAGTCCCTTCAGCAGCTCCCTGTCACACCGTTGCTGTCCTTCTGTCCTCTGGCGCTGAGCTGGATGGTCTGCATCAGGGTAGGACCAGATGAGGAAGCTGAGCTTGACTGAAGCCTTCCATCAAAATAGAGCACAGGCATCGGAGAGCTGAGCATTGCCTGTCTCTGGTTTCACTAGCTGGTCTGATGGCCATCTCCCGGCCACCTTCCCTGTCTTGTAACTTTTGTCTCTGGCCCATGTGTCTCTTCTTCATCTCTGAGTCTCTCTTTATGCTGTCCTGTCCCTGGAGTTCCTATCTAGGGCTGATCCACGTGTCTCTCTTTGTCTCCCTGTCTCTCATGCCCTGCCCCACCCAAATCTTGTAGACCATGTCCGAAGCTATCTGTATGAGGCCTAAGGTGTTATCCCTGACCAGTCTGGCAGGAAGTATTCCAGATCCCAGGAGAAAGAGCACACTGTCCCTGGAATCACCACATCCCCATTTTTGTGTCCGGACATGGGGTTCCTAGGATCTGATAATTGAAATATTGGATTCCCTGATTCTAACCGAATTTTGATGCGTTCGCTGATGTTCCCTCTGACTTCATGATGGATCCTCAAGTCTCTCTGGGAATTCAAGGTTCCAAGGCAACCTCTGGGTCTCTGATTAATCCTCGGAACTCCGTGTTCAAGCCTCCAGGAGTCTGGAAATCTGCTGGAGTTCTTGAGTCACACCCTTGACACTTAGAGTTTCCTGACACTGAATCATCACGCCATGTGAGAGTGTGGGTACCCTGAAAATAGTGAATTTTCTGGTATTGTTCCAGGTCATCTTGAAACTGAAGATTCCCTGGAATACCATGACCATCACACCAGGACTGCAGAGTCACACCAGACTCTGAAAATAAAAGGGCCCTTGTATTATGTAACTTTTCCTGGGGGATAGTAAGCAAATTTCTATTCATTCCAGAAAGTGCACTAACAACTAACCAAAGAAACAATTCCACAAACGTCCCACTTAATAAATGGATGAGTTTATTGGGGTAACTTACAGAAGGAATATGGGTGAGGGGTTACTTATTGGATCACAGATTGCTTAGGGGCAACTCCATCACCAAAAAGCACACCCCATCATAGATAAAGGACTCAGAGAGTCTTTTATCTCAATTGTTACTGCTTATATTACCTTCAGGAGGGGCCTTGTGAATCCTGTAAGTTTGAGGAACTCCCTGAGACTTGGAAGTTGTTATAAGTTTTGTACTTCATATATCTTAAGAAGCTTCCCTCCAGAATGGACTGTTTCAGTTCCAAGAAAATGGCTATGTAACATCCTACCCTTCCCTCTGGCTCTCACATTCTTTTTGCAAACTCTTCCACAATTTTCCCCAGTCGTGGACAGAGTCATGTGGTTGACTGATTATTTTCCTTCATCTATAGCTAAGTCTTTGGCTATTGTGCCATAATGACAGCCAGTCCCAGGATGTTGGCCAATTATGAATCTCTGCAATATACCTCCCACGGCAAAAAATAAATTTTTGTCCATGACAAATCAAGGCTGACTGACCCAAGTCCACAGGAATAATGGTTCTGAATAGTGAGGTGTCAAGTAGGAAGACCAGGGATGAGAAATAAAGGAAACAAGAAATAAGACAAAAACAAACGCTGAGACTAGGAGGTCTTGCATAAATTGATGACTTATGCCAAGCATGTTTATTAGGAAGTACAGAACCCTATATAATTTTTGCTAGGAGAAAATGGCCAAGGTCATCAGAGAGCTAAATCAGACAATGTTAGCTAAGACAGTACAGGATATCTCAGACACAATTGCCTTAGGACTAATACCCACAGCCCAGGGGGAAGAGTTGTGTCCCCAGAAGTAACAACCTTGACTCTTTCTTTCTTTCTTTCTTTCTTTCTTTCTTTCTTTCTTTCTTTCTTTCTTTCTTTCTTTCTTTTTTAGTATAGAAATAGAGTTTATTTAGGGCATGGGGAGGGGAGTTAAGAGGGTAGTAGAGACAGAGAAAGGCAGAGAGAGGAAGAGAGTAGAGAAGTAGAGAGGTGGAGGCCGGCCATGACCACGAAGAGGTGGGGGGAGGGAATGGGGAGAGGTAAGAGATAAGAGACGTAAGAGAGAGGCAAGAGAAAGAGATAAGCCAGCCTTGACTCTTTCAAGGTCCTAGCTCCAGTACTAGACTGGCCTTTTCAAGTCCACTCCTAGACAAGGACACAGAACTAAATTTGCCTTTGTCCTTTTATCGGAGCCTCTGAGAAAGTCTTGGGTCAGTTTGACTCTCCACAACTGAAAGCAACAGTAATCTGTGAGTAAAGGCAGAGATGTTTAGAAGTAACTTGACAGACTTATTGCATATATTTAAGCAAAACAATACCAGTGAATTACACACTGGAACCGAGGACCCTCTCAGCCATGGGCTTTTGCTCTAGCTTACAGCATCAGGTGTGAGTTCCTGCCTGTGGAGTAAAGCCTTAGATCCCCTGGAAATCAGTTGGTTCCGCCCATAACACTTGAGCCCATCTCGTACCTTTGGGGGCAGCTTGCCGTGCCTGTTTGTACAGTGGCATAAAGCAGATCAGGCTTGCTGGGGAAAATTCGCTCCCAGCAGTCTGAATGACAGATCCTGATAGTGTGAAAAGGAGCCAGCTGCCGCGCATGGTGGCGCATGCCTTTAATCCCAGCACTCGGGAGGCAGAGGCAGGTGGATTTCTGAGTTCGAGGCCAGCCTGATCTACAGAGTGAGTTCCAGGACAGCGGAAACTATTACACAGGGAAACTGTGGCTTGTAAAACAAGAACAAACAAAAAAGAAAGGGAGGGAGGGAGGGAAGGAAGGAAGGAAGGAAGGAAGGAAGGAAGGAAGGAAGGAAGGAAGGAAGGAAGGAAGAAAAATCATCTAAGCAGGGAGAGAGCTTCCAGTCCAATCCCAGACTGATTTTTAATGTCTTCTAGCCAGTGAGTGGTGTCTTCAGCAATAGAAATTTACCATCTACTTCTGGCACCTGATCGACATCTGTGTCAGCGGACTTAATGGTCTGTGGGACTTCTGAGGCCTCCCTGGTGGTTTGAATAAAAATGGCCCCCATGGGCACATATATTTGAATGCTTGGTCACCAGGGAGTGGTGCTATTTGAAAATATTGGAAGGATGAGGAGGTGTGGCCTTGTCGGAGGAAGTGTGCAACTCAGAGTAGGCTTTGAAGCTTCAGAATGTAGCTCCTGGCTAATACTCCAGCAACTTCCTGCGTGCCACCACGCTTCCTGTCACGATGGTAGTGGATTAAATCTCTGAAATGGTAAGTAAGCTTCCAATTAAATGCTTTCTCTCAGAATAGTTGCCTTGATCATGGTGTCTCTTCACAACAACAGAACGGTGACTAAGACGGCCTCCTTGGCCAACAACTCATAGGGAGGTAGGTCACCTCAGTACTGGAATTTTTACCCAGCAACCTTAGGAGTCGTAAAATCTTATCCCCACCTCTGTAGGATGCCTTCACTTAAAACCCTTAACTGCTATCTCACAGCCCTTGGGGGTCCTTCTTATAAACCTGTACAGGGCTCGAGTCTGGCATTATGTAACAAAACCCTTTATCAGAGCATGGGCAGGACCCCTCAGAGCTGCCCGCATCCATTCCAACTGCATACCAGTTGGCCTTAAGCAGTTAAGGATACTAAAAGTCACAGTACAGAAGGGCTGGAGAGATGGTTCAGAGGTTAAGAGCACCAGCTGTTCTTCCAGAGGACCCAGGTTCAAGTCTCAGCACCCATATGATGTTTTACAACCATCTGCAAGTCTAGTTCTGGTGTATCTGACACCATCTTCTGACCTCTGTGGGGAATGTACGCACCCGATACATAGACATACATACAGGCAAAACACACATACACATCAAATAAAAATTAATACATTTCTTTAAGAATTGCCCCAGGAAGCAATGATACATTTGTGACAATGATGTCATTTTTGGATATATACATAGATTAAAAAAAAAAAAAAAAGATACAGTAGCTGAGAGTGGTGGCATGTGCCTTTAGTCCCAGCTCTTGGGGAGCACAGGCAGGAGGACCTCATGAGTTCAACATCAGTCTGGTTTACATAGGGAGCTCCAGGACAGCCAGCACTAAAGAGACCCTGCCTCAAAAAAATTCAAAACAAAAGACAGTGTGGAACATGAAAATATTAACTGTTTATGGGCTAGAGAGATGGCTCAGCGGTTAAGAGCTCCGACTGCTCTTCCGAAGGTCATGAGTTCAAATCCCAGCAACCACATGGTGGCTCACAACCATCCGTAATGAGATCTGATGCCCTCTTCTGGGGTGTCTGAAGACA
Organism: Uromys caudimaculatus; assembly: GCA_028551405.1. Taxonomy (NCBI): domain Eukaryota; kingdom Metazoa; phylum Chordata; class Mammalia; order Rodentia; family Muridae; genus Uromys; species Uromys caudimaculatus. Next base: position 51,226,078 of record CM052717.1, read on the forward strand.
GTTACAGTGTACTTACATATAATAAATAAATAAATGAATAAATAAATAAATAAATAAATAAAATTTTAAAAAAATTAAAAAAAATATTAACTGTTTGTAATACACATACACACACACATACACACACACACATATATATATATGGATATTGGGCACAGTGTCATAGATGGGAGACACTACCATGCCTGTCTCCTACATACAGTGTTTAAAAACGTAAAAATAAATCTTTAAGGGTAAAGAGATGACTCAGCAATTTAGAGCGCTTGGTTGTTCTAGCAATGGACGCACATTTCAGTTCCCAGGACCCATATCTGCAGGCATCCATGTGGTGCACATACATATGTGTGAATGTGTGCATGTGGACAAAACACTCATGCACATAAAATAAAATAAATAAATCTAAAAAAGTAAAAACAAAAGGCCCAGGCCAGGTCTGCAGAGTGGCGCATGCCTTTAATCCCAGCACTTGGGAGGCAGAGACAGGCAGATTTCTGAGTTCGAGGCTAGCCTGGTCTACAGAGTGAGTTCCAGGACAGCCAGGGCTACACAGAGAAACCCTGTCTCGAAAAGCCAAAAAAAAAGAGAGAGAGAATTTGCTCTGTCAGAGAACCCAAGTTCAATTCCCAGCACCTATCAGGCAGCTCAGCACCCCCTTTAACTCCATATATATATAAAAATTTAAAGGGTTTCAGGCTAGCCAGTGCTAACTCATGTCAAACACACACACATATACTCATACACACATATATACACACTTATACATGTACACACATACACAAAACCACACATACACACATACACTCATACACAGACACACACACATTCATACACACACAAACATGCACGCATACATAAGAGCACACATGCATTCACACACACGCTCATGTACATATATGCATACCTGTAGTGAGAATTTTGGTTTCTTTTTAAAAACCACAGGAATATTATGGTAGTATGTTTTCGTTTTAACCCCGGGGTGGGATACGGGGCTGCTTCGCAGCGGGCGACTATGACCTGCCTCGTGCCCTAGCCGGACATGAGTGGGATACGGGGCTGCTTCGCAGCGGGCGACTATGACCTGCCTCGTGCCCTAGCCGGACATGGGTGGGATACGGGGCTGCTTCGCAGCGGGTGACTATGACCTGCCTCGTGCCCTAGCCGGACATGGGTGGGATACGGGGCTGCTTCGCAGCGGGCGACTATGACCTGCCTCGTGCCCTAGCCGGAACATGGTTTTGCAGCTGCTGATAGTTTCTGCCAGTGTGTGAGGTTTGGAATTCTGAGGACTTTTCAGAGGGCACATAAATGCTAGGGCTTCAGGAGAAGTGGCTGGCTGGCCTCTTGGCGGCTAGTTGTGGTTTGTTGCGGTTTGTCAAGCAGTCGTGTACAAAGAGCTGAGAAGAAGAAATGATATCTTGTTGGCGAAGTTCAAACTTGCCTAAAGAAGGTTCCTAAGCAGCAAGTAGTCTGAGGGTGACATTGCCCCTCTGTCCTTTTCTCTGTCCTATCTAGTGTTACGGGGTTGAAAGGGTGGGGAGAAGAGAGAGGGGTGGAAGAAAGAAGAACCCACAAAGTAGCTAAAAGTCTGACCACACACACATGTACACATTCATATACATACACACATATACACACATATGTACACACACATACATTCATACATATACATTCATGTATACACATACACACAAACACACATACACACCAGGTATGTGTGTGCCTGGTAACTCCGGCACTTGAAAATGAGGAGGACTATTGAAACCTCTAGGTAAGCCTTGGCTACCTACCTAGCAAGTTCCAGGTTAGCCTGGACTATGTAGAAGACCTTGTCTCAAATAAGGAGGAGGGAGGGAGGAAGACGGGCAGGGAAGGAGGAGGAGCAGAAGAGCAGATGAAAGCTGGCTGTCAGGAGGGTTCCGTGGGTAGGTGCTGGATAGGCGCTTCTCTGTGTGAGTATGAGTGTGAGTGTGAGTGTGAGTGTGTGTGTGAGTGTGTGTGTGTGTGTGTGTGTGAGTGTGAGTGTGAGTGTGTGTGTGTGTGTGTGTGTGTGTGTGTGTTTAGTTATGATGTCGTGTGTTTCGGTGATTGGGAAGGATGACAGCTGGGGACAGATGCAGGACTGGAAGAGTAGCAGATGGTAAGTGGAGCAGCTGGGCAGGTTGGGAATGACCGATGGAAGAGTAGCAGATGGTAGGTGGAGCAGCTGGGCAGGTTGGGAATGACCGATGGACGGACGGATGGATGGATGGACAGACAGACTTGTGGCTGGCCTCATGAATGGAGAGAATGGTGGAAGGTCAGATGGTGTCTTGCTTTAATTTCTGCCACTGTGATAAAATACCCTGACCAAAACAACTCAGGAGGAAAAGGTTTTTCAGCTCACAGCTCCAGGCTGTGGGACAGTGGAGACAGGAACCGAATCCTGAGGCAGCTGGTCACATCCACAGTCAAGAGCAGAGAGAAGATGAAAGCTTACTTGTGCTTGATCCTTCTACACGTAGGCAGTCCAGGATCTCTGACTAAGGAATGGTGCCACCTACGGGGGACTGTCTCAAGGTAATCAAAGTAATCCCCACAGACCTGTCCACAGGCTAACCTGATTTAGACAAATCCTTGTTGAGACTCTATTTGCAGGTGATTCTAGATGTGTCAGGTTGATAACTAAAGCCATCACAAACTACATGGGGTGGGCACAATCCTGTAATCTCAGCCCTCAAGAGGCAGAAACAGATATTTTTGAGTTTGAGGCCAGCCTGATTTACATAGTGAGTTCCATGTTGGAGCTGCAAAGTGAGAGTCTGTCTCAAAAACAAATTATAAAAACTGAACGTCACAGGTGGACAGTGGGCAGACGGATGGAATGGTGGGACAGACGCTGGACCACATTCCTCGTCCTGAGGTTTATAGGCTCTGTAACCTCGGACAGTATCTTCTTCTTTCCCTGTCCTTCCCTCTCTTCCCTTCTCTTTCCACCCTTCTTCTCTCTTCCTCTCTCTATTCTGAGATAGGATTTTACTCTTAGCCCAGGCTAGCCTCAATGTGACTGTAATCCTACTGGCTTAGCCTTCTATGTGCTGGGATTGTAGGACACTACACAACAACGACAACAACAAAAACATTTTTTTTTTTTGAGACAGGCTCTCATTATATAATCCTACATTGTGTAGAGCAGGCTAGCCTTAAAGGCCCATTCCTTCTGCTTCAGCCTTCCACATACTGGAGCCACAGACATGTGTTAGTCTGTCTCAAAGTTGTGTATTTTGGTTTGGTTTGTTCGTTTGTTTTTTGAGACAGACAAAATGCCAAGCCAGGCAATGTGCTGCTTTTCTTCTTCCCTCTCTTCCTTCCTCCCTCCTTTTCCCCTCTTCTTTCCTCCCTTCATTTCTGTAACAGGGTCTCATGTGGCACAGGCTAGCCCCTAACATACTATGTAACTAAGGATGATCATGAGCTTCTGAACTTCTACCTTCAATTACCAAGTGGGGATTAAAAAGATATACTACCACACTCAGGCTTTTGTTTATTGTCCCTTCTGCTCGTCCCCACACTGCCTGTTTCCTCATCTGTTATGGATAAAATATAGCAGTAATTCTTAACTCTTGCCTCTTGCAATTTGGTGTGAGGAGGGAAAGGGCTGATATACATAAAGCTAGGGTGTGGGGAGACCTCGGTTTATTGTAGTGGGAGAGAAGAGGGGCACTTGTCTCGAGAACAGTGTATGATAGAGCCAGGGCCACAGGAGACATGGGAGAAGTGACTAAATCTCACACACACACACACACACACACACACACACACACACACACACACACACACACACACACACTCACACTCACACACACTCACACTCACACACGAGACCCTTCAACATTTTATTAGGGGATTAAGGATCTTTCTGCTTCTTCCCCAGCGGAGCTCAGATCTGGACATAGGACAAGGTGATGTCGCCTTTGATCTCCAGCATATCTACCCTTTGGAATGCTTGGAACCGATGTGAGAAGTCGAAAAGGTGCTGGCCGTTGGCAAACACCTTGAATCGATCCATGCCGCAGCGGATTGACAGCTGGGGGGGGGAGGAAAGGTGAGGTCCAGCAGGACTGGGATCTGAAGGAGGCGGGAAGGGGACCCCCTGACTCACATCGAAGAACTGCCCGGGGCCAAATGGGTTGTAGGCCACCTTCCTCTCTTCGGAGCCCCAAGAGCCGTTCACATAGCTGTTGCGAACCACGCTGTCACCTACACGAGGGTTCATGTGAAAAGGTATGTCTCCAGTAGATCCCACCTTGAAGTTGATGGCAAAGCTGAAGACAGAAAAGGGTGTCAAATGGGGTCCAGTGTCTGAGGCTCCAAGGGAAGAAAGCTGGGACCGGAACCCCTGGGTCTGAGGGAGGAGGGCTGGGACCTGAACCCCTGGGTCTGAGGGAGGAGGGCTGGTGCCTGGACCCCTGGGTCTGAGGGAGGAGGGCTGGTGCCTGGACCCCTGGGTCTGAGGGAGGAGGGCCGAGGCTGAATCCCTGGGTGTGAGGAGGATCCTGCCTTCAGTCTGGGTGCTTACTTCTTGGCTGTAGGAAGTACATATCCCTTGATTATGATGGTCCTTCGGGCCGAAAGGCCCCCCTGCAGGATCCCCACATATGGCACAGGCTGTAGAGAAAGAACATGGGGTCCCATTCAGTCTCTGATGAGAGAACCCAGACACAAGAGCACATTTTTGCAGACAGGCAGTGTTCTGTCTGTGAATTGTCCCCAACCATGTCTCCTCCTGAACCCTGACCACCAACTGCATCTCCTCCTCCCACCCCCAAACCCCTCAGCCCACATATAGTCCACCCTTTCTGGGCTCCCAACATTCTCTGCGTCCTTCAACTTGCTCCCCAGGGCCACTAGCCCCTACAACATCATACCGGATTGAAGACTGGGGGTCCTGCCATGACCTGTGAAGGAAGAAAGGGATCCCACTGTGTAAGATTTGACAAATACCTTATCCAACACGACTCCATTCCTTTTCCACCCCCACACTGCCCCAGGCCCGCCATGCCCCTCCCACTTACAGGCAAGCTGTTCATCTGTGAAGGGTTGTACCCAGGACTCTGTGGAGCAGATAGACAGAAGGGAAGAGTCATGAGGGAATGTGGGGTCATTTGGCTGCCCCCAAACTTCCTCTGCCATTAACCCACCCCTCAGCAGGTACTTACAGGGTAAGCTGGGATGGTCATGGGTCCCTGTGGCTACAGAGAGGAAAGAAGGTCATGTCTGGGACCAAAATTCTAGACTGGAAAGTGTTGAGAATCCCTGGGTACCCCCAAGTACATGGGCTACAGCCTCTGCTGTATTTTGGGATGACCAGAGCCTCTGTGGCTTTGAGAGAACTCCTGGTAAATTCTGTTCTTTGTTCCCCACTCTACAACCTTGTGTTGACCCCTTCTGCCCCGGGCCCCTCATTCGCCCCTTGCCTCCCCTAGCCTAGGATCAGTCTAGAGAGTGGAATTCAAGGGGTAAATCAGGGCAGTAAATTGGTACTTCTTTCTAGGCCTGTGATAATCTCCACCATCTATCCTGTCATCTATCTCCAGTCATCTGCTTCACATACCCAACCCTAGAGCAAGTCGGGGTCCTGGGAGTCATCCTGAGTTCCTGTCTACCAGGCTCTCTGCTGTCTTTTCAGCTCACTCTCTCTTGGAGCCACAGATCTGTACAGATGATTTCTTCTGTCTAGAACCCCTCCCCCCCCTTCCTCCTCCTCTTTTTTTTCCGGTGTTGTAGGTTTGTTTGTTTGTTTACTTGGTTGGTTGGTTTGGCTTTTTGAGTCAGGGTTTCTCTGTGTAGCCCTGGCTGTCCTGGAACTCACTCTGTAGACCAGGCTGGCCTCGAACTCAGAAATCCACCTGCCTCTGCCTCCCGAGTGCTGGGATTAAAGGCGTGCGCCACCACCGCCCGGCTCACCATCTTCATTTTCACTTTCTCTTTTCTTCTCTTTTTAATTAACTCTTATTCTGAAAGCTCTCCAAATCAATCGATTAATTAATCTCTATCTCTCCCCCCCCCAACACAAACGTCAGCGTGTTGATGTGTGACTCAGGCTGGTCTCTTTGCAGTGAACATTCCTACTTCAGCCTCCTGAGGTTGCAATGACAAGCAGTAGTCACCATGCTGGGCTAGGCTCCACATCAGCAATCCTCCCCCACCCCTTCCCCACCCCCACCCCCACATCTGTGTGGCTGTAACTTGTTCCTTCTTTCCTTCGGGTGATAAACTCATCGTTTTGATTCATTGACTTGTTGAAGAATAGGCTGGTCATTTTTATTTTTAAGATATTTGTTTACTAAATTTTCGTATATGTGCCTAAGTACACATTTGTGACCCCTGTGGGGGTCAGAGGAGGACTCAGATCCCCCCCCCCCAACTTACAGATGGTTATGAGCTTGGGAACTGGAAAGTGGACCCAGATCCTTCAAGACAGGGTCTCACTATTTAGATCTGACTGTTCTGGAACTCACTATGTGACTAGGCTGGCACTGAACTCGCAGAGACCCACCTGCCTCTAGTTCTCCAGCACTAGGATTAAAGGTGTGCTCCACCACCCTGATGTTATGTCACCCGCTCTTCACTGCCATCTCTCCAGCCCGCAGGCTGGTAGTTTTGATTTCAGGCTTTTGTTGGTTAGTTGGTTGGTATTAAAGGAACTCAGGAACTCCCTCCTCACCCTAAGTTAGCTACTATAGCTGAGCCAGGCCCCTAGCTCCTCACTGGGGCACTGTAGGCAGATACCCCACCATTAGCAAGCTTCAGCTTGAGACTTTGGGAAGTGACATGCTGGTTTATTTCCGTGGGTGTGTATTAGAGGCACTTTGCAGGCTGCGGACCTGGGCGTGGACCTTCTAGGACACTGGAACCTGCTTTTCTTGGCATTCAGACCCAGCTCTGCTGGCCAGTTTCCAAGGCGATTGCATCACATTGCACTCTGAACAGCCCCATGGTCACCATGCTAGTGGACCCGCTAACAGGTCACACAGCACTGTGTTACACCTTGTTCCATTACAGCCTGATGGAGACGCGGCGGCAAGCCACAGTGGCTTTGTGTTTCCCAGGGGACCAATGTGTTAAGCAACCTGTCCTGAATTCGTTTGCTAAACTCTTTATTCTTTATCTGCTTGTCTTGTCTTATCTCACTTTCTGACTCAGTTTATACACCTCTTCTTCCTTTTGGAAGCCCTTTTTGACTGAGTCATATCCTTTAGCCGTTCAGAACACCTCCTTAACCCTTTTCCTGAGGCTAACCCTCTGCCTGAGCCTCCTTATCTGGATCCTGACCTTCTCTCTACCTGCACACACCCCTACCATGGTCTTGACCATGTTTGTCTGGTCATGTGTCTATCTTTCTGATGAACTGTCTTGGTCGCCACAGGGTCCCTGGACCCATTCATTAAAGGGACTAGGAATGGAAACAGAGACTGTGGCGAATGTGTGAATAGGTCAAGGAGACAAATGAAGAGACATTCCATACCGGATATGGGGCTGCCGCAGGTTGACCTCCAAGGAAGTTGATTGACTGAAGTTCTAGGTCTCCATCCACTTGCAGATGGGTGACCATCTGTAGAGGCAACCGGTGCCCGTATTCATAGAAGGGATTTCCATTTACGACGACCTGGAAGGCAGAGACAAGGTGTCAGACATCAGCAACCATGACTGGCAAGAAACTGGGAAAACGGAAATGGGATTATATTTAATTAGTGCATATGTGTGGGCATGTGTGTTCAGATATGTCAGCTGTGACCATCCATCTGCCTTGGTTTTTGAATCGGGTCTCTCACGGAGCCTGGCAGTTGTCAAGGAGGCGAGGCTGGCTGGCTTCCAGCCCCCAGGCTCCTCCTGTCCCAGCCTCCCCTGAACTTGGATTGTAGGCTGGTGCACCACTCCCAGCTCTTTATGTGGGTGGCAGGGACGGAGCTCAAGCTTACAGCCAGCACTTTACTGACTAAGCCAGTTCCCCAGTCCTAAGAGATCTTTTTGATTTGAAGTCTAATGTATTTGTTGGGTTCTAGGAGTGCCTCACCAGCAGGAATTTGGAGACTCAGCAAAGTCAGCTGACATTGGTGGGAGAGAAAGAATACTTTAGTCAGGAGGAGCAGAATCAGGCCCAAGGGTTGGTATCGGCACAAAATAACTTGGCTGTAAGGTCTGGCTCTGGCATGGTCCTGGCTGTGTGACCTCAGGTATGTGACTTTACCTTCCTGAACTTTTACTTAAAATCTTCCATGAAATGGGAGTTGCTCATATCTGAGTTTGTCAAGAGGATGGCAACCTGGCCAGGCATGCCAGAGGCTTCCAGCCTGCAGTACTTTATGTCATTGATCCATGTGACAGACATGGCTCCGGAGCCAATCCTGTGGGACTGAGGGCTTCCTGTATGGTAAGTGCTGGGTCTGGTGACACACGTGCCACTCTCAGGCTGCATGTGGTGTACACGCTGGCAGTTTCAGCACTCAGGAGGCTGAGGCAGGAGACTACCGAAGCCTTGGGACAGTTTGGGCAAACAAGTGAAATCTTAAAACTTCAAAACAAATGACTGGAGGGTCAGCAAGATGGCTCATCTGCTAAAAGCTCTCTGCACTGAGTCTGACAACTTGAATTAGATCCTAGTAATCCCCTGTAAAAAGTCGGAAGAGCCAGACATGCCTTTAATCCCAGCACTCATGAGGCAGAGGAAGGTAGATCTCTGTAAGTTCAAGGCCAGCCTGGTCTTTATGAGTTCCAGGAGAGCAGGGTCTATAGAGAGCCTATCTGGAGAATATAAAGAGAATATATAAAGAGTATAAAAAATTAAAAGAGAGTTAGGGCTGTGGCTTAGTTCTAGAGAGGGCATTTTACATCTGCCTAGTATGCCCAAGGCTCTAGATTTCATCCACCAGGGTAGATGACAGGAAGGGCAAGAGTGAAAGAGGGAGTGGGGGAGGCTGCAGGGAGGGAGGGCTGCGGGGAGGGAGGGCTGCGGGGGAGGTCTGTGGGGGTACTGCGGGGAGGGGGCTTTGGGGAAGGAGGGCTTCGGGAGGGGGCTGCGGGGAGGAGGCTTCAGGGAGGGAGGGCTATGGGGAGGGCTACAGGGAGGGAAGGCTGCAGAAAGGGAGGGCTGCAGAGAGGGAGGGCTGCGGGCAGGGAGCGAAGGAGAGGGCCCAGACCTTGAAGTGCTCAGACATGACCATGAACACCAGCTCGAAGTGGCTGCCCCTCTGGAAAGGCATGCTCTTCTTCTTCTCCTCTTTGCCCCACTGTCCGCTTTGCTTCGTATTGAAGACCACCTTGTCCCAGCCATCAAAGCGGGGATTGAAGTGGAAAGCAATATCCGCCCCCTCATCCTGCCCCACAGCGAAGTTCACACGGAACCTGGTGGGATACGAGCGATGGTTCAAAGTGCTGCCCACCAGAGCATGGGGCCTTCAGTAGGGAGCCAGGACTGGGCACCATTGACCCAGCTTAGAGGGAGGTAGGGCGCCTGCATTCTGTAAGGCAGTCTTGTGGCCACCCCTCCTCTCTACCTCTCTTTCTCATCTCCCCAGAGTCTCTTCACTGATCAGAGCAAATCGGACTATCTTTCTTTTATCGTTTTCTTCTTTTTGGGGGTGAGGAGTTCGGGGGGGGGGTGATGTAGCCCAGGCTAGCCTCTAACTTGTGATCTTCCTGCTTTAGCTTCCAGAGAGTTGGGATTACTAGTGTGCACCACCTGAGAGGGCAAGGGTCTTTGTCCCCACCCTCTCTGCTCCCAGTACTAGGCACGGTGTGGCTAGCAGGAGCTTCATAGTGAGACTACTGCCTCAGAAACAAGCAAACAGCAAACAAAAACACACCAAAAACAAAGTGAAAGGTGATTGAGGTGACACCTGAAGTTGACCTCTGACCCCCATATTGCCCAGAGGCACCTGCACACACACACATGTACATACACACAAACACCCACATGCATCTGTACGCACACAGGTGCACACGCATGCACCTGCACACATATAAGTGCACACACACGCACACCTTGCACATACACACACGTGCACACACACACTTCCATACACATGCACCTGCACACACGTGTGCCCACACACACGTGTGCCCACACACACACACAAAGGTGGATGGTGCCTGAAAAAGACACTTGAGGTTAACCTCTGGCTGGCACACACACATGCATGCATGCATGCATGCACACACAGGTACATATGCTCCACACACACACGTATACCACACTGAACCATGGAAAAAGCCAAGCCTTAGTGGACTTGCCCTTTTGCACACTGCAACCTGACAATCATCCCATTTTACAGGTGGGAAGCTGAAGTACAGAGATGTTTAGTAGCCATCTGAATCACACAGTGGCTGAGCACCCCATACACACAGTGGGGGGGGGTGACCTCAGGGCAGGGCTCTGAGCTTCTGAATTCACTCTCAAATCTGTCACTTCAGGGTATCATCTCAGCCATGGGGCCACCTCTCGTAGTGACACCTTCCTGATGTCTCTTGGCCAATCTTGATGTAACCCACATAGCCCTTAATCTACTAGCCCTCCATTACTTCCTCCCTTTGGCCACTTCCTAGGTTGGGGTCTCCCTGTTCATTTCCATCCCCATAGGCCATTTGTGCCCCACAAGCAACCAGAGGAACCCAGCGACCAGTGGAATCCCAGCATGTTTCAAACGGCCTGGCACCAGAGTTAGGGAAGGAGAAGGCCCCTCCCTGGGGTGAGCGGGGAGGGTCCTGGGGACTGTCTCACCGTTTCATGTTCTCTTTGGCCACTCCTTGGATGTAGATGGACATTCCGACACTCAGGCCCCCTGGGATGGGTCTGTTGTAGGGCAGAGTCTGTAGAGGGGCCAGTTGAAGAGGTTGCTTGCCTGGTACAACCCTTGCTCTCACCCCAAAGACCCTCAGCCCCTTAAGCAGGGGAGATGAAACCTGGGGTAAGGGGCTAAGGATACACTTCAGTAGAGGAATACGCCCAGGATAGCAAAGGGAGGAAACGAGAAAATAGGGTTTCAGGAAGAGGAGGTGGGCATCTCACCGGATTGTAGGTGGGCTGGTAGCCCGGTGCTGGGACATAGGCCATCTTGAGAGTCTGGGCTGAGAGCTTGTCCAGAGAGAAGAGGTGTGTGGGAAGTGGTGGCTGGCTGCAGGTGGCCCTTATACTGGAGGGAGTGGCTGGAGGGGAAAGAGTTCATGAGATCTCTCTGGTGGGGACCTCTTGGGCACGCCCTCGCCTCCCATCTTAGCAGCAGGGATGCTGACCTTCCCAGGGCCCAGACAAGGAGGAAGTATTTCTGGACCTTGCCCTAGCAAGACTCTATCAGAACCATAAAACCCCACCCTGAGGACTGTTGGCAAAGGGTGGGTGAATCGGGTAGGCAGGGCAGGGGCTAGGCCACAGGAATGTCTGAACAGGTGGGCAATAGAAGCAGGATAAACAGCGGTACCTCCTGACCCCACACACTATGTAACAGGGGCTTAGAGCACACACAGCTGGGGCCACAGGTTCTGGGTTCCAATTCTGCCATTGCCACTTCTGGGCTATGCAGAGCCATTATCTCCTCTCTCTTTCTGCCCATTTGTAACAAGGAAGAAATGGTAGTAACCACATCACAAATCCTTGAAATGAATGCAGGCAGTGGTCAGTTGCACTGGGGACCCAACCCATAACCCCAGCACATGGAAGGTTGAGGCAGGAGAATTGCTGCAAGTTTGATGTTAGCTTAGTTGGTAGAACACTTTTGCAACCTGCAAGAAACCCTGGGTTTCATATCCAGCACTACAGAGTATGCTAATGCACACCTGGATTGAAGCACCCGTGACCAACCAGGGTGTTCCCCTGTGACCGGGTGACCGAGGTCATCCTCCACTATACAGTGAATTCAAGGCCACACTGGGCTGCCTGAGATTCTGTCCCAAGACAAATAAAAACCCAACAACAAATGGGGTTTCAGGAAGAGGTGTGGGCTCAGGTGGGCCCTTCACCAGATTGTAGGTGGGCTGGTAGGCCGGTGTTGGGACATAGGCCATCTTGAGAGTCTGGACTGAGAGCTTATCTGGAGAGAAGAGATGTGTGAGAAGTGGCGGCTGGCTGCAGGTGGCCCTATACTAGAGTAATCCCAGCACTTGGGAAGCAGAGGCAGGATTACTTGCACGCTCAGGGGCAGCCTGGTCTGCAGAGCAAGACTCTTTCTTAAAAAAAAATTGCTGGGCATGGTGGCAATGACTTTAATCCTAGCAGTTAGGAGACAGAAGAAGGCAGAGTTTGAGGCTCTCCTGCAGCCTCAAACTGGGGAGGGGCAGCTATGTGGCTTAACAGTTACATAGTTCTGGAACTGCCAAGGCTGTGTAAAAAGACCCTGTCTCAGAAAAAGAAGGAAAGAGAGAGAGAGAGAGAGAGAGAGAGAGAGAGAGAGAGAGAGAGAGAGAGAAAGAAAAGAGAATCTGGTGGTGATGGCACATGCACCTTTAATCCCAGCACTCGGGAGGCAGAGGCAGGCTGATCTCTGAGTTTGAGGCCAGCCTGGTCTACAGAGTGAGTTCTAGGACAGCCAGGGCTACACAGAGAAACCCTGTCTCTGAAGAAGAAAAAAAAAAAAAAAACAGGAAAGAGGAGAAAGAGGAGGAGGAGGAAGAGGAAGAAGAAGAGGAGGAGGAGGAGGAGGAGGAAGAGGAAAAGGAGGAATGAAGGAGGAGGAGGGAGGAGGAGGAGGAAGAGGAGTATTCACAGCAGGAGACAGACATGCTCATGCCTGTACTCTGAACATTGGGGGGATTGAGGTGGGAGAATTGCTGTGAGTTCAAGGACATCTTGGGCCACATAAAGAGACCATTTCCAAAAAACACGATGGTGGTGGTGCTGGGATGAGGAAACACTGCTCTCCTGGTTGCACAGGCCTGTAGCCAACCTCAGCTGTTCGGGAGGCTGAAGCACAAGGACCAAACACTTCAGGGAAGGCAGAAGGATCGGGTGTTTATGGCCAGCTCGGACCCATGAGATCCTGCCTTTTTTTTTTTTTTTAAACAAGCCTAAAATCTATTAGAACTTTCTTTCTTTTTCTTTCTTTTTCTTTCTTTCTTTCTTTCTTTCTTTCTTTCTTTCTTTCTTTCTTTCTTTCTTTCTTTCTTTAAAAGATTTTATTTATGTATCTGAGTACACTGTAGCTGTCTTCAGACACACCAGAAGAGGGCATCGGATCCCATTACAGATGGTTATGAGCCACCATGTGGTTGCTGGGATTTGAACTCAGGACCTCTGGAAGAGTAGTCAGTGCTCTTAACCACTGAGCCATCTCTCCAGCCCGAGATCCTGTCTTAACATTAAAAACAAACAAACAAACAAACAAACAAACAAACAAAAGAAAAGAGAATGGGGTAATGGGGAGAGGGCTCAGTCAGCAGCGTGCTTCCCACACTAATCAGAGACTGAGCTCAGCCCAGAGGACAGCTGGGTATGAGCACACACATGGACTCCCAGCACTGGAAGAGGCAGAGATAGAACGGAGATCTCTGGGGTCTGCTGCCTAGTCAGCCTAGCATAATTGGAGACAAGGTAGAGGGGCTGGAGAGATGGCTCAGCGAGGCGCACTTGTTCCTGCAGAGGACCTGCAGATGGCCCACAACGAGCTGTAACTGGTTTCCAGGGAATCCTATCCTCTTCTGACCTCTGATGGCACAGTGATATAGATGTGGTGTGCAGACATTGTGCTGGCTCATTTTATGTCAACTTGACACAAGCTAGTGTCATCTGAGAGTAGGGAACCTTAGCTGGAAAAAATGTGTGTGTAAGATACAACCAGAAGGCATTTTCTCAATTAGTGACTGATGGGGAGGGCCCCGCCCACTGTGGGCAGTGCCACTCCAGGGCTGCTGGTTCTGGGTTCTATAAGAAAGCAGGCTGAGCAAGCCATGGGGAGCAAGCCAGTAAGCGGCGCCCCTCCATGACCTCCGCATCAGCTCCTGCCTCCAGGTTCCTGCCCTGCTTGAGTTCCTGCCCTCACTGTTTTTGATAATGAATAGCACATATCGCTGACAGTAAAATAATCCCTTGCCTCCCTGACTTGCTTTTGGGCATGGTGTTTTGTCACAACAGGAAAAACCCTAACTAAGATAGACATACACGAGACAAAATACTCACACATAAGATAGATCCATGAAAGAGAATTCTCATGCCAGGTAGTGGTGGCACACGCCTTTAATCCCAGCATTTGGGAGGCAGAGGCAGGCAGATCTCTGTGAGTTTGAGGTTTGATCTACAGAGTGAGTTCCAGGATAGGCAGAGCTACACAGAGAAACCCTGACTCAAAAAAATCTAAAAAAAAAAGTCAGTGGCTCAGCAGTTAAGAGCCCTTCTAAAAGACCTGGGTTAGATTCCCAGACCCACAGTGTGGCTCAAACCATCTGTAACTTCAGTTCCAGGGACCCAACAGCCTGTTCTGGCCCCTGTGGGTGATGCATGCACGGGCTGCACATATATACAGTTAAAACACCCATCCATAAAATAAGATTAAAAAACAAAACCCAGACAAGGCTGAGAAGTCCTGAGGAATACCGCCAAAAGTTGAGACACACAGACAAAAACCCAAAGTGCAATTAAAATAGAAATGAAAAGTAAAGAGCAGGCTAGGCTAGAGCTCAGAGGCAGAGCACTTGCCTGGCCTCGGTGGGGTCCTGGGATCCAGCCCCGCCAACGCAAGGAAGGAGCAAGTGGCTCACCACGTTAATAAATGTCCATCACAGGACTTTGCATGCAGAAAACACTAGATAAATATATGACCTCATTCCAAACATAAATTCGGATTATACATAGATAAGAAAACAAACACACAGGGGGGGAAAAAAGCAACTGGCCAGATGTGGTGATGCACTTCTGTAAATAGGAGGTTGGGGTCATTCTCAGCTACACAGTGAGTTCCAGGCTAGACTTGTCTACATGAGACTATACTGAAAATATAATTAAATTAAAAGGGGAATGGGGGAGGGGCAGCTAGGTGGCTTAACAGGTAAAGAAGACACTTGCCACCAAGTTCAATCCAAGGACCCTTGTGGTGGGAAGAGAACAAACTTCCTCCCAAATAAATAAATAAGTAACAAAATCAGCATATCTATAAAGGGGCTTAAGAGCACTTACTGCTCTTGCAAGGAAAGAAAAAGAAAGGAGGAAGAAATGAACTGATTGGCTCGGGATTGGTAGCAATGAAGTCAGCCCAACTCTATGGCCCTACCCTGCTGTGTGGTGACGGCTCGCACAAGGACAGGCACAGGGAACAGGTGTCCCTTTCAGTCTTAGGCTAATTCTGTTCCTTACACACTTCCTCTTGGCCCAGTCAGATTTGCCCGCCTTCCCTCCTTCCCAGCCGCCCTCCCTGGAGCCAGCGCCTCTGAGCCCCCACCCACAGCAGTAAAGACACCCTGCTGTGTTCAAACTTTATTGTTCACAGTGAAGATAAGGCCCCAGGAACTGAGGAACTAAGTCATAAAGCTATACACTGGGAGACCACATGGGAGGAGGCACCAGGGGACCAGCCTGGCTCCACAGAGTCGTCTTCCTCTCTCAGGGTCAGGAAGGCACTTAGAGCTTAGAGAAGGTGATACTTTTGGGGTCCTTCTTCTCCATGGCTGCTTGGACTGACTTGATGATGTCCTGAGTTTGCAGCATGCTCATGTTCCAGGTGGCCTGGATCAAGGGTGTGGGAAAGACCGGCAGGCACCAATCAGAGGAGGTTCGAGCATGCGCAGATTCTCCCCCCCATCCCCAAACCAACAGTTGATCACCCTGAACCAGGGCAGGCCATAATCGGTGTCGGCAGAGTCTCACCATGTAGTCAAGGCCCTCGTCCACAGAATGGTCTCGGGAGTAGATCAGATTGATTTTTGACCCCTGCACAGCCACAGGGCTCTTGCTGGAAATATCGGCCGCCAGGGCAAAGGCTGCATTCAGCATGACATCCTTATCTGGGAACACGCGGCTGCCAGGGAAGGATTAGGTGAGGGGGACACCCTCCGCCTGCCCTGTGAATGACCAGGTGGCCTCCCAGAGAAAATGGGAAACCCCCACCAAAGGGTTCAACCACATCATGATGCTTAGAGAAAGAAACAGGTACTCGGGCAAAGGCCATCCGGTCTCTGGGGTGAGGATACAGGGGACCACAGAGCCCCAGGCTGGCCTGGATGGCCCTGTGTACTTCCCTGCCATCAACCAGCCAATCAGGGCCCTACCTGACCAGCCCACTGTCCAGGGCCTCGTCAGCCATCATCTTGCGGGCGGTGAAGGCCAGCTCATTGACTAGGCTACAGAATGGGGGGAGCAGATCAGATCATGGGTCTGGGAGAGGCTGGGCTGACCCCCTCCTCCCCGGTCGCCCCTCTCACCTCTGGTTCCCGATGACCTTGGGCAGTCGCTGCAGTGTTCCCACATCGGCAGCCAGGCCCACATCCACCTCCTAGAGAGAAACACGTATCAGCGTTTGCTTGCCGTTTCCCATGAGAACTCGGGACATCACACGTGGCCACACTTCAGCTCAGACAACCTCAAGATGTGCTGGCTACCTGGCCCTCCAGCTTGCTCACAAGGCCCTTTCTAGAACCCTGGGCTCCATTCCACCCCCTACCCTCTCCAGCACTGCTGGCAGCAGTACCACCAGCTCTGTCTCTATGGACGGACCACTACCTCATTCATGAGAGGGCCCATGATGGCACCCAGTACAAATGAGCCTACATCTCCCTTTTGGTGCTGGGCAGAGGCAACCCGGGGCTTTTTCTCCCTCATGCCCACCTTTCTGACACAGTCTCGATATGTAGCTCAGGTTGGGCTGTGGTGGCTAGTGCTAAGGGTATCTAGAGACCAGCCTCTGTGCGTGCCTGTGAGGTACTATCTTGACGGCATTCATTGATGCATCTGTGTGGATGGGGTCCTGGGGATACAGAGGGTGGAGTACCAGCCCTTACTGAGCTCTTCTGACTGCAGAGTGATGTGACCAGGTGCTTCAAGGTACTGCTGCCCTGACCCCACACACCCCTTCCCATGATGGACTGTACCTTGAACCGTGGACTACAATAAACCCCTTCTCTGATAAGTTGCTTTTCCAAGTATTTTATCACAATGACAGGAAAAAAAATTATAATGCTCACCACTCACGCAATAGCCCCAGCTACAGCTGTGCCTCCCCTGTCTGCCGCGGTCTGGAGGTCTTTGGCTCTGACAAACCTCCTTCCAGGAAGCCCTCAGAATCAGCTGCCTCAGCCCACACTGTCTCTGCTCTGCCCTAGCCTGAGGCTGCCTATCACTACAGGATTCCGGAAGGCAAGAGCTCAGGAAGTGTCTCACCTTGACCTGGAAGAAAGCATCCTGGGAGCAGTAGCGAATGTCACAAGCAGAAATGAGGTCCACACCTGGGAGGAAAAGGCCAGGGACAATAAATCACAGGAATCAATCTGTCTTCCCAAAACATGGGACCAAGTCTAATTAGCAACAGCTGAGCTGAGCTGAGGCCACTGGCAGGCATGGAGGGGGTAGCAGCCTCACCACTAGTTGGCACCCAAGCGGTGGCCAGTGGCCTCACACTAACCTCCACCAATGCAGCCTCCGTGAATGGCAGCTATCACTGGCTTGGAGCACTAGAGTGGGAAAGGAGAGTTGTTGTCAAAGCTGGCAGAGGAGGGGGAGGCAGAGGGGATGCCACCGGCTCTAAGAGTCACCTTCTCAATGACAGTGAAGGTCTTCTGGTATTGGCTGATGAGGTCACGGAGGTACCAGGCTATGCGGGCCCCATCATCACCTGAGGGCTTCAGGATGTCTGATGCCATGTCCATGAGGTCAATACCTAGTGAGAAGGAGATGAGAGGTTATAGAGCTTTCAGGGTCCCACTCACTAACCCAGCCAAGGCTCAGAACCCTGGAGCTGTGGGTCCAAACAAAACATCACCACAGCAGAGAAAGAAACTCAGAAAGGTCTAGGGGGATCAGGGATTTCCTGTTGGGCACCAATATCTATACATCTACTTCTATCTATCTATCTATCTATCTATCTATCTATCTATCTATCTATCTATCTATGTTTGTTTTTCTTAAGACAAGGTTTCTCTGTGCAGTCCAGCCCAGGCTAACTTCAATCTACAGAGTCTCCAGCTTCAGCTTCCCCAATGCTGGGAATATTGGCATCCCCAAGACCAAGTATAGATTTCTTCTTCTTCTTCTTCTTCTTCTTCTTCTTCTTCTTCTTCTTCTTCTTCTTCTTCTTCTTCTTCTTCTTCTTCTTCCTCTTCCTCTTCCTCTTCCTCTTCCTCTTCTTCTTCTTCTTCTTCTGTTTTTTTTTTTTTTTTTTGGAGACAGGGTTTCTCTGTGTAGCCCTGGCTCGAAAACAAAACAAAACAAAACAAAACAAAACAAAACCAAAAAAATACAAAACAAAAGAATAAAGAAGAGGCAGACCAGACAGCAGGTCAAGGCAGGGGGATCTAGAAAGTCAAGGCCAACCTGGGCTACATGGAGGCCTCATCACAAAGAACCAACTAGAAATCTGAAAACTGCAAACAAAACACCTGAAGTTAAAAAAAATCAGAGTGGGGGCTGGAGAGATGGCTCAGGGGTTAAGAGCACCAGTTGCTCTTCCAGAGGATCCAGGATCAATTCCCAGCACCCACATGGTGGCTCACAACTGTCTGTAACTCCAGGAGATCTGACACCCTCACACAGGCACATAAACACCAATGCACATAAAATTAAAAAAAAAAATTAAGGGCCGGGCAGTGGTGGCGCACGCCTTGGGAGGCAGAGACAGGCAGATTTCTGAGTTTGAGGCCAGCCTGGTCTACAGAGTGAGTTCCAAGACAGCCAGGGCTACACAGAGAAACCCTGTCTCGAAAAAACAAAACAACAACAACAAAAAAAAAAAATAAAAATCATTGCGTGGGTTTCACAGAAGAACAGAGATTTGGGAAACAAGCCATGCTAATAAATGGAGAAGGGGTCAGGGGTCAAAGAGAAAAGGAAGTGGGGTAACTTCCACATGTGAGGGTATAAGCAGAAGTCAGCGCTGTGTGCCAAGTCATTGCAGGAAAACCTGTGTATGTAACACACTTGGCTGACACCTCCGTAGGCTCTGAGAGGTCCAGAGTCTCATTCAAGGTTATAGATCCACTGTGGTAATCCAACTTCAGGGTCCTATCAGGCCCTTCTGAGCTAATTCCTATATTTGAATTTGTGGTGGGGAGGGAATTCTGGGCTTTATGCCAGGCCCTGAGTACACACACATGTGAATGTTTTAAATTAGACTAAAAAAAAAGCTGGGCATGGTGGGGCAAGCATTTAATCCCAGTGCTCGGGAGGCAGAGGCACACAGATCTCTGAGTTCCAGCCTAAACTTGGTCTACAGACTGAGTTCCAAGATAGCCAAGGCTACACAGAGAAACCCTGTCTCAGAAAACAAAACAAACAAAACCCACTGAGGGCTAATGAGATGGCTAAACAGTTAAGAGCCTGTATACTCTTAACAGCAGACAGGGTTTGAGTCCCAGCAACTGTCAAATTGATCACAACCCACCTTTTTTTTTTTTTTTTTTTTTAAATATTTATTTAGTTAGTTAGTTATTATATGTAAGTACACTGTAGCTGTCTTCAGACACACCAGAAGAGGGCATCAGATCTCATTACGGATGGTTGTGAGCCACCATGTGGTTGCTGGGATCTGAACTCATGACCTTCGGAAGAGCAGTCGGCACTCTTAACCGCTGAGCCATCTCTCCAGCCCCCACAACCCACCTTTTATTCCAGCCCTAGGGGATCTGACCTCTCTGACTTCCGTGGGCACCTGCACTCACATATACAGAGATGGTCACATGGATAAAGACACATAGTTAAAAATAATAAATGAAAAACAAAAACAGAAAACTCTAATTGAGAACCACTCCTGGGCCAGCAAGATGGCTCAGCAGGAAAAGGTGTTTGAAGGCTTGCAGCCAAATGTGGCCAGCGTCCAGCTGAACTTGATCATGGGGAGGGAGAGAACCAACTCCCAAAAGTTGTCATCTGACTTCTGCACACGTGTATATGCACGTGCACACAAAATAAAAGTAATTTTTTCTTTTTGTTTTTTCTAGACAGGATTTCTCTGTGTGGCCCTGGCTGTCCTGGATCTGGCTCTGTAGTCCAGGGTGGCCTTGAACTCACGGAGATCCACTGGCTTCTGCCTCTCCAATGCTGGGATTAAAGGTATATGCCACCAGCCCAATATTTTTGTTTCCTTCTATAAACAAAAGGAGGAGGCCAAAACATTGAGTCACATTTATAATCCCAGTATTCAACATTTAGGAAGCTGAGGCAGGAGGATTACTTCAACTTCTAGAGTAGCCTAGTCTAAATAGAGAGTTCCAGACCAGCCAGGAGAGAAAAAAAAATGCAAAAAAACAAGGGTAAGCAAATAAAATCAGCAAAGAAAAATATAGCAGCATGGCTGTACCACCAGGTTGAGGGGCTCCAGGAGGAAGAGAAGTACCTGACGTGAACATCTTTCCTGCACCAGAGATTACAACAGCCCGACAGCTGGAGTCTTTAGTTATCTTTTGGAAGCATTCCACCAACTCCCTGCAGAGGCACAAGAAGTAAAGGGTTATATCTGGAGTGGGGATATCTGTCCCTGCCCACCTCTGTCTTCTCTAGCAGATAGGCTTGTGGGTTTGCAGGCCCGACCTCCAGAAAGCCCTGTTCATGGCATTCCTCTTCTCTGGTCGGTTTAGCTGTACATGGAGAACATGCTTCTGGGCAGATGTCACTTGAATAGACTCGTAGTTGTGGTCTGAGACTTCCTCAGGGGCTATTTTGGAGGCCCCTTGTGCAGAGGAGCTCAGAGATCGAAGGTTGATGTTGAAGTACAGCTGGCTGGTACCTCTCAGCTCTGGGGAGAGAAAAGAACCTTTGAGAGCCTAGAATGGGGACACTTTAACAGAATATGTTAATGACGACAACACAAGCTCCTTAGAGACAATGGCATGACCAGACATAGCTTTAAGATTAGGGTATGCAAGCCAGGAGGCGGTGGTGCACACTTTAATCCCACCATTTGGGAAGCAGAGGCAGTCCAATATGAGTTCAAGGCCAGCCTAGTCTGCAGAGAGAGTCCCAGGATAGCCAGGCCTACACGGAGAAACCCTGTCTCGAAAAACCAAACCCAACCAAACCAAAAAAGACTAGGGTGTTGCTTATGAGTGGTTTCAGTCTGAGACTACGTTAGAGCCTTGTTTGTGGAGATGACCCAAGCTTGGAGACAAAGAATTCAGGTTGAAAGACAGCCCTACAAAAATTATAATTTCATTAAACTACACAGGGACTCCTGAGTTTAAAGTGACCCGGGCAGACTTCCTTCTTATCGCTGCTATAACAAGATGACACAACAACGAGCCCCCACGGATTAAGGGGTAACTCACGCTGCATCAGCAGGCCGCGGAGTTTGCTGGAAACTGTCATCGCGGTAGCCATCTCTGGAGCTCTGGAGCTGTGCGACCTACTACCGAAGAAAAACACAGGGGGCGGATACAAATGTTCGCCATATTGGTCAAGGGCACCGAAGCTATTGCAGACACCGCCCTTTACCAAGGCCCCACCTAGTTCGCCATCTTTACTAAGGGCAAACGAAAATAGCACTCCTTCATATCTCATGTGCTTAGGACGTTGTTTAAACCTTTGGCCCAGTAGGAAGCTGGCCTGAGAAAATATTTCACAGTGCTGTTGGGAAATTGTGTATAAAGTTCACCACAACGCCGCGTTGGAACAAAAAAATGCAGACGACTGAAATAGTCAAGGACATAATGGCAGCAGCTTAACAATCTACAGTCCTTACCAGGATATGGTAACAAAAAAGTTGTTAGGATACAGACTGGCCAGAATTAAGCAGTTTTTATTCCTTTACCGCCAGAAGGAGATACTTAAGAAGTTGGCTCCTGGATCAGAGAAGTTATTGACTCAAGGTTACTGGACATTTAGAAGTGCGTAGGCAGGAGTAAATGGCTTTACCGCCCACCCTCCTTTGTTTTGTGGTGTGAGGGACTGAGGCAGCATAGGCAAACACCTAACACCAAACATATCCCTAGCCTTTTCTTCCTTCTTTTATGTAAAGTCTATATAAAACCCGGGCTGGCCTGGAACTTGCAAGGATCCTCCTCCTCCTGTCTCCTGAGAAGGGGTGCTGTGTGTCATACCCGGCAACACAGAATCCAAGGAAATTCAGTGTGATGCCTCACACCTTTAATCCTAGCACTCAAGAGACAGAGGCAGGTGGCAGATCTCTGTGAGTTCAAGACAAGCCTCTTCTACATAGCAAGTTCCAGGACTATACAGAGAGGCCCTGTCTCAATTAATTAATCAATAAAATTACAAATAAAATATGTTGTTTGTTTCTAGACAGGGTTTCTGTGTAGCTCTGGCTATCATGGAACTCTGTAGACCAGACTGGCCTCGAACTTAGAGAGATCTGTCTACTTCTGCCTCCCCAGTGTTGGGATTAAAGGCATGTGCCACCACAGCCACCTGGGAAAAGGCTATATTTTAAAAACACATTAAAAAAAAAAAAAAAAAAAAGCCTGAGAAACTATTACCCAAGAGCATAAAATACTGTCTAAGTGTGGTCCTTAGGGAGATGTTTACCAAGAGGGTGAACAGATGTTTCTGGGCCAGTGGGACAATAGGGGACGTCTGCTACCCAGACTTACAGCTGAGATAGGCAGGTTTTGTTTTTTTTTTTTCCCCCCACAAGAAACAGATGTAGCAACTACCAAGAGTAATGTTTGATCCTTTATTCACTGGAAAATTCTATGCAGATACCAAAATGTGAGCAGAAAGGACACCCTGATTTCAGCTAAGAAACTAGGGAGGAAACTGTTGCCTCTTACCAAGAAAAAGGCTGGGACCTTAGGCCAGAAAGCCCTGGGACAAACGGCTAACTGTGGTGCTATTGGCAAACCAATGTGGCTCAACTTTTCTCACCCCAGCCCCTACCCTAAACTCTAGCTGCCATTTTGGCCATGTATGCTCTTTGCCCCCTCTCCTCTTGGTCCACCCCCTTCCTGTGACTCCCTATTGGGCATGTTCAGTCTATTACTTTCTCTCCCCGCTCTGGACCCTTCCAGATGCCGCTGGCTGTACCCTCCTTTCCACCTACAAAACCTCCACCATACCTTGGAGTGCTCATGTCCTCATTTCATTCAGGAAGGTGTGCGTCGTTTAACTGGCATAAAGTAATTCTGGATGGCATACATGGAGTGTATACACTATAGGCCAAACTGCCAACAGAAAACGACAGTAGATACAACTCTTTGAATCTCTGTTTTCCAACAAACTGGGGTGCATTTAGTACTTTCCATGTGATACCGTGACTCCAGATGCTGAAATGTCACTTGGGCTCCCCAGGACATTGTCACCACTGTCACTAGTGTGGCCTGCTCCCACTCCTCCCTCCAGAACACCAGTCTTTAACCTATGCTCCTCCTAGGCCTTGCTTCCACTGAAGCCTTCGTTGGAGGTTTCCACCTAAATCCCAGGACTAGCCACCATTTACTTCCGTTTGTATCCTTCAACCCCACCGTACACTTAGCCTCAGGACGTCAGTGAGTTAGCAAGACCTGGAAATTATTTTCAGGACCAGGTTAAGTAAACCGTAACACACTTCAACAATGATACTCTGTACACGTGCTCCAAGGTCCAGCTGTCACTCTTTATAGAGAAGTGTCAGAACTAGTTTTTCAAGATTTAATGTACCTAAGTACTCCATCTCCATGTACACGCACAGGCCAGAAGAGGGCATCAGATCCCATTACAGATGGTTGTGAGCCACCATGTGGACCTCTGGAAGTTCAGACAAACCATCCCAGAGTCCAGAGTTGTCCTGTAGTTTGGCAACCATTTTGTCTCACAGCAGTATCATGTTACAGATCAGCCTCAAGCTGCTCATACTCCAGAGAGCTAAGCAGGTGGGTTACAGGACAGCACGATAGTGCTCCAACTCCACTTTTTTCAAGACAGGGTCTCTGTAAACCTGGCTGTCCTGGAACTCAGATCCGCCTGCTTCTGCCTCCCGAGTGCCAGGATTAATTTAAAGGTGTGTATCCTCACTGCTGGTTCACTTAGCTTAACCGGATCCATGTACTCGCATGAGCTTGTGCATTGATACGATGCACACAAGATCAGGACTACCTGAAGAACAGAGCTGAACTCAAAGTCAGCACCTCACTGTGCTAGCACCAGCTTTTCAGTCACTGCCTAGAACTTGAACCTGGCTTAGGCAGTGCCCTTCAAAATTGCCCCTGGACTCTAATTCCTGCTTATTGCCCATTCTGTCCCTGTCAGGGCTGGGCCCACCACTCTTCAGAATGCTAAGTAGGAAAGAGGAAAGCAGACACCCCAGCCTTGGAGCTGCACCAAATAGTTTTATTTTCCAAACAATTTTATTGAAATGTGCCAAGATACATGGGCAGCACAAATGTATGAACAGGAAAAAAAAAATCACACATACAGTCATTTTAAAAAGTGAAGGTTAATCTTGGGAGATACCAGTTCCCCTCCCCCCCTCCAGAGTTCCAGCATTTCTGTTGTGGTTAAGCCTCTACTGACCTAGCATTTAAAAGGAAAAAAGAACTGCAAAAATAAATCAAAACAAAACCAAAGAAACCAACAGCATAAAGGAAAGAAACATTTTCCTGCTCGGATGGATTCTTTCTTCCCGGCGTCTAATTAGGAGGCGTGCTGTGCGGTGGAGAAGCACAGCTTCAGGGTGTACGGGTACGGGCCATCTGCAAACAAGAGGACAGCTGTCAGGCTGGAACCCAGTCATCTCAAACTGCACCCACACCCCCTCCTCTGCAGGGCAGTACAGGGATCTAACTCATCACCACCCAGGCTACGCTGGAGCAACTCCCAGGCTGTCAGGTGGGTGGAACCTGGCCGCCTGGCTGGCCTCCCAGGAGAATGTCATCAGACTGCTCTCCTGGTGACCAAGTCCCATCTGCCTGTGTCTGCGACAAAGGCAATCCCTAGGGTCCTATCTTGAGGACAGAAAGATGCCTCTGGCATGCAGCCAGACAAGCCACCAAGGCACTAGGGAGATTCTGCAGGACACACAGACACTCACTTGGGTTTTTCATCTGGTAATGGTTCAGGAAGCCCAAGGTCTCCAGGGCATCGCTCTTGGAGTCCCACTCCAGCAGCCCAGAGGAGCTGCGCTCGCCTGCATCAAATGAGACAGAGGGTTAGACAGGGCAGCAGGTGGGTCTCCTCCCAGCAACCACCACAGCTGCAGAGGGCTGGGGAAACAAGTGGTGCCCTGACTCACTTTTGCCTGAAAATACTTTCACAGAGGTTGGCCGCTTCACTCCCAGTTCATCGCAGATCTGGTGCAGAAAGAGAGTAAAAGAATTCAGAAACCACATGGAAGACTTCAAGCAGGCCAGACAACTGTGATCTCGTGCAGAATGTAGCCTACCAGTCTGGGACTCAGAGAAACACCACTCAATGAGGCAGCACACGGAGACTGTTCTTCAAATCCCAACCCTGGCCACCACCCCAGGGTATGACATTAGATGGGCGTTGCTGAATTGCTGGTCAACACCCTTGGGCCCCTTCTGCCCAGGTTCCAAGGCATCACCTTCTGATGTCACCTACGCACCCAGAAGCCTTGACTCCACTCTTACTGCCGGGATTGCAGCAACCCAACAGTCATGACTGCCTGGCCAAGATGTGAAAGCAGTGAGCAGAGCTCTACCCTGGGACA
The DNA here is from genome assembly GCA_028551405.1 of Uromys caudimaculatus. NCBI lineage: Eukaryota > Metazoa > Chordata > Mammalia > Rodentia > Muridae > Uromys > Uromys caudimaculatus. The sequence continues at coordinate 51,251,838 of CM052717.1, forward strand.
GCAGGCCTCTCTCTCACCTACCACAGCCATAACTAGAATACTTGCCCTGTTTGTTTTTGCTGTGTCCCAAATGAACCCAACTCAAGACAATGTCATGACAGATCAGTTCCACAACACCCACCTCAAAGAAGTTCTCCTCAGTCACCTCCAGGGGAGCATTGAAGAAATGCAGTACATTGCTAGGGTGCTGGATGCGGTTCTTAGCTGCCTGCTCTGGAGTGGAGAACCGATTGTTCCTTGACTCACTGAAGTCTTTGTAACTGCAGGACCCGTCTTCTAGCCCGTAGGACTGACCAGGCATAATGGCTGGTTGCTTGGAGACACTGAGAGGGAAGAAAGAGGTCTTTGTTATATGCTGAGCTGTACTCTAGCGCCGGCCGGAGGCTCAGCTGGCCTCATGCCTATCCGATAGTGCTGGGTGCTTACACACACACACACACACACACACTTGTACAGCTGCCGTGAAGCTAACCCCCCCTTCTCCCAAGGCTTCTCTCTCTCTCTCTCTCTCTCTCTCTCTCTCTCTCTCTCTCTCTCACACACACACACACACACACACACACACACACGTACAGCTGCCGTGAAGCTAACCCCCCCCCTTTCTCCCAAGGCTTCACCAGAAGCAGAGCACGGTTCCTATCCACACACTCATTCCTGCCTATGTCAGCACTTTGATCTCAATCACAACTTAAACCACACCTCTGTCCATCTTTCCCCTCCAACCTGTCCTGCCTATGATGACAGTACCCACCAGACATTCATCTTCTGCCCGAACATGAAGTTGTTGTTGAGGTGAGTAATGGCTCGGTCCACAGCATAGCCATCAGCCATCTCTACCATGGCGGCCCCCGGCTTGCTTTTCATAAATTTCACCTTAGGGAGAAAAGGTACAATTTAGCACCAGTGTCTAGCTGCCAGGGTCCTCTCCCCCAAAAGCCACAGGCTAACTCCTGTTCTGGTTCTAGACTTCCGTTCCCTCACAGGTGAATGGGGGATAAGAACCAACCCCAAAGTAGGCCCGGCCCATGCAATGAGCGCAATCCAAGGGGCAGTGGGGCCCAGACAGTTTCCCTCTCACTGGAGAGCTGCTGCATGAGGCCAACGGTGCACACTGAGGTAGCCAGCCATCTGCACTTTGCTATTACAGGTTATATGTTCCAATATCAATAAAGTGCTAAGGAAAGACTCCTTTACACGGACCACCACAGTATATACTGGCAGAGGCTCTGAGAAGCCAGGTCAACTAGCCAAGTCATGCTTCCTCATAAAGGTGTATTTAACCTGTCCTCCCTTCCTGCAATACAGCAGGAAAAACCCTCAAACTACTATAGAAAGTATACTAGTGGTCCTGTTCCCAACAGTTTTACTGTGTTCTTTGAAAGAGTGCTGAGGTATTTACCATGACACCAGTCAACTATTAACTATTAGGTGGACCAAGCCCAGGCACACACACTTGTATGAATCTGAGACCAAACTAGTTTGTTACAAGCAAGACACCACTAGCCAGGTGGAGTCAACTTTCCAGGAGAGAAGGTCTTGAATTGCCAGATTACCTGGAGCTATCCAGAGGCAAATCTTAAGTCTTTACTACCTATATTCTTAGGACTTCCTATTCACTTAATACGTCTCAATACTTTTAAAATAAGGCACTTGACTCTCTAACACGGGGAACTCGGACTGCAAACATAAAGCAGCAGGCTGTCTGTCTATAGGAAACACCACTATCCAGGGTGCACCTCACTGGCTCCTTCCCCTCTGCTCCCTTCAGTCTGAGACATGGGGCCTCCTTCAGCTCTTCAAGGAAAGAAAGCTCACCTTCTCCACATTGCCATACAAGCAGAAGACATTGAAGACTCGATCACAGTTCATCTTAGATTGATCCAAGCCATAGACCATGAGCACAGGGCTGTCAGCGTGGGGGCCATAGTCGGGTGGTGGGGGAGGGGGTGGGGGATGACCATACTGAGGGCCATAGCGACTTGGGCCCCGGCGGTGACCCCCCACAGGTGGGCCCATCCTTCTCCCTTCGTAGTGAGGTGGGGGGGGCCCGTAGCCCTCATCATGGTAATGGCTGTGGTACCCACCATGGGGCCCTCCTGGGGGGTGGGAAGGAAAGAGAGGGAGGACGGGTGAGAATTTTCGCGGCGGACGACGGGCAGGGGCACATGAGCCACGGGAGTCCACGGAGGGGAACCCCCTGCCCTCACCATATTCTGCGGGATGATCTCCCAGGAGAGGGGGCTGCCGCTGGCGTTTGTTGGGGTTACTGCCAGGGTCACCTGTAGATTGAAAACAGAGTTAGGAATAGAACTCAAGAAAGAATCCCCAGACTCCTGACTAAGAGGCCAATCTCTAGGCCTTTGAGCTCTGTGAGCATGGCTACAAAGTCTTTCCTTAGAAGGGCTACTGGGACCTCCTTCCTAAGATGCAGGGATGGGGGCATGAAGCCCAGGTCTCACAGCTGGAATTCACTCTCTCCCCTGTCCACACAGACCAGCTGTTCTTCTTGGCTAAGGATTTTGGGATCCCTTGTACTCCCATGTTATGGCTTATAATAGGGAACAGGCAGGACCAGCCTAGCTCCCCAGGCCATCTAGAGAACTATAGCTTGGGTGTTTTACATATGGAGGGGAAGAGCAATTTTATGAATTAATTCCCAATGAAGGGAGAAAGATTAAGGGCAAAAATCAAATCACGTAATCCAAGATGGACAGAAATGAAGTGAACAGCTCACAACGCCTCTATGTCCCGGGAGCTCAAGGCACCACTCCAGGCCTCTATATCAACCCTGGGCCCAGCCATCCTCCACATCCCATCCAGTCGCTGACAAGCAGGGCAAGAGCACAATCAGTTTGAAAGAGCAGTTACAACGCATCAACAATCTCAGACCCAACAATGGCGCAGAGCCCCCTCCCAACGCCAGCTGTAGTCCTTAATTAACCATTAGTTCAGCGCTAAGTGGCAGACACTGAGAAGCACTTTACAGACATCACAGCTTGAGTTCCTCACAACAACCCTATGAGGTAGGTTCTCATTTCTTAACTCCACTTTACAGATAAGAAATTAGAGCAGTTAGGACACTTGCAAATCAGTGGCTGAGCCAGACCCTCAGCCCAGGTCTAGGTGACATCAAGACCCAGAGCTTGAAACCACTCCCTTTCCTGCCACCCTGCCTGAGCTTGTTTTTCAAGTCATTACAAAGATGGAAAGGGACTACTTACAGCAGAAGTACAGAGTACAATGTCCATTTGTCACAAAAAAACAAATCTGTATTTTTCTCTTACCATTGGACGCTTCAACAGTGAGTTAGCACAGTTCTGAAAGATGGCGTCCCATCAAACATACACTGCGACCCTGCATCACATGGTTTTACAGTCATAAATACAAGTCACGGTACACATCCGCTACATTTTTCTTTAAAGAACCGTTTTAAAAGTCAATGTTCTGATTAAATCACAATTGGCTCACAGATGTTCTGTCCTCAGAAGATACCAGAAAGTGGAAATAAAGGTGTATGAAGTGGGTAGTGTCCCTCCGTGTTGTCACCTCCTCAATTGTGTGCTGCAGTGCGGTGCTTCTGGCTGTGTAGCGCTCCATGTGCGTGTCTCCTGGTATGAAGTGTGCCAGTGGCCCCACTATGCTCGCGCTTTGGCCTTGGTAGCGTGCCCGGTTACCCACCAGCAGGTAACTGTGTGCCTCTGAGCTGTTTTGGTTTTAGGTCTGTTTGGTTTTCTGATTTTTTGTTGTTGTGGTTTAATTTTTTATTTCTGATCTCCAGTTGGTGCAGACTGTGTTGGCAGCCGATGACTGCAGGAAAAAAAAATCAAAATACAAAAGAAAAAAAGGCCCTCCCCAAACCAAAGGACTTAAAAAACAAAACCCGAATGGCGAGGAATGGAGAGAGGATCCTATTGTCTTGGAGGCCCATGGAATCTACTTCAGTCTATGAATCGAATCGTTCTCCGAAAAGAGCACCGCTGGCTGGCTGGGCGAGCTCTGTTCTGTGTTTCCTACTTCTGTGTACATTCTTGGGTTCAAGTTTGCTTGGATTTTGACTTTTTTTTTTTTTTTTTTTTTTTAATGTTTAATAAAAAAGCAGTGTCTGCTGCCATGTTGCGTCTCTTTCTTTGTCTCTGTCTGCCTCTGTCTCTGTGCTTGTAGCTGTTCCTTGGAGCGCGGTGTGGTGTTCTTGATGTAGTGAGCTCAATCTGCGGCTGTTTCTGGGAACGTGGTGGAGGCTGCATGTTCTGTTCTCCAGGAAGAACTAGTGGTTTTGTGCCCTGTGTGTTGGTGCGCAATGTGCAGAGGCAGAGCCGCTGAAGTGTGGTTCCGGAGGGGGTGGCCAAGCACCGCCCTCACTCCAGGTTACCTCATCAGACCAAGCTGAGAGGCATCAAAACCAATGCACAGCCAGACCCTGCTACTAGCCCCTGCCGGTCTGCACATCTTCTATTTGTGTTCCTTGGAGAAGAAATGGTTGGTTGCCATGTTTCTGTCAGCAGTCATGTAATGCCATTGCCCGCTCTGGTACATTCATTTGGTCAAAATTTGCCTCTGACCTTTGGAGGGAGCAGCCAGGCCCAGAGGGCCAATTTTGAGGGTCCTTAGGAGAGTCTAGCCCACCCTGCCCACTGGTTCTTAGCTGCAAAGCAAGCAAGACAGGCCCACCTACAAGTGTAGGGTGAGCCTCTGGCTTCCCAAAGCCTCTGCAATGTCAACCATCAAGCCTCCTCCCACAGCCCAAGAACTAGTCCGTCGTAATCAGACCAAGAGATGGTCAATCTTGTTGATTTTCACAAGGGTGACGCTCGCTGTTTTTCAAAGATAATCCTTCACCCGCTTACCAAAGGCAAACCATTCTTGACAACACTAGAAAGGGGGTTGTACATGTGGACCCCAAAGAGATGCTGAGTCCCCTCTACAAAAGAGACCAGTAATGTCTACCCCTCAATTTATCCCAAGTCTACTTGTTTGGAGACTGTGCTTCAGAACCCTAGCAGCGCTCACCCCTTCTTGCTGACACCCCCACTTCAGTCCCGTCCCTCTTTGACAATGGAGATGGAGAGGGACTTTTTCTCATCTTCCAGGGAGTGGAGATTCCAGCCACCCTAACCAGGCTCTGACGAAGGTGGCAAAAGCACTTGGAGCTGCTACCCATTTCTGCCCTTCTCGCCAGCCCCCTCCTCAGCGATGCCCTGTTCCCACCCTGCCCGAGCCCCAGCCTCAGCCCTCCCATGTCCACAGGGAGCCCAATGGCATTACATAACCCTGAGCCTGGGTCTATTAAGTGCACTAGTCGAGTGAAGAGGCAAGGCGGTGTATTTAGAACAAAGGAGCCATCAGGATTACCTTGTCCACTGAGGTTGGGGTTTGTGTAGTCCCAAGTATCTTGATCATTCTTGAATACATTTAAACGTGTAGGCTGCAAAGACAAGACAAGATAAAGTCTGAAACTGGCCATGCCTCATCTCACCAGGTACGCAATGTGGGGCAGTCACTTTCCAGACCTACCTTTGCGTACTCAATCTTCAGAGTGCAACAGCCAGAATAGATGTCAGCCCCATTGAGTGAGGCCTTGGCGCGCTGGGCACTTTGCACAGAATCAAACGTGAGAAGACTTAAGGAAGCAGCACTGTGGAGCTTGGGAAAAGGATTACTACACTGCCCAAAAATCAAAGACCACACAGTATCACCTACAGCCTCAGGCAAAACCTATGGACCCGCACCAGGGACTGCCCTCAGGAAAAGTCAATGGCTAGGTTTCACTGTGATCTGCACCGTTATCCCAGCTTCAAAAGAGACGGCAGCAACACATCTCATGCCACCCCATCGTATCTGAAATTTATACCTTGCCTGCTTTTAAAGGTGGCTTCTCACTGCAACTTGGCCAAGGAGACCCTAGCAAGACATCTTTATCAAAACCCTCTCCCCTTTTCCTGTCATTCTGGAGTCTTCTGATTTCTCCTCCTTATCTAAGCTCCTCTGACACAGAATGGCCCATCCACCTCAAAGAGGCAAGAGGACAGTGGACATAACTGAGTAGTCTGTCTCACTTTCGCAGCTGCATGAAGCACTGGCCTCAATTCTCATGAGGAATTCACATACCACACGAACAAAATAGCATCCCATTAGAACATACCCTGATCACATCTTATATAAGCATCATAGCCTGGTCTTTAAAGATTTGCTGGGGGTGGGGTGGGGGTGGAGATATGGCTCAGTGGTTAAGAGCACTGGCTGCTCTTCCAGAGGTCCTGAGTTCAATTCCTAGCAACGGTGGCTCACAACCATCTGTAATAGGATCTGATGTCCTCTTCTGGTGTGTCTAAAGACAGTGACAGGGCACTCACATACATAAAATAAATAAATCTTAAAAAAAAAAAAAAAACATTTGCAGTGTGAGGCTCCCTGTTCAATCTCGTGCATAATTGTATCTATGAAGGTATGTGGCATGAATTCTCTCTGCTAAGCCCGAGAAACAAAGAACAGCAGATTCCCAGAAAAGGATATTCTACCATAGCCTGGACTCCATTCTTCCGGAAAATGACAATTCTCTGGACAGGGCCACAAGGATTACAGATGGTGTAAAGAACATCCTATAGAAGAAAACAGGCAAGATAAGGGGCCTTGGCTGGCTTGAGGATGGAGCTGGGACAAGAGGGGAAAGGGAATCTCAGTGCAGCCTGTAGGAATGCCTTCAGCACACACCGTGGTTATGGAGTAGATGGGGTTCAGAATGGTAAACAGAAGCACACTGTTGACACTTCGGGAGTCGTCAGAGTCCCCAGGCCGAGAGATCTTCTGGCTGGTAGAGTAATTGACAAAAGCAGGGTGACCGGCAATGTAGATCTGGTTGTCCGCCGCGTAGTTTACTGCGTTACAAGCCCCCAGCACGTCTTCGAACTCTACCAGTGCCTGCCTCTTCTTTGGCATCACCACCACATAGCTGCAGAGAGAGAAGGCAGGCTTCAGCCCTCTTGGGGGATGGGAACCAGGCAACCCTGTGAACAGATTCCTGCTCTTCTGAACCCTGACCCCCAACACTCCAAGCCACAGTTACCCTCCTGGCCCCACTCCTGTGTCAGAAGAGACTGCCAAGGCTGAGCAAATCACAGTGCTAATCAATCACTGCCCAGGCAACCCTGTGGAAGAAGGAATCTAGGACAGTTTTATTACATTTATTCACAGTAAGGCCCTGGTCTGGCCAAATAGCCAGAAGTCACTAGGAGAATAAAAGAGCGCCGACTAGAACCACAGGGTGGGGTGAAATGGGGGAATAAGGAACTAAAACTTCAAACACCACAAGAGTAACTCTCTCAGGACAAGTCACAGGATACAGCCACAGACTCTGGGACCAGCACTGCTCAGAACCAAGACAGCAGTGACACTCAGGAATGCTAAGGAGCTCTAACCCTGGCATCAAGAAGTACCTGATGGGTCCAAATTCTTGCAGGGCTTCCACAAGGTCAGCTTCCACCACCCCGTCAATCAGGCCCCTGATGTGAACAACTGGGGAGGCAGGGGTTTTGTGGGGGTCATCGTAGTTCTCCTGAAAAAGGAAGGTCACACAGTTGAAAAGAGGGACCCCAATTCACTGCCATTCAGTCACCAAAAGCTTTGAGAGGATAGCCATCTGCCACCCTCAAGGCTTAGTGATAAGCCTAGCTTCTAAGCAAGGCTAAATGTAGAAAGATCCAGAGTCTCACATCTGACACTCTTCCTGGAATCCATCTCTGAATCAAAGTACAACAGGAAGAGTGGCTTAGAAAGGGACCACACCCACAGGAAGAGCTCCAACATCTGCCTGCTAGTCTTAAGAACACTCTTTCCATGTGCTCTGGCTTCTCTGTGTTTTCTCTGGCTAGGCATGCTGTGGTCATTTAATGAGGAATGACTATAACCACAAGTCACTTTCAGGTCCAGTCAGGGCAAAAGACCAAGTGCTTCGGCTTCCAGGACAATATGCCCTTTCTGTCTTATACTCTACTGTCTAGGCCAAGGTCTTCCACACTCAACTGCTAACCCAACCTGTGAGATCCTCCAGTTTCCCCCCTCCCCAATATCTTTCCATACGCTCTTGTGAGCACACAATCACACACATGCAGTTTCTAGGGCTCTGGAGGAAACTTCCTCCTCCATCTTCCTAGGCTCTGGGCCCATGCTCCTGTCTGAAGATCACTGGGCAGAAAACTATGAACGTTAGTGGGTTCTTAGCGAACCACACAAGGCACACCCTTCCTAGTCATTTCTAGCTGAGGTTTGTCTTCCACAGCCTTGAGTTCTAATCCTAGCTCTGTTTTTTACTGGTGAGACTCAACCTAATTTACCCAATATCTTCCCTGCTTTGTAAAGGGGGGGAGGGTGTCCATAAAATTCCCCATCTCAGAAGACCAACATCGAACATGAGGTTATTTCTCATCTTAAATTATTGATGGGGTAAGGCACCACACAGTCCTTGAGATGTTCAGAGAACAACCTTTTGGAGTCTGTTCTCTCCTTTCATCTCATGGGCGCCAGTCGTCTAGCTTGGCAGTTAACTTACCAGACCCAACTAAAACGTCTTCCAAATACTCGAAAAATCTAACATCTTAGCAACGGAGAGAAGCTAATAAATGCCTACAGCTTCAGAAAGCAGCCTGAACCAGAAGCAACCTGAACAAGAGGGCACTGTTTGTTTGGCTTTTTGAGGAGTCTCACTATGTATATGTAGCCTTGTCTGGCCTGGAATTAACTATGCAGAAGAGACTGGCCTCAAACTCAAAGAGATTAAAGGCCTGTGACACCATGCCCACACTTTTAAAAGGAATGCAGACTTCATCCTTACCCAGAAATTACAACTGTGACCTTCAGAAGACTAAATAGGCCGAAAACCTCCGTGCATGACCACAGGACCATAATATATTTTAGTTTCTAAATGCCCCAACCCTGGAGCCCTAAGCAAACCGAGTGATAATTTCTAAGCTTGGCTCAATTCCCCAACAGTTAAATCTGCTTTTCACAAACCGTCTTCCGTTTTACAATGCACACGGCAAAAAGGGGTTAAGCAGTTTGATCTAGGCATTCTAATTTCAGCAAATGAACTTCTATATGGATGCGACCACGATTAAGTCAGCGACGGGGCGATGGGGGTCAGGCCACCGCCCACCCGCTTCCAGCTCACTAGCTCTGGTTCTCGAAACGCGCTTGCGCATAGGGACATAGGGAAGAAAAAAAAAAAAAAAAAAAGAAAGAAAAAAAAAATCCGACCCGACCGCGTGCCTAGGCCCCCCACATGCCGGCCCGCGGCGCCTGCGCAGTGCGATGCCTGCAGAGCCAGAAGCTTCCTCCGCCCCCTCAAGCCCCGCTTCGGATTGCGCGCACGCGCAAACGCCTGTCCTCGCGCAAACCCCGCCGTTTGCCCAACGCCTGCCCCTCCCCCACTCCACCAAAAAGCTCGAGGTCTGCAGCGCGTGCGCAAAGATTTCTCCGTAAAAATAAATAGCTTTAAAGTACGAAATTTCCCTTTCCTTCCGGGAGTCTAAAGCCCCAGTCTCACCCCGCCGCCGCCGCCCGCCGCCCCGGATCCTCCGCCGCCGCCGCCTCCGTGCTGGTCGCCGGCGTTTTCAGTCTTCAGCCGTTTAGGAGCTCGGCCTCCCTCGTTCCCGCCGCCGTAATAGCGACCACCGCCGCCTCCGCCGCCCGCCGCCGCCATCTTCACCATCGCTCCCGCCCGCCTCAGCTGCTCTTCCGGCTGCTGCCTCTGCTCGAGCCGCCGACGCCGCTTCTCCGCCCGGGGCAGCAGCCTCCGCGACATGGCGGCGCAAAACCCGCCTCCCCCCGCCTCTCATTGGGGGAGGGACACGCCCGTCACTCGCCGCCCCCACCCGATAGGGGGAGCCACTGGCTCTATCTTGGGGGGAGGGGAAGTTTCCACACAGTTCATTTCTATTGGATAGGACGCATGCCGTTCTATTGGAAAGACCGCCCCCGTTCGCCAATCGCACTCCTTATAGGTGAACGCCTCCTGCCAGTCATTCCGTCAGGCCCCACCTCCTTAAAATAAACTCTGATTTAATAGGCCAGAGGGGTGTGTGTGGTTGTGTGTGTGTGTGTGTGTGTGTGTGTGTGTGTGTGTGTGTGTGTGTGTGTGTGTGTGTGTGTGTGTGTGTGTGTGTGTGTGTGTGTGTGTGTGTGTGTGTGTGTGTGTGTGATCGCTCCGCCTTCCCACAGACAGCAAATGGAAGTGGGCCTCCGAAGCTCCTCCTCCTTCCCGCTCTTATTGGTTTTCTAGCTAATCGGTCACTCTGAAATCCTTGCGTCTCCCAGTCACAAGGACCATCTTCCCGCGCCACTCTGCTGGGATACAAGAAAGGCCTTTCCTTCTGTGTTCCTACAATGGTTCCCACAGGTGCCCGTCTCCTACGTCACCACTCGATTGGTCAATGGAGAGTGGAAAGAATACCCTCTTGCCAGATGGTATAGGACGATTGATAGCTTCTGATTGGTGAAAAAGGAGAGCCCGTAGGCGCTCTCTGGCGCAATCTAGGAACGGCCCCGGTGAGGGCGCATGCGCTACTGTACTTTCGGGAGGCCTCCATAGAAGAGGTGACTCTAAGGGAAGCGACTACTGAACTACCCGGACAATCTTTCGCGTGCCTGTTGTTTGCAAGCTCTGGAAATCTAGAGCAAGACAGCAATTTGCAGCAACTATACCCCGTTAGAAGGTTTACTTCACCTCTACCCTATCCTAAGGTGGAGGTTATTATTTTTAAAAGAACCTCCAAATCTGAGCCCTAATCACTAATAAAGCACTCATTGCCTTCTGACTTCGGACCCTGACAGGCACCGTCATTTTACTCTAAATTCAGTCATGGTGGTAGATCTTTATAGTTTAACTCGGTTTGCACGTGGCAACTGAGCACCCCGCGTCTCTGAGAGTGCTTTGTGGCCTAGACTAGCTCCCTGGAGACTGCCCTGAAGCGATTGGTCTCCCTCCGAGGGTCCTGCGAAGCCTGAGAGCTGCAACGTGGGCCAGTGCCCACCGAGGAGCGAGCGTGCAGGGGACGTACTGACCGTGGATCCTGACCACGGTCCGGTCTAGAGGCTTTATAGAGACACTAGGTAGTCAAACAGACGCTGAGACGTAGCTCAGCAATGGAGCGCTTGCCTAGCACAGACAAGGCGCATCTTTACCCCCGCCCTCCCGCATCTACCCCCTACACACACACCTGGAGACAGTGTAAGATTCACAGGCCGCCCCAAAACGTGCTGTGGCACCTTCCCACCGGGTCATTCTCAAAGCGGATATCCGCTTGGGACTAAGTTTGAAATGTGAGTAAAGGCTCAGAGAACGGAATCCCGCGTGTAGGGAAAAGTTTTGAGCATGGCGTAGTGGTTGCAAGCCAATAATTCCAGAGCTCTGGAGTCAGGTAGGATTGCCTTGAGTTCGGGGCTACCCTGGGCTACACAGGGATTCTCTTAATTAAAAAAGTTTGGAAGCGTTGGAGGCTGAAGAGGATATAAATGGACCTCCACCCATCTCACTGGACACTGACACTCCAAAGCAGGCATTCCCAACATGGGGCACGCCGCCGGGCGCAGCAGGTGACGCGCGGGGCGTTGGGGGGACGGGCCGCTCCCGCAGAAGGGCGGGGTCCCGCGTCGACGTCAGAGGCGGTAGTGGGGGAGGGGAGTGGGAGATCTCCTCTCCTCCCCCGGGCTGGGCCCCGACGCCCCTCACTCGGGCGGGCTGTCCGCACTAGGCTAGACCCTGAACAGAGCAAGCGGCTCGTTGACTACGCGCTCCCGGGGCAGCTACTGGTGCCTGTGCCCGCTGCTCCCGCAGCCTGTCCCCCGCCCTCCCGCCGGCGCGGCGACATGCGTCCTGCTGGTCCCCCACCCTACCCCACCCCACGTCCCTCCCCGACCCCTTGGCCCTGTCCCCTACCAGCTCGGCGGCGAGCTTGGCTGGCCGTCCGGGATCGAAAAGAGCAGACACTGGGAAGTTTTGGGGGAGGGAGGGGCGGACCTTAAAGGGACCACGACCTCTTTTCACTGTGGGACAGGGGGGGGACTCAGGAAGATACCGAGTCTGGAACGGAATGGGAAGAACGTTGAGCCGCTGTGTTGTTTGGGCTCCGTGTTCTTGCTCACCCTCCGTCCCACTTTCCACCCTAGCCAGGAAAATAAGTCCTCCAGCTGCTTGCGGTTTACGTGGCAGTTTTCCCCATTTGCAAAGTGTTTGGGAGATAAATGTAGACATGACTATTGTACAGATAGGTAAGCAGGCTCAGAGGACCTAGCATGCCACAGCTGCTAAGTGTCTGACATGGAAACTGATGCAGGGTGATGTCTGTGTGCCTGTCAGAGAACGCTGGAGAACCATGGTTAAGCACAGGGGTTATACCCCACGCTCAGGTTCAGCTATGCAGCAGGAAGTTTTGAGTTTAAGGACAGTTTGGGGCTACATATCTAGACCACACGCAGGTCATCTGACTCTAACAGCTCCTGTCAACCCACACCTACCCCCAAATCTGCTGATTCTCTGCCTGCCGAGGTCAGCAGAAGAGGGTCTGATCGATCGCCAGGTACTGGACTTCCCTGCCGGTTGTGAGCTGACATGTGTGTGCTGGGAATTGAACCCTCTTCAGAAGCAACAATTGCTTTTTTTGTTTGTTTGTTTTTGTTTTTTCAAGACAGGGTTTCTCTGTGTAGCCCTGGCTGGCCTGGAACTCACTCTGTAGACCAGGCTGGCCTCGAACTCAGAAATCCACCTGCCTCTGCCTCCTGAGTGCTGGGATTAAAGACGTGCGCCACCACTGCCCGGCTAACAATTGCTTTTAACCGCTGAGCCAACCAACAACCAAGTCTGGTTCTGTCTTTGCTCCTTTTCATCCAATTGCCTTTGACTCCAATGGCACCTTTTAGCCATTTTAGTCCTTAAGTCTACTCACAATTTTAATTATGTATACTCCCTGAGAGAAACCGGGTATGGGCAACAACTGCCCTGTCACAGAAACTCCCTGGTTTTATTCCCAATGTTATAGCCAAGGAAAGAAGTAATGAAAGCAGGTCAGGAGCCTGGGGCACTTTGCCTTAAGGTTTACCTGGTTTCCCCTGGAATCCTGGGACCAAACTGGAACAGAAAGGGTTATGAAAGGAGCCTCCTCGCTGTTGGCCTGCTAAATTGGCTAATCCTCCCTAGTGGTACAAGGACAAAGCCAGCTCAGCTAATGAAGCCACTGCGTGGTGTAGTCTAACCTTTAAACCCTGCCTCCTAGCCAGAGGTTCAGGGGTGCCACCGCCACACCTCACTTCTTAGTTCTTGGGGTAATCTCAGTTCTCGGAGAACTGAGGAGGAGGCCATCCTCCACTCCTAATGAATCGGGAACCAGTCTGAGGTACATGAGAGCCTGTCTTCTCAAGAAACAAAAGCAAAAGAAAATCCAAGTACAATACAACCAGAGAGACCGACCAGATGGACGGAGAAGTAAAGCTGCTTGGTCCACGAGCCTCATGACTCGGTTACAATCCCCAGAACCCAGTAATGACGGAAGGAGAGAACTGACCCCACAAAGCTGTCCCCTGACTACAACCCATACACCATGGCATCCAAGCCCCACCCCACACATGCACACATAGTAATACAGAAACGTAATAAGTAAAAAACCCCTTCCAGGGCCAGGGCTCTGGCTCAGCAGTAGACAGTTTGCTAGACTTCTCCAGCGAGAGGCTGGGAAGCACAGCTCAGTGGCAGAGCTTGTGCATCACCATGAACAGGGCAGCGAGTTCCATACTCAGCACCACAGTGCACAAATCAATGTTTACAGACTGGAGAGAGATGGCTTAGCAGCTCAGATCCTTCACTGGCTGCTTTCTCAGACGATTTGGGTTCAACTCCCAATACCTACACTGTGACTCCAGTTCCAGGGGATTCTATACACTCTTCTGGCCTCATACCTACACGGTGACTCCAGTTCCAGGGGATTCTGTACACTCTTCTAGCCTCCTCAAGTACCAGGCATAAATACCATGCCCAGACATTCATGCAGGCCAAACACCATCACATATAAAATAATAAAAATTTAAAATATATTTAAAGATACATTAAAAAAAATTTCTTCTCACAGTCATAGGGTACAGCCCCAAACAGATTTCCCCTTGCTCTCAAGTGTATCTCCCCTTTTATTTTTTGTTTTGTTTATGTAAGACAAAGTCTCATTATATAGTCCTGGCTGAACTAGGCATGGTAGTGCACTGTTTTAGTCTCAGCACTCAGGAAGCAGAGGCAAGGTGTAATATAATTTATATATCCCTGGCTGACAGAATTCTCTACGTAGACAGGCCGGTCTTGAACTCACAGATATTCCTCTGCTTCTGCCTCTTGAATTCCGGGATGAAAACCATGGGCCACAGTGCCAGCTTCCCTGTTGATTGATTTATTTATTTTATATGAGTACACTGTAGCTGTCAGACACACCAGAGGAGGGCATCAGATCCCATTACAGATGGTTGTGAGCCACCATGTGGTTGCTGGGAATTGAACTCAGGACTTCTGAAAGAGCAGTCAGTGCTCTTAACCACTGAGCCATCTTTCCAGCCTTTGATTTTTGTTTTTAATTTATTTTTATGTGTATGGGGGTTTTGCCTGCATGTCTGTGCACCACATGGATATATGGTGCCCACAGAGGCCAAAGGAGGTCATTAGATAGACCCCCTGGAATGGAGTTACAGATGGTTGTGAGCTGTCGTGGTGGGTGCTGGATGTCAAACCTGTGTCCTGTGGGAGAGCAGCCAGTGCTCTTTTTTGTTTGTTATGCTTTGTTTGAGATAGGATCTATGTAGACCAGACTAGCCTGAAGCTCACAGACATGCCCCTGCCTCTGCTGGGATGAAAGGCATGGGTCACAGCTTGCAGTCAGTGCTCTTAACTTCAAAAGTCACCCCTCCAGCTCCCTCCCTTTTTGAATCAGGGTCTCATGTTAGTTCTGGCTAGCCTGAAGCTCTATCATTGGACTAGGATGGCCTCAACTCAGAGATCTACTTGCCTCCGCCTCCCATGTAGATTAAAGCCGTAGGCTACCATGCCCAGCTGCCCTGTTCATTTTCATAAATCTTATTTCCATGATGCCTTTGGGTAAAACCCCAGTTAGTCTGCTGTAGGCCAGGGCTTCTTGTGATTCTTTTTTCCCCAAAAAGTTTTTCTTCTTTTTTTGGTATTATTTATTTATTTATTTATTTATTTATTTATTTATTTATTTATATGCTCTATGTGTATGTACCTGCATTGTTTATGTACAGCAATTTTGTACAGGCCCGCAAAGTCCAAAAGAAGGTGTTGAATACCTGGAACTAGAGCTACACGTGTTTGTAACAAGGTCTTGCTGTAGAGTCCCGGCTGGGCCTGACCTCATGGCAATCCTCCTGGTCCTGCCTCATCCATTGCTGACATACAGGCACTGGCCGTCGCACCCAGCCTCCCTAGAAGTTTTTTATGTGTGTGTGTGTGTGTGTGTGTGTGTGTGTGTGTGTGTGTGTGTGTGTGTATACAACTCCAAGTAAAGAGGTATATGAAGTGTGTGTCCATAACAAGTGTGTTGGTGCACACCTTTAAGCCCAGCACTCGGGATGCAGAGGCGGGCTGATGTCTGTTCAAGGTCTTGGTCTGTATAGTGGATTCCAAGTCAGCCCAGGATAGAGAGAGAGATCCTGTCTCAGAAAACCAAAAGGGGAGGGGACAGTTGTAGTTACTGCATGTTCAGAAACTTTATTTTTGCCAACTTTCCCCACATTCAACGTGTCAACCCCACATTCAATTACTCAACCCCACTATGGGATTAGAACCCACAGGGAATGCAGCTTGGCTCCATGCAAGCCGTGCCCCTTGCACACAGGTAACAAGAGGCTGTTACTGTTCTTTGCTCACCTCCTGTGATGGTTGATCGTGTCAGCTTCACTGGATCTAGAATCTCCAGGAAACAAACTTCTGGTTTGCCTTGAGGGATTATATTATCCCAGTGATAATAGAAACACCAATACCGACTCAAATCATCATGGCCAAATTAATTAAAGCAAGCAGTTAAGTAGCACAAGCTTTTGTATTCCTGTGCATGGGCTGCTTCCCGATAAGTCAGATTTTGAGAGGTCAGCATTTGGATGAGGAAAACAAGGTCTTTACAGGGGTAAGGGGTTTCCAAATAGGGATCTGTAGGGCATAACAGGAGCGGAACACCATGGCAAGTTAGGTCGAAGGACCTGAAACAAAGACATGGTTGCAAAGCGGGCATAACAGGTAGTCATAGCAATAGGCAGTCATAACAAAGTATTCACAGGTAGTCATATGACCGTTTGAAACAAAGGTAAGTTTGTAAGATGGTGGCACCATTCTGTGGATGGGGACTCAGACTTCATAACAAGAAGAAAGCTATGGAACACAAGCACTCATGGCTCTCTGCTTCCTACCTGGTGGTGTGATGGGACCTGTCAGCTCCTAGTCCTGTGGCCATGCCTTCCCCTCCCTGATCAAATGATCCCCTCAAACCGGCAGCCAGAAGGAACCCTTCTTCCTCTCAGGTGTTTGGTCACAGCAATGAGAAAAGTAGCTAACACGTCCAATATTTATTCTCTTCTGTGTGGAGCCATGTAGTTAATTTCTGACCCTTGTCTAGAACCTGGGATCTTCAGGGTTTGGGTAAGCATAGTCATGCCTTGTATAAGGACACTGCGCTCCACAATGGATGGCACATAACCTCGTGGCCCCCTAAGGTTATATTGCCTGAAATGTTTTGTTGAACCAGAAAAGAGATATGTGTTCAGAAAACATTGTAGAAGTTTGGTTGTTCTCCCTCCTAGCCCCACGCTCCCAGAAATAAGACTCAGACTCTAAATATATTTACAAATACCCTGGCCGTATACCTAGGCTCTTCTCTGAAATAGATCATAATTTAACATAACCCATTTATTCTGATCTACATTCTGCCATGTGGCTGGTTACCTGAGCTCAGGTGCCATGCATCCTCTTTGTCACATCTTCCCAGGTGAATCTCCCACCCGGCTCTATCCCAGAATCCTTTCTCCTCCCGGATGTCCCACCTCCTATTTCCTGCCTAAGCCACAGGCCATCAGATTGATTGATTGATTGATTGATTGATTGATTTTGGTTTTTCGAGACAGGGTTTCTCTGTGTAGCCCTGGATGTCCAGGAACTCACTCTGTAGACCAGGCTGGCCTCGAACTCAGAAATCCACCTGCCTCTGCCTCCCAAGTGCTGGGATTAAAGGCGTGCGCCACCACTGCCCAGCAGCCATCAGATTTATTATTGACAGGTGCCACATCCATACAGACATAAGATATTCTCTCTACAAAGCATCTGACCAGAATAAGAACATACCTGAAAATCACTTCCACTGGCCAAATCTTGAACAATCTGGGGAATCAAACTAAATCACGAGGAAGAGATGGCTGTAGTAGTGTACACCTGTAATTCCCGCACCGGAGAGGCTGAAGCAGGAGAATCATGAGTCCCAGGTTACCCTGGGCTACATAGTGAGACCTGATCTTAAAAAAAAAAATTACAGGCTGGGAAGATTGGCTGCTCTTGTAGAGGACCTGGGTTCAATTCCTAGGACTCACAACCATCTGTAACGCTAGTCTCAAGGGACCCAACACTCTCTTCTGGCCTCTGTGGGCACCAAGCACACAAATGGTACCCTGACATACATGCAGGCAAAGCACCCATCCATATATTAAATATACATATATATGTATGTATGTGAGTGTGTGCATGTGTGTGGGAGGTGTGGAAGTCCTTGTGCTCGCAGATAGGCACCAGGTTAACCAGGAATGTTAAACACACATTGTCTCTTCAAAGACAGAGATATATAACCTGTTTTCAGCCCAGACAGCTGGGAATGGGGAATAGCCTGGTGACCTTTGCACTCTCTCTGTGTGGCTGAGACCACACCAGATCCTCCCCTGGGCCCCAGACCCTATCGTGAGCTTGTCAATCTGTAGAACCCATTTTTATAGAAGGTATCGCATGGAATCTATCTATAGACCGCATCACTATGGAAGATGTCACATGTACTTTACAAAGAGTTTCAAAAAAGTCACATCTTAAACTTTACTGTGCACATGGGACTGGGTTAATTATTACCAGGAAATTTTCTCATCAAATGGTGCTGTGCTTAAATATGCTGTACTGGCTGGTTTTGTGTCAACTTAACATGAGCTGGAGTTATCACAGAGAAAGGAACTTCAGGTGAGAAAATGCCTCCATGAGATCCAGCTGTAAGGCATTTTCTCAATTAGTGATCAAGGGGGAAGGGCCCCTTGTGGGTGGTACCATCTGTGGGCTGGTAGTCTTGGGCTCTATAAGAAAGCAGGCTGAGCAAGCAAGGGGAAGCAAGCCAGGAAGTAACATCCCTCCATGGCCTCTGCACCAGCTCCTGCTTCCTAACCTGCTTGAGTTCCAGTCCTGACTTCCTTTGGTGCATGGAAGTGTAAGCTCAATAAACCCTTTCTTCCCCAACTTGCATCTTCGTCATGATGTTTGTGCAGGAATAGAAACCCTGACTAAGACAGCTATGTAGGGAGTTCTAGGCTAGCTTGAGCTTCTTGAGACCCTGTCTCAAAACCAAAACAAACAGCCGGGCAGTGGTGGCGCACGCCTTTAATCCCAGCACTTGGGAGGCAGAGGC